>CM073440.1:50000000-51200000 GCA_037074515.1 Mimosa bimucronata
AGAATGATGCTAGCGATAATAACTTTAGCTATCGATAATAAATTCACTTACTGAGATAACTTAGTCTTTTTGATAGCTGATATATTATCTGTGTACATTGAGCTAATGAATCCTACTAGCGATAACATCTACTGTGCTTCACATGAATACTTGTTTAGCTAACAAGCTAAGTGCAGGACTCACTCTATGATGCTAGCGATAACATGAGATGTTAGCGCTACTGAAAAAGCTGCTACACAAGTACAATGTTTCAGATAGTTGGTAAACACAGCCTATCTCTCATAGGTCATCTTCTGCAAGAATTAAATGAAGTAAGAGAAAATAGATGTCTAAGATAAAGACCAGCATTAAATGCCAACGGCTAGGAGCTTCTAACGACAATATTCAAACGGACTCAAAGCTGAAAATTTCAAGGAAGATAAAGATGACATATAAAAGCCAAAGCTTGAGCATTTATGAAGAAGAGAACAAATTGACAGTTTTACATTCATTACTCTTATCAATCCTCTGCCGAAAACTTATTATTCTCAGTGAGTTTAATTGTACTTCAGTGATTATCAAAATCTGTTCATTTAGTGAACTCATTTATTGAAATCCTCTACTGTTTGAGGTTGTTCTAAAATCTGGGGTTTTAGAACAGGGTTGTAGTCTTACAACTTGTAAGGGGGAGCGTTTAGAGGAAGTCTAAAGCTCTGTGTTTGTAAAGGTTGGCAGGTGATCCTGTATTGTAAAACCTGTGGTTTAGTGGAACCCAACGAGAAGTTGGAGAACTGGACGTAGGTAGTGTTTGGCCGAACCAGTATAAAGTACTGTCTTCATGCGTTAAAGTTTAATTTTCTGAAAAGCACAATTCACCCCCCTCTTATGCGTTTTGCCACTTTCATTTGGTATCAGAGCAGGTCTTCTCTTTTTGATTCCAACGAATCTGAGAAGCAAAGATCAGAAATGGCATCGTATGATAATATATTGCCTGAAGGAAGTTCTATCAAAAAAACCCCTGGGTTTGATGGAAAGCATTATACCTTCTGGAAACTCAAGATGAAGATCTACATTAAGGCAAATAGATATAGATTGTGGAAAATCATATAAGAAGGTGACATTGTGCCTAAAGACAGTCTGGGCATTCCCAAAAGTGAAGATGAACTCACTCCTGATGATAATGCAGATCTTGAATTAAACAGCAAGGCCATTCTTATGATCCAGAGTGCACTCAGTCAAACAGAATTCTTCAGAATCTGCCACCTCGACACTGCTAAGGAGATGTGGGAGGCTCTGCAGATTGCTCATGAAGGAACCTCTGGAGTGAAAGATAGAAGAGTGGAAATGCTGGTTGAAGAATTCCATAAGTTCGAGATGATTGAAGCAGAAAAGATCAGAGATCTAGAAATCAGATTTACTCATCTCATCAACAATCTGACTGCTCTTGGAAGAAAAATCACAGAAAAGAAGCAAGATTCTTAATATACTAAAGGGAGATTGGCTCATGAAGGTGACAACCATTCAGGAAATGCAGGGAGAATCAACAAAGTCAATTACAGCTCTTTTTGGCAGCCTTGCAGAATATGAACCAACTTTGATAGCTCAAAGGGAAGCTCAGAGTAATCCTAAAAAGAAGTCTCTTGCTCTTGCTGCATCTAAAAGATATGAAGATGATGATGATGAGGAAGAAGATCTTGATGATGAAGATATGGCACTCATGGTCAGAAAATTCAAGAAATTCTTCAGGAAAAGAGGAAGATTTCAAAGAAGCGATTCTAGCTTCAGAAAGGACTCACAAAAGGATAAAACTCCTGTGTTTTGAATGCAAGAAGCCTGGTCACTTCAAAGCTGAGTGCCCAAGTCTTCAAAGATTCAGAGAAAAGGAGAAGAAGTCCTACAGCAAAAAGAAATCATATGTATCATCCATCTGGGGTGATAGCTCAGATGACGAAGCTAGCGATCATGAAGAGAGTGCCAATCCCCTGTAATCGATTAGGCGAGTTTCTTTCTAACTTGAATATTCAGTGATGCAGGCTGTAATCTATGCGTAATCGATCAAAGGTTATAATCGACGTGGCGATAGGATTTATTCAAAACTAATGGTTAAGTCTATTTTAAGCTTTCAAAGTACAGATATGCACAGGCTTACTTAAGGAAGTTTATGTTAGCATACAATCTGTCTCAATAAAGTCGTTAAACTCACTAACCACTTCCAACGATAAATGAAGAGAGATGAACTGAAGCAAAACAAGTACAATGGAGTTAATGCTTCCCAGAACACAATCCTTACACTCCATATCAGATTAATCAAGTTTTGGTCATTCAACGGATAAAAACTCTCAACAGAAAGATTTCCAAAAGAGATTATAAAAGCCTCTCAAAAGAAAGTTGGTAGCATTCATTAATTGCCAATATTAATTATTTGTAACTACTGCATTCAATACTCACCAATCTTTAGAAAGCTTATTCCTTTGATATTCTTCAGTGTGTAACATAATCTGTTCAATAGAGTGAACAAGTATTCTGTATTTACTACCAAGTGAGGATCGCTCTTAAGATAGTGGGATCTTAAGAGTGGGGGTGCAATGTTACAAGATATTAGGAGGGAATGATCAGTGAAAAGAGTGGTCTCTTACTGTCACTTGTAAAGGCATTCAAGAGCCTGAGTTAATCTTGAAAAGTTAGTGGAACCCAACTGAAGATTGGAGAATTGGACGTAGGCCATGATTGGGCTGAACCAGTATAAATCTTGAGTCATTCAGTTTTAAATTGAAAAAGCACAATTCACCCCATTATGTATTCCTGCCAAGTTACATTTGGTATTAGAGCCAGGTCTTCTCAAAACATACTAATCCCATGATCAGGAGAAGTAAAGATCCATAATGGCAAGATATGATAACGTTCTTCCAGAAGGCAGCTCAATCAACAAACCTCCTTGATTTCAACCTTTTGCCTAAATGCGCCTCGGGGATTAAAATCAAAATTAATCCAAGGATTGCAATATAGGTTGCAACCTCGGGTCGTTTCTCTTAAGGAGTCTTTTAACCTACCTAAACTAGCTAAATGCAATCTAAACAATAAAAGATATAGGGGTTTTGGTTTGAAAATTCATTTAATAAAACTATTGACAAAAGCAGTTACTTGTTTTTGGTATTGTAGATTAATGAGTGAAAAGAGTTTGGATTAAGGGAAATTGATAAAATGGGCTTTGGTAGTGCTACAGTGGCTCTCACGCTTCATTAAATTGATATTAGGAGTTAAAGATTCACCAAGTCTAATTGAAAAATCCCCAAGCAACCACTAGGGGTCCACTAGCCCTAATTAATAACTAATCAAGCAACCACTTTCATAGCTATCACTTAGGGTTAGTGTTAAGCTCCACTTGGTGTGTGTTGGAACATGAGTTTTGAAAACCGATTCCTCTCAAGAATGTGCAACCACAACATTCAATTGGACAAATTAAGCTACACAATCTAGCAACCACTAAAAATCATATAGCATTCATATATCCAATAGGAAATTTAAACATGCATACCATTCAATTAACATAACTCAATATCCAACACAAATGTTCCAATTCATAAACAACTAGAAAAGGAAAGGAAATCATGTTTCAAATCCAAATATACAAAGAGAAATGCAACCACAAGACTCAATACAAAAGGAAAAGAGCATGAGAAAACAAATAACCCCCCTATTTTGCCCATTGAAGCTCAAGCCACCTTCACACCACCAAAGAACCAAGATTCTAGCTCTCATGTCCTCAAATTCGACCCAAAGATAGCCCATGACCACAGCCTCCATGGATGAAGAGGGTAGAAGAAGAAGTATGGTGGAAATGGAAGGTGGAAAGATGAAGAACAAGAAAATCAGCAAGAATGGAGGTGAGATTGAGTGGGAAGATGAAGATTTGAGTGAGGAATGAAGGAAATGAGTGAAACCCTAGCAGAGGAGGTGTATTTCGTGCATAGGAGGCTTGGAAACTGAAGGTGGGGGTGTTTGGATCTATTTATACTGCTCTAAAACCCTAAAAATCGCGTCAGAATTTTTGCTAATATCAGGGGCTCTCCGTGGCGAGGCAACGGCGAGGGAAGGAAGCTTCTGGTTGGATTTGGCTTTCTTGCCGGGGCGAGGTACATATGATTCTGCCTCTTCCTTCATTTTCTTCTTCTGCTCCGTCCAGAATTCTTCGCTGCAACTTGGCTTCTTAATTTGGGTATGCTTCTTCTATGAGCTGCATATAAAATGGACCTAAGGTAGCATCAAAATGTTCTTGAAAATGGGTTAAACAATAAATCGTGCTAATTATTCCCAAATTTCCCTTGACTAGAACAAATTCCAACAAAGTGTGCAAAAGTCAGAAATTACCCTAATTAGGTGCAATTACCCCAAGAACATGCAATAATCTAATGATTTTATCAATGAAAATTGTATAAAAATATGGTGCAATCATTTCCCCCACACTTAGACCTTTGTACTCCTGGACAAAGGGTACAATGCAAAGAAGAATGGTTTTAACCAATCAATAATCTCAAGCTAGCATGAATCCTGATCAAGAATATGCAAAGGGAGAATTGGCAAAGCAATTGGATGAGCAACAAGAAAGAGGACTCTCAAGATAATAGTATTTCACTCTCCTTACCTTATGTGGGGTTTTTCACACTCAACTTGCTCAAACAACAATTTGCCATAAGCTTGTAACTACTCTAATATCTCCACTCATGCATAATCATGTATGAATCAAAAGGACTTGTAGGGTTGAAATGATGGAAAAAGCAAGATGGATTGCATGTTATGGAGAGGAAAGGTTGAAATGCAATTTAATGTTACTATTAGGGCACATAGCATATGATAGCATGATTTCAATAATAATGATGCCACATCAAGAAATGCCTTATTCTTCAAGCCTTCTTTCTTTCTTTCTTTTTTCTTCGTTTTTTTTATTTTTTATGCACACTTTTCTATTTGATTCCTCTTTCTAATATATGCATGGCATTAATAACAAACAAAAGTGGCTCAAACTCAATGCTTCATCACAAAATTCACATTAGTGCATTACAACCAAGGAATGGTTCAAAGTGGGTGAACAATGGAAAATGTCATGTTGTTGGTTTGTGTTTGGGAAAACGGGGTGATGAAATGAATGACTAAATCATCTTCATGCATAAATGCAATTCTAGCTTTGACATAGAGTAGAGACAAGTTCTAGAAATTGAATGATCAAGCAAGTATACACTCTTGAAATGAAAAATTGGCCCAAAGATCTCACAACAAGGTTAACCTCAATTTCCAATTGAACATCCAATTGCAAGGCCAATTAACACAATGCATATGCTTGAAAATAACTCATCACTAGCTCTTGAAAATTGAAAGGCTAAAATGCATAATTCTTCCCATTGCTCATGAAGCTCATTGGTCAAAAGGTTAAGGTCCATTCTTACTCCATGGCTTTCAAAAATTGCTGCCACACTAGGTTTTCACAAAACAAGTTTTTTTTAAAATGGATAGAAAATGCAACTATGTCCTCCATTGCAATGAATGCGACCCTCCATCACAATGAAAAACTAAGGAGCAAAATTTACCTTGGTTTTGAAAAAAAAAATTTGACAAAAATTTCCTCTAATGTGGCATAACATCATAATATGATAAAATCAATAGATCAAGCAGTAAGACTACCTAGTCCCCTCCCCCACACTTGAAATTTACATTGTCCTCAATGTTAAAGATTACCAAACTACCAATTGACTTATCCCTGGTGAAGAGGAAAGTTGTGAAGTCCAATCTTAAGATTGGGGCACAACACATCCCTACACATAAGGGGAGAGAAGAAGAGACAAGTGCAATCAATAGTTGGCATGTTGGAAAAAAAAACACAAATCACAGGACAAATGCATATCACAAGTGAAAATGATAGAAAGTTTCAATGGCATAGGGTATTTTATTGAATGAAAAAGTACTAATTCCTACTATCTACTAGGATGCTCCCTCCCCCACACTTGTTCAATGCAATAACAGTAAAATATCAACCAGCCAGTCCAGAATGCATGAAAGTAAACAAGATAAGGAGAAGAAGCAACCTGGCCTCAAGGAGGCTTGGCAACTGGTTCATGGTAGAGCTTGAGGAGATGCCCATTTGACACAAATTCTTTCCCGGTCTCCTCTTCAATGTGCTCCACCATCCCATACTTGTTGACCTTTGTTACTTTGTACGGCCCGAACCAATTGGATGTGAGCTTCCCATGACCATGGTGGAAGCGGACTTGGTACATAAGAACTTGGTCTCCAACTTTGAAGCTACGGTTAAAGATCTTGCTATCATGGATCAACTTGGTCTTTTCCTTGTAGAGCCTTAAGCTCTCATATGCCTGAAGGCGCAGCTCATCAAGCTCTTGCAATTGAAGGCATCTTTCATTTTCGGTGGCATTCAACTCCATATTGCATAGTTTCACGGCCCAATAGGACTTGTGCTCCAACTCAACCGGCAAATGACAAGCTTTACCAAAAACCAACCGGTATGGGGACATGCCTAAGGATGTCTTGAATGCGGTCCGCTATGCCCATAATGCATCTTCAAGTCGATCACTCCAATCTTTTCTTGATGGCTTAACAATTTTCTCTAGAATATGTTTTATATCCCTGTTGGACACCTCCGCTTGGCCATTGGTTTGGGGATGGTATGGGCTAGACACTCTGTGGGACACCCCATATTTAGCAAGCAAGTTGTCAAGAAGCTTATTGCAAAAGTGGGTTGCTCGAACACTTATGAGACCTCTTGGTACTCCAAATCTACTAAAGATGTTAGACTTGAGAAACTTGGAGATTGTGGATGCATCATCCTTTCAGGTTGGGATAGCCTCTACCCACCTAGAGACATAATCTACTGCAAGTAGGATATAAGTGAAACCGGAAGAAGGTGGGAAAGGTCCCATAAAGTCTATCCCCCAAATGTCAAAAATCTCAAACTAGGATGGGTCGTTGGGGCATCTCATGTCTTTTTGTCACACTCCCCCAAACTTTTGGCACTTATCACATGATTTACAAAAGGAATAGGCATCTTTGAAAAGTGTAGGCCAATAGAAACCGGCATCTAAGACCCTCCTAGCGGTTTTCCTAGAACTATAGTGACCAGCACAAACCACGAGTGGCAAGCAGAAAGGATGTCTAGGGACTCGAATTCCAGTATGCATCTCCGTATTACTTGATCATTGCACAGTCCCATAGGTGTGGTTCATCCCAAACGTAGTATTGGGCCTCTTTCTGTAATTTTTGCACCTGAAAAGGAGACATGTCATCCGGGGTGAGGGCATAAACAAGATAATTAACTAAACAAGCATACCAAGGCACCTCAACATCAATTTCACCAAAGAAGAATCCGGAAAATTATCACAAACTAATTTAGAAAGATCTACTCCCCTAGTGTTCTCCGGGAGTCTGCTCAAGTGGTCGGCTACTAAATTGGCATTGTCGGCTCGATCCTTGATGTGCAAATCAAACTCTTGTAGCAAAAGTGTCCACCGAAGAAGCCTCGGCTTGGAGTGTGGCTTTGTGAAAAGAAACTTGATAGCTGCATGGTCAGTATAAATGACAACCATAGAATGTAGAAAGTATTGTCTAAACTTATCCAATGCAAAGACTATGGCAAAAAGTTCTTTTTCAGTGGTGGTATAATTCCTTTGTGCACAATCCAAAGTCTTAGATGCATATGTTATAACATGTGGTGTCTTGTTGCTCCTTTGACCTATCATGGCGCCAACCGCATAGTTAGAAGCATCACATGCTAGTTCAAAGGGCAATGACCAATCAGGGGCAAGAAGAATAGGAGGCTCCAAAAGAGTTTTCTTTAATGTTTCAAAAGCCATTTTACACTCATTATCAAACACAAATTCGACATCTTTTTGCAGCAAATGAGAAAGAGGCAATGCAATGTGGGAAAAACTCTTGATGAAACGTCGGTAAAAGCCTACATGTCCCAAGAAAGAGCGGAGCTTTTTGATACAAGTGGGATAAGGCAAGGACGCAATCACCTCAGTCTTAGCTTTATCGACCTCAATACCTCGGCTAGAGACTAGGTGGCCTAGAACTATGGCATGTGTGACCATGAAATGGCATTTTTCATAATTAAGGACTAAATTCTTTTTGACACACCTAGCTAGCACTCTCTCCAAGCTATGCAAGAAAACATCAAAAGAATCACCAAAAACAGTGAAGTCATCCATTAAAACTTCCAAGCAATCATCAAGCATATCAGAAAAGATGCTCATCATGCAACGTTGGAAGGTGCTCGGCGCATTGCATAAACCAAAGGGCATGCGCCTATAGGAAAAAGTACCAAATGGACAAGTGAAAGTGGTCTTTTCTTGGTCCTCGGGTGCTATAGGAATTTGAAAGTACCCCGAATAACCATTTAGAAAATAGTAATGGCTTCTTCCCGTAAGCCGTTCCAACATTTAATCAATAAAAGGAAGCAGGAAGGGGTCTTTTCGGGTGGCATCATTCAACTTCCTATAGTCAATACATACACACCAACTATTTTGCACCCTTGTTGGAATGAGCTCATTATTTTCATTTTTCAAAACAGTGATTCCGTACTTCTTAGGCACTACTTGGACCGGTGAAACCCACTCACTATCTGAGATCGGATATATGATGTCGGTACTTAGGAGTTTTGTGACCTCCTTTTTTACCACATCCAAAATGAGGGGTTAAGCCGCCTTTGAGGTTACCTAAGAGGCCTAGAATCCTCTTTAAGTAAAATCCGATGGGTGCAAATAGCGGGGTTCATACCCGGAATATCAGCCAATGTCCAACCTAAAGCCATGCTATATTTCTTCAAAACATCAAGCAATTTGACCTCCTCAATTGCACTCAAGGTATTAGAAATAATAACCGGCAATTTGTCATTGGGGGCAAGAAAAGCATATTTTAGATTGCTTGGTAAAGGCTTTAATTCCAAAATGGGTGGTTCCAAAATAGAGGGAACAAGAGTAGAAAGAGTGAAAGTGTAAGAAGAACTCCCCTTTGTAGACCCAACTTGAAAAGGTGGACTAGGCTCAAAAGACCCCATCACTTGTGCATTGGTCTTCCCAAGAGCCGAATCAACACTCGGTTGATCTATCGCAGCGACTTGCCTTGGGGAAATGTCATCCACAACACCTACATCACAACTTGTAACAAGATCATTCAAATATCTAAGTGTGTGGGAAGAAATCCTAGGTCTAGGATTAGAATCAATGGGAAATGGTTTAGAAGATGGCCCTTTTACCACATGGTGATCCGGTCCAAAGAAGGTCAAGTGTGAAGTGGCTTTGGTTGGGGTGAGGGCTATACCCTTTGAGCTCAAATCGGCCAACTCTTGGCTTCCAACTCAAATTCACATTCTTCAACCAACTTATGACTTGAAACATTAAGAAAACTACCATCCTCCAAAGAAATGTCATCACTCATCAAGGAAATGTTAGTGGAGCTCATATCCAGATTAGCATTATCATTATTAATCAAAGAAAAATCTAAAGGGACAGAAAGTAGACAATCAACTACAAGTGAGTCAAGGTCATACACGTCATCACCTAAGGAAGAAAAAGCATAAACAGAGGTAGGGAAGAAAAATAAGAGTCATAAGCTTCAAGATCAGATATGTAATCATATGAATGCAAGCTTAATTCATGCTCCTCAATGGCATCTTCCACAGCAATGTCAATCACACTCACATCTAGAAGAGAATAGTCCTCATGGGGGTGTCGCATTGCTTCATACATGTTAAAGCTAATCTTATGTTCTCCCACCTCCATTGTGATCAAACCATTTTTCATATCAATTACCGATCCGGCGGTCCGCATGAAAGGCCTACCAAGAATGATAGTCAATTCACATGGCTCGCTAGCGGTGTCAAGAACATAGAAATCAGCGGGAAAAACTAAGTCTTTAACCTTAACAAGTGTATCCTCAATAATGCCTTGTGGATATCGGAGCGTGCGATCGGCCAATTGTAAAATCACGCTTGTCTTTTTCAAACCGGTAATGCCTAAGGAAGTGAAAATCACACTAGGCATCACATTAATGGCCGCTCCTAAATCCAACAATGAATTAGTCACCGTCAAGTTCCCTATCGTTCAAGGGATCATAAATGATCCAGGGTCTTTGCACTTTACTGGCAACTGAGGCTTGAACAAAGTAGACACACTAGGATTCAATTGAATCCTCTCATTTAGTTTAAACTTCCTTTTATTGGTGCACAATTCTTTCAAGAATTTATAATAATTAGGCATAGATTTCACAAGTTGAAAGAAAGGCACATTCACATGCAATTTGCTAAAAAGTTCAAGCATTTCATTTTCAACAAACTCATCATGTTTCTTTTTGCTTCTAAAGTAAGCTTGAGGAAAAGGGAGTTGAGAGATAGTTACCTCCTTGGCCGGAGGTTTGGCCAAGGTGTCTTGTGTGCTACACTCTCCTTTCTCATTAATGCTCAACTGCTTTGTGCACTTTTTCTTCTCTTGAGGTTGTGCCTTAGGATCCTCCACCACTTTCTCTTTTTGAGTAAATGCTCTCCTTTCTTGGAGTTCTCTCTCCTTAGCACTTTCAGATTGCACAAACTTCATTGGGCTCAATGGTAGGCTCCATGTAGGGCTATCCACTTCAATTTCCTCATCCACCGGTTCATCGTTTTCCGCATCACTACTTGTAAAGTGAACCCTCTTCTTGAGTGGGATGGGGTTGAGTGATTTCATACTTCTCAAGTTAATGGCATTCAAGGACTTAGGGTTGATGACCGTATTGGATGGAGTTGGGCCACTTGTCTTGGCTTGAAGCTCATTGAAAGAGTTGGAGAGCTTTATAACATAGTCCTCCAAATTGGCACTCTTAGTCTCCCATTGGCTCATACGGTTGTCCATCTTCTCAAATCTCGACTCCATACATTGTTTTGTTTCATTTGCCTTAGAGTCAATGAGACCTTCCACATGGCGAAATCCCATAGTGATAGACTTGTTCAACTCTTCAAAGTCATTAGTGAGTCTCTCTCTTCTCACAGGAGCTAGTGCTTGAGAAGACTCTCCTTGGAATGGCCTTGGAGGGTTGCCATCTTGGCGCCAACTAAACTTAGGATTTTGTCTCCATCCCTCATTGTAAGTATTAGAATAGGGGTCCCATCTTGGATTGTTCCCTTGCCTTTGTTGGAACATTGCATTACATTCTTCCGGCTTTGAGGGGCAATTACTTGAGAGGTGCATAGGAGATGCACAATAATCACAAGAGGGAGCCACCAACTCATTTCCTATTGGACTTTGTGGGGGAGGTGGACCAGAGATCTTGTCCAATCTAGAATGGATCGCTTTGAATTCGGCCTCAAACCTCTCCAATTGAGGAATGTGAAGAGAGGTAGATTCAACCCTTTGAAGATTGCAGATTGATCTTCTTGAACCATGTTTCTCCTTGGCCGATGCAAGCTTCCGAACAAAAGGCCATGCTTCTTCCGGTGTATAGTCAATGAAGGATCCACAGGCGGTCGCATCCAACTTGTCTTGGTCTCTTTCTGTCAAACCATCATAAAAGGTGTGGGCTAACTACTCATCTGGAATCTGATGATGTGGACACCTCTTCAAAAGGTCTTGGAACCTTGTCCAATAATCAAAGAGAGATTCATCCAGCTCTTGCATAATGGAGTTGATCTCTTTTCTTCTTGCTGATGTTCTTGTGGCCGAGGTAAAACTTCTCTAGAAAAGCTTGTTTTAAGCTGCCCCAAGAGGCTAGGGCTTCTGGCTTGAGAGTGGGCAAGCTCATATACCATTGCTTCGCTTTGCCTTCTAGAGTAAGGTGGAACACTCTCCACATAACATCCTCCACTTGTGCTCTCGCTAGTTTCATGGTGTTACAATGTATGAAAATTTCATCCAGGCATCTTCCTGCAAACCATAAAATTTAGGTAAGGATTGTATCAATAAACCTTTAATTTCATAGTCAACATTAATGGTGGGAAATGCATTCATGAATGGGTTGTGGTCAATGTTGGTTGTAGTAGCATCCCTAATGGTTCTTCTTCTAAGTTGCTCACCATCATTAAACACTTGTCCTCCCCCATTACCACCTAGATTTGGCTCTACTTGCACTTCAGGAATATGGTGATCCCCCTCCATTTCTCTAGTATCACTATTGGTTTCTGGATCACTATCAATGCTTGACTCACAAGAATATGGGTGTTCAACTATCAAGGATGTAACTGAGGTTCCCTCTCTTTATGTCTTTCTCAATCTAGTAAGGTGTCTCTCAATTTCTGGGTATTCGGGGTAAAGCTCTTGGTCTCTAGTGTTCCCTCGAGTCATACACAAAGCACAGACAACAAGTGTAGACTAAGGTTCAGACAAAATGGCACTTGCACAAATTCAAGGAAAAATGGATGAATGATGATGCAAGTGAGTATGGTATGGAGTGTATATGAAATGTGTATGATATGTATGAAGTGTGATGTAAAGTATGTGTAGGAAGTATGTGGTATGTATGCAAGTATGGAGGTATAGTAAGTCAAGTAATTACAAGTCAATCAAGGACAAAGAGTCAGCAATATTTTTGGTATTTTCAAGGAAAATTGGATGCAAAATAAAACAAGCAAATGTAAGCTAACCTAAAGATGCAAATGCCCTAAACCTAATCCTAATGACTCCTACCCTTAGTCAATAGTTTCAATTGACACTTAGCTAACCTAGGGAGTCAAAAATGACTCCCCAGCAACGGCACCATTGATTTAAACCTTTTGCCTAAATGCGCCTTGGGGGTTAAAATCAAAATTAATCCAAGGATTGCAATATAGGTTGCAACCTCGGGTCGTTTCTCTTAAGGAGTCTTTTAACCTACCTAAACTAGCTAAATGCAATCTAAACAATAAAAGATATAGGGGTTTTGGTTTGAAAATTCATTTAATAAAACTATTGACAAAAGCAGTTACTTGTTTTTGGTATATTAGATTAATGAGTGAAAAGAGTTTGGATTAAGGGAAATTGATAAAATGGGCTTTGGTAGTGCTACAGTGGCTCTCACGCTTCATTAAATTGATATTAGGAGTTAAAGATTCACCAAGTCTAATTGAAAAATCCCCAAGCAACCACTAGGGGTCCACTAGCCCTAATTAATAACTAATCAAGCAACTACTTTCATAGCTATCACTTAGGGTTAGTGTTAAGCTCCACTTGGTGTGTGTTGGAACATGAGTTTTGAAAACCGATTCCTCTCAAGAATGTGCAACCACAACATTCAATTGGACAAATTAAGCTACACAATCTAGCAACCACTAACAATCATATAGCATTCATAAATCCAATAGGAAATTTAAACATGCATACCATTCAATTAACATAACTCAATATCCAACACAAATGTTCCAATTCATAAACAACTAGAAAAGGAAAGGAAATCATGTTTCAAATCCAAATATACAAAGAGAAATGCAACCACAAGACTCAATACAAAAGGAAAAGAGCATGAGAAAACAAATAACCCCCCTATTTTGCCCATTGAAGCTCGAGCCACCTTCACACCACTAAAGCACCAAGATTCTAGCCTCTCATGTCCTCAAATTCGAGCCAAAGATAGCCCATGACCACAGCCTCCATGGATGAAGAAGGTAGAAGAAGAAGTATGGTGGAAATGGAAGGTGGAAAGATGAAGAACAAGAAAATCAGCAAGAATGGAGGTGAGATTGAGTGGGAAGATGAAGATTTGAGTGAGGAATGAAGGAAATGAGTGAAACCCTAGCAGAGGAGGTGTATTTCGTGCATAGGAGGCTTGGAAACCGAAGGTGGGGGTGTTTGGATCTATTTATACTGCTCTAAAACCCTAAAAATTGCGTTAGAATTTTTGCTGATATCGGGGGCTCGTCGTAGCGAGGCCATGGCGAGGGAAGGAAGCTTCTGGTTGGATTTGGCTTTCTTGCCGCAGCGAGGTACAGATGATTATGCCTCTTCCTTCATTTTCTTCTTCTGCTCTGTCCAGAATTCTTCGCTGTAACTTGGCTTCTTAATTTGGGTATGCTTCTTCTATGAGCTGCATATAAAATGGACCTAAGGTAGCATCAAAATGTTCTTGAAAATGGGTTAAACAATAAATCATGCTAATTATTCCCAAATTGCCCTTGACTAGAACAAATTCCAACAAAGTGTGCAAAAGTCAGAAATTACCCTAATTAGGTGCAATTACCCCAAGAACATGCAATAATCTAATGATTTTATCAATGAAAAGTGTATAAAAATATGGTGCAATCACTCCTAGATTCAATGGTGAACACTACACCTTCTGAAAGATGAAAATGAAGGTTTTTATCAAATCAACCGGATATGATCTCTGGAGGATAGTTGAAGAAGGGAATATCATTCCTATGAAGACAGAGAATGAAATTCAAGTGCCAAAGCTTCCTCAAGAACTCACTGATGATAACAAGGGAGATCTGTAACTAAACAGCAGGGCAGTCTTGATTCTTCAGAATGCTCTAAGTCAAAAAGAATACTTTAGAGCATGTCATCTGGAGATTGCCAAAGAGATGTGGGACACTCTCACCATTGCTCATGAGGGAACTAGCGGAATAAAAACAAAAAGAGTTGAGCAACTAGTCTCTGACTTCCATCTATTCAAAATAGAGGATGGGGAACCAATCAAGGAGCTAGAAATCATGTTCACTCATCTGATTAACAATCTTACAGCTCTTGGAAGAAGAATTTCTAAGACAGAGCAAGTCTTCAAAATCTTGAAGATTCTAACTCCTGAATGGCAGATGAAGGCTACTGCAATCCAAGAAATGAGAGGAGAATCCATGAGCTCCATTACTTCATTATTTAGAAGTCTGGCTGAGTATGAAACAACCATCGAAGTTCAAAAAGAACTCTATGAAGACAAGAAGAAAAAGAATCTTGCCCTGTCAGCTTCAACAAAAGATGATGAGGATGAGGAAGATAAGGAAGAGCTGGATGACGATGAGATGGCCTTTATGGTCAGAAATTTTAGGAAGTTCTTCAGAAATAGAGGAAGATTCCAAAGAGGTAGCTCAAGCAACAATAGAAGGGACTTCCAGAAAAATGCTCTTGTATGCTATGAGTGTAAGAAGCCTGGACACTTCAAATCAAAGTGTCCTAGTCTTCAAAGGTTTAAGGAGAAAGAGTAAAACAAGGAGAAGCTCCAAGGAAAAAAGAAAGCCTATGTTTCCTCTATGTGGGGAGATAGTTCAGATGAGGAAGCTAGTGATGCTGAAGAAGCAGCCAACCTCTATTTGGTTGCTCAAGAAGAATCATCAGACAGTGAGGTATATCAAACTGACTCATTCTTTCAGGAACTTCAAAATGCATATAATGATATCCATGTTGAATTTGTAAAATTGGCAAAAGAAGTGATTGTATTGAGAAAGAAAAACAAAGAGCATGAAAAGAAAATTGAGGAATCTGACTGCATTAAATGTAAACAACTTTTAGAAGAAGCTTTTCAAAAGAAAGAAAGTATTGAGTGCAGAAACCGTAAAAAACTTTTGAAAGAAAATGAGAAGATTTCAAGCATTTTGAAGAAATTCACTAAGAGCACTGAAACACTTGATATTATGCTAATGAATCAAAAGTCATATAGGGATAAAACTGGGATAGGTTATGATCCAACTCAAACTCTTGAAAAAGAAAGGTTCTGCACCTAAAGAGGAATCCTACTAGAAATTTTTCAGAATAGCTTCAGAATATTCATCACCATTTAGGTTTTGTAATTTCTATAACAAAAAGGGATATACTGAATCAACCTGTTATCCTAAAAAACATGAAACATCTGGATTATACAAATGGGTCCCTAAAGGGACAATCAGCCTAAAGTCCATCAGGATAAAAGGCAACAAACTAATCCCAAAGGACCCAAGAAAATTTGGGTACCTAAATCTCTCTAGTCTGTGCAGGTTTGTCTCAAGGCATCCAATAATAACAAATGGTATATAGATAGTAGATGCTCAAGACACATGATAGGAGATAAAGAGAAATTAGAAAATATGATCATGAAGGATGGAGCTAAAGTCAGTTTCGGTGGAAACCAGTTTGGAAAAATTGCCGGAAAAGGGGACATTGGATCAGTTAAAGACATCTACCTTGTGGAAGGTCTCTGTCACAATTTGCTAAGTGTCAGTCAAAGCACTGACAAAGGTAACTGGGTAATCTTTGACTCAAATGAATGTCTCATAGTAGATAAGGAAGAATTAGCTATAGATAAATCAAATCTTAAATTTAGATTGAAAGCCAACAGAAATGGAAATTTGTATACAGTAAATCTAAATCGGCAATTTTCTTAAAAATGCTTGATAAGCAATGCTGATAATTGTTGGCTATGGCATAGAAGATTAGCACATGTAAACATGGTTCAACTAGAAAAACTAATCAAAAAGGAGCTTGTCAATGGCATACCTAATATGAAAGTAAAATCTGACTTGTTATGTGAAGCATGTCAAAAAGGGAAACAAACAAAGTCCTCTTTTAAACCTAAGAAGGAAGTTTCCACTACTAGATCCCTAGAACTAATTCATATGGATTTGATTGGTCCAGTAAGAGTGAAAAGTCCAAGAGGAAGTCTGTACACTCTTGTGTTGTGGATGACTATTCTAGGTTCACTTGGACTATGTTTCTTTCCTCTAAGCATGAAACTTTTGATGCCTTTTATCTGTTTGCTGAGGAAGTGTAGAATGAAAAAGACAAGAAAATCATATCAATTAGAACAGATCATGAAGGAGAATTTAAGAACCAAGACTTTTTGGAGCTGTGTGAAGAAAATGGCATAGATCACAACTTTTCAGCTCCTAGAACACTTCAACAAAATGGAGTGGTGGAAAGAAAGAATCATGTACTCACTGAGATGGCCAGAACAATGCTTAATGAAAATGAAGTATCTCAAGTTTTCTGGGCAGATGCTATCAGTACAGCTTGCTAAATCTCAAACAGAGCTTACATATGGAAAGGAATGGATAAAACCCATTATGAACCTTACAAAGGAAGAAAGCCAAATGTAAGCCACCTCAAAGTGTTTGGTTCCAAATGCTTCATCCACAATAATGGAAAGGTAAATTTAGGTAAATTCGACCATAAAGCTGATTCTGGAATTTTCATTGGTTATTCTAATAGAAGTAAGGCCTATAGAGTTTTCAACAAAAGAACTTCCACTGTTGAAGAATCAGTTCATGTAGTATTTGATGAAACTGACTCGATGTAACAGAAAAGGAATTAGATTTTCCAAAAATGTCTAAAAATCCTGCACAATCATTACCATCACTAGATGAATCCCATAGGGAAGGCCAAGAGGATAATCCTCATGATGCATCAGCTGGACCCCCAGCATGGAGACATCACAGGGATCATCCTCTTGAGCAAATCATTGGTGATGTTAATGGGGGTGTTAGAACCAGAAATCAAATCCAAAATGAAATGAATTTCTCAGCTTTTATATTTGAAATTGAACCTTCTTGCATTGAAGAAGCACTGACAGACTGTGACTAGATAGTTGCAATACAAGAAGAGTTCAACCAATTTGAAAGAAGTCAAGTTTGGTACTTGGTTCCTAGACCTTCAAATTACCCCATTATTTGAACCAAGTGGGTTTTCAAAAACAAACTTGATGAATCTAGATCTATGGTCAGAAATAAAGCAAGACTTGTGGCCAAAGGATATAACCAAGAAGAAGGCATAGATTATGAGGAGACTTTTGCACCAGTTACAAGACTGGAAGCAATAAGACTTCTGTTGGCCTTTGCATCCCTCAAAAACTTTAAATTTTATCAAATGGATGTAAAGAGTGCTTTTCTTAATGGATATATCATGGAAGAAGTGTATGTTGAACAACCCTCTGGTTTTGAAGATTCCTCTAAACCAGATCATGTTTTTAAACTCAAAAAGGCCTTATATGGACTTAAACAGGCACCAAGGGCTTGGTATGAAAGATTAAGTAACTTCTTATTAGAAAAGGGTTTTACAAGAGGAAACATAGATACCACTCTATTTATTCTGCATAAAAAGAAAAACATGCTTGTTGCTCAAATTTATGTAGATAATATTATTTTTGGTGCTACTGATGAATCTCTCTATGAGGAATTTTCTAAGACTCTGCAGGGAGATTTTGAAATGTCCATGATGGGAGAGCTGAACATCTTCTTAGGTCTTCAAATTAAACAAAGAAAAGATGGGATATTCATCTCACAAACCAAGTATGTGAAGGAGATCTTGAAGAAGTTTGGGATGGATCTATCTAAGGAAGAATAGACTCCTATGAGTTCCACATCATTACTGGATGCTGATGTGAAGGGAAAGGATTTCAATCAGTCCACATACAGAGGCTTGATTGGTTCACTCCTATACTTAACTGCCAGCAGACTAGACATCCAATTTAGTGTGGGGATTTGTGCCAGATATCAAGCTAAACCAAAGGAATCCCACCACACATGTGTAAAGAGAATCCTGAGGTCCTTGGTTGGAACTCAGAATCTGGGATTATGGTACCCCAAAGGAACTCAGGAGTACCTCATGGCCTACTCAGATTCAGATCATGCTGGGTACAAAACTAATAGGAAAAGTACCGGTGGTCAATGCGAATTTCTTGGAGGATCTCTAATCTCCTGGACTAGCAAGAAGCAGAACTGTGTTTCTTTGTCTTCTACAGAAGCTGAATATATTGCTGCTGCAAGTTGCTGTGCTCAAGTCCTATGGCTCAAGCATCAATTGAAGGATTTGGGAATAGAATTCTTAGAAGTTCCCATCCTCTGTGACAACACTAGCACAATCAGCCTAGCCAAAAATCCAGTTCATCACTCAAGGACTAAGCTTATAGATGTCAGACATCACTTCATCAGAGACCATGTAGAAAATAAGGATGTCAAGGTGGAAATTATTCCCACTCACTTGCAGCTATCAGATATCTTCACCAAACCACTGGCAGCTGAATAATTCATGTTCATTAGAAGAGAATTGGGAATGGTAAATCCCAATGAGTTGTAAAACTGTATCTAATCCTTAAATCCTCTGATTTCATTTAAATTATGCTATGTTTTAATGATAAAATACTAACTTAGGCATCAGAGTATCAAATAAAAATTTTCGCAGGTTCTTGTGTTCAAAGTGAAAAATCTATTTCCTAATCAATCAGGTAAGTCTGATCGATCACAAGACATGTTCTGTGATCGATTATACTTCGATTAGAGAAGAATGAGGATCGGTTAGGGGGAAGGCTACAATCGATTAGGACTGTCTAATTGATCACAAGGAAGGAGTAATCGATTGGGCATCGATTACTCAACGTGGACCTATCGATCACAACAATCCCTAATCGATCAAACGCATCCAATCGATCAGAGACTACACCCTGTAATCTATTACAGGGCACACGTAATCGATAAGGCACCAACGGTAACATTGTAACGTACATTTTTTTTCTTCTGTCAGTTGCATGCCATCTTGCACTTACTCTCTCACATATATATTTGACCCATGTAACTGTAGCATCATTTTGCACCATTTGCATTCATTCTTGACTTTATCTCTCTTTCTTTCATCAAACCCTAACTATTTGAATCATCAAACCCTTTCGTAACAGTCGTAACTGAAGCCATCATTCAACATAACTCCTCAACCGAGTTACATCCTTTCGAATCACCAGACATAACCCTTAATCCTCTATATAAACCTCTCAGATGGCACCCAAGATGCGTATACCCAAAAACTACAGAACACAATTTGTTCCCAATACAGTTCTCTTGCCTCCAGGAGACCCTGCACTCACCCATAGACACCCTTCACCACCTTCAAATCCTACGCTCTCTACTTCTCAACCATCATCCTCAATGGCCAAAACCCGTGGAAGTGCACCCAATCCTTAGGAAAAAGTCCTTCTACAGTTAGAGTGAGAGAACTCATATATGGGGATATTGAAGTCCCCATTGATTCATCATTTGCTTAGGGCCTTATTGAAGATGCATCAGAAGATATCCAAAGGAGGTCTCTGCAACAAAGATGTTGGTTCATGGGCATTGACTATTTGGAAAGGAATGGCTGTCCTGTTAAGGAATGGTTGGGACCTTACAGAGAATGGATAGGGATCAAGAATCACTACCATGAGAGAGTCATCAAGACCTTCTACTCCAACCTAAAGATCCAAGTTACTGAATATGGGGGAAGGGTCATACGAATCACTGTATCATCATAGGTTAGAGGGAAGAATTTTTCTTTTGACTGGAAAAGTCTGAACTAATGGCTTCATATGGATGGACCGGGCAAGTAAGGGAGAAATACACTGATGATGAACCCAAACAGATTTACCAGCCAGACAGTCCAATTCAGGGAAATCTCAAGCCTGCTTAACTGCCCCCGGCTTTCAGAGTCATTCAATATGCTTACTCCAGATGCATGGTTAACAAGGCAGGAAATTTCTCTCTAATCCTTGATATTGACAGTCCCATCTTGCCTATGCTGATCAACAAGACTCCAGTTAATCCCAGATAGTTAATTTGTGAAGAGTTGCTGAGGTTTCGAAAGACCAAGAATGTCAAGACTCCTTTCCCTTTTGCTTAACTGATCTCCTTCATCTTATGCAACAACAAGATCTTCTTGCTTGAGAGTGATCATAATAAGGAGTCCCCTAGATGTGATCTGACCACCCAGAAGAAAATGGGTTTGCATCTCTTTCGCAAGAGTCACATCCCTTCCCTGTCTCAACCAAAAATTCATGTTGATAAGGGACACCCTCAGGATGCACCTGAACCAGAAGAAGTGCATTCCTTTGGGCATGAGGCACTAGAATAAATGGATCAAGAAGAAGTAGATCATGCACCACCAGTTCATCCTGAACCTGCAGCACCTGTACCAGAAGAAGATGCCCCACTCCTTGCCAATATGGTTGATCAACTGGTAGAAAGAGTCTCAGCCAGGATAATGGAAGAAATGTCTCTAGAACATCAAGTAATGGAAGACAGATTATTACAGAGATTGGTGGCTGCCTTGAATGACTCTGTGGTTAAGTCAGTCAAGAAAAGTACCCTGACCATCTTCAAGGAATATGATGCTGTAGTGAACATGCACAAATTTCTTCACAATCGAATGGCTGGACTTGAAGAAATTCTGAGGCATCAATATCAATTGAATCGTCTTAGAACTCCTTTGTCACCATTTGTTGGGCATGAGGCCCATCAGGTATCTCCCATCCACTATTCTTCTCACCCATCTCCCACACAATCACATCCTATATCTCCAACCACCAAAGCACAAGCCTCTCCTACACACTCCTCTTCCACCTTCCCTTCCAAGAAATCCTCTCCATCCAAGAAATCCACTTCCTCAACCTCATCAGATAACCAAGATCCTCCTTCATCTCCTATGACCCTCACTACTCCTACCTCTCTTGCTCAGCCTAAATCACCCCAGACATAAGCCCCTTCTCCTCCCATTCACACCACTCTTCCACCACCTTAGCCTCCTCAAATCCATCCCTCTCCTCCTCAATATACCCCTAGGCCAGACCCTCAACAGACCTACTCCAGAAAAGGGAAAGCTGTAGTGGTTGATTCTACTCCTTCTGTCCTATTTGATGATGCCAAAAAGGGGGGGAAAAGAGATTTAGTGTAACAACTGCTGGAGAAAGCAGCCAAGTACAAGAAAAGGCTGTGAAAGCTGCTACCATTTTGTCCTCTATTGCTGGTGAAGCCTCTCATATCCCTGAGGATATCACAATGAGTCAGACACTAGAATAAATTCATGAACTAGCAGAGGCAATCAAGTTAAGCATGGCAGAAGAAAAAGTTATGGTGGAAGAAGCATCAGATTCAGAAGTTGAGGTCACAAATGTTCCCCCAATAGATGATGATGTTGTCTTGGAGGAAGATATTAGCATGGCCATAGTGGTGTATGAAGGAGAGCCTCAACTTGTTGCCATTGATCTATTGCCATACATTCATCACCAAGCAGAAGAGCTTCACTCTCAGGTTGAAGAATTATCTGAAAGATAGACTAAGAGCCAGCAAGAAAGGGAAGCCAAGGACTTTGCAAAGGCCGAAGCTGAGAAAGAAGTTCTAGAGACTGATCTATCTCATCTTGTGTTTCCCAGTTGGGGTGTTCGGAGGCAGGTAAAATTCAAGAAGACTACTCAGAAGAAAGTAGTGGATACTGTTCAGACTACCTTAGAGTTTCTGAAGTCTGATAAGAAAGAAGATGGGCCAGAAGTACAATCAGAAGCCAAGAAAAAGAGAGTTAAGATGACTACTCCCAAGCCTCAACCTAAGGCAGTGGCTACAAGGAAAAGCTCCAAGGGGTCCAAAGGGATACAAATAGAGGAGCCTAAGCCTGCTTCCAAGCCAGCACCTAAGAGGAAGGCTACTCCCAAAGGCAAATCTACTAAGCCTCCTCCAAAGAAACAAAAGCAACAGTCTCTCCTGGACAGAATGCTATCTCATTTTCCTCCTCCATCACCTCCTAAGAAGAAAGCTCCAGCAAAGAAGAAGAAGGCACCTTCTAAGAAAAAGGAGCCTGAGATTGAAACTGAGTACCTGGAAGAACCTTCAACAGATTCTGGAGGATACGCAGTGAGTCTGGAGATGATGATCTGAATACAAAGTACTGGACAAGTGGCTCGGACTTAGATTAAAACCAAAGCCTCACCCCTACTTGCATCAATCCTTTTCATATGCATCATTCATACTTCACATGTTTATTTGCTTACTAGTTCATTTACTTTATTCCTGATACTATATTTCTTTTGTAATAAATAAACTATGATCTTATAATATCTATGATATCAGTATTCAATTCAATCTTCATTTGTCCTATCATCCTTCAAATTGTTACTAATGTTTTGTCATCATCAAAAAGGGGGAGAATGTTAGAATAATGAGTTTTGATGATAACTAAACATAACTTAGGTATAAAGATAGGTTGAGAAAAGATCAGAAATGACTTAGAGATAATCTGATGAGAAATCCTAAGTATTGCCTAATCGATCAGGGATAGATTACAAGATAAGAACTTAAAGCCTAATCAATTAGAGTAAGATCAGGTTCAGATTAGACATTAGGTCTATAGCTGCCTAATCGATCAGAGGACCCTGTAATCGATCAAGGATTCTGTATAATCGATTAAGAGGAATTAGTCTAATCGATCAGAGATTAATAATTGATTAAGAGGAATTCATCTAATTGATCAGAAAGTAGTAATCGATTAAGAGGGATTACCCTAATCAATTAGAGAGCATTAATCGATCAAAATATATTCCAAGCATAATTGACCAGAGAACAATAATCGATTAGAGCACATTGAGTGATCGATCAAAGAGAACATGTAATTTGAGTATAATCTGTTTGCAATCGATTAAGACATGCCTAATCGATTGGAGTTTCCTTATAATCGAATAGTTGAGTTTCTTTCTAACTTGAATATTCAGTGATGCAGGCTGTAATCTATGCGTAATCGATCAGAAACCATTATCTGTAATCGATCAGAGGTTATAATCGAAGTGGCGATAGGATTTATTCAAAACCAATGGTTAAGTCTATTTTAAGCTTTCAAAGTACAGATATGCACAGGCCTACTTGAGGAAGTTTACGTTAGCACGCAATCTGTCTCAATAGAGCCATTAGACTCACCAACCACTTCCAGCGATAAATGAAGAGAGATGAACTTAAGCAAAAAAGTACAATGGAGTTAATGCTTCCCAGAACACAATCCTAACACTCCATATCAGATTCATCAAGTTCTAGTCATTCAACATCTAAAAACTCTCAACGGGAAAATTTCTAGAAGAGATTATAAAAGCATCTTAGACGAAAGTTGGTAGCATTCATTAATTGCCAATATTAATTATCTGTAACTACTGCATTCAATACTCACCAATCTTTAGAAAGCTTATTCCTTTGATATTCTTCAGTGTGTAACATAATCTGTTCAATAGAGTGAACAAGTATTCTGTATTTACTACCAAGTGAGGATCACTCTTAAGATAGTAGGATCTTAATAGTGGGGTGCAATCTTACAAGTTGTTAGGAGGAGTGATCAGTGAAAAGAGTGGTCTCTTACTGTCACTTGTAAAGGCATTAAAGAGCCTGAGTTAATCTTGAAAAGTTAGTGGAACCCAACTGAAGGTTAGAGAACTGGACGTAGGCCATGATTGGGCTGAACCAGTATAAATCTTGAGTCATTCATTTTTAAATGGGTAAAGGGTCAAAAATGACCTTGTACTTATGTCTAAAGTGCAGCTGGCACCTTCTACTTTTTTTTGGCTCAAAAATATCTCTCAACTTTTAAATTTGGGCCAAGAATGACTCTGCTGTTAAAGCCATCAACTTTGACCGTGACTTGCAAACGTTTTGACCAAAGATTGTGAGGTGGAAGGTGAGTTGGCGCATACGTGGCACTGAAGGAGAAAAGTCAAATCAATATCATATTATAAAAAAAATCAAGGAATGTTGAAAAGAAAAGGGACATTCCGGGCAAAAAAAAAATCAAAAAGAAAGGGACACGTGGGTTAATTTGAACCAAGCATGAGGGGAAGGAAATTATCTAGATTATCAATTCAATTGCAAAGTAAAAACGAAGCATAACTTCCCTTCCCACTATTTGCAATCTGCAATTTTGCTATCCAAAAAAAAATCTGCAAGTTGAAGAAAAATCTTCCCTCTATCCTCAGATCCTTTTCTAGTTCCTTCCACCGATGAACCTTTCTTCCACAAACTCATCTCCTTCTATGTCATTCTCCTTCAAGTCTCTCCCTCCCTCTCCCTTCAATCTCCCTCCAATCTCTTCACGTTGCTTTGTGCAATTAGTCAAGCCAGGGGATGTGATCGATAGCGTCGGCATTCGGTAGAGGGTTCAGAATGGAGTCCTTGCATTGGGAGGCGAATCGGTGTTGGAGATCAAGGAATTTGTGGCAGCCATGGGAGAATCTTAACATTCTCGTCCGATTTTTGTTTACCACGCCCTTTAATTTCTTGATCCCTTTAATCTTTTGTCCCTTGTAGGAATTGACGATTTTTTTTCAATGTATTCGGTGGAAGATATCTCTGTTGTTTCTTGTATATTTAGTTGAATGGTTTTTATGAATACTGGGAAAAAGAATTTTTTTTTTATGAAAATTGTTTTGGAGAATGACGGCCATGGAAGTGTCAGAATCTTGCTTGCAATTCTTGAGCTTTCGGTTAAGGGCTTGGGAAGGTCGCAAATGGCCAGAAATTCCTTTGCCTTCCTGTAATAGTACGGCACCGGTGGCTCTATCCTCATCGCCTCTCATACCACTGACTTCACTAGCTCCATTTCCTCCACCGCCGCAAAAGTAACTCCTCCTCCTTCTTTCTTGGTGAATCTGACCTCGTTGGTGATTCTCAAGACTTCTCTTTACCATCAACGGCCTCACCATAATTAGTAGAGAGATTTTCGAGTTTTTTTATCTTCGTTTTACTTATCTGGTTTGACTGAGTTAATGGGTGTATGTCTATGGATTATTAGTTGGCCATAGATTTCTGGAGGTGGCGATGGTTGATGTTCATTAGTTTTTTATTTTTTTATGTCCAGTGAATGGAGTGGATGTGGTGATGAGGTGGACTTGGTGGTGGTGATATGGAACTTAATTAAGTCAACTAACGGTTAACTGTTAGGCTAGTTAACAGCATAGTCATTCTTGGACCAGATTTGAAAGTTGAGGGATATTTTTGAGCTAAAAAAAGTAGAAGGTGCCAACTGCACCTTGGACATAAGTATAAGGTCATTTTTGACCCTTTACCCTTTTTAAATTGAAAAAGCATAATTCTCCCCCCTTATGCATTCCTACCAAGTTACAATGTCATCTTTATTTCCATTCAAATATAAATAAAAAATAACAAATATAATATCACACACAAACATTAAAACACATCATCCCTAATTCAATTTTGAACAAATTATATAAAATATATAATATATGTGATCTTTTCTTTAAATCAATATTAGATAAAGAAATAATGATGATGATGGTGATGCTGATGCTGATGATGAGATATGATTAACATACACACACTACGTCTCTTTTATTTTAAAAAGGAGAAGGGTTGCTTCTCCATTCAATCACGTCATAATTTGAGAGAGAGAGAGAGAAATCTGAAAATCATTTGCTAGGGTTTGTGACTTTGAGGGTCTCATGGCTTATTATTGCTTCCTATTGGCAAGGAGCCTTCTCTAAGCCATTCTTGTCCCACTCTTCCTTACTTTTTTCTTGTAATTTTCATTGGATAGTTTGGGATCCGAATTTAATTTTGATAACTTTTGTCTTGGGGTGGTTTCTGACGTGATTAGGGTTTCTTTTTAGTATACCCATTAGTTTTGAAGCATGATTTATGAATTAAAGCATGTAGGGTGCTGTTTTAAGCTTGAAAGACAAAAGGATTTCACACATAATTTAAGAAACCTACCATAGTTAGAAAAAGATTACCCTAATCATTCAAAGAAAATATCCATGATAGAAAAAGCAGATTTTAATGATATAATTACTATCATGGATAAATAAATGCCTAACCATGTTAGAAAATAATTTCCCTAACATGGTTAATAAAGTTCACATATACATACAAGCATTTCATTAACAAATCCATACAATATAACCATGTTAGAAGGAACTGGTCTGACATGGTTATTTAAACAAACTTGCCTATATCCAAATATACATATATGCATGGGGCTATAGGTCTAAACTCCCAGATTTATCATACATGGTCTAGCTCATGCAATAATCATACCATTCACTAGACATAGCTAATGACCAAGTAACGTATATATTTTCCTACAGCCATCCAATTATAACAAGTTAAACATTTAATGATACGGAAGCAAATACAAGCCTAATTAATTTGGCAATATACATATTCCAATATAAAAATACAGCCGTCAACTTACACAGTTAGTACGGTTAGATGGTCACCTTCCCTTACTTCCTCTGTAATGCATGATCACCTGCAAAAACATAAATAGCCACGGGGTGAGACAAACATGCCTCAGTAACCACAACTCAACTCAATACAAGAGTGAGGGTGGGTAAGTAGAGTGTCTAAAAGAGTACGAGAAAAATTAGTTCAACAGTTCATGTATCATAATTTTTACAAAATTGTTAAAAAAATGCATTCGTTTCCATAGTTCATGTATCACAGTTTTTACAAAATAGTTCAAAAAAACATTCTTCATAACATCACCAACATTCGCCCTGCGAATCGTTAGGTTGTCCCCTACCATTAGGTGCACTAAAGTGGAATTCAACGGGAATCTCTACCCTTACCCAGTACCACAGAGAAGTAGAACTCGATGGGGACTTCAACCCATACCTAACACCACAACGGGGGTAATGCTCGATGGGGGCTACCTATACCCAGCACATCAAAAGGTAGTACTTGATGGGAGCTCCCCATACCCAGTACACCACAACAAGGGTAATGCTCCATAGGGGCTACCCATACCCATGATACCGAAATGTAGTACTCGATGGAGCTACCCATATCCAATACACCACAACAGGTGTAATGCTCGATGGATGTTACCTATACCCAGCACATCAAAAGGTAGTACTCGATGGGGGCTGGCCATACCCAGTACACCACAACAAGGGTAATGCTCGATGGGGGCTACCCATAGCAAGCATACTGAAAGGTAGCACTCGATGGGGGCGACCCATACCCATTATACCACTATAGGCACATACCGAAAGGTAGCACTCGATGGGGGCGACCCATACCCAGTACACCATATAGGCACATGACCCTTCCAGTTTTTCCAAAAACTCATGCAAAAAGATTTTCAAAATCATATGTATACCATTTTCAAATTTGTAATGCAATATATCATTAAATCTATATTTCAAGTTCACCAACATAGGCAACCAAGATAATACATACATTATGACAAATCTCTTTGATATTATTATATTAAAATAGCTGTAATATCGAAGGGTACTCAGGCAGCAAAGGGAATCCCCATACGTGACAGGGGAGGTACAAGCGGGGAATATCATAAACTCGAACAAGACCAGTGTCCACCGACCTAGAAAAAGATATAGATAGAGATGGGTCAACAGATTCAGAGGTAGATTTGTCAAATTATTCCTGGGATGGGAGGGAGTAGGTCTTGCTTCATATTTGTTAATTCATTTCTGGTTTAAACGACTTCAAGCATGACAAATCTCTTTGATATTATTATATTAAAATAGTTGTAATATCGAAGGGTACTCAATAGACTGTTTAAATATGAAAGTAACATTTGAAATATATTCTCATAGTAAGCATATATACATATATAGAAGGGATTTGGAAAATCCCCAACTAACATCACACACAACCAGGTAGTGAGATGAGAGTGATTACCTCAATTTGCCAAAAATAAAAAGGAAATACCAAGATTGCAGAGTCCTCGAGGTCAGCTCGATCCACTGGTATCTATAACCACCACAAACATACTTACACACAGTTAAGACACATCTCAAGTGGCATTAACCTTACACTTCAGAATTTAGCCAAAAAGAAATCCGAATTGCACAAAGAAATCTAATGGCATTTATTTGGCTTGGCTAAGTTAAATTAAACCCATAGTAAGCCTATAACAACATTCATCCTCAATAATCTCATCTTGAATCAAGAACCCCTCTATTTAATCATAGCCACTTAAAGTTAACCTCAATTCACCATCCATGACTCTTTCAACTCATAAGATCCTATGGAATCTCTAAAACCATCATAACAATTTGAATATCCCCCCTTCTCACGTAAACACCTAAATCTTCCAATCATAATCAATCTTAAACACAACCAACTAAACTAATTAAAACCATAATTTAATATAAACAATCTCATAGGGACAATCAATTATTCTCAAACGACTATAATAACATAAACTCATCAAAATCATATCTACTAATCCTTTTCCCATTGCATCATTTTATAATCATTTACTAGCCTTATTTACATATCAGAACCACCAATTTATTTACAAACCACACAAACCCAAGAATACCAAAAATTTCTTTCTTGACATACCACCTCCTATAACTACTCAATTTCTTCTAAAATATTTCTAAAGCAAAGTTTATTACCAACCTACCCCAACATAATCCCACTATTTTATTTTCATTATCTGATTCATCCTTACACATCTATCATAAAAAAATTCCAACATACCTCTCCCATAAGCACCCTAAACTTCAAAATCTCATCCTACTCAAGTTTCAACCAATTTAATTCAACATACATGATTGTTGAACCCCAATAACCCTCTAAAAACCATAAATCAAATTTACAAACTCATATTCAAAGGATTTCTTGTTCTAAACCTATCTTAATCCAACTTTTAGCAAGAAAAATCTCATATAAGACCAAATCTAACAAAACTAACCAAATTATCATCACTATATGACTCAAACAATTATTAAAGAATAATCAATTTGCCCAAAACAACTCAGATTCAAAGATCATTCAAACCCTAGAGATTTCTATTGGAAAAATTAAGAATAAGAGGGGAGATGGAAGAAAAAGCATTACCCCAAATTCAAGTGCTCTTCCCCTTACCTTCATGACTCCTAATAGCTCGCCGGATCTGGGCTCTACTGCGGGCCAAAGTCTTACTCGCCTCCTTCCACCTTGATCCCTGGGTCGCCTATAACCACCAAGGAAGAGGGAAGAAACGGATATGGAAGAAAGATGGGAGGTTGGTATCCCATTCGCCGTCGACGGCGTTGTCAAAGGCAGCCTCCCTCCATCCTTGACTCTCTCTTTCTCGCGTGTGCACTAGAAGGAAAGAGTGATGGTGAGTGTGTGTGTATGGGTATCGGGTTCCAAGGAGAAAAGAGGAAAGAATGAGAGGAATATAAGAAATAAAGGGGAATTAAAATAAATATGATGGGGAAAGACTAATAAGCCCTTAAATTCCTAAAAATTTTCTTCACAACATGCTAAGAATTTCTCCATCTATAATCCCTTTTGGGTCCAAAAATAATTCCTCTAACTCTAATTTTCCCAAAATAAAGGAGAAATTAGGCCTTTAAAAGTTCCCAAAATACTTCTATTCTCATTAATATATTTATAAAACTCTCAAAACTTCTTAATTAATCCCAAAATCAAATTCTTAATTTACCACTAATCCTTAATTAAATTGTTGGGATGTTACACTGTTGTGAGATTGGTGCGAGCTACTAGGATACTACTTTCTAATTGTTTGTGTGTTTGTGTTCGTTAGTGAAGCAGGTTTAAACTTATAATAATTGAATAGCTATGATTATCTACAAATATAAATCTTGAACACCTATTTTCATGATATGACTCGTCTGGTGTCATATGTTATTTTGAACTATCATAAAGCTATGTATTGGAACATTTGGAACCATAATGTATGTTGGCTTTGAAAATTACTGCATGATCATACTTTGGAAAACACTGGATAGGCTTGTGCCTTATGGTTGTTGGTGTTGTACACTAATATGATATGATTGTTGCTGTTGTTGTGTGTTTGTGATACCAGTGAATTGAATAAATTACCATCACGTAATGAGGTTCCCTATTGGCCTATAGGGACTAATGGAAAATGAAAATGGGGATAGTGCCCCTAGTTTCAGGTGAGGGTTGTGAGTCCTTACTAAATTGTATTGTGATATCAGTTTATCTGTGATCCAAACATCGGTTATGGGTTGTTGTAAAAGTTATTGTGACATGTGGCTTAAAACTATTTATATGTTTACCAATTTGGAATTAATATATATATACACACACAATTTAAATGAAGATTTTGAAATAGATATTGGTTTTGAGTTATGCCTTTACTTGTTTATCTGTCATGTGTTTTGAACTGATATATCTGTTAGTATTCCATAGGACGTTTTGCTAGCACACACAATACATAGATGAGAAGTTAGTGGTTACATGGGTCTAGCCCCCTTCATATCACTTTTGCAGGTTCTAGCGAAGCTGTAGGTAACCAAGGAAAGGATTCGGGAACTTCTCACTAAGATAGTGAGTTTCTGGGCCAACAGGACAGGAATTATTGCCATATTTCGGGTTCATGAATGTAGCCATGCTTCCACTTTGTATTCAACATTGTTGTCTTTTAATTTGAGCTGTAAACTTTAATGCTATTTAAGTTCAATTATGTTGATATTCTTATTTTTGGAGACCAGTCCTTGTTTCGGCAAAATTATGTCATTTGGCCTTATATTAACTGTTTGGATTTCGAATACTGTTAATGATATAATGATAGTTTTGGAGACTATGAGTTATGGTGATGGTTGAGGATTAGTTTTTGTAATTAGGTCAATCTTAAATATCCATGTTACCCTTGCAAATTTTTTTGAGGAAATTCTTTTTCTAACATGGATAAGTGAATTATATAACTTGTTCCCTTTATGATCCATGTTAGCGTTGATTTAGCTACTTTCCTTCTTTTTTCTAACATGGATCTCTCAACTTATTTAGCTTAACAATTTTCTAACCATGATAGCATATGTTTGTGTTTGGAAGCTACTTTTTCTTATCATGGTTAGCCCATTAGATTTTCGTATTGAAAAGAAATTTATGTAGTCTTTTTCTTACTATGTTAGTGATTTATTAGTCAATCTCTTTTTTCCAAACATAGTTAGCCCTTTGCAATGTTGAATAGAGTTATTGGTGGTGATGTAGTGTATTATTAAAATACTATTTAGGGAGTAAGTGATACAATATTTGTATTTTAAATGAAATTATTATTTTTATGAAAATTAAAATTGTCATGTTTAATAATGTGAGAAGTGGGTCCTTTTATGAATAAACACAACTAACCAAAACAATTGAGGGGAGCCAATTCAAACCCCTCCGGTAAAATAAGAGCACACCCACATCCAACCACCTCATTACCTTTAGCAAGAACTTGTTTCACTTACATATCATAAGGAATTCAAACAACTGCTTCAAAAAACATTGGGATTAATTGTAATCTTAATAAATAGGAGTAATTTTTGGGGATTACAAAATATTTTCATTTTCCTTATTTCTTTCCCTTAAACCATGGACGTGGATGATCTAAATTGAATACTTTTATTTTTCTTATTTTTATTCCTAAAATCTCTCTTACATCGCTTTCTGGATAAATATTCTCATGACAAACCAACTGAACAAACGATTCCCACTATTACCTTGGCTCATGCATGTACAATCCTATTTACTCCATTAAAATTATCTAGTGATCCTACAAAAAATTGGGTTGTTGACTAAGGAGCAACACATCACATCATAGGATGTCATGAGTTATTTTCAATTTTTAACCCTTATTTTAAGCATACTCAGGTTCAGGTTACTAATAACACTTATGCACATGTTAAGGAAACTTGTGAAGTCATTTTGAAAAAAAAAATTACCCTTAAAAATGTTCTTTATGTGCATGATATTCCCTGCAATTTGCTGTCAGTAAGAAATGTCGCAAAACAACCTCATTGTTCTTTAGGAAAAATAAGGTGATTTAAACAATCCAGCCCACAATTTACAATGTCAAGTCATCTACAACTTTAATCTTCTCCAACTCAGCAAATTCTCCAAAATTGAACAAATCCCCTTATTCAAGCCTAATCACTATTTAAGAATTCACCCTCAATCCATCATCAACATAACCTTCCACAATCATTAACATCAACTTCCAATCCTCAATCTACTTATCTTAACCCAATATCACCTTTAGGCCCACAATGTCAAAATTCACAATACCCATACTTTCATCAATCTAATCACTTTACTACCATCCATCAACATCATAAAGACTGTTTGAATCAGTAAACTCCACTAAATCAACTTAGATTTCAAAATCCCCCTTCAAATCCAAGGTTTTCAAAATTTACTAAGTCAAAAATTTGCTTAAAGTCAACATCCAAGAACACAATGAATCAAAAATCATTTATCATCATCATTGAGCCCGTTGAAAACTTTAAACTCAAACAAAAACATCAATTTCTGAAAATCATGCTCAAACCCTAAATTTTTCAAGAATTTGAAGTGCCAAAATTCAGTCTATGTTAAAATTCAACAACCCTAACCCAATGAAAACACAGAACTGTAACATCATAGATTTTGATTGAGGATTAGAAGCTAATTAGATTTGAATTATGATAATTAATGATGCTTAGACGATGATTAGATTGGATTGAGGATTAGGGTATTTAAATAATTTTGGAGAAATTTTAGGGCTATTCGCCATGGCAAGGCCATGACGAACGAACCTCTATGGATTGTCGTGGGTTGCACTGTGACTTTATTGTATGTAGTTTGTCATGGGTTTTACCGTGGGTTGCCACAGTGAAAACTCAAAAATTCTGCTTTTAAAAAGATGTATCAGTGTTATTTGGCAAGGAAAAAGAAAAGAAATTGAGAGAGGTCTCAGAGAGAGCTCTGCGAGGGTTAGGAAGAGCATATTTGAATTTTTTTGGAGCCTCTAATCCTCTTAGTAAGTATTCTAATCATGATTTCTTCCATTAATCTTCCATATTTTCATATTTATAAACTTTAGAGATTTTAGGGTTTGGTTGAATTAGAAAATTTGGGAGTTGTTTGATGGTTTCTAGGTTATCATTAAGATTGTTGGAGCTCAATGAGAGTTTCTAATGGTTTGAGTTCTCTAGATTTGAGCCTATATAAGATTTTTCTTGATCTAAAGCTTAAAGAAGCTAGGATTAATAGGGATTTCGAAAATTATGTTTAATCTTAAGGTTTTGGCGGTTTTCCTAGGTTTATTTGTGCTTATCTATGATTCTAAATGGATTGGTTTGTGGAGACATTGTTTGATTTGGATTTTGGGTGTTCAAAGAGAAGAAATCCTTGTGGTAGGCTTAGGAGATTGGTTTATAAGGTAATTTGGGATGATGTGATGAATGTTTTAGGATATTGAAGATTGATAATTGATGATTAAAGTAGTTGATGATTGAGATTGGCTGATTTGTGATGTTAAACTTTAATTGATGATTAAAGTTGTTTAGAGCCTCTAATCCTCTTGATAAGTATTCTAGTCATGATTTCTTCCATTAATCTTCCCTATTTTAAGATTTCTAATCTTTAGGGATTTTAGGGTTTGGTTGAATCCAAAAATTTGGGAGTTGTTTGATGGTTTCTAGGTTATCGTTAGGATCGTTGGAGCTTAATGAGAGTTTCTAATGGTTTGGGTTCTCTAGATTTGAGCATATATGAGATTTTTCTTGATTTAAAGCTTAAATAAGAGAGGATTGATAGGGATTTCGAAAATTATGTTTAATCTAAGGTTTTCGCGATTTCCCTAGGTTTATTTGTGCTTATCTATGATTCTAAATGGATTGGTTTGTGGAGAGATTGTATGATTTGAACTTTGGATGTTCAAATAGAAGAAATCCTTGTGTTAGGCTTAGGAGATTGGTTTGTAAGGTGATTCGGGATGATGTGATGATTATTTTAGGATATTGGAGATTGATAATTGATGATTAAAGTAGTGGATGATTGAGATTGGGTGATTTGTGATGTTAGACAGTTTTGTCCTAGGCTTAAATTGTGGAGTTAATATGTGAAATGAAGAAGGAATGTTGATTTACGGATTCAATGGTATAATTTGGGTGTGAAGAGTTTTGATTAATGATTGGGGGTGTTTCTTTAGGATTGGATTGATAATTAAAGTGGAGGAGGGTTCTTGATTCAAGAGAGAATGGAGGATGGTTGTTGTAGTTATTGTGGAAGTTGAGTCATTTAACTTATCCAAGTTAAATAAGCATATTTTGATTTCTTCTATCCCATTGGGGTTCTTGTGGGCTAAGGTCCAAATTGTAAGGTCAATGTCACTTGAAATGTGTCTTTACCAAGTGTATGTGTCTTGGTGATTTCAGGCACTAAGAGGTTGAGTTGAGCTCGGGGACTACATTATCCTGGTATTTTCTTTTGCTTTTGACAAGCTTAGGTAACCACTCTCACCTTATTACATTTGTATCTTTGATGTTAGTCGGGATTTTCAAAATCCCTTCTATTTTGGCTATTATGATATAAATAAGTTTTCAAGCACTATTTTTGTATTTAAAGAGTCTATTGGGTACTGTATTTTAATTGCAATTATTGGAACTAATATGATGATAATGGAAAGATTATTGATAGTGGATACTTTATTGAATATTATGTTCTAAGAATTATATGATATTCGGAAAGAGATGGTTGAGAAAATGATTGTCGAATATGACACTACATTGTAGCGTCGCGTGATGTGCCCCCCCGGTTAGTCATTAGTTGTACTGGTCATCCTAATTTTAGACAGGGACCATCCTCTGATTTTAGACATGGGTAGAATGCCATCCTGATTGATCTGTTGTGTTTGATTTGCATCTTTTTCTTATGATTATATATATCTATTGTATATGGGTGTATATCAATTGTGTAAATGTTTTCTGGAATGTGGTACCCTTCAAACACTCTGTTAACCCACACTCACTTGTGTAACAAGTTGAGTTGTGGTTGCTGAGAGATATTTGTCTCACCTCGTAGTCATTTACATTTTTGCAACTGATCATGCACTGTCGGGAACGTAAGGGAATGAGCTGACAGAATTGTACTAAGCCTGTGAGTCGGCCAAGTTTTTATTTCGTACTGTGTATTGCCAAACTACTTAGGCTACATCTTGTTTATGCATTTATATACTATGGACAAAAATTTAGCTGGATGACTTTATTAGAATATTTGTTATTTTCGAATACCTATTGTTCTGTGGTTGCATGTTCTGTTACCGATGACTTTCCAGCTTTAATTGTTATGTGATGGATTATCACGTTAATTCCATGCATGGGATTGATTATTGGAAGTTAATATATGTTGAATTATTATGTTAAATGTTATCTTATTATGTGAAAAGGCCTATGTTGTATTGTTCCGATTTTGTAGACCCGAGGCCCAACATGTGGTTATATTTGTTATTGGTAAGTGCTATTATTAACCATGTTAGATCGGTTCTTTCTAACATAATTATATTGATTTACGAGGATGGATGAATAATGACGTGTTATGTTGATTTCTATTTTATAACCATGTTAAGTCAGTTTTTTCTAACATGGTTATATAAAGTGACTGATGGATGGCATGATTATGATTATAGGTTAGTTTTGGTTAACCATGTTAGGCGTACTCTTTTCTAACATGGTGATCTATTTTGTATATCAGGTTGTTTTTAATATCCATGTTAGAAGAATTATTTTCTAAGATAGTTAGGTGCTTTATTATCCATGATAATTTTTGCTTTCTAACAAGGGTCATTCTTTCTATCATGGATATTGCTTGTAATACTAGGAAACTCTTTTTCTACGTGTGATAGGGTTGTTGTAACTATATAGAAAATCATTTTCCTATCATAGTTAGCATTAATTATGGTGTTTGGTTTGATTATTAGGGATTTATTATATATTACTAAGTAGGGCTTTACAAAAACCTTAAGATAAGTGTGCATTTTCAAAATCCCCATCAAACCCTAGAAATCCAAACTTTAAAGAGTAAAAAACTTGTTTCAAAACAAATTTCCCCAAGGTAGACTATATTAGTAGTTCAAGATCGCTTAAATGAAGTAAAAGCAAGAAAAACCCATATCCAAACCATATTTTTGAAGGTTAAAGAAGAGGGGGAGTATATATGAATCAAAGGCTAAAAACCTAGAAATTGTGGTGGTTGAAGAGGAAAAGGAGCAAATCCAATTGCCTGAGTTGACTATTAAAAAACTTGCCATAGGTTTCCTGCTACTTGCTTTCGTCAACAATGCCTGGAGAAAAGATGTATAAGTAGAGAAGGCAGAAGCTTGAAGAAGCAGGTAGGAGAGAAATCGCATTATGATGATTAATGAGAGAGCGGTGGCTACACCTCTCTGAAAAAGCTTAAGCTAATATTAAAATTATAATGACAAAACTACTGTTACATCCCCTAATTTTTTTAATTTTGCCTTATCTTGGGGAATGCTAGCTGTGAACTCATCCTTGCAGTTTAAAAAATGGCTGTAAACAACAAAGGCTTGTGATATCTAGGCCCATTCCCTAATCCACATTTAATTATTTACACATTTTTACTTAAGAAGTAATAAAATAAATTTTTTTCGCATTTTTATGGCTGATTTTCCCCTTTTTTTTATCATTAATAGTTAATTAAAATCTAAAAATATGTTGAAAATTAAATAATATCTAACAACCATATGTATAAAAAATAAATTATTAAAACTTTAATCATAAACATCTATGAATATAAATTATTTTGTTAGTGATTAAAGATATTGAATTCATATTTAGTATGACATGATGTTAATTGAAATTATTTTTAAATTTTTATTTTCTTTTGGTCTGGTGCATGGGATGACTCCGATAAAACCCACTGACCCTCCATCTCGATCAGTTCAAAGACCGCTCCAAGTTTCGTTGCCTTGCTTTTGATAGGAAATGATCCTGAAGAGATAAAGAGACTAAAGGACAAACTGACCATTAAGTTTTATGTAAAAAAATCTTAGCAGCTTAAGATACTTCCTTGGGTTAGAAATTACTCGATCTCGTAAAGGTATCAATGTATCCTAAAGGAAGTATACTGTCGACCTGTTGAAGGAAACTAGAATGCTGGGAGTTAGACTCGTTGAAACTCCAATGGAGCTCAACTACAACCTAGAAGTATGGAAAACCAACAAATAAAAAGAGATATCAAAAGTTATGGGAAAATTGATTTACCTATTTCATACAAGACTAGATATATCCTTTGCAATGTGAGTTGTGAGTCAATTTATCAGAAACCCCCAAAAGAGCATATGAAAGCCATATAACGAATCCTTAAATACCTCAAGAAAACCCCAAGCAAGGGTCTCTTCTTCACAAAGGGAATGAAATGGAATATAGAGATCTACACAGAATATAGGAATATGGGTTGTTCATCTATTCACCGAATTGGGTAAAGGAACAATATCACCAATCAAATGTGGCATGATAGTAAGTCCGCTCTAAAAATTACGAACAGTCTTTTTCAACATGATTGCACAAAGCATGTGGAAATTGTTAAACATTTCATCAAAGAGGAAATTGAGGCCAAAGTAATTGATCTTGAATATATCCCTTCCGGAAGACCAGTTGCAAACATGATGACCAAGCCTCTGGTCAAAGCCAATTTTGAAGAACTCTCTAGCAAGCTGGGAATGATTAATAGTCCAAATTAACACTTTAGGGATTTGGTTACAAGTCCTTGGTTTTTGTTAAGTTCCTCTTGCCCCAACATGCTTTCAAGTCCATAATTATCCTCAATTATTTCAATCAACTCTAACTTTTAATTTTCATAACTTAGAATCCATCTTTAATTTACCTTATTCTCAAAATTAAGCTATAGTCAAATTCTAAACCAAATAAATATCAATTTATACTTCTAACATTTGCTTTCTAACTACATTTAATTTACTACTAATCAAACAATAAACAAGATTTACTTCCAAATTACTATGTTAGGAAAAAGAATTCACTTAATAAAACGCTAACATAGTTAGAAAAGTTAGCAGCTACTAACTTCCTTCTAACACCGAAACAAATTACTTACTATGATAGAAAAAAACTTCTAGCATATTTAAAGACCTATCATAGTAGAAAAATTTTATCTTAATTAGTGAAAGAGGGAAATCCATGTTAGAAAATAGATTTGCTAAAACAAAAGGCTAACATAGATAATAAAACAATTTATTAACATTTAAATAATCCATGTTAGAAAAGAGTCTTTTTAAATCAAAGAGATCAACATAGATATGAAAATTCACCAGAATAAAACAAGTCGACCCATGTTAGATAGGATTTGTCTAACATGGATGTTAGGAGCAAAGGTCCAATTTCACCTCGGAAGTAACCCAATAAGAGCATTCAGTGTCCGAAAGTAACAAATGGAGCATATTTACCCCGGAAGTAGTAAAAGCGGCGCGTTTTAGCTCACAACAGACATACTTCTGCCGTCTTCCCCTCTTTCTCCTTATGCCCATCTCTAAATTGAAATTTGAACCATGTAGATTGAATGTTTTATAAAATCCTATATATTAGAAATCCTCTCCTGGAGCCGTCTCCTTATGTGGCTTATTTTCGGCTTGTCTCTGCTTTTCCTATTCAAGTTAGCCGATGGGATGTATATTATTTTTTAATTTTTAATTGTGTTTTTTTAATCAGTTCTTTTTTATTAGAACAGTCATGATTGTCTTGTCACTATGGGGTGGCGTGTTTGCCTTAAGCTATTAAACATCGTTTCAGTTCCTTGCCATTTTTTTTGTCTATTCTCTTATATATTATCGCCTTCGTTATGTTGCTTCTTCCTTCTCATTCTCAGCTTACTTCCCTTACAATCCGTCACTATTGCTTTGAAGTTTCTCAGGCAGCTCACTGGCCCCACAACAGTCACTTCTTCATTTATTTTCTGTCCTTACTCCTTACTTCATTTCTTTCCTGTCACCAAGCTCATCTCTATCTCCCCTTCTTTTCCCTTCCCTCCAATCTTTCAAATTTTAAATTTTGAATTTGAATTTCAAAATCCATTATACATATACTGTGAAGCCCATGTATGCTAGGCTGTGGGTGGCTAGGTCACATTGGAGAGATTCCTACCTTCCCTCAGTCGCCGCCAAACTCCGTCGTGTGCTTTCGATACAGACAAATTATTGGGGAAAATATCTGTTCCGTTAGATCTGAACACCGCTGATGTTCGATCGTGTGTATTTTAGAATGTTGGGTTGTTATTTGGGGGAACACCGCTGAACATCGTCTTCTTCTTCATCGTCGGGGCTGTTTTTGCATGTTATGGTTCTCGCCAGCCCGACTTTCGTGTTCCGGTTCGACGGTAAACTTGAGTGTAGTCCTCAGGTCTTTCAAATTAAAGGATGTGTGAAGCAGCCTTCATCATTGCGTTGCAAAATCGCAAGAATAGTCTCCTTCGTCTGAGTTTGAGATGCCACAGCTTGCTAATGGAGGTATTAAAGGTATTCCCTGTCTTGTACTTGATTGTTTTGTCATTCATAATAATCTTTTTTTATTGATTTGCAAAACAAGAGACATAATATAAAGAAGATTTAATCAGTTTTTAGAGGCTTCTTTGTTTGATTGGTTAGTTCTTCTTTGTTTACTTTTCATGTTGGAGTTAACAAGAGATTGTTTAAGCGTTCTTTTTTTTGGTGATTAAATGCTTTCTATTATTCGTTATTATGTTCTTAAGCTTGCCATTGTTCAGCAAATCAACTTCATTTAGATTGATGTGTGTGTAGTAAATGGCCATGCCATGTATATTTTCAGATGAACACCATCAGTAAAAACTGGTGCGTTTGGTCAAGTTTTAATATTTTTGTACTTTTCTCTCTGAAATTTTGGCTGCATGTTTCTTTCACATGTGAGATATTCTGTTTGAAAATTCTGGGGTCTACTTCTTTTTACTTCCTTCCACTGGAAATGAAGAACCCACAAGTTTTGCTACTAAATGATCTTTTTCAATGGGATATTTAAGTTTGATTATTCATATATGGTGGAAGCCTGAGAGCTTTGAAAGAAATGGTTTATTTAAGCGTTATTGAGAATTGTGTTTGCTCGTGGCCATTTCCTTATTGCTTGTAATTAATTTTATTGGTAGAGCATCTACTGCTTCCCCAAGCATGGAACATGAAGCCATCATATATCCATCATCTTGGTGTATGCATTCATGGTATCACCAAACTACTGGGTGAGGTTTATTTCTCTTCGGTCATTGTAAGTGTATATGATTTCTGCCTTGACATAGGTTTATAAACTCTACATCAAGCATTATCCGTTTGTTAATCTTTTATCCTGGTGAAGTGTATAATATGCGTGAATGTTTATTAGCAATGAATGAAGTAACCACACTGTTGGATTCCCATCTAGCTGAAAATTTCCATTTTCATGTGAGCAATATATTCTCATAGTGGTAAAGCTTTTAATCTTTTTGTTTATATTTTATCTCGCTGAATTGTCTAATACGGGTAATATTTCATAATAATAAGTAAACAAAGTGTTACTTTCTCACTAATAGCCAGCTGTTTATTTCCATTGGTTATTGGCCAAGAAGATGGTAAAATCATTCATGGGCTTTTTCCTAGAAGCATGTGCGATTGCGGTGAAATGGTATATGTCTGTCACAAAATAAAGAACAACAGACATACAAGTAGTTTTAGATTGACTTATGATAGAATATGTTAAATAATAAAAATTAAAATATTTTATGCTGTTCAAGATTGACGTATCATGTTTGTAAGTCTCACCAAAATATTTTTGATATTCAATAGTAAAAGTAGTTTTAGCCAGTCATACAGAGAATGAAGTTTCTTATACAATGGTGGTGGGCTTCATGGAAAAATTAAATAAGGTCATGCTAGCTTATAGTGGTGGCTTGGACACATGAGTCATTGCCCCACGATTAAGGTATATATGCCCCCCCCCCCCTCTTACATTGCTAGACTTAGATTGTAAGTAAGCAAAATTTGGTTTCCCTATCTCATTTTATGTATCTTGAAAAACTACGAGGGTGCTGGTGGAATTTGCATTGGTTCATCTTGAGAAAAAAATATATTGATTTGGTTAAAAAAAAAACACTAGATGCGTTTCCGTTTGTATCGCATGGGATCTAAGGAATGAGTCATATTTGTGAATAATATGGTTTGTTGTAGATTTTAATTATATATGATGATTTGGAAAGCGACATTAGAATGCCTGAACTCTAGACTTGTAATTCTGCAGGAATAAGCATGAGATGATGAAGTGAGGGGGGGTCCTTATGAGGACTTTTGGATGTAATTTGGGATCATGAACAGTAGATTACATTATCAATTATGTCAAACAGACCCATAGGATGGTGGAAAGATAGATGTTTGTGGACTTCCTGTAAGAATACTTTTATTCTCAACAGAGTATAGAAATTTTGATGATAATATGATTTTGAAAGCATGAGAATATTACATTGTGTTTTTTATAAAATATTTTTTATATCAACATTCCAACAAATAATTAACTTGAAATATTGGAGATGTTTGAGGAGTGTTTAACAGGTTTCAATGAAGGTTGTTACAAAGGTTCTCTCAAGATTGAGCAAATGATTGTTGGAAATATTATCTTTTAGTGTTGAATCAGATAGGTTTTTTATGAGGACTTGAGATTTGTTTTATTATTTGTAATAAAACGGAATTGAATTGCAGACATGAAGTTTACTTTTTGTTCTCTCATTAATTTTTTTATAACTTAATGAATTGTGGTTTATATTAAGGACTAGGAGGCTTTTCCGTTGATCTTAAAAGAAAAATGAGTACACACTATATAAATTACATATTTATCTGAGAAAGAGCATGTAAAGGATATGTCAATGGTGCACCATTTCATGAATTGTCTTTGATTTTGAGATATTTCATTGATGTGGGAAGTAGAGTAATTTTTAAGATCTAAACGAAATGACCACAAATTTTCAAGATCCCGTCGTATTGCTCTAGAAAAAACATTTTATCTAAAAATAATGTGATTTATGTTTCTAAAAAAAAATTGGATTCCATCCCAATCATTTGTCAAAGTAAAAATTTGCAATTCATTAGAATACACTTACTTACTCCTTGTATAATGCAAAATGGAGTATGGGTTAAAAAAGTTAAAATTTATTAAAGTTTCACTAATAAAAGTAATGTTCTTTTTATCAAGTTACCATCATTTACACATTGTACCACTCATACCCATTTTAATCTCAAAATATTGTTCATGCATATTTAATCATGCTTTTATATTTTTTTTATTTTACGTAAATAACATATTTTTCAATGTCAATGCACCCATAAATCAGGTATTGCATAAGCTTGGTTAATTTTACTAAAAAAAATAATATATATTGTAAATGAGACAAATGAAAATAAGGCTTCAACTTTTTTATGAAATGCAAAAGTAATCATATATTTCAACTATAAAAAGAAATAAAGACATATTTTAAATATTGCAAATTAAAATAAGCCTTCATTTCAAAGATTTTTTTTTGAGTTATATTTTATTTTGTGAGATTCTCTCCCCTACAATGTTAGAGTGTTTTTTTTTTTAATTTTACTGATAGAAAGTAATGATCTCTTTATCATGTTGTCATGAATTAACATATATTGCCTCTGATTCCTTTTTTTATCTCTTACATTTTTTATTCATTAGTTAATTGGATGCATACTTAATCGTGATTTATATTATTTTATTTTAAGTAGATAAAATATTTTTTAAAATTAACACACGCTTAAAATCAATGATCCCATGCAACGCACGGGTGAGTACATGCTCGTTACTAATAAAATACCAACATCGATTAATAAATATATAAATAAATTTTAACGGTTAAATATTAGTTATGATAGTTTTAAACAACAACAAAATAATTAAAACAAAATTCTCACAAAACTTTCAATTAATGCCCCTTAACTTTCAACCCAATGACATAAAAACAAGCATGATGAGGTAGGGAAGTAGAGAAGGAAAGCCTACCCAACCCGTCCCAAACATACAAACTCTAAAGTCCAAACCAAACACTTCGCTCGGCCCCCGCTGATCACTGCTTTACCCTCTCTCTCCCCTCGCCGCCGCCGAAACACACTGTCTTCTCTCTCGTCTCCTTCATTCATGCGCTCAGCTTCATCTTCTCTGTCTCAATTTTCCCCCTGACACAATTTCTTAAGTAGACTTCACTGAAATGGAGCAAAGGTTGGCTAACTCTTTGCATTTGACCATAAATGAGAAGAATTTCATTGAAACTGCTTTGCTTTCCGAGCTTCGTGTCGATGGTCGCCGTCCCTTCGACTACCGTAAGCTCACTATCAAGTTTGCCAGGCAAATTCAAATTTCTTCCCTCTTACACACTTCAAGTTCATTTTTTTTTTTTTTTTTTGTGTTTTTTGTTTTCATGCTTCTAACAAATGGTTTCATGTGGTTTTTTATTGCAGAGAGGATGGTTCTTGTGAGGTGCAATTAGGGCAGACACATGTGATGGCTTTTGTAACAGCTCAGCTAGTTCAGCCTTACAGAGATAGGCCTAATGAAGGCTCACTTTCAATCTACACGGAGTTCTCTCCCATGGCTGATCCTTCATATGAGCCTGGTCGTCCTGGAGAATTCGCTGTTGAGTTGGGGCGAATTATAGACCGTGGTTTAAGGTGATTTTTTCCCCCTTAGGTGTTCTCCTTTTGTTATTTGATACTCCCTCCGTTACTTAATATAGCAGCAAATAGTTGACTTTTTTTAGTTTAAATAAGTTAATTATAAGTTGATTCTCCTGAATTTTTTTTCTCTAAACTAGTTTATTTGACTTATAAGCTAACATATAATCTAATAACACACAAAATAAGTTATGATTAAGTGGTTTATTTAGCTTCGTTAATTTTTTAGAAAAAAAAAAGTCAGCTGGGCCTTATATTTAGAAACGCAGGAAGTATGTCTATTTAACCTAATTTAGAAATTGTGTAAGGAGATATTGATTGGTTTTATATGGTAGTCTTGCAATGGAATAAGATGGTGTTTCGTTTCAGTTTTAGTGATGTGGAAGCTTATGTGGAGTAAATAAACTTATCTCCTGTTTAAATAATAGGTCATTGTATGTTCTTCTTATTGTTTACATAAATTTATCTGAAGATTCAAAGTGAATCTGCAGGGAAAGCAGAGCTGTAGACACTGAATCATTGTGCGTTCTTTCTGGAAAGCTGGTGTGGGCTGTTCGGATTGATATCCATATACTAGACAATGGAGGGTGAGCTGTAGTTTAATTTTCTTTGTATGTTGTCCTCTTTGTTTCTCCCCTTTTTATTATTTTACATGTTAGTATTTAACTGAATCAGCTCAACTGAGTTTAATATGTACAATTCTTTTATTGGGAATAGAAACCTTGTTGATGCTGCCAACATCGCTGCTTTGGCTGCTCTCTTGACATTTCGGCGGCCTGAATGCACATTAGGAGGAGAGGATGGTCAGCAAGTAGTTGTGCATCCACCAGAGGTTAGCTTTAATTTTTTGAGTGGATGGGTTAGCTTTAATTTAAGAATAAACATTTACTACTTGGAAAGTCTAACAACCTTCCTTTTCTTTTGTTTTTTTGATATTTTGATGGGAGATATTGTTAAAAATTCCCAATGTCTGGGGAAGTTTCTCCATGGAAGTGCATTATGATCTTGCATCAATCCATGACTCCAAGTATTGTTTAGTTAGGTTCCATTGATATTTATACAAGTAGGATGGGAACTCATTTGACTTTTCTTTTTGAAGTACATTTTCTTTTATAAATCTCGACAATGTTTTTTGGCTACTCTTTCTTATAATTTGTTACATTCTCTCTTAATGTTGCATTTTTTTTCCTATTCTTTTCTATACAATCCTCATTCACAATAGAAACATAAAGCTCAATGATGTAGGACAGTGGCATGCATAAATAAACTGAAAGAGAAGGAGAAATAAGGTGGTAGAGAAGAGACGGTGACAGACATAGAAAAAAGGATGGAGAACTAGTAGAACTCTAGTAATGATAATACTTGTGCCTAACTAGTAGGCACTTTATATAGTGTCTAAAGGATGAATTTTGATAATGTAAAAGTAGAGAAATGTTATTTCATTCCTTATGTCCACTTATAAATTCCTTGAAAACTAATAAAAAAAAAGCATAATTTAAATAAAATATCTGCCAAACAAATTTAATTTTAATCCTACTTAGTCGTGATCTTCTTCAAAATCGTATCATCTATACTTATCTATAATTCCTAACTTTCCAATAATTAATATCATATTTTCTAATCTTTTTTTGTTACTCTAATACTTAACAGTGTTGGATTCTAATAAAGCATTGCATGCTTGCTTAAGGAGGCCAATGTTTCATGAATAATTACCAGTTATATCTCCTTTGATGATCATTTTACTGTATTAATGAGCATTAATTGACAGGTTCGGGAGCCACTTCCTTTGATTGTACATCATCTCCCTATTGCTGTGACCTTTGGATTTTTCAGTAATGAGAATATTATGGTATGATGTAGATATAATTTTTTCAGTTATGTATGCATCTCTCAAGGTATATTTAATATACAATATCTATCTAATTTCGAAGGGTGCTTTCTAGGTGATAGACCCAACCCACCATGAAGAGTCTGTGATGACTGGGCGAATGACTGCTACACTAAATGCTAATGGTGATGTTTGTGCTGTTCAAAAGGCTGGAGGGGAAGGAATCTTTCAGCGGGTGATCATGCATTGTTTGCAACTTGCTCATGTGAAAGCTGGTGATATTACGACCAAGATAAAAAATGCTGTAAGTTTTCCATGTATGGTGCATGAGCTTGTAGGACTTGAGAGTTGGTTTTGAAGTTATGACTATTGTTCTGTTAAATGCTTAACACCACTGGTGTGAAAATCTAATGAAAGTTTAGTAATTTAAATCCAATATACATGGTCTTCAATACAGCTTCTGATCTAGAAGTTTATTTGCTTATTTGGAATAATGAATTTTATGTTTTTGTTATGTTCATGCTAAGTTTTGCAGGGCTGATTGTTATATATGTGGTGATTTTAGGTAAAATTACTTTTGGTGCTTAACTATAAGAAATTGAATAAAGGTTTTTGTGATTTGTTTGAGTACAGAATGCTAAAAGTAATGTGCAGATTTAGTTCTGCAGTAACATTGAGAATTACACTGAGGCTTTTGTTATGTTTTCCCTTAGGAATGAACTCTGTTCGCTGACATCCTATATGCTATGTCATCATGCTGAATGAAAATGTTTCCCATGCAACCCTTTTAATTTTATCATCATATGACCTCTACAATGTAGATTTCTGCTCATCTTTTTGTTATAAATGAAAATGATGTAGGTTGATTCGTACAACACAGAAAGGACCCTTCGGAAGATTAAGCGCCACTCTACTGATGCCTTAAATATAAGTGGTTCTGCCGTTAAGTTAGAGGAAAAACAAAGTCAGTCAGATGGTAAGAAGAATGGTGGTTGTTTAGACCAATTGAAGCCAAAGGATGAGTGCAGTTTAATGGAATGTGATGCCACATCATCAAAAGAACAAAGTAGCATTAAGGATAAAGCCTCACAAGAGTTTACTGGTGGTCCTTCAAGCTGGTAACATGTCATCCTGTTGAAACACTAATGTGTTCCTTTCGTATCAGTTTTAGATAATAATTAGTTGTCATCAAATTCATTTCAAGTATTGCCCATTTAATACTAAACTTGTCCTTTCATACATGTAGAGAGAAATTAACAAAAAATTCACGTATTCAATCATTGGAAAAGTTTTTCTCCATGGAAAATAAATAAAATCCAAAAGTTGCAGTTTGTCTCACTAAATTTTAAAGCGTAAGAAGAAAAACAGTTGATAACATCATCTTCAAAAATAACGTCCAATTTATACCAAAAATGTATGATTTTCATAGTGAGAATCAGTTCAAAAAAAAAAAAAAGATGTAACAGTGAAAAAAGGGAGTGGTGGAATAGTTTGATGGAAGTAACTTTAATATACCCCAAAGCCTCTGAATAATGATACTTGGAGATCATATCATCCTGAGTTCTGTCTATACCAAGAACGAAGTTAGATTTAGTAAACTTTATTCTTTGTATACCTAAATTTCTTTCTTTGTCCAGGGATCCATATTCTGAGGGAGTCAATTTTGATGATCTTAGAGCTTCTCTGGCATCACGTGGTAATAACTTTTTCTCAACATGCTTGGGACTTGAGTTTGTATTTCACTTTTTTTATCAGCCATTGTGATTTTGACTGTCATATGCCTTATCCTTTGGCATTTGATTACACTTGGGGGTTGTTCATCTGCAAGTGTGGAAAACAACATTAGATGCTAATATTTTGAACAAAATTTATCTGATTGAGTTTTACTTGTGTATGTTTCATAGAATAATATTGATTGATCTTCCAATTATCTGGTGACATTCTTTGTTTAGTGTTGGCAAAAAATATAAATATATTGTCTATCTAGCCTTTTAGGTGTTAGAAGGGTAATGGTAATTCAAAAATAGTTTGTTAAAATATGCTGTGGGGAACATCTAGAGGTCAAATCTTATTGATGTAACCAAATAAATGAGAATCATAATACTCTTGAAGAACTTATCTTGTGACTAATGGCAAGGGCCTGAGTTGACAGACTGAATGGACACTCCTTGAAGTGTAAGAGGCAACAATCCCTTGTGCTGATGTTTTGCTTCATACTTAGTGCCTAGGCAAGAACCTGTTATTTGATGAACTACTGTTAAACATTGTTTCTCTTAAATAACCCGCCGGGATAGTCTTAATATCAGTTTATGCGGTAAAGGAATCAGAAACAAATCAGCACATGCATAACATATGCTTGGAAATGAAATAATCATATAAGTGCATAACTGTGCTAAATCTTTTCTAAAATGAGCAGGACAGTCTGCTGCTAGCAAGAAAAAGGAATCAAGTAGTGAAACTATGTCAACTGAAGCTAAGCTAGAGGAACAACCACAAGATAGTAAATCTGATACTCCAGTGGTAAACACAACCTCAAGTGCCATGCAAAAGATTGAAGGAATGACACTGAAAGATGCAGTAAAGCCCAAGAACAAGAGAAGAAAGAAGAAAGCTGCCTCTAATCATGAAAGTTAGAAACTGTATTGTCTGTTGCCATGTATGTTGTCTAAATTGTTTGCTCCAAAATTCTCAAATTCTTTATGGGAGGAAAATTCTGAAGGCTACATAAAATATTAGATCAAAGTAATGCTTTTCACTGAAAGACGTCATCAATTATTAAATTGAGATAATTCTTTTCTTTGTGCCTAAAAGTCCATCTTTGTGTTTTGTCGTTTCTTAATGTCATTACTTTCTGTTTACTCTGACATGTTTCTGTCTTTGTGCTCAAAATTAGGAGGGGGTGAATTGGTCGAATTAGTAACTAGGCATCTAATTTATATTTTATTTTCACTGGAACACCTAGTTTTTGAGCAATCAACTTTAGTTTTCAGTTAGTTAATGCATTGCCTGGTACCTTATTTGTATTTTAGATAATTGACCCTGCACATTAAAATATGTGGTTGAAACACCAAAGGCCTTGTAGCCTAGTGGTCTAACATCTTCCTAGTAAGTGAGAGGTTGCAGTTTTGATCCCATTTGTAACCTTAGACCATTAGTGCTTGTTCCTTTATGTGGTTGAAATGGGAGATGAGGTGTAGAGTTCTTTGGCTCTGCGTGGAATGTTATTATTTACCTTGAGTAATTATTTCTCATTCATTTTTCTCTTTATTTGGAAAAATATGCCAAACAATGAACATAAAACATGTGGTAGATTTTCTCTCTTGGCTTCATTTTACTAACGAAGTTCTGTTTATGTATTTGTTCAGACATCATAGGACTCAGGGAGAGATGTTTATCTTTGCTGGAAGTGATTTGATGACTGTGAGCGAGGAAATGTTTGCTAGATTTTGGGGCATTCCTTAAAGCTGACATTTTCCCTGCTGCAGGGTGGATCAATAATTGCTCCATCATCTTTGGTTTCTGTAAGGAATTCTCTCAGTTTCATGTTATTCAATTTATATATATTTAGCATTTTATATTGACTTAGGTACACAGATAGGTTGAGTTTATGCCAAACTAAATTGTAACAATGTGCTTTTTGATGCCAGAGTAGAAGAAAAGAAATTCTTTCTATTTATCAGTGTTAAATGTTTGATTTTTGGTGGATTCCTCTCTAAAGTGAAAATTTTGTCAAACCTGTTATTTTTGAAGCTGATGCTGCAGTGTTGTTGCTGTTTTATTTCCATGGAATATGACTCACAAAAACATGAGCTACTTATGAAGTGAAAATTGTGATATCGTTTTTTTTTTTTTTTTTTGTGTGGTCAAAGTGAAAATTGCGACATGGGAAATGCTTTTTGGTAAAACTTCGCAGGAACTCTTCCATGCTTTTAACCACATAAGCACTTCTACTTCTAAGATTAATGATTACCTCAAAGGCCACATACATGTGTGATGCATTATTGGCTGTTGGGTCTACCTAAAGCTCATGAAGCACACTGGTATTGAAATCATATGTAACTTTATGTGTATCGTGTTCTGTGTAGTAAAGTTTGAATATATCATCTTTTATTAGGCTCTCTTTTCCTGGGGAGTTCTCATATGGGCGAACAAATATTTTGGAAAACATTATGCCCTTTCTTTTTGCTGTTGCTGATAATGCTTGCAATCCACTTGGCTAAGGAATATTTTTGGGCTTGATATTGATTTTGTTCACTTTTTAATCCTCCACTACCTTGTCAGGCTGATTGATTTAGGCTAGAGTACTTGATTTGCTCTGTTTGTTCCTCTTATAAATTTATAGTTTTACCATGCCCTTTCATTTAATAGAGAAAGCTTGCAATCCTGTTCACCATAAAGTTTTGTTTTGTCTTTTCTCAAGCTTTTAGATTGCTCCCTTATATTGGCACTATTGCTCTTGGTGGGATTATTCTAGTCTTTACAACATGACAAACTTAAAATTCAAGATTCCCATATTGTATGATTCAAAGGTGAGTTTGATAGCAGCCGCTCAAGAGTAATTTCCTACATCAATGGGAGATTAAATTTAAATTAGCTTTGGTAACCTTAACCAATATGTGGGATAAAAATATGACACTCCCTTTATCTTTAACAAAGGGACCGTAATAATATCATCATCATTGTTGTTGTTATAGGTAGAGGGTCAAAGATGACCTTGTACTTATATCCAAGGTATATCTGGTACCTTATACTTTTTGTTTTGCTCAAAATTGTCCATCAACTTTTAAATTTGGATCAATAATGACTTTTCTACCAAACTGGTCCAACGGACGTTTCAAATTTGGGTCAATAATGACTCATCCGTCAAATTGGCCCAACACTGTCCCATATTGGAATTTAACATAAATTTAATTTTTGTTGGGTCAATTTGACGAATGATTTATTATTGGCCCAAATTTAAAATGTCCGTTGGGCCAGTTTGACAAAAGAGTGATTATTGGCTCAAATTTGAAATGTCCGTTGGGCCAATTTAACGGAAGAGTCATTATTGGCGAGATTTGAAAGTTGATGGACAATTTTGAGCCAAAAAATGGACAAGGTGTCAGATGCATATTGGACATAAGTACATGGTCATTTTTTACCCTTCACCCTATTGTTATTGTTATGGACATTGTCATTGTTCTTTTTTCCCACTTCGTTGTTGAGTTACCTAATGAAGGCCCTAGTATTGGGCAAGAGAAGCAATTTATAAGAGAAAATTTCAGGAAAGGACCACTATAACAACATAATTCATTTTCACCCTCAAAAAATTCAAAAACTTTAAATCAATCTCTATGATCCAAAATGATATCATCATTATTATTGTTATTGTTATGGCTGTTGTCATTGTCATTGTTCTTTTTATGTTTTCACTTCTTTTGTGTTTCCTAATGAAGGCCCTGATATTGGGCAAGAGAAGCAAATTAAGATAGGGAAAATTTCAGTGAAAGACCGCTATAACAGCATAATTCATTTTCACCCAAACGATTCTGAAACTTCAAATCAATCTTTATGGTCTAAAATGGTAGTAAGGCTATGTTTCCAATATCGTTTGGGGAGGCAAAACACTCTATGGATAAGAAAAAGCTGGTTGATCTCCCAAATTCATGTTTGGATTAGGAGCAGTAAAGAAGCATATTTTCCTCCTAAGAATGTTGATGCTGAAGTTATTATTTGTGGCTTTTACTTGAGAAGCTTCACCGCCTTAGCTTGGACGGCCTCAAAATTTCTTCCTCCAAAGCTCACATATTTCCTCACTCTCCCTTGCTCCTTGAAGTAGAACCGCCACATGAAACATTCTCTCCTTTATGTTTGAGTCACCTTTATTGAAGATGATCACTTACGCTACACTTTACTATTTTAATTTTTTAAAGTTTAAATGTTTATGGAGGAATGAGTGAGCAGGATGATGGAACTAGTTGCCGGAAATTAAGCTTGATTGGTACGAGGGATTTGGACAGGAAGGAAGGGGAGGGAAAACTTCGGTGAGGTGAATTTTAAAAGATTGAAGAAGTGGGGTTGTAATTTTTAAATAAATAGTAAATGTAGGATAAAAGAATAAGAAAAATTAATTCAAAATTCTTAACCCTACTTCTATAATTTTTTTACAATTTGACTCAAAAAATTTCTCTTGGTCCACTTTTCCTCCCCTCGTACTAGACAAACCAAGGAGAGTAAGGGATTGGAAAGAGGAAGAAGATTTTTTTGTTTGGGGGGGGGGGGGGGGGTTTGGAGAGTTTTTTTTTATTATCATTTAAAAAATAAAAATATGGGGTGTTTGTACCAGTTAAAGGAGGTGGCATTTTGGCCTCATTTTGGTAAGTTCATGAGCACTTTTGCATCCAAAAAAATTTATAATGCTAGATGCACATTTGTGAAAAGTTTGTGGGCAATTTTTACCCTTAAACTTTTTTTAAATACAACTTACTTTAACTTATTACTATCACATTTTTCTTGGGGAAATTAATTAAGATAAGGTGCCACAAAATCCTCTAATTAAGCTAAAGTCCCTATCTCTGGTTAAAAAGTTGTTATCTTTTGGCCAAAAGTTCTGACTCTTTGTCACTAATAACGTTTGGCCACACGGTATCAACTTTTTAAACCTTTGTAACAATATTATGAGTATCATTCATAATTATTATAAATACCTAGTAACTAACAACCTTTTCCATATGTAACAACTTTTTGGGTCTGAAACATCATTATGAGTATCAATCACAAATTTTTAAGGGTAAAGTAGCAATTTCAACAATAAAGTTTTGGCTCAGCATGTGATGTGGCACCATGAAGTTTGATAAGGTGCAAAAATGCCCATAAACTTTACAAAACGATGTAATTTTAAAGCAGCCGTTAATATTTTCAAATTCTCCGTCGCTTTATGGCTAGTGGGCCCCACTTTATTAATTTAAAATGATTATATTTTAAACCTTAGGATAAATGTGCAATTCTAACAATAAAGTTTTTCACCAGGAGCATTTGACACCATTAAATTTACATAAATGCAAAAAAATAACAATAAAGTTTAAAATCTGGTGTAATTATCACATTTCAGTCAAAAAGCTTCAAACTATCGTTATATGCCTCCCATGTAGATTCCAAGTGTCCATAATTTGACTAGTAGAAAATGAAAAGTAGATCCCACCACTTTACTTACTTTCAGAAATTACAAGATTACCCTCTCCTCCTTTTTCCTAGGTTTTTCCTCTCTCAAATGCACTAGCACCAACTTCACTCTTCTTCTTCTTCCTTCTTTTTTCTTCTTTCCCACTCTCTCCTCTTCAATGGTGTTAACGTCTGTGGTGTTAGTACATGTGCGATTACGTACAGGTGCCGGTGCAGGTGCTAGAATTATTGCGGGCTGTGATGTGGGAGGATTGAAAAGGGTAATGTTGTTTGTTGTTGGCGGTGGTTATTGTTGGCCGAGAAGGGGGAGACACAGTGACCTTGCGCCGATGAATATCTCAGGTTGGGACAACAGTTTTGACAAGGATGAGAGACAGAGAACTGGGAAAGAAAAGGGAGGGAGGGATGGAGGAGACAGAGACAGTTTTGATAATTGCGTTAATTGCATTTAAATTAATAAAGTGAGGCCCACAAACTATAAAGTGACAGAAAATTTAACGCAATTAACGACTGTGTTAAAATTACACCGTTTTGTAAAGTTTATGGGCATTTTTGCACTTTAATAAACTTTATGGTGCTACATGCTCCTAAACAAAAACTTCGTTGTTAGATTTGCACCTTTACCCTTTATAATAACCATTTTAAATTAATAAATTAGGGCCCACTAACCATAAAATGACAGAAAATTTAACGCAATTAACGGCTGTGTTAAAATTGCACCGTTTTGTAAAGTTTATGGGCATTGTTGCACCTTAACAAACTTTATGGTGCCACATGCTCCTGAGCTAAAACTTTAGTGTTGAAATTGCTACTTTTCCCAATTTTTAAATTCTTGATAACTAAAAATTTTTGTTAAACGATGACAACTTTCCGGCTAGAATTAGGGACCTTAATTTAATTAGGTGATTTCATGGGACATCAATTTAAATAAGGGATTTTGTGGGACCTTATATTTATTAAATTTATTTTATGGGACTTGTAATTAATTTTCCCTTATTGCTTTTAAATTATCATTGTATTTTAAATATTTTCTTTAATTTTTAGGAATTGATATAATTATAAGTAATATTAATTTTACTAAAACACAATAAAACTCAATAATTATCTTTTTTTTCACAAAAAAAAAGACTATTAACATATAGTTAGTCAAGGCGTATAAGGCTTTAAACTGTGTAAGGCCTCATGACATTCCTCAAACTCCAATTTTAGTATTAGATGAGACACTTCTATAACAAGTGGAAGTCACGAATCATGACTAGGGAATAAATGTTGTCCAAACAAATAACAGTATAATGACAAGCAACAATAAATTATAATTATAGTAGTTAACAATAATTTTACTAAAACACATTATAAAAAGACTAGGAAGTAAATGTTATCTTAACCAATTAAAATATAATCACAAGTAACAATATATTATCACATCACAGTGATAGCCAAAAAAAAACCAATACATTATATATATACTACTCCGTTTTTACATATAAGACCTAGTTGACTTTTTTTAGGAATCTAAGAAAGTTAAATAAGTTACCTATAAATTAGTTCGTTTTGATTTTTCTCTAAATTTATTTGTTTGACTTATAAGGTGACATATAATCTAATAATACATAAAATACGTTATAATTTAGTGGCTCATTTAGCTTTCTTAATCTCTAAAAAAAAGTTAACTATAGTCTTATATTTTGGAATATGGGAAGTATATAGTTAATTGTAAATATAAAATCTAGGGCTAAAGGACACTTTTGCCCCGGAAGTTTTTTCAAAGGAGCTATGGATGTTTGGAAGTCTTCAAAAATGGCAATGTTGCCCTTGAATTTTAAAAAATGGGGCAATGTTACCCCTCAACTAATATGCCTAATGATCAACAGTTTGTTGACCAAACTATGATGAGGTGGAGCGGCTATGTGGCATCCAACTTATCCTTCTTGGGTTAAGATGCAAATTTACCTTGGAAGTTTTATCTCATGAGCTATTTTACCCTGGAAGTTTTTTAATGTTCAAAATTGCTTCGGAAGTTTCAAAACGTAGCAACTCTACCCTTTGCCGCTAAAATATTAACGATTAATGTCAATTTTTTAAAATACCAAATCTCCAAGGCAAGTTTAAATCTTAACCCTTAAAAATTAAATAAAAAAATCTCCCTTCACCCACCTCTTCCCAACAATTCTCCCTTTTCCTCAAACTACTCCATCATCAAGCCTCTTCCCTCATCCTCAGCCATCAACCTTCGTCACCACAAATGGAAGACACATATCGCCACCATGGAAGACAGTGACCTCTGTTGGCCCTCATCCTTCAACCTCCATCACCAAAAATGCCTCGGATTTGTACTTCAATCCATCACCACCATGAAAGACTACTCCAGTTCGAGTTTTGTCGCTACTATAGAGGACGACGACCCCGATCTGCAACTCATTTATGCTCTTTCCTTAATCCAAATGGTGCTAACCACGATGTCTCCTGGCCTCCTCACGGAGCTTTCAGATATGCAACTCATATTTGATATGAGTTTGATCATGTCGCGGCAAATGGTGCTCTAAAAGACTACAACGGTGTCGCGTCCTCCACAGCAGTTACTGTTAAAAAATTGACATTGGCCATTAAAATGTTAACAGTAAAGGGAAAAATTGCTATGCTTTGAAACCTACGAGGCAATTTTGCACCCAAAAAACTTCCAGGACAAAATAGCCCATGAGCGAAAACATTCAAGGCAAATTTGCACTTTAACCCAAGAAGAATGAGTTGGATGACACATAGACGCGCCACCTCAGCATAGTTTGGTCAACAAATCATTGACAGTTAGGTATGCTAACAGAGGGGTAACATTGCCCTTATTTTTAAAATTTCAGGGTAACATTGTCCTTTTGAAAATTTCAAAATACCCATAGCTTCTCTGATAAAAATTCTGGGGTAAAAATGCCATTTAACCTGAAAATCTATATCTATAACATTATAATAGTGGCACCAATAATATTACTGTTCCTCTTTGGCTGAAGGCGCAGTGGTCCCATCGTGAGTCCTCTATCTCCTATCTAGAGCTGGGAATCAGAACCGGCCCTTCAAGGGTCAAAGCTTTAAAAGGGCTGGCTCGAAAAGCCTGGGAAGTGTGAATATCCCTATTTTTCAAAGCTTGACCCTTGAATAGTCTGGCTCAGGGCCAGCCGGCTCGATTAGCACTTATACACTATTTTTTAATCTTTTTCCCTAGAAAAAAAAATCAAAGCAATAAAATTATCATAATCAATACAAATATCAATTTTAAATTACAATACAAACACCAACAAGCAACAAACACCAAGAAATTATCAAGTAATGATAAATATTGTCCATATTTTTAAATAAGTAACACAAAATATATGTTTACCATTAATTAATTGTATTACTAAATATTGTCCATATTTTTGAATAAGTCACTCTCTGAGAAAGTATCAAACAATGATAAATATTATCAACTAGGTATTATGGTTTTTACCTTTAATTAATTGTTTTATTTTGTAATTGTTATTTATTTTAAAAAGATATATGTGACTGGCCTAAAGAGTCGGCTCTCGGCCCTTCAGGGCTTGCCATTTGAACCCCTCGACCCTATAGGGCCGGCTTGTTAAGTCGATTCCCTTATGAAGCCTCTAAAATCAAAGCCCAGCCCTCCAAAGACCAGCTAAACAAGCCTGGACTAAATTACTAGCTCCACTCTCCAAATTTTCAGGCGCCTTTGTTCCTTGCTACTCGTACAGACCAAACAGTGTGTTTTTTTTAATCATTTTTGGAAACTTTTCTGGCATTGGGTTTTATTTGCTGCAACCTGTGAAGTATTTATGATCAATTGATTATGATTGGTTGGTTTGTGCCAAATCTCACCATTTTCCCTGCTTCGTCGTCTTCCTTTATACCCTATTGCTGTGACAGTAAGTTTATCTAAACCCCCTTTATCTTCCTCCCCTTTATAATTTGTCTTTAATTCTTTTTCCCTTCAATTCTATGGGTTAAATTTGTTTGCTTTGATTTCTTTCTCTTCTGGGCATGACTGTTCTGTTCTGTTTGTTTTAATTCATGTTTTGTTCGAATCATGTAGAGTTTTAGGGAAATACTAAGATGTTAACAATTGAAATGATGTGAATGGGATATCCTTTTTCGTTTAGAAGATAGTCAATTTTTGTGGTTGATTACATCTGTTTTTAGTTCTAACTTCTGAAATGTGAGGTTAAAGAGATAGGAAAATATGAAGTCCTTGTTCTAGTTTCCTAGATTGAAAGGTCTCAAACTTTCTGTAGTGAAGCATTAATCAGCTGGCAATTGCCACAATTTATTCTGGTTGGATGTGCTGAAGTGTTTGTTAAGATTACTCAGCTGGAGTTGTTTATAGTGAAGCATCTTATGCTATGAGAACTTATGCTGAGCTATGTTACTCATAGGTTACAACTAATGCGTGAGTTGGGGAATTATTTGAGCAATTTTCTTGTTAATATAGTGACTAAACTGACCACAAGGCACAAATTTGGTTGGATTCCAGATAATCTTAAGAGGATCCATCTTGATTATTTCTACTGGCTCTTTGCCATTCATCGGAGTCAAATAGGTTAAAAATCTTGTTTTGAGTACGTATCTCTAGAGTCAATAATTTTATATGAGGAACTACTGAACTCAATCACTTGCTACCGTTACTTTTCAGTTTTCTGTTGAGGTCTATCTTGTATAGGTACTCAAATTGGATCAGTGATCTATTTCTAGGTTTTGCCATAAACCTAATTGGTTACTTCCAATTGCGTAAATCAATAGTTCAAACCGCACTCAAAGGTGCATTTCCCATCTTTATAGGAACTTCTATACCAGAAACAATGGTATTTCCAATTATAACCCTTTTGGGATGTAAAATATATCTTTTCTCACCATCCTCATAGTGTATGAGACAAATGTATGCATTTCGATTAGGGTCGTATTCTATGGTTACATTCTACCATATATGTCTTTTTCATTCCGTCGAAAATCGATTTTACGGTATAGACACTTAGGACCTCCCCCTCTAAAATTTTGGGTTAATATAATGTTTGGTTCTTATAGTTTTTCTAAATTTTGGTTTTGATCCCTTTAGTTTAAAACAAGAGGTTTTGGTCCCTCAAATTTCACTCTGTCAAAACAGTTAGTCCCTATAGTTTAATAAGGACTTAACGGTTTTAAAAAATGCTGACTTGTCACTAACACCGTCAATTATGCTGACGTGGCTTTATGACTAGCACGCTGATGTGGCAAAATAAATCATAAACTTAGAATTTAAAAAAGTTAAATAATTAAAAAAAAAAACCCTCTCTCCCCAGAATGCATCATCTTCAACGATAGCTTCCCCCTTATCTAATCTATGGCAGCTACTCCTCATCTTATTTAAATCCATGAAGAACCAGTGCCATAACCCCCTCTCTATTTCTGCTTCTTTCCAACGCCAACCCTCCCATCAACCCCCTCTTCTTTTTCTCTACCTCTCCCTTGCGTGCAATTTATCAAATAGCATCAAAGTTTTGATTTCTTTAGTCAATGAAGCGTAATAAAAGAACAAAACTCTAGCAATGAAGCCCGAATTGAATTTTTTGATTAGCATGGTAGTTTGAGACGGTAAGGGAACTAGAAAACCAGTTGCAGACAAAAGAGGGTAGGGGGTATAGAACATTTTCTCGTTGATGGATGGGATCTTGAGAAGCTGGTCTTCTCTATTGAGATCGAGAGGATCATTTGAGTAGAAGGAAGACTTTATTTTTAGGTTTTATTAAAAATTGGAGCCATTTTGGTCCTATTTGGTTTGATGGTAGGGATTTCTGACATGTTGTTTCCTCCATCGTCTGACACCACAACGTCAACCGAAGAAGATGAAATCCTGGAGAAAAGAGGTTTAATTGAGGGGAAGGTTGGCTTTTCCAAAATCTGCGATCTGACAGGGGAGAGAGAGGTTTATTTAATTATTTAACTTTTTTCAATTATAAGTTTATGATTTATTTTGCCACATCAGCATGCTAGTCATCAAACCATGTCAGAATAATTAACGGTGTTAGTGACAATTCAGCATAAATTAACATCGTTAAATCCTTATTAAATTATAAGGACTAACTGTTTTGATAAAACGAAACTTGAGGGATTAAAACAAAAAATAAGACAAACTATAAAGACCAAACATTATATTAACCCTAAAATTTAAAATGATGCGTAATTAAATGGAGGATAGAACTTAGAAATGAAATTCTTAAATTATACTTCCTCCATTTCAAAATATAATTCAGTTGACTTTTTTTTTGTTGAGAAATGGGTTAAGGGTCAAAAATACACATGTGTTTTTGTCAAAAATTCATCCAGCACCAAATGTTATTTTTTGGACCAAAAATACACATGAGTTTTCAAATTGGATCAAAAATACACATCTACAGTTAAATTAGGAAAAAAAATACACATGTGATTTTGTAAAAAGGTTCATCCAACACCAAACGCTTTTTTTCGGAATATAACTATAAATGTTATTTTTGATCCAATTTGAAAACTCATGTGTATTTTTGGTTCAAAAAAAACATTTGGTGCTGGATGAACTTTTGACAAAATCATATGTGTATTTTTGACCCTTAACCCTTGAGAAATTAAGAAAGTTAAACGAACCATTTAACTATAATGTATTTTGTATATTATTAAATTATATATTACCTTATAAATAAAAAAACTAATTTAGAGAGAAAAGTAGGTAAATCAATTTATAAGTAATTTTTTTATTTTTTTAGGATTTTTCAAAAAAATCAACTATATCTTATATTTAGAAATATGGAAGTAGAAATTTGTTTTTTTCCTTTACTATGTCTTTTTCACGGGCAAGGGACAACAGAAAATTAAGAATAATTCTTTAATACTAGTATCTCGTCTACCGCGTAAGGATTGCCAAACAATTGAATTAATCATCGGTTAACATAATAATGTTCCATTTGCTATAGTCATTAAGTAACCAATGTACGAGTAGTAGAATACTGAGATAAAAAAAATGAGCTGAATGCTGGAACTGATGTAGAAAGAGCAATGAATAAAAGAGGGTGTTGCGGTCATTTTAAGAAGCTTGAGAATCTACACCTTCTCAAATAAAGTACTCACTCCCAAATAAGCACCGTGGATGTAAGACATGAGCGACAAACAAGAATACACCACCTTCATGTTCATGCCATTGAAATGTTAAAGTATAAGGATTTAACTCGCTTTGACTTCTTATTTGTTAACAATTTTTATGTTGGTTCTTATAAATTGTTTTGGGTTTTCTTTTGTCTATATATTTTTTATTGTATTAATTATTAAACACCGATCACTTGAATTTCATAAAGACTTGTACATGGATTTAAGGGAGTTAATCTCGCTGATATTTTTGTGGTCTCCCTGCACGTCAAATACATCAGTGACAGTAATTAGTTCACATCATCATACTTGATGGTTTTTTGTTTCTTGATAGGGATGGGATCAAGATTTGAATTACAATAATGGGCTCTGGCAAAACCGAAAAGAAGTCATTACAACAATAGGATTGACTTTCGAGCATACTAAAAGGCCCATGAAACTCATCACATCACCACCTTTGTAGCCCAGCCAAGCAAAATCCCCAAACTTTAAGCCCTAAATATGTCGGGTTTACATTCCCTGCTCAGCAGGGAATGTCTCATCACCCTTCTCATCACCTAAATCTGTGCCGTTTTGGGTGATGAGATCAGCCACCCTCTTTTTTTTTTTTTTTAAACATTAATATTTTATAAAAGTAAATATAATTATAATAATACTTTTAAATCTCATAAATAAATTTAATCTGTCATTATTTGGTCTGAACAGTTCACATATAAAAGTAAATATAATTATAATAATACTTTTAAATCTCATAAATAAATTTAATCTGTCATTATTTGGTCTGAACAGTTCACATATAAAAGTAAATATAATTATAATAATACTTTTCCAGTTGTGAACTGTTCAGACCAAATAATGACAGATTAAATTTGTTTATGACCTAATTTTGAACTGTTCAGACCAAATAATGACAGATTAAATTTATTTATGAGATTTAAAAGTATTATTATAATTATATTTACTTTTATAAAATATTAATGTTTAAAAAAAAAGAGAGAGGTTTTATAATTATTTCACATGTAATTAGACTATAAGTTAGTTTATAAGTAGAATAAATTAGTTTTGAGGAAAAAAGATTAATATAGACAATTTAAAGTGATTGATTTTGCATCTTTAATTTTTCCAAAAAAGTTAAAGTGGTTTTATAATTAGGACCAGAGGGTATATATTGTAAAGCCGGGGTTCATTCGAAAAAAGAAAAAAAATGATAAAAAAGAGCTTAAAACCAATGTTTTAAAAGCCGGACCGGATGTCAAGCCGGAAAGACGAACGGGTCATGGTTCAAACGGTTGAAACGGTCGGGCCGGTGACGTAATAATTAAACTAAAAAAATTAATTATACAAATACAGTTAATATAATTAGTTAAAAAATTAACAAGGTCACAAAATGCAAAATACCATTGAAGGTAGTATAATAAGCCAACAGTTAACTTAAGTACATAACATTAACTATAACAATTTAACAATAAAATTAGGGAATTAGTTACCTCTCATTGTATTTGATAATCAAAGTTTGATCACATTTAACTTTGAGATTTTGCTTTTTTTCTATTGTCTCAATGATTGATTTGGGGAGGGATTGAACGTTGAGAATGAGAGGCAGAAAACTCCCATAAAGACAATATTCAAGATAAGGAGAAGTGACGTATTGGGAACCACCTTTGCCGACGTGCAAACAACAGACGACATTGTCGGCGGAGGAGTTCTGTATCTAAAGAAGGCATAACGATTTCAACTTTTCATCTAGGGCATAAGCAAAACGTGAACTAAATGGATGGGGTAGAGTCTAATGGGTGTTTATTTTATTTTGGGCCTTTTTAAAATAATTATGTAACTTTTTTATAATTTTTTTCTTGATTTTTTATTCATTTTTCCTGAACCGTCCGATTCTTATATAACCGGACCGGTTCCCGGCTCAATAGCGGTTCCCGGTCCAATAGCGGATAAAAAGCGGCCTAAAACGGATCAACTATATAAACGGCTCAACGCACATATCCGGCCCGCTCTTGTGACCGGCCGACGGTCCAACCGGTTGGACCGTCCGGCTCGGTCCGGTTCTGAAAACATTGCTTAAAACGGATTTTTTGGGCCCAACCCGAAACCCGAACCGTTTTGTTGGGTCCGCCCGTATTACCAGCTCTAATTTTACCTTGAAAGTTTGTAAAATGTGTAAATGTCACCCCTCCATTATTCAATATTAATTTTGACGGTTAAATTAAATTGGTCAGACAGCTTACATGCCATACCAATTCAACATACCCATTAGCTGAGGTGGCATGCCACATCATCTTCCCCTTGTTCATTCTTTCTTTCTCGGGGTGGGGAGAAAAACTTGGCCCACACTTCTAGACCCGACCACACCCCACCCCACCCACAACCATCCCTATATCTGGACTCTCTACGGCCTTCGGCTTCGAATGGACGGAGTCAACGGGATCGTAAAACGGAGTTACAGGAACGTGTTCCTGACTGCCAGCGAGTGGGGTTTGTAGACAGCGGCGGCGTCGGCCTTGCTTCGATCTTGTTCTTCTCCTCTGCTTCTCGATCCAGAGCCTTCTTCTACGAGATTTGCTACCTCGTCAGGCTTATATCCCTAAGCTCGAACCCTTTAAGTTTTAAAGGGGCCTCCTCTGAAATTGAGCTTGCAGGTAGCTTCTTTTTACAATTCTTATTGTTTCATCTTTAAGAAAAATCAGAGCTTAGGTGTTCGTGTTCCCTGATAAACGAAATTATCTCACGAAATATTGAAATCTTATGGTGGTTTCTTTCTAATTAGTGTTGTTGTTAGTCTTTCTAATTTTCCCTGTGATATTTGCAGTTACATGCTCGACGCTTAAAGGTGAATAATCCCATGGTTGTTGGCTGGCTTACTTTGAAACTGAAGGATCTTGAAGTAAGTTCTTTCTTTCTTTCCTTTATCTCAGCGGGATGGGAAAGATTTTTCACTTCTCTATTATTAACAATGATGTGGGTGGGGTCTGGAAGTCTGGGCAGGTCTTGTCTTCCTGAGAAAGAGATTCAACAAGGAAAGAATGGGGGAGAGAGAAGATGATGATGTGGCATACCACCTTAGTGTAATGGGTCTAACAAGTATGTTGAATTGGCATGCCATGTAAGCAGTTTGACCAATTTAACGGTCAAACTTAACATTAGATAACGGTGGGGTAACATTGATACATTTTATAAACTTTCCGGACAGAAGTGATACTAAAAAAACTTCCTGTATCTAGTGATACTCAATGAAAACTTCCGAGTAAAAATGACCCTTATCCCTTTGCTTTTACCCAAATAAACCCTATGTGAGTTTGACAAATTTATCGGTCAAAATTAAGATGTTGCGTCGAAGTATTATTTCCCATCTCACTAGAGCTATACTATGGTGTCCGCAAAGATGTCTTCGATTCTCTTCATCTTCGACTCTCAATAACTCATTCGACGACGGTGACGACGTCCAAGATGGTAGCACCGTTTACCGGCATGCTCTTAAATTCCGGCGACCCGCTGTTATTGACTATTGCGGACAAATCGATAATACCGTCAATTTAATTGGTTCCGTTACTCGCGATCCTCGGGTTATTAAGGGGAAAAAAACTTGTGATTTTGGAGTGCACACTTCACTTAAAGTCAAAAGCTCTGACGGCTCGTCCTTGCGGTGAGATTTTTTACTCACTAAATCTATGATTTAGATCGAATTGATTTTTGGTTGAGGTTCCTAAAATTTGCGTTTGTTTCCCTGAAATGTTCTATGTGAGTTTGGGTTTTAACCATCTTTGTGATCTGTGCTTTATCTTTTACTGCTGTTTCAATTTTTCTAGCGTTATATTGTCCCATTTACTGTGTTGTAGTTAAATTCTACAACTGATAGTTAAAACTGTTGTTATAAGCAGAACTGCAGAAAACATGCTTTGATGAATGGTTTTTAATATAACATTTGTTTTTTTCACTTTTTGACCAGGGTTCTTCTGATGATGTGGCGCGATATGGCGGAAATTGCTTCTAGACATTTGAAACGAAACGATTTTATTTTTGCTTCCGGTCATTTAGTGTCCAATGAAAAAGATGACGGCAGAGGAAACATTCAATTGTTGTATAAGGTCCGTATTTATTTTTTGGTATACCGTTCATGCCTAAGTAACCTATAATTTTTGTATGACTATAATTGTTGGTTTGAGCTATTTTATTTTCTCTATAATACTATAGAATTTGCTATTTGTGCTAGTTTATCGTAGGATGTAAAAATTATCCAACCAGTTCATTTTTTCCTCTGAAGGTAATGGTGAATGAGTTCAATTTTGTTGCTAAAAGGCCATGTTACCAAGGGCACAAGGTATTAGAATCTACTGAAGGTATCTCTCTCTCTCTCTCTCTCACACACACACTCACAAACACAGAGGAAAGTTAAATTTCAGCCATCCTTTTTTATGGAAATGCTGCAAATTTTTACTCAATTAATCTGAACTTTGGAGTCATATTTTCAACAAACCTCACGAGAGCTAGTTGAGGTAACGATTGACCTAGCAAATCTAAAATACCTAGAATTGAAAACTGACTTACATTCAATACTTGATGGAGTTGGGTTAATTGAATTGAAATCTTATGAATCATTGGCTTCATATCACAATGACTTAGGCCCCTACCATCTCTTATGTTTGCCATGTTGACACGTTCTTCTCAAACCTGACAGATAAAAGAACTCGCGCCCAAGATTATGAAAACCGACTTCACTTGTGGCAAGTGTTTTTTAGCAATCCTTATGAGTGGTGGGATAACAGGAAGCACAAGTCAAATTTACATTCACCTGACTTTAAGCACAAGGATACTGGTGAAGCTCTTTGGCTGAGGCAAGATGATCCTCCTTGGGTTAAAAGACAACTTCAAAAACTTGATTCAGAAATGGCAGAACATCTTATAGGTCCTTGTTCTAGAGTCACCACTTGGGTTTACGATGAATAGAAAAGCAAACAAGTAATGGAATGGAAGAATATGATTATGGTCTTGGGGCCTGATGCACACGGCTTTGTGCTCATGTCTACCATTTAGATGACGTTAAATGATTATTTTCTCGCCATAATTACTTTATCATTGCTATAGCAGGAAATGGTGAAGCTTGTATGACAGGATTTTGTATATACACATATAAGCATATGCAAGTCATAGGAGTTGGTGTAAGATATCGTTGTAGAATCCTCAATACCAATTGAAGTCTAAGGTGGTTTGTTTTCTTCTTTTTTCATTTTTCATTAGGAGGATTTGAACTTCATTTTTCTTATCCCCGTCTCATCTCTGCTTTATCACTTGTATTTTAATGTCTTGCCATGATTAACTTTTAAATTGCAGCTTCATCATATGCACGAAGTAGTCATCGCTGACTTATTTTAAAGCATCATCAGAGTGCCTTGGAACAAAATATACAAGCAATCCTCAACGCCATAACTGAGCTTATTGTTTACAACATCGATGTGCACGGAAGCTCAAGCCCAAGCAAAAGCACAAAAAGTGGCATCTTAAAGAAATCTGGTGGGTATAAATTCATTTATCCTTAGAGGAAGACTGTAAAACTCGTCATTTCTAACATCTCCCTTCCTCTTTTGGAAGGGCACCCACCATGGCACTCCTCTATCGTTAACTGTATGTTTTCGCCTCTAGTGTGTTGTCAATAAGCGTTCCAACAATTGTTGCCACAGCAGGAGATGACGAGAATATGGTGTTCAAAATGTCATTGAACTGGTGTCACACAAAATCTACCCCATCAGATATATAACAGCAAGTGCCTAAATAATAACTTTGATGAAGAGTTCGCTTACCCATCCACCGGGTGTTCTAACTGGACCATGACCATCTGGTGCTGTGTCGGTGACAAAATATTGGGGTAGGGAAATCCCCAGAAACAAGGTTAGGCCTAAAACATAAGAGATTCCTCATTGAGTTGTTATTCACAAATTGTGTGAATGAGAGCTGCCAGAAGAAGCCAAAAATAGAAAATTTATTGTCATGTAGACAATTAATTGGTCTGTATTGTAAATACATGGATAAATAATATCAACATCACCTACCCACAAGGCCATACAAAACGCAGTATACCGCAGCAAGTATTGGCAAGGGAATTGATGCGAAAAAAGCTCCAAATTTCCCTGAACGGTAGGGGAGATGGTAAGTAAATTACTCGGAAGAAAATGCAAGTATGGATGGAAATTCCCCTCAACTAATTTGAAGTTCATTAGCATACGAAAAATAGAGAAGAATATCATGAAACCACATGAAATCTGCACTACTCTTCTGCTCCCGATATTACTCCAAGCAGGCCAACATTCTCTCTGCAATATCAATTAGATGAATGAGTATAGTACAGATAAGAACTGATACATGGCGGGTGGGGTATTACTCATTTTAGTGTGCGTTTACTTGTTCATTCTAGAAGTAGACACGTGGCAAATATTCACTTGTCCATTATTAGAATAGACACGTGGGCAGAGAACTGATTCTGTTAGAGTTGAGTCACCGAGTCTAAGAACTATAAAAGAAACCACATGTATTGATTGACGGTTGCTGAATAACAGAATACTTGACTTTTCTTCTTTCTTGTTCTTCCTCTTCTGCGCCTCTGTACCAAGAACTGTAGTAAAAGGAAGCAGTGATATAATTATGGGAACATTTATTTCTTGCACAGATGCAGTATTACCAACAAGAGCACCAAAAATTCCCTCGAGCAGCATGCCAATAGCCTGTATATAGAACCAGAAGGTTGAAAACCAACAGGTTTTTAATTATAAATTCTTCAAAAGCATGAGAATAATGCATCACATGCAGCCCAATACTTCGGCTAAGCACATGTGCAGGAGGGGGTGTTGCACCAGAAATCCTCGCTGCTGCAAAGAAAGTGCCAGTTGACTGCATCAAAGTATTCAGAATTTCATCAACAAAGCAAACTCCTCATCATATTCATCCATCACTTTTAATTTAACACATTGTCTTGAAAGATGAGAATAACACAGAGACCACAGTTATAAGGAAGAATTGTAAGACCTCTGCAGAGGTGACAAGTGCAGCCCCCATCATCCCAAAGACATGGCTTGCTCTGAATATTGGGGTGCCCCACTGAAATGGATAAGGAATTCTGATCCTACAATAAAAACAGCATATAAGTTAATACCAGTCTCCAAAAAAAAAAAAGTCATTCAAAATCAGAATTGGTGAAGTTACTAGTGTGTGTGTGTGTGTGAATATACCAAGGAGCAGAAGAAAGGAGGTAGGAGCGATCTGTTTGGCAACTTTCTTGTGTACGTATACGTATTTTAGCAGTAGAGTAAGCACCAGACACCGTGAGGACAGCAGCAAAAGCCCACATAATGCCGATGCAGGGAAGTAAAGCAAACCTCTCAAGTACATGATTTGTGGTAGCATGAATGCGCTTCAAATACTATGTCATCGGAATAAAGGTGTTGTCACATAAAGAGTAGAGGATTAAAAAACTGAATATATATTACTTCAATTTCAGGTTAAGACACAGAACCTGCTGTGTTATGCTTATGAGTTATGACCAGTAGAATAAGCATTGGGAGTCCAATCTCTACGCAATTGGCGAGCTGTATGCAGAACAAGACAAGTCATAACCAACGAGATGCATTATATTCAGTCTTGAAAGTGAATTAGTGTTACTTACCATTGGGAAGCCCCTCAATAACAGACCAAGACCCACCACACAAACCACTGGTACAATGGTTAACGGACTGAAGTACCTGATTGAAAACAAAAAATGAAATTAAAAGACTAAAGCCGTGAATGTTGATGAGGCTTTAGATATGTAGACCATAAATTATATATTATATAAATTACCTTGTTAAATTACCCCATGTTGTACTATAGCCAAGGAAGATGTTGATGAAAGAAGAAAAAATGAGGGACCCTTGGACCGTTCTAAATGTGTAGATAAACCTTTGCATACAAGCAACAATATCAAATTGTTTTACAATTTCTTATGGTGTAGTTTTAACTTAAAAAGAAGACACCTAATTCAAAAATTTAAGTAAACTAACCTCGTGCTCAGTTTCAAATACGCGGTCAATGTAATTATTAATGATAGTGATGATGGGTAGTGTGAAAGCAAGAGATCCACGCATCACTGTGTGAAGCCTTGAACCGATCAAGGTTTGTAGCAGAGTGTTCAATCCAGACATAAACAATAAGGTTTGAATCACACGGGCTTTGTCACCCTGTTCAACAACGTTTGACACTTCTTGTAAGATCTATGAACCTTAAGATGAGTCATATATATAGCTCAACATGAATTAAATCACAAAACTAAACTTACATGATTCCCGCCCATTTGAGGTACGAGGTTGGTTGCTATCAGAACAGTTTTTCCTAGCATCACCATATAGTGTTGGAAAGCAAGCAAAACCGCCTCCGCTGCCAATTATTTTGGGTATTATTAGTCACTAAGGACAAGGGATATATAATGATAAATTGAAGAGATTGAAATTGGTTTAGATGATTTAAATATGCACAACGGATCACATCAACATTTCTAATTCGAATAACATGAAAAATGTAACTTTTTCTTTTTTTATAGAATCAAAGGGCAGCAAAAAGCCTTTGCAACTAACTTGTCATGTTTAAGGGAAAATGTAACTGTAAAAGAGATCATTAGAGAGCTGAAACATTTCATTGTGTGATGTGTACAGTCACAAGTTCTACATATGAAAAAAGGGATGCAGAAAAAGATCATCCTAAGCCACCAATGAAGAAGGCATTACATCTCTATATCTAGCTACTTTTAACAAGTTCTATTTTTGAATCTTTTATGTGTAAACAGAAGATATTTATGATTTATGGAAGAGGTGACCAAGAAAATCAAAGCAGAGAAGGGGACACTAATGGATGGAAGATACTAACGCCATGAAGGATTTGATTGAATGCAGTAATCAAGCTGCTGGAGTTGCTCGACAGGTGGCCAAGTGGGTCCCCTTGAGAGTGCAAGATTAAGTGGTTCTCCGTCTCCCCCATTCTTTGGCTTTCTTATTCCTACACTTTGGCTGTTTTTCACCGCTGATCTTGTTTTCACAGCTCGTTGTCTATGGTGGAACTAGAGGCTCTTCTGATTCTTGTTTATTTCCGAGGTGTCAGAGGGGGAGTATTGAAAAAGCAGAATGGGCGGAAACTATTTTTGAACAGCTGTGGTATAATAGAAGGAAATAAATAAATGGACTAATCAAAAGTAAGTCATGTTATATGTACTATATTGATCAATTCAATTAATATATACATGTCATTGAAGTGATGAGATGAGAGAGTTACTACTCCTTTGCGTATAATACAAAAAATGAGGGAGAGAAAGAGGAGGGAAGAAGTGAGATATGGTTATGGGAGTGTATAGTTGTGAGGATGGGCTACAATGTTCAAGGTGGTCAAAATTGTTCACAAGGCCATGCTTGTTATTAATAACAATAATGCCATTTTTGCTTATCAGCTTGTTCAGTCCCCAAACTGCCATACTGATCATATCATACTCCCTCGTCCATATCACTAATTCTGAGACTTCCATCCATTTAATTTAGATCAGAATTCAGCAACTTGTCTTTGTTGGTTTGTCCAATTTTTCATTTTTGGTATATTCATGACTGCCTTCTCTTTTCTCTGACATGCATTATTCCAGAATTGCTTGAACTCATCCCTAACTATACAGATAGCTTTTAGAAGGAAGCACATAATTAATAGAGTACGATCGAGTTAATTGGTAGGCGTAAGGAAAGGAGTACAGTCACGATTTAAAATCTCGCGCCAGCATGTGAAGACCACGTGATCGTCGGAGCCTGTAGAGTACCCCTGATTCTGTGTAATACTTGATTAATTGGTTACAATTAATTTATTTGTTTTCCACCAAAGCTTGTCCATTTAGTACTAAACTTGTCCTTTCATACATGTAGAGAGAAATTAACAAAAACATCACCTATTCAATCATTCAAAAAGTTTTTCTCCATGGAAAATAAATAAAATCCAAAAGTTGCAGTTTTGTCTCACTAAATTTTAAAGCGTAAGAAGAAAAACAGTCGATAACATCATCTTCAAAAATAAAATGTCCAATTTATAGCAAAAATGAAGTATGATTTTCATAGTGAGAATCAGTTCAAAAAACAAAAAAAATTGTAATAGTGAAAAAAGGGAGTGGTGGAATAGTTTGATGGAAGTAACTTTAATATACCCCGAAGCCTCTGAATAATGATACTTGGAGATCGTATCATCCTGAGTTCTGTCTATACCAAGAACGAAGTTATGTTGGATTTAGTAAACGTTATTCTTTGTATACCCAAATTTCTTTCTTTGTCCAGGGATCCATATTCCGAGGGAGTCAATTTTGATGATCTTAGAGCTTCTCTGGCATCACATGGTAATAACTTTTTCTCAACATGCTTGGGACATGAGTTTGTATTTCACTTTTTTTATCAGCCATTGTGATTTTGACTGTCATATGCCTTATCCTTTGGCATTTGATTACACTTGGGGGTTGTTCATCTGCAAGTGAGGAAAACAACATTAGATGCTAATATTTTGAACAAAATTTATCTGATTGAGTTTTACTTGTGTATGTTTCATAGAATAATATTGATTGATCTTCCACTTATCTGGTGACATTCTTTGTTTAGTGTTGGCAAAAAATATAAATAAATTGTCTGTCTAGCCATTTAGGTGTTAGAAGGGTAATGGTAATTCAAAAATAGTTTGTTAAAATATGCTGTGGGGAACATCTAGAGGTCAAATCTCATTGATGTAACCAAATAAATGAGAATCATAATACTCTTGAAGAACTTATCTTGTGACTAATGGCAAGGGCCTGAGTTGACAGACTGAATGGACACTCCTTGAAGTGTAAGAGGCAACAATCCCTTCTGCTGATGTTTTGCTTCATACTTAGTGCCTAGGCAAGTACCTGTTATTTGATGAACTACTTTTAAACATTGTTTCTCTTAAATAACTCGCCGGGATAGTTTTAATATCATTTTATGCGGTAAAGGAAACAGAAACAAATCAGCACATGCATAGCATATGCTTGGAAATGAAATAATCATATAAGTGCATAACGGTGCTAAATCTTTTCTAGAATGAGCAGGACAGTCTGCTGCTAGCAAGAAAAAGGAATCAAGTAGTGAAACTATGTCAACTGAAGCTAAGCTAGAGGAACAACCACAAGATAGTAAATCTGATACTCCAGTGGTAAACACAACCTCAAGTGCCATGCAAAAGATTGAAGGAATGAAACTGAAAGATGCAGTATAGCCCAAGAACAAGAGAAGAAAGAAGAAAGCTGCCTCTAATCAAGAAAGTTAGATGAGCTGTTGTCAGTTTACGTATTGTCTGTTGCCATGTATGTTGTCTAAATTGTTTGCTCTGAAATTCTTAAATTCTTTATGGGAGGAAAATTCTGAAGGCTACATAAAATATTAATGGATAATCAGGACTCTTTGATTGTCCCCCCCTGTGATCAAAGTAATGCTTTTCACTGAAAGACGTGATCAGTTATTAAATTGTGATAATTGTTTTCTTTGTGCCCAAAAGTCCATCCTTTTGTTTTGTCGTTTCTTAATGTCATCCCTTTCTGTTTACTCTGACATGTTTCTGTCTTCGTGCTCAAAATTAGGAAGGGGTGAATTGGTGGAATTAGCAACTAGGCATCTAATTTATATTTTTTTTTTCATTGGAACACCTAGTTTTTGAGCAATCAACTTTAGTTTTCAGTTAGTTAATGCATTGCCTGGTACCTTATTTGTATTTTAGATTATTGACCCTGCACATTAAAATATGTTGTTGAAATACCAAAGGCCTTGTAGTCTAGTGGTCTGACATCTTCTTAGTAAGTGAGAGGTTGCGGTTTTGATCCCGTTAGTAACCTTAGACCATTAGTGTTTGCTCCTTTAATTAAAAAAATGTTGTTCAAATGGGAGAATGAGGCGTAGAGTTCTTTGACTCTACGTGGAACGTTATTATTTACCTTGAGTAATTATGTCTCATTCATTTTTCTCTTTATTTGGACAAATATGCCAAACAATTTTGAGAAAGAACAAAAACATGTGGTAGATGATAATTGCTGTTATAATTGAAATTGGATTTTTTTTCTTGAAAAAGAAATACCGATTAGTTATGTCTCAATTTGTATTTTCTTATCTTATTAGGAAAACTCCCCTTTTTTTATCTTAATTGAAGAATCATTCATGAATTAAATTAATAGTTAACGGTTCCGATTTGTCCTGAATTTTAGCTTTTTTGACTGAAAAAAACTAACGTGCATTTTCAATAGAAAAAAAAAGTGGGGGTCTCTCTTTGCTTCATTTTACTAACGAAATTCTGTTTATGGATTTGTTCAGACATCATAGGACTCAGGGAGAGATATTTATCTTTGCTGGAAGTGATTTGATGACTGTGAGCGAGGAAATGTTTGCTAGATTTTGGGGCATTCCTTAAAGCTGACATTTTCCCTGCTACAGTGTGGATCAATTATTGCTCCATCATCTTTGGTTTCTGTAAGGAATTCTCTCAGTTTCATGTTATTCAATTTATATATATTTAGCGTTTTATATTGACTTAGGTACACAGATAGGTTGAGTTTATACCAAACTAAATTGTAACAATGTGCTTTTTGATGCCAGAGTAGAAGAAAAGAAATTCTTTCTATTTATCAGTGTTAAATGTTTGGTTTTTGGTGGATTTCTCTCTTAAGTGAAAAATTTGTCAAACCTGTTATTTTTGAAGCTGTGCTGCAGTGTTGTTGCTGTTTTATGTCCATGGAATATAACTCATAAAACATGAGCTACTTATGAAGTGAAAATTGCGATATTTTTTTTTTTGGTTGAAGTGAAAATTGCGACATGAGAAATGCTTTTTGGTAAAACTTCACAGGAACTCTTCCATGCTTTTAATCACATAAGCACTTCTACTTCTAAGATTAATGATTACCTCAAAGGCCACATACATGTGTGATGCATTATTGGCTGTTGGGTCTACAAAAACCTCATGAAGCACACTTGTATTGAAATCATATGTAAATTTATGTGTATCGTGTTCTGTGTAGTAAAGTTTGAATATATTATCTTTTATTAGGCTCTCTTTTCCTGGGGAGTTCTCATATGGGCGAACAAATATTTCGGAAAACATTATGCCCTTTCTTTTGGCTGTTGCTGATAATGCTCGCAATCCACTTGGCTATAGAATATTTTTGGGCTTGATATTGATTTTGTTCACTTTTTAATCCTCCACTACCCTGTCAGGCTGATTGATTTAGGCTAGAGTACTTGATTTACTCTGTTTGTTCCTCTTATAAATTTATGGTTTTACCATGCCCTTTCATTTAATAGAGGAAGCTTGCAATCCTGTTCACCATAGAGTTTTGTTGTCTTTTCTCAAGCTTTTTGCTCCCTTATATTAGCACTATTGCTATTGGTGGGATTACTCTAGTCTTTACAATATGACAAACTTAAAATTCAAGATTCTCATATTGTATGATTCAAAGGTGAGTTTGATAGCAGGCCCTCAAGAGTAATTTCCTACATCAATGGGAGATTAAATTTAAATTAGCTTTGGCAACCTTAACCAAAATGTGGGATAAAAATATGACACTCCCTTTATCTTTAACAAAGGGAGTGTAATGATGATGATGATGATAATAATATTATCATCATCATCATCATCATCATCATCATTATCATTGTTATTGTTATGGCCGTTATCATTCTCATTGTTCTTTTTTTCCCAATTCGTTGTTGAGTTTCCTAATGAAGGCCCTAGTATTGGGCAAGAGAAGCAATTTAAGAGAGAAAATTTCAGTAAAGGACTACTATAACAACATAATTCATTTTCACCCTCAATTCTGAAACTTCAAATCAATCTCTATGATCGAAAATGATATTATTATCATTATTATTGTTATTGTTATGGCCGTTGTCATTGTCATTGTTCTTTTACGTTTTCACTGTTGAGTTTCCTAATGAAGGCCCTAATATTGGGCAAGAGAAGCAAATTAAGATAGGGAAAATTTCAGTGACAGACTGCTATAACAGCATAATTTATTTTCACCCTCAAACAATTCTGAAACTTCAAATCAATCTTTATGGTCTAAAATGATATTAAGGCTATGTTTGCAATACGTTTGGGGAGGCAAAACACACGATGGAGAAGAAAAAGCTGGTTGATCTCCCAAATTCATGTTTGGATTAGGAGCAGTAAAGAAGCATGTTTTCCTCCTAAGAATGTTGATGCTGAAGTTATTATTTGTGGCTTTTACTTGAGAAGCTTCACCGCCTTAGCTTGGACGACCTCAACATTTCTTCCTCCAGCTCACATCTTTCCTCACTCTCCCTTGCTCGTTGAAGTAGAACCACCACATGAAACATTCTCTCCTTTATGTTTGTGAGTCATCTTATTGAAGATGATCACTTACGCTTCACTTTACTATTTTAATTTTTTAAAGTTTAACTGTTTATGTTAAAACTTCAAATAATGCCGAAATTGATTTCTTCTCATATATCAATTTATTGAGGCATCCTCTTCGAAATTAACTACATCTTAACCATAAATGAATTTCACACAGTGCAAGACCAAATTATACAGGATATCAGATTCAATTATTAATGCAACGAGCATTTCTTCCCCCGTGCGTTGCATAGAGAGTTTTTACTTATTGGATGATACTTAAAAAGTTAAATGCATATTTATAATAGATTATCTTTTTTATTTGATGTTTGGATTAAAAGAGTCATTTTTATCTTGAAAAAAATCTCACTTAAGCATATTTAAATGTTTGAATAAATTTTGGTTTGTACTAATGACATATCTCTTATTAGTATATTTTAAAGTGCAAGTCTAAATTTGGATTAGAGCCAGGAACTGCTAAACTATTTTTCTTATTTTTTTTTATTGTCAAGCTAATTTCATGAATTTCTCCACAAATCTATTCCTCAAATTTATTTGGATTAGAGCTAGGAACTGTTACACTTATTTGATATATATATATACATATATCTTGCAATAAATAAAATGTTAATTTAGAGATTGAGAAAATTTACCCTCAAATAGAACTTTCTAAACTTCAAGCACACTCCCTTTGACTAATCACACATTGTTCAGGCTCCTTTATCAAGGTTGCAGCTTTTTGAGAGAAACTATGCTAGCAAAAGTCAAAAACTTTATAGTACAACCTATACAAAAGATAAAAACTACTCCCTCCGGTCCTAAATATAAGACTACTTTAACTTTTTTTTTGTGGAAGTTGAGGAAGCAAATTAGACCACTAAATTATAACATATGTCACATAAAATTAGATTATATGTTAGTTTATAAGTAGAATAAATTAGTTTTGAGGAAAAAAAAAGATTTTTTTTGGGACTTAAACTACTTTCTTTTTGGAATGAAAAAAAAGTCAAAAAAGTCAAAGTGGTCTTATAATTAGGACCGGAGGGAGTACAACAATATGCATATGGCCAACAATCATCACTGTATGTTTCAAACAACAATTCCTTCCTGGGAAAATTGCACAGTAGTCCCAAGGAAGCAATTATACCACTGCAAGGTCCCAAAAAATCTCCTTATTGTCATCAAGTCCTAAGGGACTTTGGTGCAAAATTTTACAATTGTTCAAAGACCCTTTTGCCTCCATTGAGTAAAAACCCCAGATTGTTGAATGGAGTTGAATGGAGCAAAGCCCTAATGTGATTGACCCCTGTGAGAGCGAGACCGAGAGAGAGAGAGAGAGAGAGAGACAGCGAAGAAGGAAGAAGGGAATATCGGCTGCGAGAACAACGGTGGTCGGCGAACAAAGGAAAGCGAAGCAAGGAAGGGGAAGCTAGGTTTCTCTCTGAGTTTTCGATCGGTATGTGTTCTTCAATTTCTCAATGAGTTTTCGTGACTTTCTGAAACATTCTGATTAAGCCCATTTGTCCCATTAAATTCCTTATTCGAATCTTCTTCTTCAATATATTGGGCACAGAGGAAAGCAGCTCCTTCTCCACACGCTTTGGATTGTTGGCGTGGTATTTTCATCTTCTTCCTCAACTTTCTTTGTTTTCTGGTGAAGTTCTTCCTCAACTTTCTCAGGACTAAAAAGCATATCCTTGTGTTTTGCTATACCAGACTCCTAAACAACTTTGGATTCTTCTGAATACTCGCCAACCTCTGCCTTCATTCTGCAAAATTGGAGTTCAGAGTACTTGTAAGCAGTTCTAGTTGGCTTTCTTGTCTCTATTCTCAAACCTTTTCTTTGATTTTTTCATCTTTTATATAGTAGGATTTTATCAATTGAATAATATAGAGGATTCATAGCTTCAAAGTTATCATTTGAGGCAAACATTTCAACTAAGTTTCTATAGTCTTTCTTCAATACTTTCTGGAATTTAAGTCTTAAATTGGTGGTCTTTACCAATTGACTCATGTGCTTGATTTTTTGTGGCATTTTGACTACCTCTCCTTTCTATTTGGTTATAATCCATCCATTGTGTCTGGTTTATGTAGAGCCTGATATATGTATGATATATATTGATCACCTAAATTTATTGATATTTCATTAAGCAAATGATTTTCAGAAACAATGTCTGCATCATATGTTCGTGATCTCTTCATTAGTTCGTTGTCTAAACTTTTGATTTTGACAATCTGTGCCCGTTTCATCTTTTAGGCACATTTATTTTTCAAACTAGTTCATTGATCAAGCCCATTTACCTGGTTAAGAAACATAGACTGATAAAAACCTTTTTTGAGTTGAGCAAATTTGTTTTAAGGATGGTTGTAGATATAAGGCACATTCTGTTCATTTCTCTGCCTCCTTTTGTGTGTCTTGTCTTGGTCCTTGCTTCCAAGATTTTTTAGCCGCTGATAGAAAAAATGGAGGAGAATCTAAGAGACTGAGAACTTGTATTTGAATGTTATTTTGTTTCCAGCTGCAAGGTGAAACATTTCAACTTAATTGAATTCATGTTTTTTGAGGGAAAAATATTCGACTTCGCATAATTTTATTTCTAGCTTTACTAGCAGCCGATTTTCTGGTAAAATAAAAGATCTATTTGAATGATACTTCTTGCATTTCCAAATTAACAAAGAAGGGGTTCGAAGGTTGAAAAATTGTCCACTTTTTGGATAGGGAAATTTTAGTTTTGGGCTATGTTTACTCAAAGGTCATGTTGCTTGGGTCCTTGAATCAGTGTAGTAGGGTGTGGCTGTGTTATATTGAGTGTTTTGAGTTTTTCAGCTTATAAGGAGGCGAAACTTGTCCATGAAGACTTGAGTCTGGAACATTGAGTAGCAGAGTCTGTAACTTGGGCTATGGTCCCCTCCATTATCTATTTATGTTTATCTGATTAAGTCATTGAACGGGACACTGTTAAAGTTTGAATGAACATTTTCCTTGGATAGTGATCTTTTTTAAAAACCTCTCTTTATCCCATTGAAGTAGCCGCTGGTAACCATTCTTGGTAGTGGAAAAACTCTTGGACTACGCTGGCTGTAAACAAAAATTCTTTCCTACTATTGAATTGTATTCTGTTACAGCTCTCCAAAGCCCACTTCTCATGAATTTTTATCGGTTAAGAAGTTGAGTTAGTTGTCTAATATTGTGTTTATGCATTATAGTTCCGTCATGAATGAAAGCTCTTACGATTTGATATTTTGATTGATCCTATAAGTGAAATATTGTTGTGTTTATTGCTGTAAATTGCCATTGCTTGTGTAGAGAATCATTTAAAAAAATAATGAAATATTGTTTGACATACCTACGAGGTAGTATGTTAAAGAAAATGTTATGGTTTGTGATGTTGTTCCAATGTCAAGCATACCCTTTTGAAGTTATTATAATTATAAATGAGTGTTCATGAAGTGGCTATTTATTTTTTGCAGATTTAGAAAATGGTCAAGAGGGCTAAAAATAAGGGGAAATCATCGTCAAGTCCATCTGTAAATGACGGTGGATCAGGGAGCGCTAATAGTGGTAAGAGGAAAAGGAGCAAATATGTTGTTCCCTTCCTCACACGTTGTGCACCTAAACAATTTATGGATCTTTGCAACGTTTTGAAGCACAGAGAAGATAAGATGAGGAGGTTGAAGGACATTGGGTTTGATAAACTAGTGAAGATATGTTGCCCACAAATTAATAGAGATTTATGTCGTGAGCTCATTCGTGCGTTTGACGCTCCAACAAATAAGATTCGTATCCGGGGGAAAACATATCTGCTGGGGCCAAATGATGTGAAGACTCTTATGGGTCTGCCATGCGGCAAAAAAGAGATCAAAATAAATATCAAGGATGAAGATAAAGACTTCCAAGCATTAAGGGGTGTGTGCGGGAAAATTGCATACAATAACATAGCAGAGTGGCTGATTGATGAAGTTGATGATGAGAATTTTGAGTTGCTATTTGTTATGTATGCATTAGGAACCCTCTTGTGTCCTACTGCAAGTGTTTGTGTGACTGATAAAGTATTGAAGGTGATTTTGGAAACAGATTGTGCTTTTGGAGAGTATAATTGGTGCTCGTTTATCTTCAATGAACTTTCCAATTCTATTGGAAAGTTCAAGAAAGCTGTGAGAAGTGGAAAAAACCTTAGGACACAAACTGTATGAGGTTGCATTTACTTCCTAATGGTAAGTGTGGCTGTCTTTAATGTTTTCATATTTGCTAAATTGTTATTTTCACCTGAACTATTGTGAATTAATGCTAAAAATGTTGTAATTATGGTTGTGAACAATTGTCAATGAATTTACCTATAGATATATTGCTTGCAACATTTTCCGTTCTGAGAAGGAAAGGCATCCAAGGCTGAGAATGCCATTGAATATTGGGATGAGAAGAAGGTGAAAGAAAGAATACAGATGGAGAAGGACAGCAATGACGGGTTGCTCCTTGGTGTGAGTAATGTAGTTGGACCTTCATATGGAAAATTCAATCCATATGTGTTAGTTCATCCGGTATGTTTTAGTTTTATGTAGTGTGTAAATAATTGGTTGTGAATTAATTTATGAATAACGAATGGTAATGAATGTTAATGCATTTGCAGGGATTAAGGACAATTTATGGTAGATTGTTGTCAGTGGTGGGTAAGGGCCATTCAATCAGATTGGTTAAATGAGTGTGTCAATGAAGAAGTGATAGAGCACTCCAAGAAAGATGAACAAGAAATACAAGAGGTAGATGAGGATGAGGAAGAAGATAATGAGAGATATTTTGAAGTTGGCCAATACAGTGGCAAAGACGATATAGAAGTACAATGGAATGAAGAACGAAACGAAGAAGACAATGAAAATGCAACAGATATAGAGAAAGAAGATTTGGAAAAAGAGGAGAATGAAGAAGCTGCTGAAGAGAATGAAAATACATTAGATGAATCAGAGCAAGAGAAAGAAGAAAATGAAGAAGGGCCAAGCAAATTGAGAAGATCAACTAGAATAATTATACCTGCTGTACGTTCACCATGGATTGAGACTAAGAGGAAGGGGAGGGTGAAGAGGGACATGGAAGATAGAGATGCCTTATTTCAGATGTGCATGAGTAGTTGTAACGTTAAAAAGGGTGACAAGTAGGTTTTCTAAATTTTGATGTGAACAAATGTGGTGTTTAATTATATTTATCCTGATCACTGATTGATGGTTATATTTGTTGTAGATACTTTGTTGAGATGTATGGGTACTATCTCAAACGTGTTGAGCTGCATTGTCTCAGGCCAAGAGCATGGATTAATGATAGGGTAAGGCAATTAATTACATAGAGGAACAATCTTCATTGTATGTTGTTGAATATCTAACTCGAACAATCTGCACGTGTAGTTTATGTCTATGGTGGCAAAGACTTTAGTTGGGGATGAAAAAACGCAATATGGTCAAGTGAGAAGGCATATATTTTCTGCTAACTTCATGGCAAAAATGAAGCTACAGTTGGATACATGGTGTGTAGAGGATAATGAAAAGGAGTTCTTACCCGAACACTTAGGATACAATATTGGTGATTGTGATTTTGTGTTCGGCCCTACAATTTTCAATGACCATTGGTTTTGCTTTGTGGTTGAACCAAAAACCATGCGCTTCTATGCCTTAGATTCATTGGTAGATAATAGGACATTCATGAAGTTACAGAGTGAGCAAGAAGCAGCAGCTAAGGGCAAAAAAAAAAAAACCAAAACCAAAGGCGTCAAAGAAGAAGAAAAAGACAATGGGCAAATTGGCACATAAGGATTTCCTAGCCAGTTGCATTGTACGTGTTTATTGCCATTTAATGTTGTTTTGTTGTTATATATTATGCATAGATTTTAATTCACTATCTGTCATTCTATACCAGCAATATGGCTTCTACCAAATGCTTCGTATAGTTAAGCCGTCCCTGTTCGACGGAAAACGCAAAATTGATAATCAAGTGATATGGGCTAAAGTTCACGTTCAATGTGATACGTGAGTATATATGTTGGTTGTAGTTAATATTTGTCTAAACTGTGTGTGGAATTGACCTATCTACATAATTCAACTTTATTTGCAGGGACTCATGTGGAGTACATGTGTTATCTTGGCTGCAGATGTGGGATGGAAAGGAGAAAGATGATGAGGGTTACACCATGCTGAAGTACTCTATAGAGGAACTTCAGGAACTAAAGAAGGGTTGTTTGTGGTGGCTTGTTACTCATCCCAAAAATGTACGTGGTCATCAGGTCCTATCAATGTTGCAAGGGAACCATCAGAAGAGGAAGAAAGTATAGACAACATAGTATATTAGCTTTTGATTTTGGAAGAGTGTGGATTTATGACAATTATATTATGTATTTTGATTTTGAATTGATAGTGAACTACCTAATGACATCAATGTATTTTGATAATATTCTAGTAGTTAATGAAATGTGGTGGCATTATTAATGATTTAATAGAATGATTATATAGTGTCTATCATCTGGTATGTCATGAAGTGTTGGTCAGGTCATAATTAACAAGGAAAAATGGGAATGCCTGTAATGACAACTCCCAAAGGTAGCATTAACAACTCCCAAAGGCTGTATTAACAACTCTCAGACTTGTTAATAGAAACTGGGTATGCATCATCTTAGTTTTACAAGGGTTACAAGGCCTGTAATGATAACTCCCCAAGCCTGTATTAACAACTCCCAAAGGCTGTATTAACAACTTGCGGACTTGTTAATAGCAACTGGGTATGCATCATCTTAGTTTTACAAGGGTTACAAGGCCTGTAATGACAACTCCCCAAGCCTGTATTAACAACTCCCAAAGGCTGTATTAACAACTCGCGGACTTGTTAATAGCAACTGGGTATGCATCATCTTAGTTTTACAAGAGTTACAAGGCCTATAATAACAACTCCCCAAGCCTGTATTAACAACTCCCAAAGGCTGTATTAACAACTCGCGGACTTGTTAATAGCAACTGGGTATGCATCATCTTAGTTTTACAAGGGGTTACAAGGCCTGTAATGACAACTCCCCAAGCTTGTATTAACAACTCCCAAATGCTGTATTAACAACTCACATTGACAATTAATTGAGTCTTCATTGACAGCTTCAACTGTTAGTAATATTTCATTTACAACCTTATATGCATCCTATAGTCAACTATACATAATCCAAAAGCTATCATAAACATCATCCACCTTCCACTTTCAATGACCACCTAACTTTTAACATGTCTAATGACATTTATAAAAGAGGATGCATTTACAAACAGTCACAAAAGAAAGTCACAAAAGAGAATGCATTTACAAAAAGTCACAAAAGAGGATGCATCTCCAAAATGTCACAAGAGAGGTCAACATGACTCAACTTGGATTCGGATTCTCGTAGGTCTTCACAGTGTGACCAGCCTCATGGCATCTTCCACAATGATAAGACTTTCTGCTCTGAAATTGAGATTCAATCCTTTTCCTCTTGGGTCTCCCCGGTGGCCTTCTAGTTCTTGGGGGATTTAGGAAGGTTTGTGTTATCATGGGTGTAACTGTAGGAGATTCAGGATGTGGGTAATCATGTGTTGCTATAGGCCTCATCATACTTGCATATATCTTCTCTTGGGTGGTCAATTTGTAGCAATCATCCACAAATTCATACACATTACCATAAACTAACTTGATTGCTGCACACGCATGTTCACAAGGTATTCCGCTCATTTGCCATGCCAAGCAAAAGCATTTGTGTGAAACAAGATCCACAGTTACATCGATCTTTCCATTTATAGACAATATTTCAACTACAATCCGATGATCCCCATAATATTTGGCCTCCATATTGCCAGTCTTTCCAATTGTTTCTATCAACTTAGACTCAATATTTGGCCCAACACCATTATGCCAATTTGACATTGCAGATTTACAAGCAACCATCTTTGTTGCCAATTTTTCTCTATGCTCATGAATGAATACATCAACATTGTGCTTTCTTTCTTTGACAACCCATGCATTAAAAGACTCCGCAATATTGGTAGTAATATTATCCCACCTTTTATAAGGAAACTTGCTCATAGCCCATCTCTCGACATCTCCATGAGTCAGAACCCATTGGGCCAAATGTGGAAAGAACAATGCCAATTTGCCTAAAGCAACATTGTAATCATTGTCATACTTTGCATAAGCAATTGCGTCAAGCATTTTTTGTGCATCCTCCTTGTTATTGCCTGAAGTTCGTCCCTTACCTCTGTTCATTTTCACAAACTCTGAACTGAAATTTTCTTTCAAATGCCTATAACAAAAAGCATGTCTCTCACTGCCAAATATATCACGGATAATACTAATAATGGCATTATTCCTATCCGATACTATTGTAATCTCCCTTCCTCTAATGATCTGTTTTACATTCCATAGAAACCAACTCCAATCATCAATGGTTTCCCCACTAACTATTGCATATGCCAAAGGAAATAATTGATTATCAGCATCATATGCATTAGCTGAAAGCAAAGTCCCTTTGTAGGGACCACTAAGATGACATCCATCTATATAAAGTATGCCACGACACCCTTCTAAGAAGCCTTTGATAGAGCATCCATAAGCAATGAAAACTCTTATAAATCTGCGACTACCATCGTCTTCATCAATGTGTTCACAGAGAGCAACAGTGTCTGGATCAGTCTCAACAAACCTATCACATATCCAAGGAATACACTTGTAAGAATCCTTCACAGAACCATGAATTTCCCTTAAGGCTCTTTCTCTGCCTCTATATGCTTGGGTATAACTTAGCCGCACCCCATAATCTTTATACAAATCTCTTCGAATTTCATTCGTACTCTTGTCTATGTTACACCGCAATGTGTCAATCATGATTGATGATGTCAAAGTTGATCTTGTCGAGTGAGATAGAACTAACTTATCTTGAGCATAATGAATGTGCTCACTTTTCAAAGTTCTTATCGTCAAGAATTCTGTGTCTTGTTGTTCACCCATAGAGTATGCACCCATATACCATGGACAACCTTCTACCTTGCACTCTACAATGATCTTTTGTTTATTGTTCTTCAAAATTTTGAATGCAAAGTTCTCCGCAATGCTATACTTGTAAAGCGTTTTCCGAACAGCATCCCCATTGGGAAATACTTGCCCTTCTCCAATTATCAAATCCTTCCATTTTGTTGTGTTCATTTCAACACGAATTGTTGGGATCATTTGTGTTGCACATGCCAATGATGGTGAATCATCATAACACAAGGTTGGTGTAGACCCAGACAGTACAGCGGAGCTTCCAAACAAGTTATCCATCCTGCACAAAATCATTCCACCATAGGTCATTAATCAAAATCAAAAGTTACAAAAACTTTGTTGACAAGCCAACATGTAAACAATGACAAGTCACAACACTTGGTTTTCAATTACAGTGCCAACATACAAACGATACACAAAATTTATTCAATAAACATATTCAACTTACACTTGTTCCTCTCCCCTTAACTCATCATCCATCAGTTGTGCATTGTCATCTCCTTTTTTCTCCTATATAAACATGCCCTTTTTCTTCATTGAAATTGATTAAATGTTCAATTCCTTCATCATCTATAAGATCCACGAATGTGGTTGCATCACATGAAACTGTGAACTTCATAATAATTTCATTGCTCCCTTTTCCCACAATTGAACATATCATTGTCTTGAATTCTTCATAACTTGTGCTTTCCTTGATTATTTTTGATCTCGTCGTCCCCCCAACATATCTCAAATAACCTTCTCCATTAGTTACAAATTGTCCGCCTAAGTAAAGAAAACATAGTAGATGCTTCCCAGATGTACTAGCCATTATCAATATCACCCTACAACTACAAAATTACTTTGTATTAACAACTAAATCACAAATAACATATTTATCAACACCTTTTCTTCTCTGCACAAGTATTTTAATAACATTTATCAAAGATCCGTGTTTATTCATTGCCACACATATTGTAGACATAGAGGATAATACATTAACAAGTGAACAACACATATTAACAACTACCTATGCCACTATTAACAGCACCACTTTCTCTTTTCGCACAACAGGTACAACAATATATTTATTAACCAGGTTCACATTAGCAACAACACACATTAACAACTACCTATGCCATTATTAACAACACGTCTTTCTCTTTTTGCACAACAAGTATAATAACATATTTATTAACCCACGTTCACATTAACAAGTTAACAACACATATTAACAGCTACATATGCCACTATTAACAACACCTTTTTCTCTTTTCGCACAAGTATAATAACATATTTATTAACCAAGTTCATATTAACAACAACACATATTAACAACTACCTATGCACTATTAACAACACCTTCTTCTCTTTTCGCATAACAAGTATAATAACATATTTATTAACCCAGTTTCACATTAACAAGTTAACAACACATATTAACAACTATATATGCCACTATTAACAACACATTTTTCTCTTTTTGCACAACAAGTATAATAACATATTTATTAACCCAAGTTGATTCATTCCACTTAAAATGGAGAAACAGAACATCAAGTAGAAAAAAAAAGAGCATCATCTATCCAACTGGATACAATAAAGCATCAGACTTCATTAAACCCTACACAACTAAAATGATGGGAACATGAACTTATTAACACAATCTTCTTCATTAACTATGTCAGCATTATTACTTCATGCATCAAATGGGTTATCTTGGTTACCCTAAAACCCATCAATGTTGACACCAAAACATCCTTTCTTTGTCATTTTTTTCAGGTAAATAGAGTATGAAAGAAGAGTACCTTTGTATCTTCAAACCTGATCAAGACAACATTTGAGTAAAATCAGAAATGGCCATAGTGAGTTGATCGAACCACAACTATCGGTCTTCACGTTTTCTTGTTCTCTCTTCACGTCATTCTTGTTCTTCAGTGAGACAGAGGCATATTTTGATTGTGGTCCCTCATTCACATGTTTTATTTTTACAATTAATGTGGGCAAAATGGTCTTTTTACAAATAGAAAATATTGCACCAAAGTCCCTTGGGACTTGATGGCAATAAGGAGATTTTTTGGGACCTTGCAGTGGTATAATTGCTTCCTTGGGACTACTGTGCAATTTTCCCTTCCTTTATATCTCCCAAAACCTACTGATCTCAAAAAATGGTGAATATTATATATTAAAATATATATCAAATGACATTATTATCCCTAACTTCAGGCAGGAGCATATATCTGAGCCCACGGCTCCCCCTGCAATAAGGGAAAAAAACTAAAAGGACTTGTACATTTGCAATGAAAGAGGAAAGAAAAATGAATTGAAATGTTGGATATAAAGGGACAAGTATATTTGCACCCCCAATGCTCTTAATATTGAACTTCACCGTTCAATTTGTAAAGTAGAAGAAAAACATAAAACCACCACATGAACAAATTTTATAAAGCTACACAGTTGTCATTAAACAACACAACCATCCCAACTAAAATTTCTTTTTAAAGTCTATTCAGAAAGGTATACATAAATATGCATAGTGATAATTTGGCTTGCTAAGAATAAAAGCTCACAAAAAGAAAAGTGAAGAGCAAGAATGAAGGTATAACAGCAAAATCCAAAGGAAACAGAAAGTTTAATTTCTAAGGGATATCATTCAAACATAGAGCAAGTTTTTCAAAAAGCACAAAGCAAACTGTAACACCCCAAATTTTAGAAAAGAAGAAATAAGGAAATATTTGGAATTTTGAGGTATTATTTGATATTTAAAAAGTCTTATAAATAAATTTGGAAATTAAAGCATATCTAGAGAAATTATTTTGGGACAAATTCAGTTTATTTGTAAATGTGAATGGTAAATAAAATTACCATTTAAGGGAAAAATAGAAAAAGGGAAATGAAAAAGACAATATCTGCCCCTAGTTGAAAATATCTCAAGTTATAAAAGGAATGGCAAGATGGTAAAACACCTGTATCACTCTCTCCTTTCATTCCATATACTCCACGTGTTCCTTCTTCTTGATTTACTTTCTCCCTGCCTCCTCCAGCCTGAAATACTCCCTCTCATTCTCCTCCCTATGCTCTTCGAATTTCAGCGTCCACTCTGGCCTCCAGCGACGGCGATCGACGGCAAAACACGACGGAAGACGTTCAAGAAGCTTGGAAAAACCTCAGGTAAGCTTCTCCTTCTTGTTTCTTCTCTCTTCTAGGCCGAATTTAAGCGAAATGGGGGGATCAATTCAGATTTTGGGGGTTTTTGGAGCTTCTAAATTCCTAAAAACTGATGCTTGGACTTTCTTCTTGGTAGTTTGAGTGTCAATTTTGGGAGGAAAGTTGAAATAGGACTGATTGATCCAAGAAATCTCCCTCCTATCACTGTTCACCGACGGGAATTTTGGGGATTTTGGGTGTTCATTGTGTTGAAGCTTAATTACTTGTGATTATTAGTAACTCTAAGGTTATGGAATGGATTGAACGTGTGATTCTGAGGTTAGGGAATTTTTGAAGAATTTCTTCTTCTTCTCCCCTGTTTCATTCGAACCCAACGGGTTCAAGAGAGAAAAATTCTCTAAAGGAATGTATATTTACCAATTGGAAGCCTAATGAGTGTCTTGGATGTGTGATTGATGAAATTGGAATTATATTCTTCCTCCCCTATCTCTACTTTGTCTGACCGAAAAGGAAGAAAGGGTGAAACTTTGAGACTATAACTCTAGATGTTGCATTTCTGTGAAGTTTAATTGATGGAAATTTGGGAATTTCATGTTCCCATGCTGATTCGAACTCTGCTCCCTCTGTAATGTTAATTTCTGGTTCATTAAGGGAGGGTGTTTTGTGATGTCAATTGTTGATTTTTCTCTGCTATATATATGTGGTTGATGTAAATTGTGGTTGTTTAATTTTATTTCCTCCTGGTTGCTGATCACTGGCTTCAGTGGTAAGAAAAGAGAAATTGTGATATTGATTTAATAGGAATGAAATGTAATGGAGTGTGAAATTGAATTGGGTATTCTTTGATTTTTTTAGGTCTTGGTTCAAAATGCAATTTGAACTGTATTTCTGGATTGTTGGTTGGGAAAGATATTTATTGGATTAAATTAGTGCTATGATTGACGGTTTCAAGTTAATATTTGCATATGTTTATGATTGGTAAGGTCAAGCTAAGGAGTTGCAAGTTTAGTTGGAAGTTTAATTCATTGCTCAAGGATTTTTTTAAAATTAGAATAAAACTCTAAGCTTGGATTGGTAATACGTGTTATTACATTTAGTATGTAAGTTTAATCTAAAATAGTAAAGATATTCTTATGTTTGTGTTGTGTGTATACTAATTTATATTTGTGCAATGTTTAGTGATGATGGTGTGATTAACCATTAAGATAGGAACTAAGATTTACTTGAATTAGAGATAAGAAGGGTAGTACGATATGAATGGGAGAGACGTTTAATTATTATGAATTAGTTTAGATATTGATATATTATTTTGGTATTATAAATATTTATAGGACATGATAATGGGGTCGAATCCCCAGAGTACGGTGAAAGGAAGGAATACAGTGAATACAGTGATGAGTAATCTCAAAAATCAGGTAGCAGTTTATTCAGTAACAATTAAATTGCATGTATAATTTTATAATATTTGTTGCATTTAGTTGGTAAGTTTTTATTCCTCATGTTGGAGTACTCCATGGCTTAGGTGGTTGGCCGCCCCTTTTCCAGAACAGTTAGTCATAACTTTAAATGTTAAAACGAGAAGTCCTACAAGTAGAACATCCACTAGTTACGAAAATATCGTTATCAGTAGTTGGTAAGTGCAGGTCGCACACAGATTAATAGGAATAAGACTATCATCATTTGTGCAGATTTATGAAATATATAATGTCAATATATGCATGAGAATAAAAGTTAATGAGATAAACTACGTTGAACTATTGCTTTTCAGAGAATCTGGCAGGAGTTAAGCTTTTTGGGGAGTAAGGTAATGTAGGAAGAAGCACGAATGCCTGCTCTATAGTTTACTCTAATAGACATTTTGAGTGTAGATTGTATATATTATAAAGTTAGAAAGTAAGCAAGCAGATAGGTATTAAATATTTGAATAACTAGGAGTATGTGAATATATATATATAACTGAGAAGCAGTGAGAAGAGATGCACAGGTAAGGGAATCTTCGAGCAAGATTACCCCTCTATATTATCTTTAAGTCACGCTAGGCAGGATTAAATATTAGATCAATATTAAGATGATTTTGATTATTTTAATTGCTTTATAACCACTTAAATTACAAATAGCTTTTAAAGTATTCCAACTAGCCCGAAAAGCCCATTCCAACTAAGATAAAGTTGGAATAATATTTACAAAGGAAAAGTTTTAAAATTTTTCATATTTTAGGGTTTTTGGTATTGAAAAGTAGTTATAATTCAATTAAAATACTATAATATAGTAATATAAAATAAGGTGTTACATTTTTTTGTATCAGAACAAAGATTCTGGCATAGGTTAGCTAGAACACTTTGTTCGATTATCTTAGTTAATATTTAGTTACCTAGTTTTAATATTTAGAATATCTATTTGTATCTCACTAGAGATGTATTTGGATATAGGATCATGGTTAGAACTATTCGTACAAATTTTGTTAGGTAAGGTTAAATAGTTCCCCCGGATCAGTGGAGCGGTACTGCAACTGCAAGCCAACAATATCCGCCCGCACACACCCATCCTATAAGTCAAATCTTTTATGTTTTTGGGGCACCTAGTTGGGATTCTTCAATGGCTGAAAATAACCCTGTAGGAATTACAGTAAGTAACCCTATACGTATTACCTCTGAGGATTCTGAGGCAGATCCTTTGAATCCTGATGTTGATGATGTGGGTGAAGATTCAATTAAGAAGCTACGTAATGAGGTGATAGAATGTGTACTTGATCAGTATACGCAATTGCTTGACCAGTTTAAGAGTAGAAAAGAATTTCTTAAGCATATCCTAAATTCTCTTGAGTCCTATAGGGATGTGGGACCCAGTTCACAAGGTAGGGTAGAAGAACGGTATTGGATTCAAGGATTTTTTTATGTGTCTTGATCATGATCCAGTATCTAAAGCTAAAGAACTGGAGGTGTTAGAATATGGACCGTTTTATCTAAGACTGTTTGTTTTGGAAATGAATGAATGGCTGGATGAGAACTATTAAGAGAAAAACTATTAAGAGAACTATTTAGAAAAAAAACTTTGTAAATATTGTTGTATAGTTGTTATGGTATGTAAAGTAAGTTGAGATCGTGTAGTAGGATCGAATCTTTGTAAATAAATATGTAATATTATGATCAATAAATGCTACTGTAGTATGTATTTTGGTGTGTTTTAGTTGTGTACTGTATGAAAATTGAATATGTTGATTTAATTTAATTAATGTTAATGATAGGAAAATAGTTAAGCATGATGAACCCACGAGGTGGATGATCTAGGAATCTTTCTACGGATAACCGACCCTCAGTCGATCCTCTCCAAATCATTCTAGAATGTTTAAATGAGCAGCAAAATTTGATGAACCAGATAAGGGAAACCCATGAACAAGAAGCAAAACAAATGGCCGACCTTCAGACTCATAGGTGACCTGAAGATCCACTGGAAAATCCTCATAGACAGCCTGAATTTCTCGGAGACATTTTGCTATTAACTATAGCTCGTTTCTGTAAGCATCATCCTCCCGTGTTTACAGGAAGGGTGGACATAATGCAAGCAAAATATTGGATAAAGACTCTGGAGAAAATTTTCAAAGTCATGCAATGTTCTTCAGAACTTAAAGCTCAAATGGCGATTTACAAGCTATAAAGTGATGTTGGCCATTAGTGGCAAAATACTGAGATGATACTGCAGGCTCAAAATATTCCTATTACATGAGAAGTATTTAAAACAAGATTCTATGAAAAAAAATTTCCCTCATTCTATCAGAGATGATAAGGAAGTTGAATTCCTTACTATCAGCCAGGGAAACAATGAACCTTTTGAAGATTATCTTTCTCAATTTCTTTAACTATCTCAGTATTACACGCATCTTAATGAAAGTACTGATGGTCGATGGCTATCTGGCATATTAGTGAGGGGATTGATTCCTTACATGAAGGAAAAAATAACTCCTATGCAGATTGAAAATTTTGATAGGGTTATCGAAGTTTGTCGATTAACAGAGCAGTAGGCAAAAGCCAGTACCAGCACATCTGAACACTGACCAATGACATCAACCCATGTGTAGCACTTTCATCCACATGGCTGCTTACATGTCTCTCCCCACTCTTTCTATTATTTTAATGGCATTTAAATGGAAAGCAGTGCATTGTCATAATCTCTCTCTCATTCTCTCCCTCCACACTCTACTGCAACTGCAACAGCCCCCCCCCCCCAACAAAAAAAGTTTCTCACCCCCCCCCCAAATAGAAAATTTCTCACCTCCCCCCCTCTCATGTTTGTCTCCTAGAATTTTTTTTGGCCTGTGTCTGCCATAAATTCAAAGTATTGAATTATATGTAATTTAAATAATTAAATAAAAACGTAAAAAACTGGTTAGGGAGAAAAATTAACTAGGCTTGCTTGAAAAAAAAAGTAGGAAGATACAGAAATAAAACATGATATTAACAAGTAAATAGTGTTATTAAAATATATAATTAATACACATCCCATTCTTAATATAATAGCTAGCTAGTTGACTATAAAATAAAAACATGATATTACTAATTAAAATATGGAAGATTAATTATTGTACATCATATGGATATAACTTAATTAAGGTTTGGTCTCATAAATCTCCTAATTAACTGAAGTCTCTAATTAAATCAACAATGTATCACAAACCAACTTAAATTGTAAGCACAATAATAAATAAATAACTTTTACATGTAAAGATGTCTTGTATGTTTTAACATCTTTCTCAAATTAGATTCCTACAAAAAATTTCAACTTTTCCTTTTTACATATTCATATGGATGGTAGAGTTGATACTATAGCAATCTCCTTTATACACGCCATATGAAAGGGACAAAGGGTGATTTTGGTCTGAGAATTAATATAATCAAAGTCCTTAGGAGCCTCAATCAACTTACTGATTTATTGTTGTGCTTACAATTTAAATTGATTTTTTAATTTATTGTTGGTTTTGATATAATTAGAGATCTCGGTTTAATTAGAGGATTTATGAGATCAAACCTTAATTAAGTTTCATCCATAGAGCTTGTAATTATTCTTATTTTAATTAGTAATATCATTTTTTATTTTATAGTTAAATAATTTATATAAATTCTTGATTCTATCCAATTTAGTTAAGTAGCTGTTATATTTTTTTGGAATTGGATGTGTATTAACTATGTGGTTTAATAACATTATTTAGCTGTTAATATCATGTTTTATTTTTGTATCTTCCTACTTTTTATTTTCAAGCAAGCCTACTTAATTTGTCTACTTAATCGTTTTTTAACGTTTTTATTTAATTATTTAGATTACATATATAATTCAATGCTTTAAATTTTTGGGAGACATCAGACATTGGCCCATAAAATGTTTACGGAGGACAAATATGAGGGGGGTTAGGAGAGAGAGGATCAGAGAAAGAAGGAGGGGGCAGTACGAAACTGACTTGAGGAGGTTTGCAGTGGAAAGAGATTATGACAATGCACTGCTTTCCATATAAGTGCCATTAAAATAAGGGAAAATTTCATTTAAGGACCACTGTAGACAATTAATGTAAAAGAAGGACCACAAAAATCTGAAATTTCACTGCAGGACCTAGGTCCTTAAATGAAAAAAAATTGTTATGTGAAAAGACCTAAAAGCCCTTGTGAATTAATTTCACAAAAATTTGACGCTGACGCTGACACAAGGGCTGACAACGTACTTCCTCGTGCATATGGCGATTTCCTTGTGCATATGGCCATTTCCTTGTGCTGGCCAATTAATTTCAAATAAGGACCTGTGCAAAAAGTCTTCTGACGCTGACGCTGACACTAACAGGCTGACGCTGACGCTGACGCTGACGCTGACACAACGTACTTCCTTGGCTGACAACATACTTCCTCGTGCATATGGCGATTTCCTTGTGCATATGGCGATTTCCTTGTGCATATGGTCATTTCCTTGTGTGTGGCCAATTAATTACTCCTTGTGCATATGGGCATTTCCTTGTGCATATGGGCATTTCCTTGTGCGTGGCCTGGACATAACACATTATAAGGCATTTCCAGGCCACGCACAAGGAAATGGCCATATGCACAAGGAAATGGCCATATGCACAAGGAGTAATTAATTGGCCATATGTACAAGGAAATGGCCATATGCACAAGGAAATCGCCATATGCATAAGGAAATCGCCATATGCACGAGGAGTAATTAATTGGCCATATGCACAAGGAAATGGCCATATGCACAAGGAAATCGCTATATGCACAAGGAAATCGTCATATGCACGAGGAGTAATTAATTGGCCATATGCACAAGGAAATCGCCATATGCACAAGGAGCAATTAATTGGCCTTATAACGTGCTATTTCCAGGCCACGCACAAGGAAATGACCATATGCACAAGGAAATGGCCATATGCACAAGGAGTAATTAATTGGCCTTATAATGTGCTATGTCCAGGCCACGCACAAGGAAATGACCATATGCACAAGGAAATCGCCATATGCACGAGGAAGTACGTTGTCAGCGTCAGCGCGTCAGCGTGTCAGCGTCAGCGTCAGCGGTCAGCGTCAGAAGACTTTTGTACAGGTCCCTATCTGAAATTAATTCACAAGGGCTTTTAGGTCTTTTCACACAACAATTTTTTTTCATTTAAGGACCTTGGTCCTGCAGTGAAATTTCAGATTTTTGTGGTCCTCATCTGACATTAAATTGCTACAGTGGTCCTACAATGAAATTTTCCCTTAAAATAATAGAAAGAGTGGGGAGAGACATGTAAGCAGCCATGTGGGATGAAAGTGCTACACATGGGTTGATGTCATTGGTCAGTGTTCAAATGTTCTGGTACTCCCAGAATACCTAAGAATTCCTCAATGTGGAAGGAATAAAAGGGGAGGAAAGAGAGAATGGGGGAGTGTCAGGTGAAAGAAAAAAAGGTGGGTAGTTTTTGGGGAGAGTAAAAAAATGGAAAGAAAGGAATTTGAAAAGTTTTTTGAATTTGAAAAGCCCTCCAAATTATGTCTCCATCTGTCACACAACCAAAGGCAAGCCACATTTGTGGATGTTTAAATAAATGGCTTAAAACGGAGCCCAATGCAATTTCAGAAGTGGCTTATGAACAGTGATATGTGAGAGGAGCCATTAGTAAGCCATTTTAAGGGAGCTACTTGGAGGAACAGTAAGTATATTATATTTGATATTATTTTGTTAAAAAATGTTACATTTGTGCAATTTCTAATTTATAGACATTTTTATTCATTAAACATATTTAATCAAATATTTTAGTATTTTTCAAGTTTTTTCTATGATAAATTAACTGTTTTTATTTTTCAATATTTTCAATTTTAATAATCCCCTTAAAACTATCATTATATATACTATAATATATGTATATATATACATGTGTATGTATTATTTGATAAAATTAATGTCATTTTTAGTCATTTTCATCTTAACTTATTTTTCAAATAATCATGTAATGTTTGTCTCCAAACCGGATTAGATGGAAGAGGAAGGAGTGAGGAGGATGATGGAACTGGTTGCCGGAAATTAAGCTTGATTATGGGAGGGAAAACTTTTGAGGTGAATTTGAAATAATTGAAGTGGGGTTGTAATTTTTAAATAAATAGTAGTAAATATAGGATAAAAGAGTAAGAAAAATTAATTCAAAATTCTTAACCCTACTTCTATAATTTTTTACAATCTGACTCGAAAAATTTTTCTCTTGGTCCACTTTTCCTCATCTCGTACCAAACAAACCAAGGAGAGTAAGGGATTGGAAGGGGCAAGAATATTTTTGTTAATAATCATTTAAAAAATAAAAATATGGGGTGTTTGTACTAGTTAAAGGAGGTGACACTTTGGCGTCATTTTGATAAGTTCATGAGAATTTTTGCATCCAAAAAAGTTTATAATGCTAGGTGCACATTTATGAAAAGTTTGTAGGCATTTTTGACCCTTAAACTTTTTTTAATACAACTTATTTTTACTCATTACTATCACATTTTTCTTGGGGAAATTAATTAAGATGAGGTGCCACAAAATCCTCTAATTAAGCTAAAGTCCATATTTCTGGTTAAAAAGTATCTTTTGGCCAAAAGTTCTGACTCTTTGTCACTAATAATGTTTGGCCACAAGGTATCAACTTTTTAAACCTTTGTAACAACATTATGAGCATTATTCACAACGAATATAAATTCCTAGTAATTAACAACATTTTCCATAAGTAACAGCTTTTTGGGCCTTTGAAACATCATTATGAGTATCAATCACAACTTTTTAAATTCTTGATCGCTAACAACTTTTTGTCAAATGATGACAACTTTCTGGGTAGAATTAGGGACCTCAATTTAATTAGGTGATTTCATGACATCAATTTAAATAAAGGATTTTGTGGGACCTTTATTTATTAAGTTCATTTTATGGGGCTTGTAATTAATTTTTCCTTATTGCTTTTAAATTATCATTGTATTGTAAATATTTTCTTTCATTTTTAGGAACTGATATAATTATAAGTAATACTAATTTTACTAAAACACAATAAAACTCAATAATTATCTTTTTTTTTCACAAAAAAAAAGAACTTCCAGCATCTAGTTGGTCAAGGCGTCTAAGGCTTTAAACTGTGTAAGGCCCTATAACATTCCTCAGAATCCAATTTTAGTATTAGATGAGACACTTGTATAAGAAGTGGAAGTCACAAATCATGATTAGGGAATAAATGTTGTCCAAACAAATAAAAGTATAATGACAAGTAACAATAAATTATAATTATATAGTAGTTAACAATAATTTTACTAAAACACATTTATAAAAAGACTAGGAAGTAAATGTTATCTTAACCAATTAAAATATAATCAGAAGTATCAATATATTATCATATCATAGTGATAGCCAAATAAACAAAACCAATACATTATATATATACACTCCTCCGTTTTCACATATAGGATTTAGTTGACTTTTTTGGGAAATCCTAAAAAAGTTAAATAAGTTACTCATAAATTGGCTTATTTTGATTTTTTTTCTCTAAACTTGTTTGTTTGACTTATAAGCTGACATATAATCTACTAATACACAAAATACATTATGATTAAGTGGCTCATTTAACTTTCTTAATCTCTAAAAAAAAGTCAATTGGGGGTCTTATATTTAGGAACATGGGAAGTATATAGTTAATTGTAAATATAAAATCTGGGCTAAAGGGCATTTTTGCCCCGGAAGTTTTCTCAGAGGAGCTATAGATGTTTGGAAGTCTTCAAAAGGGCAATGTTGCCCTGGAAGTTTAAAAAACGGGGCATTGTTACCCCTAAGCTAACATAATAGTCATCTTTCTTGGGTTAAGGTGCAAATTTATCTTGGAAGTTTTCACTAATGAGCTATTTTGCCGTAGAAGTTTTTTAAGGTTCAAAATTGCTCTAGATGTTTCAAAACGTAGCAACTTTACCCTTTTCCATTAAAATATTAACGATCAATGTCAATTTTTTAAAATATCAAATCTCCAGGGCATGTTTAGATCTTAACCCTTAAACATAAAAAAAAAAAAACTCTCTTTTCACCCACCTCTTCTCGACACTCCTCCCTTTTCCTCAAATCACTCCATCATCAAGCCTCTACCCTCATCCTAATAAGCCATCAACCTTCATCAAGCCTCTACCCTCATCCTAATAAGCCATCAACCTTCATCACCACAATGGAAAACACAGATCGCCACCATGGAAGACAGTGACCTCCATCGGCCCTCAGCCTTCAATCTCCATCACCAAAAAAGCCTCGGATATGTACTTCAATCCATCACCACCATGGAAGATTGCTCCAGTTCGAGTTTCGTCACTACCGTGGAGGACGATGACCCTGATCTGCAACTTATCTATGTTGTTTGTTTAACGTTTGAATTCAATCTTTGCAAAAGTTTGCGGTTTTTATTAGAGAATACTAAGTAATTTTCTTCACTAGTTTGAAATCAATTAATCTTGCTCAACGTAAACAAAAAGAGGAGATTTATGAATCTCTGTGGGATTGATCTTGATTCACCAAATTATTACTTCTATGGCCTATACACTTACAGAGCTTATTTAAATTTTGGTAGCACCATATTGGATGAGTCAAAGTAAGAGATGGGTTTGACAGTTTATAACGTGACTGATCAAGTTTAATTTATTTATTCAACGATTATTTGCAAGACCAAGTCATTGTTATGATTATCAATCGTCAATGAACTTTACTATATTCAATTCTTACATAGGTATTGTTTCGCTTGTCGTAGATTGTGACAAATTACATGCATATAGTAACATAAAACAACACATTTCATAAGTTTCTAATGGAAGAAACTTAAATAATTAAGATAAAGTCCCAAAAAATCTCCTATAATTAAACTGAGATCCCTAAGAACCTTAGTTATATTTAGTTCTAAACCACAAATTTGTCATCATCTAGTCAAAATTGTTAGCGAGTAAGAATTGCAACATTTGTGAATGATACACGAATTGCTGTTAAAAAGGCTAAAAAAATTGTCATAGGCTAACTAAACGTTGGTTACTAGGAATTTATAATAGTTGTGAATTATGCTCTTATAATGTTATTACTAAGGCCTAAAAAGCTATCGCTGTCAAGCCAAACATTGTTAGTATCAAGAATTTAAACAATTGCAAATGATTAGAACTTAGTATAATTAAAATTTTTAGGGACCTCATTTTAATTAAGGGATTTTATGGATCTAATATTCATTTCTTGTATAGGTACTGTACATGCTTTGCTTGTCATAATTTGTGACTAATTGCTACTATATTCAGTTCTTGCATTTATTGATAAAAAAATTACTACCATATTCAATTCTTACACACATTTATATAGCAACATAAAGCAACACATTACATTACATGATTTATAAACAACAACGAAATACGCGCACCAAATTTTATTGATAAACAAAGCAAAAAGAACATGACTACTTTCGTACCGGTGGGGGTAAGTCAAGCATTATTCAAGATCAGGAAATCTTGGGTTCAAATGCAGCCAAATCGTACAATAAAAATAATTAAGGATAAGAAAACAGGAAAGAGGGAGGAGGAATAATAAAAACGTGGTATATAAAATCACTCACCAACAGCAGATAATAGACGGGGTAAATTATGTAACTGGGGAACGATGGAAATGGTGGCCGTCAAAAGATCCCAGTAGAGAGGAAACTGTGCGATTGCATAGATGGTAAGGGGAAAACAAGTGACGGCATAAAGAGGGTAAAGTCCATTTTGAAATCTGTCATTAAGAACGAAGAAGTAGGCAGCGCAGAAAGAGATGAGCATGGAGGCAATGGACACAAACAGTGAGCTTAATCCCAAAAGAAGCTTCAATGGCAGATTCACCTTAAAATCTTTGTGTTCTTTCCGGGAAGTTAGTATGGAGAGGAACATGATGAGTGAAGTAATAGAGAAGCAAAGCCCTATGAGTGCAGAGACAGCGAAAAGTTCAAACGCAGGATCCCCTTCTAAATTTGGTTTTCCGGTATCGCCTTTGGTGCCGCCGGGGACTTGGCTCGCCGTCGCAAACGTAACTCCGGCAACCAGCGCAGCCACCACCGAACAAGATTCAGATGTATCCTTAAGCCATTTACCACTTTCTTTGACCAGCGGCTGATGTTGTGCGGTGAAGGTTTGCCATGGAGTTTCTCCCTTCTGGTTGACAAGGTATGCGTAGTGGGCTGGCACCAATGAACTCACATACTGCACATTACATCATATTTATTTGAGTTTCAATCCTCAAGTCACTTAGTTAATTCCATTCTAAATATTAATATTAGAGCTACTTTAAAACACCCTAGTCACCTACCTATATTCCTACACTCCCTCTCTTGCTTGTTTATTAATATCAATCAATAAGGATAATTTATAATAATATTGAGAAAAAATATTACATTTAGAAATAAACTCACTACCTTAAATGTTCTTACGTTAGGATGGCCTGTATGATGCGGATGATTGACTTGCATGTAATTAAATGTGTATATATTTAATTACCTTATACCACTTTGTTTCGCGTTGCATCTGCAAGGCAGAGCCTGCAATTTGCCAAGCATGAGACCCTTTATCGTCACAGTATGCTGCCAAGTGCAACATAGTATTTCCATCTGTATCCACTGCTTGAACGAGGTCATACCAGAGTTTTTCCTTTGATTTTTGGGTCAAGTAATTTCTCAGTGTGTATAAAATTCTGGGCTTCTTATTCTCCGCTGCTATCAGCATTATATTCTTGTTTTTCATCGATGAGGTATCATGAATGGCTAAGGGTAATTGTTGAAGAATTTTTTCCACTACTTCAACTACACCATTTTTGGCTGCCACCAACAAGGCTGTACCATCAGCATTCCTTGCATCCTTTTGATTTTCTGTTACAAGCTGGACATTAACTTTCGTGCATTCTAGCTAGCCAGTTTGAATATGAATTTCACAATCAAATTAAGATGCATGCATGGATTATTTCACGTATTGCTTACCTTTGTGATCTCCTTTTTCCTTCAATTCTACTAGCGACGGCGGCGAAAGAAAGTGACTTAATTCCTCTCCGTAATCCGGGGGCAGGGCTCCCTCATATTTCGTCGGGTATGCCTTGGCAGGATGCTTCAGGATTTCATCCAATAACTGTATACTCCGTTTATGCCTTTCACTCGCTCCTTTAATATTCTTTATCAGTCGCACTGAAAAATATATTCACCGAAACGGATATTAACATATGCATAAAATTAAGCAACTGGAGTGAATATAGTGTCTACATATAATAGATCGAGATCTTGATAAACTTGAAGACGACAAATGTATATGTATGTACCAAATCCTAGAAAGTTAACAAAAATTCGGAAGACCGTGGCCAGAAGCTGAAAACAGGTTTCATAATTTCGGGGAATGTTTCCCATGACGTCAGAGCTATTTGGGTTCTCAGGATCCACATCTGTCTGTTTTTCTCCTGCCAACAAATTTACATCGAGTCATTACACTATTCATAAATAAATAAACAATTGAAAATAATGAAAAGAAAAATGCGCAGCATACGATCCTAAATTCAGTTGGAATTGGGCACACAGACCTGAAACTTTCAGGTATTTGTCTGGGTTCGAGCTTCTCATATCCGTTGTTGTACCATTAGGATCATATTTCAGCGGCTCAACATGAATGGCTTGCAAGGGAAAAAAACAGAATAACTAATTCCGAAAAGATTATATTTTTGGGATGGAGTGTCAGTTGTCTACTCTTATCTATCCCCTCAGCTGCTCCTAAATTTGGGGTCCTTCTCAAATGTTTTGTGCATGTTTCTTTTTACCATTACATAGTACATTAAAAGAAAGATTTGTTGATATCTTATATATTGGCAAAAAATGATAATATTTTCAATGTTTAATGTTTTGTCAAAGAGTTAGCATTTTAAATGAAAAACGAAAATACAATTTTAGAGTGATAAATATTTGAAAAACCTTAAAAAAATTGAAGACATCACTGTTTATTGCCTATAAGATATTAAATGTCTCCCTTTAATGTAAAATCTAGTAGTAAAAAAACTTTAAAAAAATATTTGAGAAATACCTCGAATTTCGGGGACAGCTAATGGGGCAGCAATACGGCAATACCACCAATCTAAGTTTTATATCTTATTTGTACTTTTAAAAAAGAATATATTATTTAACTTTTAAAGAGCTTTATTTCATGCCACTAATTAATTGAGTCTATTAATCAAATTAAAGAAGAAATGAAATACTCACAGTAGTATACACAGTAGTATATGATCTTCTTCCACCAAGTCAGGTGGTAACCGCTTTTAAAAGCAGAAGGTTTGCTAGCTAAAACATGAAGCGGAGTCATTCCAGCTGCATTGCGTTTGTCTAAAAGTTGATTTGGGAAGTGTTTGATCATGCAGAATGCCAAATCTTCATATACATATATAAATAGACACACATGCATGCGTGTTAATGCACAAAGTACAATAATCTATAGCTAGAGAGAGTATATATGATAATATATAATAAATCTCATCACCATAATTGTCTCTCTGAATGGCAGCATGAAGTACTGTGTCTCCATTGCCGGAACCTCTAAGGAGTTGGTCGAGCTCGAGACCTACTATACCGGCAGCCGCCTTGAAGACGAGGTAGAAGAAGACATGTTTACGATTGTTGAGAGTAGCCACCATGATAGGGTTCTGACCCCAATTGTTGTTAATGATGAGCAAATCTTGCTTTTCCAATCCCATATTTTGGCCTGCCTCTACGATATACTTGCACATTTTCACGGACCCTCCTGCAGCTGCACGATGTAATGGTGTATCTCCACTCTCATTCTTGGCTTTCAGGGCGTTTTTCGCGTTTTCTGCTTCTTGTCTATCACCCATCATAATACTTACTAATTTCTCCACAATATCTTCTTTCTCTTCATTGATGGCCATGTGTAGTGCCGTGTCTTTTGCGTTCGTAATCACTGCCAGCCACGCCTTGTTATTTTCTTCCTTATAGATCTTCACTACCTCCTCCCACTTCCCTTTGATTGTGGCCAGCGGCAATTCCGGTTCACTAGCTTGTGATGTTGGAGACATCATGGTGTGAATTAATTATGATCGATCAAAGATCGAATGATGATTATCATATATCACTCCATGCGTGCGTGTCTATTTATACCAAAAATTCTCGATTCCCAAAAAAAAAAAATACCAAAAATTCTCTCTACTTTACTTTATCAGCTTTAGTAAAGAAAAATACAATTAAAGACTTAAGTTGGGACTGCGTTTTAATTTGAACATATAAAGATTCCAAAAAATAGATGAATTATATTGTAGCAAAAGGCAATATAATCGATCTACCTTCTTATTTATTTGTTATTTAATTTATAAAAGGCACCTTTCGCCTTCAACGGTGCAGCACAATAGTTTAATAATGCTGAAAGAAATGAAATAGCGATATAGCTAGTGCACAGAATATTGTAATAGACCAGAGAATAAACGAAAGGTCTTTGTGGGTCTTATCCATATTCAAATATTTGATCTTCTTGCCTTTACAGTTTAACAATCTTAAAAATTACAAAAATGAATTGAGAGACTTGAGAGATAACTTTTGCGAGCTTTTGTCGACAGCTAGATTGCATGCAAACAGAAGCATGATATATTCCCCCATGTGTTGCATGAAAACTAAATCTACTTTAAATTTACGCAATTTAATATATATATATATATATATATATATACGCGCACACATTTATATGTGTTCATATATATTAACATATATAAGAGTCTTCCACTTTGCACCGATTTAAAGAAATGACCCGTGCTTATTCTGCCTTAATTTTCAGTGAAGAGATGTGTGCATATATAAAACTTAATATATGCAGGTTTTTTATGGATATATACGTGTAATTTCAGATAAATATATACGTTTTGTGATTGTAATAATATATGATGATAGTTGAGGAATGCATGAAAAAACTTCTAATTTTCCATTTTGAGCTTGTAATTTCCCATTTTTTTATATACATAAATTTTAGGAAAGGGGTTAGACTCACCCATATTTCAAGGGCATGTCTCCTAACTCATTATCAACTGGAGCCTATCCTTATGAGCTCTAAGCATGTCAAGCAAGCCAATTTTTTCTCTCCACATAAGTAGGTTTCTCCCAACTTCACTTAGCTGTAGAGATGTCTTCTAAAACGCCGTGACTAGAACCACAACCAAGTGGTACTCCTTTGAAATCGAACACTCGTCAAGATGGTCAAATGTACAACCCTTTTATCAGTTGAACCCACCAACAATGGGTTTGATCTTGTAATTTCCTACTCGCATATCAGTGTGATGTTCTGTCATGGTTATAAGAATGAAAGTTCCATGTTGAAATATTCAAATATGAATTAACAGCATACAATGTTGACCTAAGTCCTATCAAATTGATTTTAAGTCATTTTTCATAAAAAAGACAAATTTAATATACGTATACAATTTATTCAAAGTTCAACAATTAGTGGTGTTTTTTTTTTTCCTCAAAGCAAATGACTTCTGAATGGTTTCCCGTTGTTTACCATAGAAATTATATTACTCTTTTGGGCTAATGGCTAATTTTGTTCTAGAAGTTTTTACTTATGATGATTTTGTTCAGGAAGTTTTTTTGGATTTAAAGTTGCCTTGAAAATTTCAAAACGTAGTAAAATCACCCTACTTCGCTAAAAAAACTCCCGTTGACTTTTAAAAAGTTGACGCTATTTATAAAAGCACCTTTCGCCTTCAACGGTGCACACCAATAGTTTAATAATGCTGAAAGAAATGAAATAGCGATATAGCTAGTGCACATAATATTGTAATAGACCAGAGAATAAACGAAAGGTCTTTGTGGGTCTTATCTATATTCAAATATTTGATCTTCTTGCCTTTAAAGTTTAACAATCTTAAAAATTACAAAAATGAATTGAGAGACTTCAGACATAACTTTTGCGAGCTTTTGCCGACAGCTAGATTGCATGCAAACAGAAGCATGATATAATCCCCATGTGTTGCACGGCTACACTTGAAAACTAAATCTACTTAAATTTACGCAATTTAATATATATATATATATATATATATATATATATATATTAACGTATATATAAGAGTCTTCCACTTTGCACCGATTTAAAGAAATGACCCCGTGCTTATTCTGCCTTACCTTTCAGTGAAGAGATGTGTGCATAAATACTTAATATATGCAGGTTTTTGATGGATATATACGTTTTGTGATTATAATAATATATGATAATAGTTGAGGAATGCATGAAAAAACTTCTAATTTTCCATTTTGAGCTTGTAATGTCCCATTTTTTTTATATACATAAATTTTAGAAAAGGGGTTGGACTCACCCACATTCCAAGGGTATGGCTCCTAACTCATGATCAACTGGGATCTGTCCTTGTGAGCACTAAAAATGTCAAACAAACCATTTTTTCTCCCCACACAGGTAGGTTTCGCCCAACTTCACTTAGTTGTGGAGATACCTTCCAAAAAGCTGTAACTAGAACCACAACCAAGTGATACTTCCTAGGAATCGAACACTCGCCAAGATGGTCGAATGTCCAACCCTTTTATCAGTTGAACCCACCAACGATGGGTTTGATCTTGTAATTTCCTACTCGCATATCAGTGTGATGTTCTGTCATGGTTATAAAAATGAAAGTTCCACGTTGAAATATTCAAATATGAATTAAAAGTATACAATATTGAGGTAAATCCTATCAAATTAATTTTAAGTCATTTTTCATAAAAAAAGACAAATTTAATATACATATACAATTTATTCAAAGTTCAATAATTAGTGGTGTTTTGTTTTCCTCAAGCGGATGACTTGTTAATGGGACCCATGGTTTACCATAGAAATTATATTACTTTTTTGGATTAAGGGCCAATTTTACCCTGAAAGTTTTTACTTAGGACGATTTTGTCCAGGAAGTTTTTTTGGGTTTAAAGTTGCCTTGAAATTTTCAAAACGTATTAAAATCACCCTATTTCGCTAAAAAAGGCCCACGTTGACGGTTAATATTTTAATGCTAAAGGGTAAAATTATTCCATTTTAATACTTAAAGGGCAAAAGTGGACAAAAAATACTTTCAGAACAAAATTGATTTTAAGTTAAAACTTATGAGGCAAACTCAATGTTAACCGTACCATTTTTTTTATAATAATGATGGGAAGTTAAATTGAAGCTGCAGATAGGGCTGTTCAACACTCTGGACGGGGTCATCCCGATCCCGTCCCGTCCCGAATATATATATGTATGTTCATATTTTTTTTAAAAAAATACATGTGTCATCTGTCTCATGTGTGAGTATATATGACTTTTTTTAAAAAAAATATAACTCTAACTTCTAAATTAAGTTCCAACCATTCATCGATATCAAATTTCTCGTCCACTGACACTATACTCTATGTGTAACACATCACATTTGAAGTTTTTTTCAAACTCTATTTAAATGTGTAGTTGTTACTACTTTTTTGCTCTAATTATTATGTTTTTGGTTTATTATGTATTAATATGGAGTGTTCATGGCACTGACGGGGACAAGTTCGGGACGGGACGGGACACGGGACGTGAACACCCCTAGCTGCAGAGCAAACGGGCTAAAGCCTAAAGAAGAATATTATAATGAGAATGACAAGTTAAGGATCAACAACGTTGTTGAATGTATAACCGTGAGCAAGCTTTAGAGAGAGAAAAGAAGAAAGGGAAAAGAACAGATAGTGCCTCACAAAAGAACAGTTGTGTACTGGAGATGTGGGCTGCCACAAGATTCCAATTATCTGTAGCAAACAAATCAATTGAGTACTGATATGATTTTATCTAAATAAATATATATGTATATATATATATATATAGTCGTGACTTTGGAAAATGGAAGTAGAAAAAGAAAAAGATAGACGGCATAAAACACGAGATGTTGAGCTTGCATGGTGTTTCATGTGTGCAGATCCAATTCTGTGTGTGCATGAATATTTTTTCTTAAGTGACAATATATCTTCAAATATGCGTACTAAAGACACTATTTTAAAGTTGTGTTGCGTGATATTTTTTCCTTTTCTTTTTTTCCATGTAGTTAGATCTCCTCAACTGCAGGCTTTTGGTGACTCCCATTTTTTAATTAGATTTTATATATATTTTAAAATGTAAAAAGAAAAAGAAAAATAAAAAGAAAAGATCTATCATCATCATAGTATATGTAATGACCCTAAAAATAAGCTAGGGCTATTATTTCATTCTTAGTCAATATTTTATTTATTTTCTTAAAATTTTCTTAAGCCATGAAAGTAATATAAAACATTTATTAAGCCCTTTAATCAGATATTTTAATTATTTCTTTTTAATTTGTAACAAAAGTTAATTGATGGTATGCGTTTTTTTTGTTGTCTCGTTGGGTTGGAAGTCCCAATATTTTTTTGTATCGACAAGTATATGGTTATTAGTTAAATATGTGCAGATTTTGGATAATATAAAATGAACATATGAATATTTTTATACCTATTGAAGTCATTTTTATTATTTATTAGTTATCTATGTATTTATTTATTTAATTATCTTTCTTTTCAATTGATTATGAGATAAGGCGGAAATCATGCTCTGTTCGGGTTCCTTTGCAGGATAAGTTACAAGATTATTAAAAAAAAAAATTCTGAAATTTTCTCAAGCTTGAAAAACGCTAACCGACCTTCTCTCCTATTTTTTTTTTTTTTTTGGGTGGGGGGGGGGGTGTTTTGGTCTTGCTGATTGGGGAGGAGTATGAATTGCTCTCCTGCTGTCGGAGGGAGTGGGAGTGAGCCAAAAGTGCCTCTTCTATTTTCCTCGTAAGCAATCATCCTCCTCTATCATGATTGGCAGGTCCTCTTCCTCTTTGATTTCTCTTGGCGCAGGTGGTGGGTTTGGGTGATATTAAATTTAGCCTTCTCATACCCTGGACTTTTCTATTTGAATGGAGGAGTGAGATAGTTAGCTATTACATTCTTTTCCCTTTGTTGGTGTTATGTGCTCTTTCCAAGATCTGGTGCATTGTGTGTGTGTGTGTGCGTGACTATTTCTCATATTCGAGCACCGTTAGTAGATGTTGTCATTATTATTTGATACCATTAAAAGAAATTTTCAGTTGAACTTATTTTATTTATGAATATTTTCTGTAGCTTCCAATTTTAATAAATATGAGCTCAATTATGAAAAATTTGAATCAAGTTTCATACATATGTCAACGACAAAATTTAACTTTGATAAATTTGTAGAAATTGATAAATTTGTAGTAATAGCTTTGTAGCTACACACATTTCGTCACGCCCCAAAATATTAAAGCGTGACCGGTATGAAGTAAGGTAACATCACTTTGTAACTCCTTTTCAAATAACTATTTCATTAATATCAAATAAGATAGAATTATAATGTTCATCCTTTTTTCTTTTTCTTTTTTTGCATAAATTTCTTTAAACGTAGAACTTTCATTCATTTACGATCTCAATCATTTTTGTTTACCGCTTATAAAACATTATTCTCTTAATGCATATAAAAATAAATATACAAAGGAAGTGAACATCTATATAACAACTTTTATGTACAACAAAAGAATAAATCAAATTTTAAAGTTACTTTACCCTAATATCTAAGACGAATATCCAATAAATAGGTGATCTACATTCTAATATCTGAAATAAAAAGAATTCAATAAGTAAGTGCAATATCATAGCATGGGTAGATAACTAAATATTTGTTTATAAGTATGTCACATTTGAAATCCATAAAATATTAGAATATAATTGTATGAATGCATGCTTGTTGGTACCAATTTCACATACAAAAGAGGTAAATACTATAATATTTTATGCACAAGTCTTAATCTTAATCGTTTCTCTTCTTATACTCAACCTATTAAATAATTTGAAACAAAGAAGAAAACAATTTTTCTAAAAAAAAGTACATGTTTCATCATAGGAACTAACACAAAACAATTAATAAGCGTAGCACCGGCCACGAATAACAAGTGCAGCACAAAGGCCACGAACAAATGTAGCTCAAAGCTACGAATGACAAGCGCAACCTGAAGGCTACGATTACCAAGCACAACCTGAAGGCCACGAGTATCAAGCACAACTCAAGGCCACGAAAACAAGCGTAGGGTCAAGACCTACGAGTAACAAGCATTTTGTGTCTAGTTCCTTTGATAAAAATGTTCACAGTCTTATAGGAAATGTATTTATTATTTCTTATTTCTTTTCTGTTATTATTTGAATTTGATTTTAATAAATATTATAGGAAATGTATTTATTATTTCTTATTTGTTTTATGTTATTATTGGAATTTGTTATTATTTATTAATTTCTAATTAAACATACTTAAATTTAATATTTTACAGAGGAAGTTTGATGTGAGGGACAACCGTAAGAATTGGACAAAATCAAAGATGGGGGACGGTTGGAAGAACAAGCGGTTGGATATGTTCAAAGAAAGAGATCGGGGTGGGAGTAGACCGCTTCAGGAGTTGGTCGATGATGTCCCTGGTGGCGTCCCTGCGGATGCGTGGGAGAGATATGTGGGTTAGAGGAGGGGAGACATTGGGAAGGTATAATGAATAATATTATTGAATTGATATTGAAATATCATATTGAAAAAATATTTTTGAATTACTGATGATTATTTAATTTTATTTTATGTTAACAGAAGAGGTCGTAATAAGGTCTTGCCGCGAAGGCCCATCAGAAGGTTCATCATACGGCTGGGACGAAGCCGTTTTCGGTTGGGTACAAAGAGATGGTATGAAGGAATGAAGTTTCATTGTTTGATTTAAAAATAATTTATCTTTATATATTAATAACTGTTTGTATCTTAATTTTCAGGAGGAAGAGGCTGCGAAGAAAGGGCAGAAGGCTACCTACGGTCGTTTCTACCAAATAAAGCACAGACACGCCGAAGGGAGCCCAACATCCAGGGAGGTTGAGGAGCAAATTGTAAAATTTTTATTTATTTATTTATTTTTATATTATTATATTTTTAATAACAACGACATCAAAATGAAATTGTTAATATGTTTGTGTGTGCAGGCTAGGATTGAGGCTGCGGAGAGAGAGATCGCCGAGTCGCAGGGGGACAATGTAGACCCCACTGCCTCGCTAAGGGCTGCCCTAGGGCTTCAAGAGCACCCTGGCCGGGTTCACGGGATGGGATTCGGAGCCCGACCTACGGTGGTGTACGGCAGGTCAGGCGACCCAGGCAGCGCCCAGTCTACAGCTTTGAGCCAACCATCAACAAGTGGCCCTATTAGGGGAGACGCAGAGTTTGAGGCTCAAATAAGGGAGAGACTCACTCATGAGATTACGGAACGGGTGACTGATCAGGTGTACGACCGACTGGACTCCTGGGTGCACAACGCCAATAGCACGTTGGAACGGATACAGCGGATGTTCGACCCGGATAGATCTCCTTTGCGAGTACCACTACCTCCACGTCCACCGAAGCAGCCTCACAACCGTTCTCCGGAGCATCAAGACGACGATCAGCCTCCTGCGGCGTAGCTCTAGGGTCTTTTTTTATTAGAATGTTTTTTATTTCAGGATTTCAGTTGAACATTTTTATATTTAAATGTTTGCTAATTTGAATATTAGTTGTTTAAACATTTCATATCTTTAATGTTGCATAATTTTGTTAGTTGTTATTATCTGATTTTATTTTTTACTTTACAAATGGCGATAATTTTTTTTAACAGTTAAACAAAAAAGTTTCTCCCTGACTTACTAAATAAACCGTTGTTATTTGTTTATTTTCTTATATAGTATTTGAAAAAAACAAGATATAAATAACATTAAAAATACAAAATAGCACATTTAGTAGCGGTTTCAGAACTGCTACTAACTGAAGAAATATTAAAAAAAATTTAAACTTAGTAGCGGTTTAAAACCGCCACTAAATATTAAATTATAAAAATAATTTAATATTATAATTTAATATTAGTAGCGGTTCTAAAACCGCTACTAATGTATACTAAGACAGCTGCCACCTGTTAATTTTCCAACGGTCTTATTGTGTTAGTTGCGGTTTTAGTAGCGGTTAAAGAACCGCTACTAATGTCTAAATTTTATTTTATAAGCCCTTGATTCTTTCCAATTCATTTTCACATTTCATTCAAACTATTAAGCTCTTTCCTTCTTTGATAATATCTTCAGTCATATGATGGATAAATCTTGGATGAATTTGCCACGGACGTCTCCCCGCTATTTGGTTGGTGTTGACCACTTTTTAGATTTTGCTTTCAACCGCACCGGTGTTAACAATCAGATATTGTGTCCTTGTCCGAAATGTAAATTTAAGAAGTGGCATCCCAGAAATGTTGTGCGTGAGCATCTTATACTGAAACAATTCCCATCCAATTACACATTCTGGGGTATTCATGGCGAGAACGATGATGATGGTGGTGAGGTAGTTGCTCGAACATCTCAGGTTGGAATGCAGATCGACGATGACGATGATGACGACAATCATGTGGATCCATTTAACTATGTTGTGCGTGATGCTTTCGGGGTGCAAGGTGACGGCATCGGGAGTCAGGAAGGGGTTGAAGGACCACTCCCGGAGTTTTTTCGAAATGAAGCTGCAAAGAATTTTTTCGACCTTATGACGGATTCAGATAAGCCATTGTTTCCAGGTTCTACTAAAAACTGCCTCTCATTTCGTTTCTAGTTTTGTCACATAAACATTCATTTTAGAATAAGAATAATGTTTATTCAGGGTGCAGTAAATATTCAAAACTATCATTTCTTGTCAAGCTCTATCATATCAAGTGCTTGTGTGGCTTTAGCGATAAGGGGATGTCGATGGTGTTAGAATTATTGGGAGATGCATTCTCTCAGGCAGAAATCGCACCATCATTCTACGAAGCAAAGAAGACTATTAACAAGTTGGGATTGAACTACACTAAAATCCATGCCTGCCCGAATGATTGTATGTTGTACTGGGGAGACGACGCCGAGTTGGACAGATGTAAGCGGTGTAATGCGTCTCGGTACAAACAGGCGAAGAGAGGTCGAATAGCAACCAAGAAGCCTGCAAAGATTCTAAGATATTTCCCCCTGACTCCACGACTTCAGAGGTTATATGTGTCATCCAAAACGGCGGAGCACATGCGGTGGCATTCATCAGAGCCCAACGTCGATGGGAAGTTGAGATATCCTAGGGATGCTGAGGCTTGGAAAGCGTTTGATGCTCGATTCCCGGAATTCGCCAGTGACCCGAGAAATTTCCGCCTCACTCTCGCATCAGATGGGTTTAATCCGTTCGGGAATCTTAGCACTACGTACAGTATATGGCCTGTGGTATTGATACCGTACAACTTACCCCCTTGGATGTGTATGAAACAGAGCTCATTCATTCTTTCGATGATTATTCCGGGGAAGAAAGCTCCTGGAAACGATATAGATGTCTACCTTCAACCGTTGATACAGGAGTTGAAGGAACTTTGGACCAACGGAGTTGAGACGTATGACGCTTACAGTAAGACGCTCTTCACACTCCGTGCGTCGTTGATGTGGACAGTGAGCGATTTTCCCGGACTTGGCACATTGTCTGGTTGGAACTTACATACAGGCAGAGCTTGCCCCAACTGTAACTTTGACCAAGACTCGGTCCGCCTTCCTCACAGTCGCAAGTGGTGCTTCATGGGTCATCGGCGGTTCCTTCCTGGAGGTCATAGGTTCCGGCTGCAGAAGATTAGATTTAACGGATCGCAGGAAATGAGGGATCCTCCTACGTTTTTGTCTGGCGCAGATATTCTTCAACAGCTTGAAGATGTTCACGTAGAGTTCGGGAAGACAGACGGCGTTCAGCCTAGGGGAAGAAGGGGACGCGGCCAGTCCCAGGGGGAAAACGTGCAGCAATGGCGAAAGAAGAGCATTTTCTTCGACATCCTCTACTGGAAATCTAATCTACTTCGCCACTGTCTTGATGTCATGCACATCGAAAAAAATGTGTGCGACAATATTTTGTACACTTTACTCAACGAGTCTGGAAAGTCCAAGGACCATCTTCAAGCAAGGAAAGATCTGATGGCGATGGGAATACGTGAAGACGCATGGCCGGATGAGAATGACAAGTTTGCCCCAGCCTCATTCACACTGACAAGAGCCAACAAGGAAGTCTTCCTCTCCACACTTAAGGACATCAAGGTTCCTGATGGTTATTCAAGCAACATCTCAAGATGTGTGGACATGCACTCTAAGAAGATTGCCGGGTTGAAAACCCATGACTGCCACGTTTTGCTCCAGCAATTCCTACCTCTGGCAATTAAAAGCACATTGCCCCCCAGAGGTGTCTAATGTTTTGGTTCAACTCAGTTCTTTCTACCGACGGTTGTGTGCAAAAGTTTTGGACAAAGTAGAGCTGGATCAATTGCAGGAAAAAATTGTTCTAACGCTCTGTCATATGGAGATGATATTTCCCCCGTCTTTCTTCACGGTCATGTTCCATCTCACTGTACACCTCGTTCAAGACGCAAAGATGGGCGGCCCGGTTCAATACCGCTGGATGTATCCCATAGAGAGGTCCGTTGATTCATTTTTCCAGTGGTTTCATGATTTTGTTTCAATTACCTGATTGTACTTGTAATTACAGATACTTGGGGAAATTGAAGTCGTAGGTGAGGAACAAAGCATCTCCAGAGGGTTCTATAGCAGAGGGTTATTCTGGTAACGAGGTGTTAACATATTGTTCGCGCTATTTTGATGATGACATTGAGACTTCATTCAACCGCCCTCCTCGTGTCGATGACAGCCCATCCAATGTCCAGTCACCTTCCAACACATTATTCCCGCCAGTCGGAAAGCCAGTTGGAGGAAGTCAGTATTACAGGCTTACTCCCATTGAGAGGTTGCAAGCACACACACATGTCTTGACAAATTGCCCTCAAGTGGAGCCCTACATTCAGTAAGAATTGTAACACTATATACACGTATCATGTTATTTTTTTTTATTTCTAAACCACATAACCCTCTGATATGTTCCATTGGAATTTAGGGATTTCCGCCGCTATGTTAAACGCCAACTACGAAGCCGCACAAGGTCATCTGCCGAGGTGGACAAAAAGGTCCATCGAGAGTTTCCGGATTGGTTTGCACAAAGGATACTCAATGACAACAATCCCCATGCGCCTGATATGATAAATCTAGCAACCGGTCCACTCGACCATGTCAGGAGATATACGGCATACAACGTCAACGGCTTCAAGTTCTGCACCATTGCAAGGGATGAAGGTTCTCTCACCCAGAATTCCGGAGTCTTTGGCACATTCGGGACAAGGAGTTATGCCAGCTCACGGGATACAGACATGTGATTTGGAGGCGTATCATACTATGGAAAGCTCGTGGACATCATCCAGCTTAACTATCAAGGTCATTTCACCATGCCTCTCTTCAACTGCATGTGGGCAGACACCAGAACTTCTCGAGGCATTACATTGGACAGCTTGGGCATCACGTCCGTAAATTTCTCGAGGCTCATTCACACAGGGGAAATGGCAGATGATGAGCCGTATATTCTTGCCTCACAGGCGCAGCAAGTATACTATGTGGAAGATCGGACACATAAAGATTGGCACATGGTGATTCATATGAAGCCGCGTGACCTCTACGACATGGGTGACGAAGATGATCTGGAACTAGGCAGCCAACATTTTGAACCTGACAACTTCGACAATCTCATTTCTGAAGAAGACGGTCATTTACAAGTAGTTAGGTGAGGATTTTCACTACAAATAATTTAAACAAATTTCAACACCTTTAGCAATAGAAATTTATATATTTGTTTATGTTCTTTTTAGGCAGGAGCAAGAAGAAGATGATTGAAGCAGCCAACCATAATTATTTTTCATTTTATAAAATTTTCATAAAAATGTGTATCAAACGTTCATATATCATATTTTTTTAATGTAAGTTGAGCTTTTTTTTTAATTAAAGACATCTAGTAGCGGTTCCAGAACCGCTACTAATTTTGCGGACAAATATTAGTGGCGGTTCCAGAACCGCTGCCCAAACCGCTACTAAATCCTGCACAAATCACTATAAATATCCACCCCCTCCCCTCATTTTTCTTCATACATTCATTCAATTCCTTCTCCCTTTCCATTCAATTTATCCTCAGTCTGACCGCTAATGCCTTTATTTTTTGTTCTGAAAACAATTTATCTTATATTTCTTATTATTTAGTGTGTTTTATTTTCTATTCTGAATTAATTTATTTGCTAATATATTTTTTTTCAGGTAACAATATCGAATTATTTCCCATTTTTAGTGATAAAAATGTTTTAATTTATTATTCATATTATTCTTACAACAAACATAATTAGTTGTTTATTTTTAACTATTTCTTTTTTAAGTTTTTAATACATTGTTTTTTTATACATATGGTTGTTAATATAGTTGAGAATTTTTTTTTATTTTAACAATAAAAACATTTTGTAATAGACTAATTTATTATCATTGTTTTTTGATTACATTTGATCATATGACATTGATTATTTAATATCTAATATGGTTGTTTTTTTAAAATCCTTAAACTTTAGCAGCAGTTTCGAACCGCTACTAATAAATTGAACCAATTCTTTTTTTATTTTTTTTCCTTCTTAATTAGTAGCGGTTTGAGAACCGCTGCTCAAACCGCCACTAAAAAAATGGGCCAATTTTTTTTATTTTTTTTTTGTTTTTTAATTAGTGGCAGTTCAAACCGCTGTTCAAACCGCCACTAAATTGAGAATTGAATTTTTCCACGATTATGCTAATTTTTACATTAGGGGCGATTTTTTTTTATTTAGTAACAGTTTTAATAACCGCTACTAATTAGTAGCGTCTTTGACTTTGTTACACGCGGTTTCAATAACCGCTAGTAAATGTTTGTCACGGACGATTTAGTGGCGGAAATAAAAACCGCTAGTAACATGTTAGTGGCGGTTAGAACCGCTACTAATAAGCATTTATAACCGCTACTAATGCACGCTTTTTTGTAGTGCTACATACATTCAGAATAAGATATTTAAATATGCTATATATGAATTTCTTTTTCTTCTTGATTAACCTTGTCGTAAAGGCCTCAAAGAATTACTAGAAAAACTCTATGTAGTATAGTGAGTCAACCTAGGTTGAAATCCACGCTCACTTGGCTAGATGAGTAATTGAATTGCAAAGCTTTGACAAATTACCACAAGATTTCATTCAAGAAACTATTCTAATCCTAACTTTTTTTTTAATTTTCTGCAGAAGAAAATGAACCTAATAAGAAAGTGGAACAAAATGAAATTAGAAGAAGATTTCAATCAAGATCGAATTCCCTTTGATCTTCAGCCTACCTTCATTGCCTTTGAGTAAATTGGAGTTCATAAACTCACTATCTCCAATTCAATTAAATTGCTAACTAAGCCACTTAATTAAACTAAAGACATTGAATTTAAATCCAAACAATCACACAACTCAGATTCATGCAACTCTGAACAGGAAGCAAATTAACTAAACTTGCCATAGAATTAATCATTCAACTCAAGAAATTAATCAACCAGATTAAAGATCACAAAGTTGAATTACAAGAAATTAGTCCAGAGGATCAACTCAGCAGTATCAGACATTGTTCGAATGCATTCACCACTCAATTAAAAAAATATCAAAAGGAACAAGAACTACTTGCTCACACTATCTCTAAATCAAGATGCAACTAGAATCAAGATTTAAAAGCAAATTAAGTGAGAATAGAAGTGAACTCCCTAATTGAATCGCTCTGGTATTGCTTCAGTCTCAAAGGAAATTTCAGGAATTAGCCAAGCATCTCTTGTAATTCAGCCACAAGACAATTTGGAAATACAAAGTACATCGCTGAATAACAAATGATGAACACACGATGAAAATGATAGAGCAAAAATGACGAAGAACGATCCAGAATCATGGAATGATTCAGAGAAAATTGAAGAGAAGAGGAAGAAGATGAAATCTGGAAAAAAATGATGTCCCTCAATCACTACCACAGAAATGGCCTATAGCGGCCCTTTTTTGGCCCTATAGCGGCGCTTATGCAGTCCCGCTATAGCTAGCGCCGAGATAGGTCAAATGGCCTATCCCGGCACTTTAAAAGCACCGCTATAAGCTGCCTATAGCGGCGCTTATTTATTAAAAAGCACCGCTTTAGACCTTCGATTTAATCTTCTTTTAAAAAAAGTGCCGCTATAGGTTTTATTTTTTTAAAAAATAAATCTATATTTTTTTTACACCCACCTCCATCAGTGCAAAAATTCCAGCAATTCCATACAATTTCAAGCAATCCATATACACCAATGAATCATCCAGAGAATAATGTACAATTAAACCGACAACTCTAATTAAGATATAAAAGCATACTACTCGACTATCAAATTTGAGAGAAAAGAGGGCAAAACTAAAACTGTGAAGGTATTTTACAAGACAACCACAAAAAATACAAATTCACAAGTGTGCCTAAATCGGCAAGTCCTTGGCGTTTTGAGAATTGTTTTATGTCAATGCTCAAAGAAAACCGCAAGAGAGAGCAGCAGCATTCATTAACAAATTTAGAATCTGGTCAAAAGCTAAATGAAACTCGAATTCGATTAAGTAAAAAAAAACCATTTCTTACTACAATCTTTAATTTAATTGATTCAGACTACCAAAAAATCCCAAACCCAATCTGAAAATGTCGCAGGTTAGAAAAGAAGAGTAGATGGAATGGAAAGAAAATGCTCACCGGACTTTATTCACTTCCTCCCTTGCCTCTGATTCTGGACTACGAACAAGGGGAATGAGGAATTTGATGAGTAAAGAGAGAAGAGAGAAATGAGAGTGAATGTTGCGTTTGAGGAGATATCTGATGAGTAAAGAGAGAAGAAATAAAGGGGAAGAAGAGAGAGGAGGGTCACGTGCAGAAATATTTTTGCCTAGATAGGCGTTTGAAAAAATGGAGCGAAGTTTCCCTCCATTTTTTTTGTTTATACCGACGCTTACGAAAAAAAGTGTCGAGATAGATCTCTTAGAAAAGAGAGAGAAAAGAGACACGTGCAGAAAAATGTGGGGAAAGTTTCCCTCCATTTTTTCGCCTATAGCGGCGCTTTTTTAAAAACCGCCGCTATAAGTTAAAAAATTCAAAATACACGAAAAAATGGGGGGAAAGTTTCCCTCCAAAAAATTTAAAATACACGCCTATACCGGTGCTTTTGAAGAAAAGCGCCGGTATAGGTAAACAAATTAAAAAAATTAAGATACAAATTAATATTTAATTATTAATTAATTATTTAATATTTCATATTAAATTCTTATATTGATTATTAATTATTTTGTTAATTATTATTTTATTTTTTAAATTCAAAAAATATAAATTTTTATTAAAAATGAATAGAAATATTTTATTTAATATTTAAATAATTATAAAATTCTAAAATAATTATTTTTTTCATCCGCGCCGGTATAGGTAGCCAAATTAAAAAAAATTAAAAATACATGAATAAAAATTAATGTTTAATATCTAATTAATTATTTAATATTTAAACGCCTATACCGTCACTTTTTACAAAAAGCGCCGGTATAGGCTTGTTTAGGAAAAAATGGAAGGAAATTTCCCTCCATTTTTTTGTTATACCGGTGCTTTCGAAAAAAAGCTCCAGGATAGGTTTTAGACGTCAAAAAAAAATTAAAAAATTAAAATGTAAACTCTATAACGATGCTTAGTTGTATAAGCGTCGGGATAGTTCATACCTATACATAAGCGCCACTATAGGTTCTTTACTTTCCTTTAGCGGCGCTTATATGTATAAACGCCGTCATTGTTGCGTCGCAATAGAACTATTCTGTAGTAGTGAATCTCTGTCCAAACTGATATATACATATACTCCCCTCTCAAAATGAACTTGGACCTGATTCGTTCTCCATTCTTCTTCCCTTCAGTTTGTCTTTTAACCGTTCCTTCCATGTTGACACCAAGGTCTAACGAATCCACTTGCCTCCTTCGATCACTTTGATTTCGCCATCAACCAACTCGCTCTCTCCCTCTCAGCATCGTGAAGTCCGACTTGTGTTCAGATTCCAAAACTGAAGCTTTGTGTAATTCCAATTATACCCCTGTGGAAAAGAAATAGAAAGGAAGAAACAAAATGAAGGGACAAATCTGTAATTTCCTTGTTAATCACTGAAAATCACATTTAAACCCAAATTTCCCTAATTAAGTGCACATTCAAATTACTTATATTATAATGCAATTTTACCATTTAATCTACTAGTTTAAGCTCAAAAATGGACACTTAATTTAGTTGAATTAATGAATTATCACTTGTTCTAGCATTTTGCAGCAATACTCGTCCAAGAAAAGGAAGTATTCGAACATACCTCACAACTGCACACTAAATTGAGCAGAGCAAGAAGCAAAAGAGCGAAAACTTGAGCAAATCAAACAAAAGAAGATGAAGTAAACACCCAAAATCACCCAATCAGCTGCAGCGAATTTGAGGAAGATAATCAGTCACACATACGAACCCATGATCGCTTGTGTCACAGCAATTAGTATACACAAACACCAATAACACCAAAGAAGGGTGAGAAAGGATCAGAGGAACCCATTACCTTTGGCACCACAACAATGCAAACAGCGGCTTCAATGAAGTAGAAGCAGACAAAGGCACAAACACACACATTCAGAGCGATAGTGACGGAGTTGAAGAAGGACAAACCTTGAACACTACAAAAAAAGGGGGTTTTAGTAGCGGTTACATTAGTCGTGGAAGACCAAAACCGCCAGTAATTATACATTAGTAGCGGTTATAAGCACAAACCACAAGTAAATACGACGGTTTGACCACAGAAGTAGTTAGTAGCGGACATTAGTAGTGGTTTGGGGGAAAGAATCGCAACAAATTTGGTGTGCTTTGGCGGGATGAGTAGTGGTGTAAATTTAGTCGCGGTTCTGGAGGGAAAAATCGCTAGAAAATGAATGGCCGCTGAATTAGTGGCGGTTTTCATACATTAGTAGTGGTTTCCCCCAAAACCGCCACTAATTCAGCGAAATAAATGCAACTACATTTATTACAGGTTGAATTAGTCGCTGTTTTAGCTGCGGTTTTTGCTGAAACCGCGACTACTAGTAACCGTTCTTGGAGAACCGCTACTAATTTGAACATTTTAAAAAGGCTCGTGCCTTTTCTTTGAAAAGGCACGAGCTTTTTCAGAAAGAAAGTGACGTGACGTGACTTCGACTAGAAAGAAGAGGTCAAAATCATGGTGAAAAAGGGCGATCGCAGTAGATAGAAGAGGCCTATTACCAGTAAACAAGAGGAGGCTGAGGAGCGGCTTCTTAAGGAACAGGCTAAGCAGGCCGAGAGGGATCGTATAGAACAAGAGCGCATCCGTATACAGAACGAGCCGATTCCAGAAGATGTAATCAACTCATTCTGGAGTGGGGGAGAAAACTTCGACGAGACTGGAGGAGGAGCGGATTTTGAGGATATGGCACATTGGTTGGGTTCTAAGGAAGATGACGAGGCGGGGCGCCCTAAACGATCCGCCGGAAGGTCCACCGGTTACGAAGTACAAGTTCAGGGTAAGGAAATTCAATTTTTATTGTTTTTATCATATAATTATAATTTTTTATCGCTCATTAAATTGAAATTGTTCCCTAAATTTTACAGACCCTTCTGGTAGCATAAGTGAGAAGAGGTTGACGGTGCAAGATGCGATGAACCTTCCGAGCGGGCACAGAGTTAAAGTTGAGTGGGACGACTTGACCAAATTGTCGGTTGGACAAGGAGGGCAACTGTACTCGAGGTTCGTCGGGGGTGTAGGCCAGAATTATCAGTGATTCCCGATTGACGCTTTGGACTGGAGGAAGATTGACGCGAACTCTAAAAAGTTCGCGTTTCACGAAATTGTTAAGGTTTGTTGAATTAACTTTGAGCTTATTTATTGTTTATTATTTATTATTATTAGAATGTGATTTTAATTAATACTATAAGAAATATTCTTGTTATTATGTATTGTTTATTGTTTATTATTTATTATTTCTTATTTCTTTTCTGTTATTATTTGAATTTGATTTTAATAAATATTATAGGAAATGTATTTATTATTTCTTATTTCTTTTCTGTTATTATTTGAATTTGATTTTAATAAATATTATAGGAAATGTATTTATTATTTCTTATTTGTTTTATGTTATTATTGGAATTTGTTATTACTTATTATTTTCTAATTAAACATACTTAAATTTAATATTTTACAGAGGAAGTTTGATGTGAGGGACAGCCGCAAGAATTGGACAGAATCAAAGATGGAGGACGGTTGGAAGAACAAGCGATTGGATATGTTCAAAGAAAGAGATCGGATGAGGAGTAGGCAGCTTCAGGAGTTGGTCGATGATGTCCCTGGTGGCGTCCCTGCGGATGCGTGGGAGAGATATGTGGGTTGGAGGAGGGGAGACATTGGGAAGGTATAATGAATAATATTATTGAATTGATATTGAAATATCATATTGAAGAAATATTTTTGAATTACTAATGATTATTTAATTTTATTTTACGTTAACAGAAGAGGTCGCAACAAGGTCTTGCCGCGAAGTCGCATCAGAAGGTTCATCATACGGCTGGGACGAAGCCGTTTTCGGTTGGCTACAAAGAGATGGTATGAAGGAATGAAGCTTCGTTATTTGATTTAAAAATAATTTATCTTTATATATTAATAACTATTTGTATCTTAATTTTCAGGCGGAAAAAGCTGTGAAGAAAGGGCAGAAAGCTACCTACGTTCGTTTCTACCAAATAAAGCACAGACACGCCGACGGGAGCCCAACATCCAGGGAGGCTGAGGAGCAAATTGTAAAATTTTTATTTATTTATTTTTATATTATTTTTTTAATAACAACGACATCAAAATATATTTGCTAATATGTTTGTGTGTGCAGGCTAGGATTGAAGAAGCGGAGAGAGAGATCGCCGAGTCGCAGGGGGACAATGTAGACCTTACTGCCTCGCTAAGGGCTGCCCTAGGGCCTCAAGAGCACCCTGGCCAGGTTTGCGGGATGGGATTTGGAGCCTGACCTACGGTGGTTTCATGATTTTGTTTCAGTTACCTGATTGTATTTGTAATTACAGATACTTGGGGAAATTGAAGTCATATGTGAGGAACAAAGCATCTCCAGAGGGTTCTATAGCAGAGGGTTATTCTGGTGACGAGGTGTTAACATATTGTTCGCGCTATTTTGATGATGACATCGAGACTTCATTCAACCGCCCTCCTCGTGTCGATGACAGCCCTTCCAATGTCCAGTCACCTTCCAACACATTATTCCCGCCAGTCGGAGGAAGTCAGTATTACAGGCTCACTCCCACTGAGAGGTTGCAAGCACACAGACATGTCTTGACAAATTGCCCTCAAGTGGAGCCCTACATTCAGTAAGAATTGTAACACTATATACACGTATCATGTTATTTTTTTTATTTCTAAACCACATAACCCTCTGATATGTTCCATTGGAATTTAGGGATTTCCGCCGCTATGTTAAACGCCAACTACGAAGCCGCACAAGGTCATCTGTCGAGGTGGATAAAAAGGTCCATTGAGAGTTTCCGGATTGGTTTGCACAGAGGATACTCAATGACAACAATCCCCATGCGCCTGATATGATAAATCTAGCAACCGGTCCACTTGACCATGTTAAGAGATATACGGCATACAACGTCAACGGTTTCAAGTTATGCACCATTGCAAGGGAAAAAGGTTCTCGCACCCAGAATTCCGGAGTTTTTGGCACATTCGGGACAAGGAGTTATGCCAGCTCACGGGATACAGACATGCGATTTGGAGGCGTATCATACTATGGAAAGCTCGTGGACATCATCGAGCTTAACTATCAAGGTCATTTCACCGTGCCTCTCTTCAACTGCATGTGGGCAGACACCAGAACTTCTCAAGGCATTACATTGGACAGCTTGGGCATCACGTCCGTAAATTTCTCGAGGCTCATTCACACAGGGGAAATGGCAGATGATGAGCCGTATATTCTTGCCTCACAGGCGCAGCAAGTATACTATGTGGAAGATCGGACGCACAAAGATTGGCACATGGTGATTCATATGAAGCCGCGTGACCTCTACGACATGGGTGACGGAGATGATCTGGAACTAGGCAGGCAACATTTTGAACCTGAAAACTTCGACAACCTTATTTCTGAAGAAGACGGTCATTTACAAGTAGTTAGGTGAGGATTTTCACTACAAATAATTTAAACAAATTTCAACACCTTTAGCAATAGATTTATATATTTGTTTATGTTCTTTTTAGGCAGGAGCAAGAAGAAGATGATTGAAGCAGTCAACCATAATTATTTTTTATTTTATAAAATTTTCATAAAAATGTGTATCAAACGTTCATATATCATATTTTTTTTAATGTAGGTTGAGCTTTTTTTTTAATTAAAAACATCTAGTAGCGGTTCCAGAACCGCCACTAATTCTGCGGACAAATATTAGTGGCGGTTCATGAACCGCTGCCCAAACCGCTACTAAATCCTGCACAAAGCACTATAAATATCCACTCCCTCCCCTCATTTTTCTTCACAGATTCATTCAATTCCTTCTCCCTCTCCATTCAATTTATCCTCAGTCTGACCGCTAATGCCTTTATTTTTTGTTCTGAAAACAATTTACCTTATATTTCTTTTTATTTAGTGTGTTTTATTTTCTATTCTGAATTAATTTATTTGCTAGTATATTTTTTTTCAGGTAACAATATCGAATTATTTCCCATTTTTAGTGATAAAAAAGTTTAATTTGTTATTCATATTATTCTTACAACAAACATAATTAGTTGTTTATTTTTAACTATTTCTTTTTTAATTGTTTGATATATTGTTTTTTTATACATATGGTTGTTAATATAGTTGAGAAATGTTTTTATTTTAACAATAAAAACATAGGACAATTGCACATAAGTCCCAAGCAAGAGAATTAATTTCAGAGAGGTCCCAAGGAGTTGTTAATGATAGCTATTAACAACTGTAATAGCCTTGGTTAACAAGTGAATGAGTTGTTAATGAACCTATCTGAAATTAATTCTCTTACTTGGGACCTATTTGCAATTCTCCCAAAAAACATTTTGAAATAGACTAATTTATTATCATTGTTTTTTCATTACATTTGATCATATGACATTGATTTTTGAATATCTAATCTGGTCGTTTTTTTTAACATCCTTAAACTTTAGTAGCGGTTTTGAACTGCCACTAATAAATTGGACCAATTCTTTTTTTAATTTTTTTTTCTTTTTAATTAGTAGCGGTTTGAAAACCGCTGCTCAAACTGCCACTAATAAATGGGCCAATTTTTTTTTTGTTTTTTAATTAGTGGCGGTTCGAACTGCTGTTCAAACCACCACTAAATTGAGAAATTGAATTTTCCCACCATTATGCTAATTTTTACATTAGGGGCGGTTTTTTTTATTTAGTAGCGGTTTTAGTAACCGTTACTAATTAATGGCGTCTTTGACTTTGTTACACGCGGTTTCAATAACCGCTAGTAAATGTTTGTCACGGATGATTTAGTGGCGGAAATAAAAACCGCTAGTAACATGTTAGTGGCGGTTAGAACCGCTACTAATCGGCATTTATAATCGCTACTAATGCACGCTTTTTTTGTAGTGGAAGAAGAATATTGGATTGAAGCTTTTCTCTTACATGTGACCAATTGAAGAATTAAAACATGAATTCCCTAAAATGGTTCTATCCCCCCTTTCTCTGTTTCCTTTCCCGTGAAAAAACCAATGGGATTCTCCAAAATAATCTCCATCATTCTTGAACCTTCTATTTTTTTTTGTTCCTATTCCCTTTTTTTTAAGGGAAAGGCATCTTTTGTAATTCCCAAATGTATGAAACAAAATAAAGCCACCAATGACCCTTGTTAGAAATCAAAGCCATTAATTATTGGGATACTGATTTTCTATAGATTATTATTTCCTTTCTTGTAATTTAATCTATGTTTAAGCATAGGATCATGGAGATTCTTTATGTATTTATGTATGATTATAATTTTCTTTTGAGTATGATCCCTCTAATTGAGATACAAATCTCTATATATATTATACTCATTCCTACTCAATTAAATCATCCATCAAGAGAATATTTTTAGTAGACAAAGTCTCAGGCTCTAAATACAAGACCTCTTATTAAGAACCCATAAAATTTCTACTTTTTTTTTTATTAATCAATGGAAACCACTGACTTAATTAGCCAGGTAATCCAACATTACAGTCTTTCAAAATAAGAGAAAATAATTCATTAGAAGGCCATAAAATCTGGTAGTATCCCTGAACTACTCCCAAAGCTTGCTTCGCCATGTAATCTGCAACAGTATTTATGGATCTTGGAACATGACTGAGGGTGATTTCCCAAGATTTAGTTAACCATGACTTAGCTTCTATTATCAAACCGTAATCGTGGTGCTGGCTTGAAACTTCCTGGTTCACTAACTGAACCACCTCAGAGGCATCTGTCTCGACATGGACGAAGCGCATACCTTTCTCCCATGCTAGTCTTAAGCCTAAGATCAATGCCCACAGTTCGGCCATTAGACTATCACCTTCCTCGATTTTGAATAAAAAACCCACAATAAAGTTTCCAGCTTCATCTCGTATTACACCCCCGCATCCAGCGCCACTTGAAACAGAGAACGCCCCACCGATGTTAAGTTTAACCCATCCACAAGGAGGAGGCTTCCATTTCAAATTCTCCTCTCGAATTCTCGGACCCGCGAGCTTAATACTTGAAAGCTTCGAAGCAGCCTGTCTTAAGCTAAATAGCATGGACTTAACACGGAAAACCAGTTTCTCATTAGATTCCGCTTTACCACTGAAAATGAAGCTATTTCTCCGCTGCCATATATGCCAACACAAAGTGACAAAAAATTCACTCCATCCCTGACCATATTTATTCCTTGGATTAACAATATTCACTCTTAACCAATCACTCAATTGGTAATTGAAAAACTGATGAACATATGCCGGATCTATTAAGGATAGCCACAGTTTTTCTGCATCCACACAGTCTCTTAAAACATGAAGGAGATCCTCAGAATAACCATCACACATGGCGCAGAGTGCGTTAGTCGCTAACTGTCTTCTGACTCTGACTTCATTAGTGAGCAAACTATTGTTCAAAGCTAGCCACATAAAAGACTTGCATCTCTGAATAGTTGGAAGCTTCCAGATCCGTTGCCAAATCCGATCAGTAGTTGTATGTTCCTCAGCTATAACTTCATATGCTGACTTCACTGTAAAGTTTCCACTTCTATTATATTTCCATCTGACCACTTGAGAAACGGGATCCACAACAATCCCATCCCTCACATAATCCCAAGATAGTTTAATTCCAGACCAAGTGTTAGATCCCATACGACCTTTATCAACGATGGGTAAAAGATCATCTCCACAATTATATTTGCTTCGAATAACTCTCGCCCAAAGGTCATCTCTCCGTTGAATAAGATTCCAGCCAAGTTTAGACATGAATGCATGATTTTGATGCCGAAGGTGTTTCAAACCAAGCCCACCATTTTTCCTTGATTTACACACCTTATCCCAAGCCACTAAATGTATCTTTTTTTTCTCCGATGAGGAGCCCCATAGAAAACTTCGGTTATGCTTCTCTAGACTATTACACGTACTTATAGGAAGAGAAGATGTTTGCATAGAATAACTTGGTATAGCAGAAGTAACAGAGGATACCAAAGTTGATCTCCCAGCAAGAGAAAGAGAAGTCGCTCTCCAGCTAGATAACCTTGCACTAACTTTATCTACCACATGGTGAAAACTAGCCTTAGTGACCCTCTCATTATGTAAAGGGACACCTAGGTATTTTCCCAAGTCTGTCGCCATTTGGAAACCCAACACATTACTAATCTCTTCCCTCCTGTTATGATTCACATTCTTTGAAAAGAAAACGCGAGTCTTGCTTGTGTTGACTTTAAGTCCAGAGCTTTCACAAAACGAAGCTAAACATTCTCTCAAAATAATTGCTTGATGAATAGATACCTCTGCAAACAAGATAATATCGTCAGCAAAAAATAAATGGGATATAGGAGGGCCATTCGTACCTAGCTTAATAGGCGTCCATAGCTTCTTCTCTAGCTTTTCTTGAATCATATGAGCAAGTTTCTCCATACAAATAACAAAAAGGTATGGAGACAAGGGGTCTCCCTGCCGGACACCTCTTGAAGGAAAAAATTCTTCCGCTCTTTTACCATTCCATGACAACCTCATACTAGGGGTCATTACACAATTGGAAATAATATCCAACAAGAAGGAAGGAAGCTGCAACTCCTTCAGGCAATTAATAAGGAATTGCCAGTTAAGCCTGTCATATGCTTTTTCTAGATCAATCTTGATTGCCATAAATCCCTTCTTGCCGGGTGGTTTAGTTCTCATAGTATGCACTACTTCCTGTGCAATTATGATATTATCTGAACTATGCTTTCCAGGAACAAAACTACACTGTGTTGGACTGATAATATAAGGCATAAGAGGTCTTAACTTATTAGCAATAATTTTTGTAATTATTTTAAAAATAACATTGCATAAGCCGATAGGTCTGAAGTCTCTCAATTCTTCTGGACTATCCTTTTTAGGAATGAGCACAATAAAAGTATTGTTAACATCCACAATCTGAGAGGGATTTTGCCAGAGACGACAGATAAAATCACAAACTGATGAACCCACATGATCCCATTGACTTTGATAAAACAAAGCATTCATACCATCCGGTCCCGGTGCCTTGAGAGGTCTTATGCTAAACATTGTTTGCTTAATTTCCCCCTCACTAACATCCATGGTCAGGCTTGAAATAAACGATTCTGGGAAAGGAGGATAAGTGAATATACATTGAAAAGGAGAACGAACTACTTGCTCCTCCTTAAATAGGTCCTCATAAAACTGGGTTGCCATCTCTTTAATCCTGTTTGCCTCATACACCCATACGCCATCATCATCTTTAATTGCACCCCCAAAATTCCTCTTACGTCGCCCGTTAGCCTTCTGATGAAAGAATTTAGTATTTCTATCACCATAGACTTGCCAATCACATCTCGCCTTCTGGGCCCATAACAGAGATTCTTGCATGAGAACATCATCTAATTCACACCACAATTCCCGTCGTAAGTCAATCAATCTAACAGGAAGCGGTCCTCTAGCCTCCACTCGGTCAATGCCCTCAAGCCGTCGCAAGAGAGTTTTTTTCCTCGTGTTTGTGTGGCCAAAAACTTCTTTATTCCAAGCATAACACGCTTGTGAGAAGGCTTCCATATTTATATTCAAGCACCATCATAAGCCCAATTATTCTTCATAAAGCTAGCAAACTGATCATGAAGCGTCCAAGCCGCAATAAATCGAAATGGTCTACAAATTCGTGTGAAATCATGCAAACCCATAACTTTTAGAAGAAGAGGTCTATGATCCGATTTGAAAAAAGGAAGATGAGTGACAGTAGCATTCGGGAATAAAGTTAACCAGTCCATATTCCCCAAAACTCTATCAATGCGATTTTCCACATCGCTCTGTTTCCAAGTAAACTTCGGACCAGAGTAACCCATATCATTAAGCTGTAACTCATTAACAAATGAACTAAAATCTTTATCTATTGACCCATTACTATTCCTTGAAGAACGTTCACCACACAGTAAGGTTGCATTAAAGTCACCTGCTAGACACCACGGCCCCATAATATGGGATTGAAGTTGTTCAAGCTCCCTCCATAAACTTCGCCGACAATGAACTAATGGGCTAGCATAAACCACTGTTAGGAACCAAACTTGCCCAACATTATTCTCAATAATAAAATGAATAAATTGTTTATTTCTAGAGACAACCTCCACTCTTCTAAACCTGTTTGACCAGAAACACCAAATGCCGCCTTTAAAGCCTTCGGCATCAACAATCTCGGAATACTGAAATCCCATTTTGCTACTAATATTAATAGCTTTTCCTCCACTACAACGTGTCTCCAAAATAGCCACAAAATCCAATTGGTAAAAAGCAACCAATTCACGAACAATATTAGGAAACGTGCGAGATCCCGTTCCTCTAGAATTCCAAAATAAAAAATTCATTGGACAAGGTGGGGGTTAGCTTGGGTAGGCACACCCATATTATCAACAACCATCACAGCATCATTAGTCATGTCCTGTATTAAAGAAATAAAGCTATTAGAATTTCCCTCACCCAACAAAGAACCACTGCTATTTTCGTTCTGGACTATAGAGTCCGTCACTGTAGATTCAGGAATAACCACAATACTTGTGTCTATTGGGCTTGAATTCGACGGCCCAGCAGAAAGCACCGAAAATGGATTAACTGAGAGAGAGACCTCTTTTATAATCAAAGGAGAAACTGGCCCTATATCCACTTTTGCTTTATTTTTAGCATTACTCCTGTTCTCCTTCCCACGTGCCCTCCTATTGACAGAGACCTTCCTTTTAGAACCAACTGGGACCCATTCTTGATCCCTCTTATTATCCGTATTTAATTCATTCCCAAAATCTTTGGAGAAATTACCTGAACCCGATTTGTTCACCACTGACGGTGTATTATTTCCACCCTTAGATTTCGCTCCAGATGACCCATGTGTCTTTTGACTATCTCCTTTAGGAGATACTGATTTCCCAGCCGCCATCTCCATAGGTACGGATTTCAAATCCTTCTTATTTAGTTTCTTACTAAAATCCCGCTTGACAATCATGTCAGGACCAAATAATCCGTTAACTGATTTCTGTGACTCCGCCTTACCAGGAATAATATTCTCCTTTTCCAAAACAGGTGCTTCCGGTGCCCTACCATTCTCTGATCTCTCCTCCGCCATCGGAGCATGATGCTCTTCTGCCGACTCAGGTTTTTGCAACTCAACAATCTTACTTGGACATCTATCCATATGGTGACCATACTGGCCACAGTGAAAACAAATTAGATGTAGCCCTTCATACAAGATCTTATATTTCTCGCCAAGATGGAAGAAAGCTGGAAGCAATGGTTTCTGTAAGTCTACTTCCACACAAATGCGAGCAAAACCCCCTCTCTCTGAAAAGGCAGTTGTTCTATCAATCTTCAAAGTTTTCCCGACAAGGTTACCAAGTCGACGAAGTGATTCAACATTATACAACTCAATTGGAAGGTCCGGTATACGAATCCATGCCGCAATACGCTTCTGATTATCCGCCCTCCAAGGATTGAAATTAGGCCTCCATCGCTGAACCAACAAGTAGTGATCCCCAATCATCCAAGGACCCTCTTGTAAAGCAAAATCACGATCACCGGATGAAGAAAATGACACAAGAAAATACCCATTATTCAGTGGCATAACCTTCACTGGTTTTTGTGGTCGACCCTACATCCGTTCAATCCTTTGCCTCATGAAACTCACACCAAATGATTTTCCCATCAGCTTTACAATCAATGAGTTAACATATGGTTTACACCAAGCTTCAAACTCAGATGCCGAGACTTGGAGAGATGGAAGAACCCCTTTCTTACGCCAATCCTCATCTTCTTCATCAAACGGATCATCTTCAAGTGCACTCTTCTCCTGCTCCATCTGATCCTGTTTACTCATCTTAGAAAAATATTCTCTCCATCCCGCCATAGCCTCCGTAGCCGCCATGTTAGACTAAGGAATCCCGAGTCCCCTAACGCCAGTAGTTTATCCTTGTACAAGAAGGAAAAACCCTTAGATAACCCATCAGCACCTTCCGAATTGAACTTCATGTTTCCACTAAAGCGTTCCCTTTGTTGGACTACTAACCAATACACACACACACATATGTATAGTTATATATGTTGTGTAACATTCCCTATTTTATAATAAAGACTAAGTAAAGGAAACTTTGGAGATTATGCTTAGAATTAAATTCCTTAAATCTAGGCTTATAGTCATTGCAATATGTAGGTAAATATCTCTTCATATTTTTGGGAGATATTTCTCTAACTATCTAAGGCTTTTGTATCTACAAATTCAGCCGCCACCCTAATTTAAATTAATAAGTAAGAATAATATTCACAAGATTGTTAAATATCATCAAAATAAAATATAATTAGTGACAAAACTCTTATTTGTAATGCTTTTATATGGAGAACTTAGACTCATAGGTGAAATTAGTGTGAGATTAGGATTAATTATCCATAATTGTGGATTAATTTGCATGAATTGGTTTATAGGGCTATTTGATTATTGTCCCTCTTATTTTTACTTGCAGGGTCACTCAGGACCAAAAGATCGGGATCCCGGATGAAGAATGCAACGATTCAAAGGAGCAAAAGAATGTAGGCCACGGCGAGCACGCCTCAAAGAATCTAGAGAGCATCATTGCTCGCCGTGGACTCGCCACAGCAAGAACAACGTGACAGCACGATTCTCCAGAATTTCATCTGCGGAATTTGGGCCCGAACCGGATTCAACTCAATACCCACTCTTAGACCTGACTTGAGGGATCTATAAAACACGAAAATGAAGCCGTAGAGGCCAGATTTGGTTCACCACACACCCTCACAAACCCTAGCTCTCTCATTCTTTCATCTCATCTTCATCTTCCACCCTTTCCACCCCACATCTCCATGGCATTCACTCTCATGTCTCTTGTTGGTGACTTCTCCATGGAAGGCAACATCTAGAGGGTACAAATCCTTAGTGATGGATGCTAATAGCTTGAGCTTGGAACTTCATTAGGGGAGTTCTTGTTCTCTCACTCTCTCTTCCTTATGTTTAAGCATGTTTCTAGGATTCTAGAGCTTGTTTCCTCATTTGAATATAATTTCTATGAATTATATTTTGTTAGAGAGTGGTTGAAACACTTGTAGCATGTTTTCATTTATGTATTCTTGACATTTGTTCTTCATTTACTTAAATCATATAATGAATATTGCAAATCCAAAACTATTAACCAATATAAGGTTTAACTCCTAGTCTCATTTAGCTATCAGATTCTTTCCTCAATCACGTCCACTTGTTCTAACTCTTTAATTACCATTAAGAATTTTTCAAATCAAACTCAAATAATAAAATCAATAAAAAAAATAAAGGTTCAAGAAGTAACTAGTAGCTAGAAAAATACTACGAGTGGTTTTAAAATTGATGATCAAATGAAAAAGCGATCAATATTAAATAAAAAAAATAAGATGATGTAAATTAAATTGGAAAAAATAATTTAGGGTCCCACATAAGATACATAATTAAGGAGAAGTTTCATAAAATGACCAAATTAAAGTGAGGCACGGACCTGGTTTCTATTAAGTCAAGTCCCAGAACAAAAATACTCTTTTGCCTTTTAGAGAAAAACACACGCATCATGTTAGGTCTGAAACAAATCTGCAAAATTCTTCCACCTCTCCACCGTCACCGCTCTTCAACTATGAACTTCACCATTGTCTGCTCGAAGAGTCGCCGCCGGTGCCGCCTGCTTGGGTAGTCATCGTCAGTCGTCATGGTGTGAGTCTGGTTGATGTCCGCTCAGTGAGTCTTCATCATCAATAACATGTGGGTTGAATCCTTTTACTTTACTACTTGATTACTCTTGATTCTTGCCTCTCTTCTTCATTTTCTGCTCGAATGCTGTAGATGCAGTTTTTTTCCCTCTTATGATTTTAGGCTTTATTGTGGATTTCAGATCTCTTCCATGGTTTTCTTATTCTCTTGCAATACTTTACTGTTTGTAACTAGAGGTAATATAATCTTCCAATAACGAAGATTGCCTTTTACTCCCATTCCTTCAATTTATCTTTCCATATTTTTATGCTTCTTCCATTGTTCTCTCCTGGCTTGCAGGTCTCTGTCTTGTGAAATATATGCATTTGGGAGCTTGCTGTGACAAACAAGCTCTAACCTTTAATGAATGTCTCCTGTACAATAATACCTCTTATATTAATTTTATCCAATGAAAGTAACTTTCATCTTCATCTCCTTTGTTTTTTGTCCATGATATTGTGGCTAGTATTTCTATTTCTTTGAATATCACCTCAATACCTTGCAAACACGCTTGTATTGTGGCTAGTACCAATGGGTTTCTTGTCTTTAGCATTTTAAGTTTCTTTTCCCCTATTATTTGCTCTTATGTGTGAAACCCTTTTTTAATAAAAAATGACATTATCTATGACAATATGGCCAGAAACTTCTGTTTCATTTGTAGTCAAATAGAATTGGCATAATCAAATAGGAAGTTTATATTGTGTATATAGAGGAGAATGGTCAGTTTTGTATTGTTATTGAATATTAAGCTATCCAGTCTCGAATTCCCTCTTCTCCTCTGTCATAAACAGGGAAATGTTTTAGGTAGAGAAGTGATGAGACTAAGTGTAAGTTTGCCAATTCCAAACACATTGACTATAAAACTATTATGTACGTGTTTGATGGAGAACCTTCAACCCTCTTCTCAAACACAATTTCCACCAACAGAAGGATATGTAAACTTGATGAATTTAATAGGAAATTCTAATTTATTTTGTTTGAAATTGCTATTTATAGCTGATTGTTGGTTGCTTTATATTCTTCTTGATTGGTATATTCTAAGAAAGAATGTTTATGCAGGGACTTTGGTTTAAAGAAGTTCATTTTCATGATAATATCATTTGATTATGAATGTTCGTTTTAGGTAGGAATGTTCACTTTGATTTTTCTTGTTCTCAATTCGGAATTTATTATTTTCTTTTTAGGTTATTTTGGTGTCTAATTTTAGGCCTAAAATCATATTGAAGAAATATTGCAGATGATGGAGGAGTATGCATCTTGCAAATATTTAGAGCAAAACGAAAGGGCTCAAACTATTGAAGCAAGGAGATAAGTGTACTCTGTCCTAAAATATGATGGAGGAGTACGCATATCTTGCAAAGATTTTTGGATGTATTTTGGAACCTTATATGTATTTTGGATGTAAATGCTAAAAGATTAAATATGCTTGAAATCCTTATGAATATGTGCAAGTTATATAAAGGTTCATGTGATAAGTTTGTAGTCTCCTATCATAAAGTCAAATAATGTAAAACAGATTATTGACAAGCAGCATTGTAGTATTGACAAGCCATGATGCTTTATGACTTGTTAGAAACTTGTTATTTGTTGCACCTTAAGGTGTAAATCAATAAGTTCAAAATTTTGTGATAATGTGGTCATTTTCTTGTAACAAGATTATGAGCAACATTTACAAGTCTTTTAAGTCGACATTAATGTGATGGCTTACTTTATGTTTCTTGATATAGTATTGCTCCCAAGTATTGCATGTTGCATTCTTTGCCTTTTAAAAATGGCCAAAAAATGTCATGAAAACAAATGCATTTCATTTTACCTCTTTATTATTTTCAAGATGTCTTGTCTATTCTGTAACAACTGATTGATCAGGATTCACAAGTGTCGTAAAATGTGAAAATGAGGTACTTGGAAACAAATAGACAAAATCGTTATAACAACTAAGGGCCGGGCAGTTACAATGTTTTGGGCTATGTGAAACAACTATATGAGCATCATTTGCAATTGTAAAATTTAATTTCCAGTAACAAATTATGAGCAAGCGGTAACAAATTCTAGACCTTCTGTAACAACTGATTGACTATGATTCACAACTGTCACAAAATGTGAAAATGAGGTACTTAGGAACAAATAAACAAAAAACTTTTTACTGTTAGCCCTGTAAGTGGTGCTAAAATTAAGTGTGTTGTGACGGGTGCTCAATAACTTGTTACTGATGGTCAAAAAGTTGTTACAAATAGCCCAAAGGTTGTTACAACTCACAATTTTTGGGCTGTCTGTAACAACTTCTAGGCCTTCTGTAACAACTCAATGAACACCATTGACAAGGTGTAAAAATTGTGGGTTGTAACAACCTTTAGGCTGTTTGTAACAAATTTTTGACCATGAGTAATAAGTTATTGAGCACCCGTCACAACACACTTAATTTCTTTAGAGTTGTGTTTCAGCACAGGTATAACGAAATGGGATTGCCTTCGTGACTACTTTTGGGCTGTCCATAACAACTACTAGACCTTCTGTAACAACTCAATGAGCACAACTGACTAGGTGTAAAAATTGTGGGTTGTAACAACCTTTGGGCTATTTGTAACAACGGTTTGACCATCAGTAATAAGTTATTGAGCACCCGTCACAACGCACTAAATTTTAGCACCACTTACAGGGCTGATAGTAAAAAGTTTTTTTGTTCACTTGTAACAAGATTATGACTGTCACACATGTAAAACAAATGACCCTATCATTATAACAACTTTTAGCCTTTCTACAACAACCTTTTGGGCATGTGTAACAATGTTTTGGCATTCATAACAAGTTTCATAGCAGAACCAATTTTAACATATTCATTTCACAACTGTCATTAGGCACCACCTACAATTCATGGACAACTTACATGGCATTTAACACTAATTACAATTCATGGACAAGTTGTCCAACAAAAAAATGATTTACTATACACGGGTATCATTAAAGCAAAATCTGAATTTTACTGTTATTCCCCTAGTATCCTCTCTAATAATTGATGCTACAATTGTTCTCAATTCTTCATATGTAGTAGCTTCCTTTATGGTTCTTGATATGGTACTGCCCCCACATATTGCATCTCACCTTCTTCACCATTTTATAAACCATCCACCTGTATGCAACAAACATATTACATGCTTCCCTGATGTACCCACCATCTTTTTATTCACCATGCACAGGAACATTGTTAATCAAAAGTAAATGACCAGATATAACAACTAAATGAGTATCTGTGACAACTTTCTATCAGTTTAATGAAAACGCTTGTAAAATACCAACACATTGGTGGTAACCTAACAGAGCTTCAACTTTTTAGTTCTCCCCTGTTTTAGAACGAAATAACAGAGCACAAAACCCAATTCCAATAAAATTCATTCAAAATTTTAACTGTCTTTCATAAAGTTGTTATTCACAACTGAATGACCTGTGGTGACAACCTTTTGAGCATCTGAAGACAATACAATTTTTAAATGATGTGGAAACCGAAAAATCTTCAACTTTTTTCGGATTTGCCCTGTTTTTGGATGAAAAAAATAGAGCATATACACCCCAACCATAGCATCAATCCAAACCCTCATCAAAAACAAATGAGAAACCAACTTGCATCATAAGTACAACAAAAAATTTCTAAGGTTTGCATATAAATATGTCTTTTCTACTCAAACATTCATCCAAAATCAGATTTCTATGGAGAGTTTTTACCTTTGTTTTAAAACATTCATCCTAAATCACATTCCTAAGAAACATGAGAAATTGATTTTCTTGACATACCACAGTTTAAGAGATAAATCCAAGTTGGATCTTCACAAGATGGAATGTGGATGAAGATGGAAGAAGAATGAAATTGTGCCTTCATGCTGTTGGTGAGTGCTCTTTCTACCAGTGCCTTCTTGCTGAACATACTGACAGTGAGGGTGTGAGTGAGTGACTTGGCTCCTTCTCTCTTTTGTTAATTATAAGAAGGGCAAAAATGTTCATTGCTTTTGGAACATAATAGAAGTAAGGTCCCTTGGGACCCTACTTTAATTTCAGCATTTTGTGGGACTCACCTATATTATGTGTCCCTAAGGGGACCCCAAATTAATTTTCCCAATTGAATTCATCAAAATATTAGTTAGCAATCAAATAATAGATTTTCAAAACAACAAAAATTTAAATTTAAAATAACAAAATAATGAATCTTATAAACCTGCAGAAAGTTTCAAGAATAAATACTTAATAAAAAAAAGTTTCACTTACAAATCAAACTTAATAAAAAAATATTTTTTTAAGGTAAAAAGAGGTAACATATTAAGGAATGATGGTAAAGTTAATATATTCATGAAAATACATCCAACACAATAAAATGTTTTTTTTTTCAAAACTTTAGTGATATAATTTTCTGATATGTAGAAAAAAATTCCATATTCAAAACAAGTTTAAAGTAAAGAGATATTGAATTTTAAAATGATAGGAAGGACTACTGCAGTTTTTCTTAAAAAAAATAGAATACAATCAAATCAAAATATTTGTAAATTTAATGCTGAAAATATTTGTAAAATGAAGGATAAAAATTTTAACTTTAATATCTTCCAAACATAAACATATGATAAAACACTCAAGAAGGAACCAGTAACAAAAAAAAAATATTTGATTTTAAAACTGGATTTTTTTGACAAAAAAAACTGTATATCTTTAAATAAACTAATAATCATCATTAATCAAATAAAAATTTTCAACCAAATGTCTTAAAAACATTTAAGAAGTAATCGAACTATTTATTTTCAAATAAAATGTTAAAAAATGTGGATCTATGTAGAAAATATTTCAAAAAGAAAAATCTACTTTCAATATAAAAAAAAAAAGATTCTATTTTCAAAACAAATTTTAGAGTAAAGAGACAATAAGTTTAAATACAGTAGGAAGAATGATGCCAGCTTAAAAAACATAAAATATGATCACAATTTAAAGCAAAAGATATTGCAAACTTATAATTCAAAATAAAAGATTTAATTTGTAAAATATTAAACAATAAAAATAATTGTTTCTATTTTTGTAATAATCCACGGAATGAGAACAATACTTTCAAATCAAATTTAAAATAATAAGGTTAAAAAAATAAGGACAGTAAAATATTTTTAAAAAAAAACCTTCTATTATTTTTTAAAGGAGGGAAATCAGTTAAAAATAATAAAGGAATTGATTGATTTTGTTTAAAGGTACATGCAACACTTAAAACATATTCAAATATGAAAAATTGCCCCTAAACATCTGTTGAAAAAAAATGACTAATTTAAAATTTTAAAATATGCCACTTGTGTATTAATAAAAAAAGGGACTTCCATCACTTCCAAAACTTCATAGATATTACTAGATCAATTTTTTATCATTATCCAACATAACCACTTTATTCCGCGCCAGCGAGCCTAACAAACCATCAATGTCCAACAATGATCACCTCATGGTCAACATATTCTATTCAAATCATTTAAAAACCACCATATAATATCAACCAATTGCCCTTAATCAAATTTAACCCAAAACACAAGTTTCCCTACTTAACATGTAGGTAAGATTCTCAACTTATCAACCATTACTTCATGACTGCTATAATATTTTCAAATCCTCAAAATCTCAATCAAATCCCAATTCAATAAAATTTTAGTCAAAATGAAACCTAAACGGTCATACCTTAATTCCCTAACTTCTTCCGTCTCACTTCCCAAGGATTTTAGCCAATATAAAATTTTCATTAGCACCAATATGTCTAAAGAAACCAAGAAACCTAGAATTCCTTTCAATTCTCTAAATCCATACCAAATCCTAATATTCACAACTTTGAATCTCTCTAACTCCCTTCTAAATCAACATCAACAAGTCAAACTAAATAGAACCCTTTCTAAGCATCACATAAACTAATGCGGTCATCAAATTATAGAAAGTCCTCAAGTAATCAAAACCCCAACAAACCTTAGCTTTAAATATTCAAAACTGAACCAAATCCTCATACCTAAAGGTATAAACATATTCCAAACAACCATACCCAAACCATATTACTTCATTCAACTTTCCCATCAAAACTGGCAAGAATTTAACCATCATTATTTCTTATCTTGTTAGACCAAAGCCAATATTTTCTAGAAAATCCTCAATTCTTTTCAATGTACCCACTCTCCAAATCTTAAATAGGAAATCGTGAACATTTGTGCACTTAACGTGGACATAACTTCTAATTCTAAACAGAACTTAATTCACGCAACTTACCTACCTTTTATTTCGTAGACTAGCTAGTTTTTATACAAGATAGAGAAATTGATTATTCAATTTACCTTTCATATCCTTAAAACATTGGCCCACCAATTCTAATCATTAAATAGAGCAGTTACTGTTGTTTGTCACCGGCCGCAAGTGCACGAGTCGCACCAAGTAATAAAGTGATAAGTAAAGTATCGTTCCCACGAGGATTTGGTCCAAAACCCGATCAAACAATGATTGTCACACTCTCGCCCAATTTGAGTGACACAAATGTTTAGTTTAAAAATTAACTAAGAAACTTAAATGAAAATAAACTATAAACAAGTGATTCTCCAACTTCAAGGATAAAATGGGTCCTAAGATTATCTATCCCCCTTGTACTTCTTAAAACTCAATTAACCTCCCCTTAAAGAAGCTCTCAACGAAACCACGTGCTAATCTAGGGTTCATAGAGTACTTGTAAACGCTCTCTCAAGTCAAGAACAAGTGTTTAGTCTTATTAATTGCACAATCTCTTGCTACAAGTTAATAAAACCCAATTATCACGCTCCAACCCTAATGTGACTATGCAAGGCTAGCAAGTATATCTCTATCTTACCAACAAAACCATCCATCCATGCAAACTTCAGGTTCTTGCACTATTTTACCCAAGTTCTACACTCAATCTAGCACTCTCAAGCATCAATCAAGTGAACCCAACATCTAAATGGTAATCAAGCACTTAGAAGCATTAAGAGAAGAGTAAAATAAGCACATAGATATCATTAATCACAACATAAGAGGAGGAATCAAGAATCAATACATACAAGGGTTCAAAATAATCCTAGAATCAAAGTATTTAGCTATACATGTTCAACAACCCCATAGGAGCATCCATATATACAATCAGAAATAGAGAACAAGAGAAGATAATGAAGATGGAGAAGATAAACCAAGAGAGAAGCCCAAATCTCTTCAAAGCTCCAAGCCCAAGCTCAATCCCCTCCAAACTCCATGCCCTAGCAGAGCAAAACACCCCCAAGAATGCCCAGAAGTCGAAGAATCTCGAGCTCCCTCGAAACCCTAGCTTTTATATCACTTAAATCTGTCAAAAAACGCGCAGCAGAGTCGTCCGTTCGCCGTGAGTTCGCCGCGGCGAAGTTCACGGCGAACTATGATCGTTTCTGCCTCTTTTTGGGGGTTTTGGCTCGCCGTGAGTTCGCCGCGGCGAGATCACGGCGAACTGGGACCTGTCGGTAATTTTGGAAATTCGGGGACCTATCTGTAATTTGGGAATTTCGAGGTCCTTTTCTGTAATTTTTACAATTCGTCCAGAAACTCATATTTTCCCTTTTTTCTTGAAATTTCAGCTTCTAGCCCCAATTTCTCCCCTTTTTAAGTGTTCTTCTTAATCCGGGATCCCTTGATTATTGTATCAAAATATTCCTACAATATTTACATAAAACAACATAAGCAACTAACTAGAAATATGATTAAAATCTACACAAATGAACAATAATGTGCAACCAAATCAAATGAACATTTTCCTATCTTGAGTGTCCAAAATATATCAATTATTACAAAAAACTCAAGGAAAATGTGTTGAATTTACATGAATTCCAAGAGTTATCACACCCCCAAACTTAGACTTTTACTCGTCCTCGAGTAAAACAAGATATGAGATTATCAGATTGATAAATTATCCACTTACTATGCATGCAAGTAGTTTTCCTCATTAGTTTCTCAAGAAGATATATTCATTAGGAAATCAATGGAATATAGAGGGATGCAAAATTCACAAACTAAGAACAAACTTCCCAACAATTTCCAAGTGTGTGTGTGTGGAGTCAGAGACCAATTCTTCAGCAAATGTCACAAAGAAAATTGCAACATTTCAATATATATTAAGCCCTCTCAACATTCAAACTTCATATGCCTACTCTCTTCCTCTCTCTCCACCAAAAGAATTTTTCTTACATAAATTCAAAATCAATGGGCCTTGATAAGCTTGTAATGTGGCCAAGGGTTAAGCTCAAAGAAAGAAAGGTATAAAGAGAATTCAAATATCTTGAGATAGATGATAATATGTAGCTCATCTTTCTTTTCTACACAAAATTCCCTTCCAAAATTCAAAGCACTCCCCCAAACTTATCTCAAATTGATGTATGTGCACTCCAAGTCTTATTGAAACTACATTTTTTTTTCTCTTTTTCTCTTTTTCTTCTTCTTCTTCTTTTTTTTTTTTACATAAACTTGAAATGACTTTGGAGTACAACACTACTACAAAAAACTCTTTTTATGTCACCAATTAACGTCACTTATTTAAAAATGTGACATTGAAAACACACAGGAAAGAAACAACGTCACACTTAAAATTAAGTGTGATGTTGAAACTTTTCAACGTCACACCAAAATTTGGTGTGACGTTGAAAGTGGTTTTCCGCGTCACACCAAAATTTTGGTGTGACCTGGAAAACTTCCCCTCCTTCTTTTTTCATTTCCCCCCCCCCATACGTTCAACGTCACACCAAAATTTGGTGTGACGTTGAAAGTGGTTTTCCACGTCACACCAAATCACGTCACACCAAAATTTTGGTGTGACGTGGAAAACGTCCCCTCCTTTTTTTTCATTTCCCTCCCCCCCCCCCCATTTTTTTCATTTTGGTGCCCCCCCAAACAAAAACCAGCTCCAGCTCTCCCCCACCCCAAACAAAAACCCCCCACCCCCCCGTGCCCCCAGATGCCCCACCCCCCGTGCCCTCAGCTCCCCCACCCCAGCCCACAGCTCCCCCACCCCCCAACCCACAGCTCCCCCCTTTCCCTCCCCCTCCACAGCTCCCCCCCAGCGGCCCTCAGCTCCCCCTTCCCCCCCCCCACAGCTCCCCCCCAGCCGCCCACAGCTTCCCCATCCCCTTCACCCTCCAGCTGCAGGTTCGTTTCTTCTTTTCTTTTTTCTTTTTTTTTTCTGGTGATTAAATATGCAATTTCTATCGGGTTCTTTTTTTTACTTGTTCAAAGTTTTTTTTCAGCTCTGTTTTCCTATCAGGTTCAGCAATTTCAATCGTGCCTCCGTTTGCAGCTTCACTTCATCCAGGTTCCTTCTTTTCCTTTTTTTTTCCTGATAATTAAATCTGCTGCCTTTTTTTTCTCAATTATAAATTGCAAAAAATGCCATAGAATATTTAATGGTTTTGTAAGTCTTGTAAATTGGTCTACCATAGAATGTTTAATGTTCAATTGTAAATTGGTTTGCAAATGCTGTTAGGTTGTAGTTGCTGCAAATATTGCATACTTTCCAAAATGTTTTATAAGTCTTGTAAATTGGTTTGCTATTGGTTTTTGTTCTCAAATTGCTGAAGATTTATTTTGTCTAATTGACCTGCATTTAGATATTTGCAATGTATGTATATCAACGGGGAATAGAAAAATTAAAAACGTTTTTTTTAAAAAAAAAAGAAACCATGTCACACAATGTAAGATGTGTGACGTGGTTTCCAGGAAACCACATCACACATAAATATTATGTGTGACGTGGTTTCTCCGAGTAACTTACAACGTCACACATAATATTATGTGTGACGTTGTTTCTCTGACTTTCTACGTCACTTGTTTATGTGACGTTAAAAGTCCATTTTCCATGTCACTTGATTCAATGTCCCCTGAAAAAGTGACGTGGAAACCCCCAAAATTTGTGACGTTAAAAGTACTTTTTGTAGTAGTGCAAGCTTTGAACATCATGTATTATTTACATTCCCCATACCCACTTACAATAACATTCATCTCATAACCACTATACCAATTCTTACCACCAATAGTAATCATCAAATTATCAATCATCTCAAGATCAGGGTAATTCATGGTTTTTCGGGTTATAACGGTTAAGGTCTAGTGTGGGCTCCAAAAAGAAAATTCACATGGTTTTTCAATTAAAGGCTCAAATGGGGGTTCAAATGGAAACAATTCAAAGGTAGGCTTGAAAGGCTCAAATGCATTGGAAAGAATGCCCATATCATTTTCCAAAATCATGCAAAATCATTACAAAGCCTCAAGAGATTCCAAGATAGGTTCTAGAGTTATCAGCTAAGAAAGAAAATATAAATTGAAATGCTACAACATCTCCAAACAAAAGCATCCAAATTATTCCCAACTCTGTGCCAGATTTGTTTCAGAATTGTCAGAAAGCCAGTCTCGATAATGCAAATCAAGCATTCAAAAATATTAACCACAATTTCCTCTTAAACATATAATATAAGCAACCAATCTATCATTGGATCTCACATTTTAGTTCAGTGGATACTAAATCAATCTAAATCATGCTTATTGTAAAATAACCAGTAATCGTCCAAGTTTCCAAAATTGAAATTCATGTCAATGTTAACCAACAGTCTATCATCAATTCAGTCAGTCCCAAGCAAATTGGAAATGCAAGAAACTTCCCTTTAAATGCTCTTTGTGCTCCAAACTTGCTTTCCTTTGCCTCATGTAAAATTTGATGATAAACCTTGAAAGTGCTCAAAAGAGGTCACACCTACTAAAGAAAAGCAACAATGAAAAATATTAAATGTTTAAAGCTTGGGTTGCCTCCCAAGAAGCGCTAAGTTTATAGTCTTCAGCCAGACTTCCAATGCTACTGCTAATCATACGTATCAAAAACAAAAATCACCTTGTCTTCATTTCTTTTCGAAAGACAAGGCTTCAGAAAAATTGGGAATTCATTCATACAAGCATTACATGTTCCTTTAATCAAAATTGATTTCAAGGTACATGATCCAATATGGCACATGGGATGCTCCAATTTAATTGTTTCAAAATCATCCCCATCAGCCCCCAAATACTTTAAAAACCCAATGAAATCTACTTGACTCCCATCAGTAGGAGTCAAGCTATCAATAAGAGGATTTTGAACACAGATTGCAGGAAACTCAATGTTTCTCTCTCCCTCTTCCATTTCTAGCTCAAAATCACCCACAAAAGTATCACAAACCATTGAAAGCGCATTATCATTTCCCATATGCAATTGCTCACTTGAAATGGCCTCTTCCACATAAGAGTCATTTGATTTATCAATGAAAACACCTGTTTGCTTTAAAGACTCAATGGTAGAAGCCAGTTCATTTGCCCTAGATGCTAAACTTTCAAGAACTAATTCATGTTCATTTAATTTTTCTTTTGTCCAAGCTCTCATTTCATTTTGATTATCCAAAATACGCTGAAGCATCTCCTCTACTGTGGGCTTTTTCTCATGAATGGGAGTGATTTCTTCTACATGACTAGGTGATGTTTGAAAATATGATGCATATGAAGGGAAAGAAGCATTTGGATCCCAAGGCAATACATGTTCATTGTAACACCCCAAATTTTAGAAAAGAGAAAATAAGGAATTAATTAAGATTTAGGAATATTATTAAAATATTAAAAAGCATTAAAAATGAACTTATGATGTTCTAGACATTTTTAATAAATTTTAAGGGTTATTTTATTTACACAAAGAAGAAAAAATATATAAATATAATAATAATTACAAGATAAAATTTTAACCTAAGCAAATTTAATTGGGAAGTCATTTAAAAACTTGAAAGCCTTATAAATGAATTTATGAAGCTAGGTGTATTTTTAATAATTTTAAGGATTATTTTCCTTAGAAAATAAAGAAAAAAATAATTAGAAGATAAATTTTGATTTGGGAACTTTAGGAGAATTTATTTTAAGGCTTAAAGAAATTTATGACTAAGAAAAATCTCTAATATGATATAAGAATTTATTTTAGAAAATTATTTTCAAGAAGGGACTAAACTGGAAATAATAAAAAGTTGGTTTTAGGGATTAAAACGAAAAGAAGAAAGTTTTAGGGGTCAGAACTCTATTTTTCCCCTCACCTTTTATATAATACTCCCTCCGTCCCCTGTTCCTCACTCTCTCGATCTCTCCCTCACCGACCCTCTCTCTCTCTGGCTCTCACCCTTCTCTGTTCCTCCGTCCACCAGCGGCTCCATCGACGGCGTAAACGGCGGAGAACGACGGCGAGTAGCAGCGGAAAACACGCATAGAGCTTGGGTAAGCTTTTGTCCTTCGTTTTCCTTCCTCTTTGGGTCCGATTTCAGCGATTTTGAGAGGGGATTTATTCAGAGTTTGGGGATTTTTAAAGCTCCTGAACTTACAAAAATGAAGCTTAGGCTTCAATTTTAGTGATTTGGGAACGATTCTTGAAGAAGGAATCAAGTTTGGTTGATTTGTTCTAAAAACCCCAAATCGGGTTACTGTTCACCCGCACCCTTTCTTTGATTTCTGGGTATATGTTGATCGAAATTCTAATTAATCGTGCTTAGGAGTAATTTTGAGTAAATTTAAGGTCTTGGAGGTATGATTTTGGGAAGTTGGGAATTTTTGAAACAATCATCTTCTTCCCCTGTTTTGTACTGTTCTGGGCCGATTCTTGTTCCCTCTGTTCCGTCGATTTCCCTTGCTTCCTGAGGATCTTAGTTACTGTAATTGTGTCCGATTATGATGTTGGAAGTTGATTATTATGGCTGATGAAGTTTAATTCTCTGCCTCTTGATTGTTTTGCTCGACGGGTTTCAGAGGAAAGGGAGGAATTTGTTTATATTATACTGTTATTAGAACTCTATTATGTGCCATTGAATTCTCAAATGATGGTGGAAAACTTTTATTCTTCCCTCTGGTGTATGTTCGGCTTCCCTGGGTTGAAGGAGGAATATTGTGATATTTAATTTAGTAGGATTAAGATTTAATTGGAATAGGAAGTTGTTGTGAATTTCTCTTCCTTTTTGGTTAATTTGGACGACTGTTGGCAGGGAATAGATGAGGGAAATCAATTGGTATTAAGGTTTAATTGAGATTTTATTCTATTTTGATGTTAAGTTGAAATGGAGTGATTGTGGATATATATGTGGCTGTGAAACCTTAAGTGGATACAGGAGACATTTGTTAAAGAAAGAGAGTTGATCTTTGGGAGACAATGAAGTATAGGGATTAATTTAATGATTAAGGGTGAATTGATGAGTGTTTAAGGTATTAAGGAGTTAGGGTGGAAGCTGTGAATGATGGAGCAATTTTGTTAATTTAATTTGATATGTTCCACTAATAAATTTATTAGGTTGTATTCTCAAAGGACGATTTAGAGTGTGCTAGAAGATGACTCAAGGATTTAAGGGTGTTTTGGCTGGAATCTGATTTGGGCAATTCTTTTCTTATTAGTTTGTTTGATTTAAGTAATGTGGGACTAACAAGGATTAGATATATGAATATGAGAATTCTTAAGGGCTAAGACAATGGTTAAGGATTTTGATCAATTTGAGTATAATTTCAAATTAGGAAAGGGGGAAACAATTTGTGTGAAGTGGTGACCTACTTTATGGGTAATTGATGTTTGATTATAGGAAAGAAACGAGATCAAAGGATGGAAACGATAAGGAAGGGCTTGGGCATTGTTCAATAAGAAGATGGGAATTATGGGATTATTAATTGATTATGAACTTTTGGTCCTGTTTGAGGATCTATTTAGGTGATAATAGGATAATGTATTGTTATCTTAATGATTTTAGTAAAGCTAGGTGTGGTTACATAAAGATTTGAATAAATGAAATTTGAGGTTTTAATTTGGAATTAAGTAGGAAATTAGGTTGTAAGATGTGATATAAATTGGGAAAGTGTATTGTAAGATTTAAAAGATTCTAAGGGATTTTAGGAATTAATTATTATTTTATTTTCTGTTCTGAATGATTTGTATTGGTAATGGGAATTAATATTTGAAGGTTCAATGGTTATTAATTGAATCTAAATTGATTTAGAGGTATCCAATTTAGGTTTAAAGAAATGAAGGAAATGGTAATGATGTTTGATGATCGGTTAAAAAGGAAATAAAGGATTTCAAGTGATAAAGGAACGGTTGGAGGTAAGTGGTTAGTACCTTGAGAAGAATTAAGTTAAGGCATTAAGCATGGACTTTTATGAATGATAGAGTATTTAGTTTACAGAACTTTAAATATTGAACTAGGAGTTAAAAATGGTTCGAGGTTTATTGATCTATGCTCTGTTATGTATTTAATACTATGAAGATCTAAGTTTGAAAGATGTTAAGGAGGATTATATATATACATAAATAGATTTATTGGAGATCAGATATGCCTAGCTTAAGGTATTGGGAGATGGGCTATGGGTGGAAGCATTAAGGTAAATAAGGATTTAGAAGATAAAGAAATACGATTTGGGTTTGATTGTGATTGATGATTGATTTGTAGTATTCTTTAATAAATTGAATCACTAGGGTTTGATTTACATTATTAATTTATTTATTCTTGAAAATTTTATAATAAATAGGAAATAAATATATATATTGGTGTGTGCTTGTGTGTGTGAATGACTAAGGCTTTTCAAGAATAATTTTTATAACAATTATTGATCAAACATTAAGAATAAGAAAATATAATGTAAGTAAATTAAGGTAATTTTGGATGATCATAGTTCTAAATAAATATGGGTAAAACATCATTTACTTAGAAAATAAGCTTTGGGTAGTACTAATTAAATTAGGACTCGTGAGAGACGCTGGATGATTATATATATAAACATAGGAATTAATTTATTATTTATATATTATATGTAAATAGGTCCTGATAGTGGCATAAGTCGAGGAGGTCAGTGGAAAAGAGACAGTAAAGGATTAAGCTTGGATTCCAGGTAGCAGTTTATTTCAGTAACAATTAAATTGCATGTATTGTTTTGTAATAACTGTTGCATTTAGTTGGTATGTTGTTATTCCTCAGATGGAGTACTCCAGGCTTAGGTGATTAGCTACACCTTTGCGAGATTAGTTACGTTTTAGCCTTATGTGCTTTAACGAGAAACCCTGCAGGTAAAGCCTCCACTATAACGAATATATTGTTATTAGTGGTTGGCAGGTGCTTTTAGCACACAAATTAATAGGAGTAAGACTATCATCATTTGTACAGCTTTATGAAATATATACATGACAATTGCTAGCATGATAATATATGTTAATGAAAGAAACTGCTATTGGGATTTCCAATCTCACCCCCTTCCCCAAACATTTCCAGTTTAGCAGGTTAAAAGAAGCTAGCGGGGGAGAGGAGTAGACGAAGAAATTAGGAGTAGAAATTGAAAAGTCAGAGGTAGTAAATATTTTTAATAAGATTATTTGTATATGTTGTAAAAGTAAAATTATTAAATTATTAATAGAGAGCCTAGAAAATAAAATTACTATAAATGTATTAAGGGAATTAAATTTCCTAAGAATTTCTAATTATGAATAGATAATTTAAAAGGGAAATGTATGTATTATCTTAATGTCGCTGCGTATTCTGGTAGAAGGGTTATCAACCGAGGTAACCCCAGCGTTTTAATATCGGAAAGGTAGAAACCCATAAATAGATACAGAGAACCCATGAATGGGTTTTCACTCCCCACACACTATCATCAAGGGGAGAAAATTATAAGGGAACTTAAGTAGTTTAATTGTTTTATGCACCACTTGGTCTTATAAAAGTTTTAAATTCTGAGCTGTTCGAAAAGCCCATTCCAACTAACCGAAGGTTGGATAAATATTTTAAAAAGAAAAAGTTTTAAATTTTCCGTATTTTTGGGCTTCGAATATTCGTAAAAGTGGTTATAATTCAATTAAATTGCTATAATATAGTAGTAAAAGTCCAGGTGTTACATTCATGATTCCAACTAGGGTTAAAAGAATTATCATGCCAATCAGTTTGAACCCTAGCAAAATCATCCCCTACATAATCCAAGGTTGAGACATGGGGGCATTGATCAATATAATGATTATCTCCACAAAAATTGCAACAAATATACTCATATTGAGGTTCAAAATCATTAGGGTCATAGCAAGAATGTCGATAATCATTATCCTGTTCAAATCCACTACTTGCCCCATTAGTCCACCAAGGATAATCCATAATAAAATTTAAAAGAAAATAACTAACAAACTAAAAAGACAAACAAAGAGAACAAATATATACATATGAACACAAGAAAAGAAGCTACAAGAGAAAAACAAACACACGAACAAATATATACAAACTCAAGCTTAAGCTACTAGTACTCTAACCAAGGTTGACCAAGGACGGTTTTGGGAAACAAATCCCCGGCAACGGCGCCAAAAACTTGTTCGTCACCGGCCGCAAGTGCACGGGTCGCACCAAGTAATAAGTGATAAGTAAAGTATCGTTCCCACGAGGATTTGGTCCAAAACCCGATCAAACAATGATTGTCACACTCTCGCCCAATTTGAGTGACACAAATGTTTAGTTTAAAAATTAACTAAGAAACTTAAATGAAAATAAACTATAAACAAGTGATTCTCCAACTTCAAGGATAAAATGGGTCCTAAGATTATCTATCCCCCTTGTACTTCTTAAAACTCAATTTACCTCCCCTTAAAGAAGCTCTCAACGAAACCACGTGCTAATCTAGGGTTCATAGAGTACTTGTAAACGCTCTCTCAAGTCAAGAACAAGTGTTTAGTCTTATTAATTGCACAATCTCTTGCTACAAGTTAATAAAACCCAATTATCACGCTCCAACCCTAATGTGACTATGCAAGGCTAGCAAGTATATCTCTATCTTACCAACAAAACCATCCATCCATGCAAACTTCAGGTTCTTGCACTATTTTACCCAAGTTCTACACTCAATCTAGCACTCTCAAGCATCAATCAAGTGAACCCAACATCTAAATGGTGATCAAGCACTTAGAAGCATTAAGAGAAGAGTAAAATAAGCACATAGATATCATTAATCACAACATAAGAGGAGGAATCAAGAATCAATACATACAAGGGTTCAAAATAATCCTAGAATCAAAGTATTTAGCTATACATGTTCAACAACCCCATAGGAGCATCCATATATACAATCAGAAATAGAGAACAAGAGAAGATAATGAAGATGGAGAAGATAAACCAAGAGAGAAGCCCAAATCTCTTCAAAGCTCCAAGCCCAAGCTCAATCCCCTCCAAACTCCATGCCCTAGCAGAGCAAAACACCCCCAAGAATGCCCAGAAGTCGAAGAATCTCGAGCTCCCTCGAAACCCTAGCTTTTATATCACTTAAATCTGTCAAAAAACGCGCAGCAGAGTCGTCCGTTCGCCGTGAGTTCGCCGCGGCGAAGTTCACGGCGAACTATGATCGTTTCTGCCTCTTTTTGGGGGTTTTGGCTCGCCGTGAGTTCGCCGCGGCGAGATCACGGCGAACTGGGACCTGTCGGTAATTTTGGAAATTCGGGGACCTATCTGTAATTTGGGAATTTTGAGGTCCTTTTCTGTAATTTTTACAATTCGTCCAGAAACTCATATTTTCCCTTTTTTCTTGAAATTTCAGCTTCTAGCCCCAATTTCTCCCCTTTTTAAGTGTTCTTCTTAATCCGGGATCCCTTGGTTATTGTATCAAAATATTCCTACAATATTTACATAAAACAACATAAGCAACTAACTAGAAATATGATTAAAATCTACACAATTGAACAATAATGTGCAACCAAAATCAAATGAACATTTTCCTATCTTGAGTGTCCAAAATATATCAATTATTACATAAAACTCAAGGAAAATGTGTTGAATTTACATGAATTCCAAGAGTTATCAACTGTTCATCAAATTATACTGTTCCTTTTTTTAAATAGGTTCTTATCGACCTTACTATCCTCCCCACCACGGGACGGAAGATATACCAAATGACAATATGGCAATAAATATATAATTAATAAGACCTAAATAGTACGAGGTATACTCTCTCACTCACCTACGGATGGAAGTCACACCTACAAGAATTAACATACGAAAACAAAGCCTAAATAAGGGAAATGATCGGGAATGTATTGCCACTATACCACTAATGCATGTGCAATACATAACCAAAAACATCATGAAACATGTGCAAAGCACCTTCCAGGTCTTAGACTATGAAACTGCTACCAAATGTAACATTTGCCCCCCATAATACAGTTTTAGCTATACTAATCAACTCCAACTAAATTTCAAACACTATGTTAGGAAAAATAGACTAATTTAGTGAAATAGCTAATATAGTTAGAAAAGATTTTCCATGACGGTTTCCATTTAAATCAAAACGCACAAACTAACTATGATAGGAAAAGAAGCTTCCAAATATAAACACACCCTATCATAGTTAGAAAAGGATTCAACTTTATAAAAATGGAGATCCATGTAAGAAAAAGATGAAAATAATTTAAATAATGTTTACATGGGTCACAAAAGCAATAAGTAATAGATTTCATTTATCCATGTTAGAAAAAAAAACTTTCTAAAATTATGAAGCTTACATGGATATTTAAAATTGCAGATTCTCATAAAACAGTTAATTTATGTTAGATAAGGATTTACCTAACATGGATATTTAAAACAACCTAATTACAACATAGTAAGACCAATTCAAATAAGTGCACCTATATGATGATATAAAAGGAAATTGCAAATCAATTCTAAGAGACAATATATAATGCTATCTACATCAAAGCGAAATCATAACAAAATGCATTAACCTAAGTGTGGCAATAACCTCTGTCCTAATGGCCCAAAGGAACTCACTATATCAGTGAGAAGCTCCCGGATCCTTCCCTTGACCGTCTACTCCGTGACTCGAACCTGTGAAAGTGAGATAAAAGTAGGGTAGTCCCAAGGTAACCACTTACTACCTGCCTACATATGCATGTATGCCAGTAAGGTGCCAAGTGGGATGATATAATATATAGATGTATGCATAATAATCCATGATACACATATTCAGGTATAATGCCAACATTTCAACTACAATCAGTAGAAAAGTCTCATAGTGATATAGAGTATTATTTTTTATAAACCATATCAAAACATATTTCAACATCATACAAGTGGAATTCCAGTCGGGGCTTAACCCTCCCTGTAAACCACGAGTAGAACCAATCAGGGCTTAAACCACCCTGGATTACCTAGGGTGAACATCCCCAAATACCTTAGTCCCTGTGGGCCAATAGCGTACCTCATCACATGATGGCAAATAATTCTCTGTAATATTTGCTACCTAATTATACTTTTTAATACATTTTAAATTACTATTTAACAATTACAAAATTATTTATTGACTAACTATGTTAGAAAAAGAAGTTTACCAAAACAAACACTAACATAGTTAGAAAAGGCTTATCGTCGTTTGAATAAAAATATCAATTGAATACCCTAACCATGATAGAAAAATGGATTTCTAATATTAAAAGGCTATCATGGTTAGAAAAGAATTTAACATAACATAGCAAAAGATTATCCATGTTAGAAAAGAAATTCTCTAATACAACAATGGCTAACATGGATAAATAAAGCCAACCTACTACCTGACTAATCAACACATTCACAAACAGCCAATAACATATTTGACCATTAAACACTTTCACGAAAAATAACTAAAACCATTATAAATTTAAATCTCTCAACCATGCAACATTTTCAAAACATGCAAAATCCCAATAGTCCACAATAAAACCAACATAGTTGAAACACCAATAAAGTTTAGACCGGTCTTTCAGAAACAAAATAACATGTTACCAAAATAATTATTCTATAAGAAAATCCTCAATTTGAGAATAAAGAAGCACAACGTGGAAATATAAGCGGAAGCAAAATAAGTGATATGAATCCCTATTTGTGGCAATATCTTCTGTCAAACCAGACCAGAACTCACTAGCTTAGTGAGACGGTCCCAGATCCTTCTCTTGGTTTCCTACTGCGTTGCTAGGACCTGTAAAAATAGATAAAATGGGGGTAGACCCAAGTAACCACTAACTGTTCGCCTACGTGCGGTGTGTGTTAGCAAGGTGCTCAGTGGAGTATTACTAGGTATAACTGAATTGAATACATGAGGCAGTTACCATTTAAATACAAGACAAAATCATAATATATATTTCCACATAGATTATCATCACGAGACAGTTCCTCAAAATCACACAAAAAATCACATATTCACATTCATATACATCACACATAAAATCACATATTCACCTTCATATATTGCAATCCAATATACAGATAAATAAAATCAAACAATCAAGAACACCGTTATTATACGGTCCAGTAGGGACTCACAACCCTCGCCTGAGACCGGGGGCGTTCTCCCCAATTCGTCTTTCCATTTTATGTTATTTAGTCCTTGTGGGCCTACAAGGAACCTCATCGCGCGATGGCATTTTTATTTATTTATTTATTAATTCGGTGTTCACACCATCAGCACAGCACATCATAAATGTACAAATCCAACATATGGCACAAGGCCCAGTCCAGAAAATTATCAGATTCAATCATACAGATATAATTAACAAATACTATAAATTTCCAAAACATACAAGTTCACACCTTCATGCCATTTAAAACTACATACTCCACTAAACAGGTTATATTATAAATATAAGCTTTTCAAAATTTATATTCATCAAGATTATAGCAAATCACAAAAATTATAGTTTCAAATACTCACTAACCCACACACACACGCAAACAAACAGAAGTAGTTACCTGATAGCTGGCAACAATCTCACAATAGTACAGCTCCCCCATGCTAACTCAAGACAATTCAATCACTACACAAAATATACATATAATTATAATTAATCGCCTACCAAAACAAGTTCATACATTGTAATTAAATTATTAACTACCCATTTCTTTTCCTCACTTAATTTAAATCATACTCTTTCTCCTTAATCCTCCTCCTTATATCTAAAATTCATCTTGAATCCAACCGATACAATTTCAAGCCTAAATAAAATTTTCCAAACATCCTCCAATTATTTCTCAATCTCAAAATCAATTCCTTAATCCACAATTTATTCTCCAAACCTTAATAGCTCAACAAGTTAAACTCAAGCCTAAAAATATCTCATTTCCTAAATCAGGGCCTACACCCTATCTAACCCAATTAACCTCACTAGTATTTTTTTTTTCAAGATAACCAATCACTACATGAAATTCTTTTCTCAAATCCCAAAGCTTAACTAGTGTAATTATAAGTTTCAAAATCACCATCCATTGCAAATTCCTCGTATTAAACCAAAAGATAATCTCTCTCTCTAATCCACTTGCACATGTATCTCATCACTCTTTTAGTATTTCCATCTAACTTCATTTGATTAAAACTCTTTAATACCCTGAGAACAATTATTAGCTTAAACAATCCTTAAACATAGCAAACATACTCGGTATATATTCAATGCACGCAACCACACAAAATTTCCATAACACCACATGTCACCCTCTAATCCAATCAAAAGTAGAGCTTGAACTAATTGAACAATAGGTACATATACCCGAAAAGATCAAGAGAGCTGAAGCATATGGAAAATTTGGGACCTTCAAGTACTGCCTTATAGAGCATGAAGAAGCACAAACTGGAGCTGCCACTCCTAGGAGAGGAGGCAGCGAACTCGGCGAACGACGGCAACGAGCGGCGGCGTACGACGGCGGGTGCTCGCTTTGGCAGCACTACTCCCTCTCTTTCTCTCTCTCTCGGCCAGATATACAAAGGAAGAAGAATGGATATGAAGATGATGAATCGGTGAGGAAGAGAAGCCCCCACAGCGCCGACGATGCCGTGGACTCTGGCCGACCATCCCTCTGCCTCCAGCTTCTTCGATCGACAGAGACAGGGCGTGAAGATGGTGATGAATACTGAATGGGTTGGGGGCGAGGTTGAAGAAGAAGGTTTTGGGATTTGATGGGAGAGAGGCGGCGAACCTTGAAGAAGAAAAGTGAGTGTGTGTATGTGTGTTGCTAGGGGTGAGCATTCGGTTATTCGGTTCGGTTTTCGGTAAAAACCGAAATAACCGAATAACCGAATAGGGAAAATTTTCAAAACCGAACCGAAACCGAACTACCGAATAACCGAAACCGAATTAACCGAAATATTTCGGTTCGGTTCGGTTAATAACCGAAATAACCGAAATTTTTTTCTTTTTAATTAAATTAGAATTTTTTAATTTTTAATAAATAAAACTCAATACAAATTATAAACCTAATAACCTCAATAAGTTCCCAAATAACATAATACAATATATAAACGAGAAACATAATATAAGATTTATAAGAAAAATGCAAAATACAAACAAAATAAATGTATTCAACATTATTTCATCCTATAAAAAAGCATAATAAAAATTTTAAAAACCAAATATTGATGAATGATATATGACATCTCACTTTTTGAATTAAAATAAGAAAAACAAAAAATATAGCTCGAAGTTTTGAATTTTAAAACTTAGTTGTATAAAAAGAAAAATATGAAAGAAAATATTTTTTAATTTTTTTTTTAACATTTCGGTTATTCGGTTATAACCGAATTATTTTTTTAGGCACCGAACCGAAAACCGAACACCGAAAAACCGAATTTAAAAAACCGAATTTATACCGAAAACCGAACCGAAAAAACCGAACTTAATTCGGTTCGGTTCGGTTTTCGGTTTCGGTTTGCTTTTGCTCACCCCTATGTGTTGCGCGAGGAAGAAGAAGGAACATGTACAGTGTGTGTGCGCGCGCGCGCGGCATGCATGAGGAAGAAGGAAGAATAGGTATATATATAAAGAAAGGGAAAATTAGGGTTGCTAGGTGGGAAAAATTACTAAACTACCCTCTAATTTAAAATAGCTTACAATTAAGGCCCTAAGATTCTATTATTTTCCTAAAATTCACCTTTATGATAGATTAGGAAATTTTATCTCTCCTAAAGTTCCTTCAAGCTTTAAAAATAATTTCCCTAATTTTGTATATTAGAAATAAATTCCCAATCATTCCTTCTTAATTTATATGGGAAATCAGTTTTAAAATCCTCCAAAAATACTTTAAATTTGTGAATTTGTTTATAAAGTTAATATATTTTTCTAGAGACACCTGAGAACTTTAAATGACTCCTTATTGCCTTTTCCTAAATTTTGGAATTATACACATTTATTGGTAATTTAAAATTCAGGATGTTACATTCTCTGCACCAGTGTCTCACACACAATTATATATCATCAAGCAATATGCAACATACCAAACCAATGGGGCACTCTGCCCTTTTTAATATTTCCCAAAATATGCAATATGAGTTCCAAACCAATATACATTATTTTCTAAATGTATGATGCAATACACAAATTTATACTAGTTCAGGATAAGCATCTCACATGACTTTTGTATAGCAAAATAAACAGTTGAAATCTTATCATACATATCGTTGTTCAAAGCATCCATAGTTGGATGAGAGTTCAAATCTCTTACCAACAACACACACACACACAGAGAGAACAGATAGAAGTGATTACCTGGTAGCTAACGCCAATCTCACAATAGCGCCGCTTCCCTCAATGCTATCTTAGCACGATTTAAACTCTACATAACATACACACATGCAATTACTTATCTATCAAAAGGGAATACAAATTACAAATCAAATTCCTAACCACCCACTCCTAGTTTCAACTAATTACATCCTACTAGTATCCATTCTTTCCTCACGATTTCACCAATTCAAGCCTAGGCATCCCAATGTTCTCAATTTACAACCTACACCATATCTAACCAATTTAACACTTCCGATAATTCCGTTAAGTCTAAATGATCTCCCAAATTCCATCAATTCATCTTAGGCACTCTAATTCATAAACTTCTCAAATTAAAATTAAGCTTAAAGCTACTTTAATTACTAGGAAACACCCAACAAAACCGAATTTAGTCCATCTTGCCTTTCTAATATCTTTGATCTACCTAGACGGCTCAAACGGTAACACATAATTCTTTATCCAAGCAGTAGTTTTCCAAATCCTTAAAAAATTCTAAGCTTTCAAATTAAGAAAATTATTTCAAATTCTAAAGTCACCCAATGAATAAATCTAAACCCATAAGATCAACCTACTAATTTACCTCAACAAATCTATAGTTAATTATTATCAAAACTCAATACCCACTTCAAACCTAAATTCAAAATTTTTCTTCAATCAACATAATATTGCTGTCATTGGAAATCTAAAATTATGTGTAAAAACTTTCATGAAGGAAGTTAGGTTAAAACAAGTTATCTTGGTTATCTAAATTATCTGCAAAACTTAGCTAATTAGAATAATAGCTAATGGCACGACGCAGGAAGAAGAAAAATTAAGTTGAATGAATGATAGCGGCGGCTTCTCACGCTTACACCACAAATGACGAGGAGATATAACCCTCCATGATATTTGTAAGGGGCCACGCACACAAAACCAAAGGAAAGAGGGGAGAGGATCCTCTCCTCTACCCTTCCCATCCTCTGCCCTCTTCTATCTCAAATTTTTTTAATTTTGGGGTCAAATTTTTTTAATTTGTTTTCATCATTAGATTCTACATAAAATCAGTGACATTCTGATATTTCATAGACAAAAAATGGTTCAATTTTCAATTTTAGATGATTTTTTAAAGATTTTATACTTTAACTTAAAAAAATACAGATTTTTAAGTATTAAATCTTTAAAAAATTATATAAAATTGAAAAATGAACCATTTTTTGTCTATAAGATATCAAAATGTCACTAATTTTATGTAGAATCTAATGATGAAAACAAATAAAAAAAATTTGACCCCAAAATTAAAAAAATTTGGGGTAGAGGAGGGAAGCCACTCCCAAGAAAGAGAGATATGACGCGAATGCGAAGACTCAAGGGCTCGGGGTATTTATATCTTTTTGATAATGGTATTTATATCTACTGCATGTAAATGTGAAAGGGATTCTAATGTTATTATTTACGTTTTTATTTTATTTTCTATTTATTTATTAAATATTATATATATATATATATATCTTCTTCCACACATTTTTTTTTTGTTATAAGAGAAATTTTAATAATTAACTAAATTTTGGACCCTATCTAAATATTTATTTATTTTATAAGAGAAATGACATCATTGTCTATTTTTAGATTTCATATTAAATTATCAATATAATCTCCTAATTATTTTCAACATTCTATGAAATTAATGCTTATCAATAATTAATTATCTTTCTTAAAATAAGAAAAATACTAAGCCCCTAAAAATCCTCAACAAACCTTAATTTCCCATAAGATAACCATAATTTCCCAAATTTATTATCAAAATCCTAAATAAAAAACATTAAATCTTAAATTAATTTTTTTCTACTGGCTCTTGGCGATTCACTGGAGTCAAATAGGTTAAAAATCTTGTTTTAAGTAGTATGGTTATGCAACAATTTCATATTTTTCTCTACTATTAATATCATTGTATATTTATATAATATTAAATTTAATTATCTTATAACTGTTATGATTGCTAGTTTAGCTGATCCGGCCTGAAGAATTGAGATCCGTAGGCTTCTATAGTTTGACATCCTGGTCAGCTTTTATAAAATGTGGGGCTTTTTTGTTATTGTTTGTGTCTTTTGCTAGTAAAGTAGCAGGAAACAAATCCTTTCTAGCTTCCTCCAAAGTCCACGGGTTCAACGGCAGATACAGAGAAGAAGTTTCCGTAACTCCTTATGGAGTTTCTGGACATGCTTCCAGCATAATGCTTTGTTAGATCCTCACCCATATCTCCCTTTCTAGGTTCATTTGTTGCTTTCATCAATCAAAAGTTCTTTTGTCGTGTAAGTGATTTCTTCAGTTAGAGCTTCTTGGGGTTGTGTAAAATTGTAGTTTTTTCTTCATTCTTCTCTTTTCCAATCTTTGATTGGACAACTCTATAGCAGAGTTTACAATAGGTGTTTTGGAGCTTTTGAATAGGGGTACGGTGGAGCTAGGTGGCTGACTGAAAGTTTGAGTTAATTGGGTGACTCTTGCATTAGATATCCTCATATTAATCATTTGGCTACTATTTTCATTATTATTAGTTAGTGATTATGTTTTCTTTCTTTCTTGTTTGAGCCATTGACGGTTTGGTAATTGTGGCGAGAAGTTGATTAGGATAGTCACCTCATTTTGCGAGTTTTTTTGACCTGTCTCAGCCACTGTTTTTCTGGTCCTCTTCACTCTCCATCTCTTCTCACATTGCCACAAGTGTTTTCTGATCTTATCTGGTCTTGCAGCTCACATCTTCCCTTCCTGTGGTCCTCTCCACTCTTTATCTCTTCTTGTTGCAGCTCGAATTGTAGCCAATCACAAATGAGTTGTTGTTTCTTGTCTTGGTCATTGAATATGATTCTATTATCAGCTCTGCAAACTTTGTTCTTTACCTGTCAAGTTAACAGATAACCTAAACATCTCTCTCTAAAATTGGTTCTTAAATTTTGTTGTTGATTGCATGGTAGGTGCTTGGTGAAATTCCTACCAAAAGAAAGTGAAATCTTAAACTAAAAATGGGAAAGAAAGGAGGAGCAAAAAGATTACCATATTCAACAGATGGGCCTCGAAATCCTTTATCATTAAGGGAACAAGCCACTGGGAAGTTGCATAAGAAGGAAGGCTCAAATGTCAAGTCAATGTTGAAGCTTGAGCACCTCGGAAACCTGGCAGTATTGGCTAGTCATGAGGTTTCAATACCATCTTTGGGTGCTTTCTACGGGCAAACGTTTGCTGGTGCTGCAGAGGCCATGGGCATACCACCTGATTCTTCTCTAATAACTTGTGAAAGGTATGCTCTTCCATTTCGTTTTTCCCATTTTCTTTTTACTTGCACATTGTTTCTCTTTAGTCCTTTTAATCATCACATTTCCATGCTTTTATTTACTTCAGAAAATGTCAATGGAAAATGTAACATGAGTGCATGACGGCGTATGATTCATATATTATATGTTGTAAGTCTGAAGTTTCAAGTTAATTGCAAAATTTTTGTAAAGCTCTGTGTCATTACTGTACTAGGATTTCTCATGTTCCCATCCTTTTGAGCGGCAGGATATAAACTGATAAGATTAAACAATTTCAATTTTAGCCACAATTTGTTCTCAATGGCTTCATGCAATCCTTATAACTGGCCCACCCCCATTTACTAAAATAAGGCTTTTGTTGTTTTTGTATTTTGTTTCGACCGATATTAATGCTTTGCATCTATGCGATGCAGTTTGGAAGCTTTTTTTTGGGTTAATGATGATTACTACTTTGGTCTTATATATAAGAGTTAGTTGAGGTTAACTTTGATCCAAATTAAAACAAAAGTTGTAACAAAACTTAACTCCAACTAGCACTTATATTAAGAAGTAGAGGTAGTTTAATTTGAGGAAAATATTTAAGTTGAGTTCCTTATATCCATTTCGTCAAGCTCTCGAATCACATCTGGTCATGTGTTTTATTTTTGAAATATTGTTATTTAACTATAAATTCATATAAAATAAATAGGACACATGTTATCAGTAGTAATTGGAGAAGTTGATATAATGGATGTAAGAAACTTGATGTTGGTATGATTTATAATTTAAGACGTATGAAACCAAGGAACATGAGATAATCTTGAAGTCTGTACATTTTTCGAATGATTTATAGATCAGTTGGAATATCTAATCAGACTTGCTGCTTAAGCTATTTTAATTTCACTTGCTACTTGTAATGGTAATTGAGTTTTATAACCACTTTTCAAAGTAGGTCTAGCAACCATGACCACCATTTGACTTCTTTACAGATGTGAAATTGTTCTGCATTCAGGCTTTAACTGTACTATACGAATTGAGAAGAGAAGAACGAAGGGCAAGCATAGGTGTAACAAATTCGCCAATGTCACTCAAAATAATGTGGTGTATAAGTGCCATTACTGTATGCATCAGAATATGAAGAATGGGACATTCAAGGGACATATAAAGGGGATATGCCCACCGAAAGAGAAATCATTGGAGGAATCTAAACATCGACAAATCGCATGGCATGAATCTGCCAAATTAGAAAAGGGAATTATGAATAAAGATGAAGCCAATGCCAGAAATGTGTTTGCTTCACAAGCCACAGCCACGGATGTTCCCACAACACATTGTCCAACAAAGTCACCTATTACAAGCCTCAGTAAAGCTTTGGAAGGAAGTAAAAGAAAGAGTTATATGTCTGCGAAAAAAGATGCAGAAAAAGCAACTAGCACATCAAGCAAAAGAAGAAAATCTTGGACTAGTTTGAATGAAATTGCTCAGAGGAGCGAGCGTAATAGCCTCATTGCTAAATTATCTATTCCATTCATCTCATAAATGTGAAAGTGCTCCTTATATTGGAGCAGTAGCTATATAATTTTTTTTTTATTAATTTTATTTTTCTTCCTTGATATCTCTTTAAATTATGCTAAATAGTCTTGTTTCTTATGACATTTCTCTTGACATGAAAAAGTTTTGATGGTCAGATAAACGTGTTAGTGTGTGTGTGTGTGTGTGTGTGTGTGTGTGTGTGTGTGTGTGAAGAATGTGTTTGTAATCACCTTATGATTATGTATAAATGTGGATAAGATCAATTAGGTACTAAAGGGCATAGACGCTTGTTGAAGACTTAATGGTAGTAGAGAATCAAAGATCCTTTATTGCGGAGTGTTCTTCGCTTTCTATGTTAATAATTGTTTCAGCATAAAAGTAAAAAAAAAATGTGATTTTTACGTAAAATAAAAGGACATATTTATTTGGTTGGATCTAGCAGTTGCAAAGATTGTTAAAGTCAGATTATACCAGATTAATTATATAAAATTATTGAAAGACTTGTTTAAAAATTTAAAAGGATATATAATTTTATTTCATGCAATGTTTTAAAAGCAACAGCCAAACTGGACGTCAAGCTAAAAAAACGAGTCACAACTCAAATGATCAAATTAGTCAAACTATTTGGTTAGACTATTGACGTAATAATTATATAGAATTTAAGAAAGCATAATTTGTAATCTTTTCAAATAAATAACACCATAGAAATACAGATTGTCCAAATATATACATACAAATATATAAATATATTTTGAAACGGCCAATTTTTTAGCGTCTTTGCATTTTCTTAAAATTTTCAATAATTTGTAAGTTAGGCTAATAAAAATCATTCGGTTTTTTCAACATTGTTTCAATTCCAAATCTGATTCAGTTTAGACTCAACATCAGTCCAACTCTGATCCAACTTGACTCAACAGTAAAAAAAGTTTAGTTCAAACTGACTCATTGAGATCCAAAGACAATTCAATCGATTGGCTCATTTGGTCCAATTTACAAATCATTGCCTTCATGAAAAAAGCAAAATCAATTTTTTTGGTCATAACATGTTCAAATTTTATAAAGTAGTCAATAAATGATAACCATATTAGAGTAGGTTCTATACATTTACACTACACTCGTTTGAAGATGAATGCACAATGAGCCTGAGAGGCTTCTGAAATGAATGCAAAAGTATACTTTTCTTCTCTAACTTCTAATTTTAGTCCTTCAATGAGGTAGAAAGGACATACCAAAAGCAAGAAAGTATATCACCATTTGAAATTGATAATTAGTTTGGTGCGGGTAAGTAAACACAATAACAACAGTCCATGACTGAATCACAGGTCGCCAAAAGAATAAATAAATAAATAAAATACACAGACATAGCAGGTGCTTTATGCTTCAGTGAACCAAAATTCCATAATATAACATGGTAAGAGGAAAATATAAGTTGTTCATTCTAAAACTAAATGAATCCTAATGCCCCATTCCATCCCAGGTGAACGGGATGATTGAATTGTGGTAAGTTTATTGGAAGAAGCCTAGCTGTTCCATACAAAATTCATGGTCCAAGAACAGAAGCTCCAAGCATTTAACGTTTGACCCATTGGAAACTTTTTCTAGCTTTGGCCTTTCCTGGCTTTTTCCTTTCTACCACACGAGGATCCCTAGTCAAGAAACCGGCTGCTCACCCAAAAAAAAAAAAAAACAAAACAAAACAAAACAAAACAAAAAACAAAAACAAACAAACAAACTGTATCAGTATATCATCATGCTGGAACCCAATAGAGTTAGGATTGATTCATGAAGAAAAATACAATACCAGATCTCAGGTAATCGTACTAAAAGAGGGTAAAGGTGAAATTTTGCCAAATGACTTTTACCCAAAGAGCGTTAGGCATAAATAGGAGTTGGAAGGTGCTCAACTAGACATAAGCTTTTAAAAGTGGTGCGAATTTACCAACGACATCATCTGCCTCCAAACGGCCGTTAAATGGAGACACTTGGCGCTTACATAGCATCCGACGTGCGGTGAAGCTCAAGAAAAATAAAGGGCAAAGGTGTCTCCATTCAACGGCCGTTTGGAGGCAGATAGCATCGTTGGTAAATTCGCACCACTTTTAAAACCTTATGTTTAGTTAAGCACCTTCCAACTCTTTTGTGCCTAGCGCTCTTTGGGTAAAAGTCATTTGGCAAAATTGCACATTTACCCTATTAAAGATATGCAACCAAGAAAAAGAACTTCTAAAGTCCTAGTTCTCTTTCCGTTTATTAAAGTTTATACAAAACTTCACAAGTTAAACCATTTCCATCAAAATACTGTCAAGTCTATCAAATAAAATATATGTATATACATATATATAAATTTTTGAAAAATATGAATAAAATAAAATTTAACCCATTCAGAAAAAGAAAATAATTGGTGATATCTGATTTCAACAATAATATGCATCTTGAATATGTGACAACATTTTATCATAAACCCCATCAATAATCAACAGATAATACTAAATAAAATTTTTAAGAAACATAATTTCAATATTTTGAATAAAATAGTTAATCATTGTAGAAAGTATTTCAGTAGTAGATTTAATTGTTAATCTATTCATTGATTTTGAGTGAGAGCAGCATAAATTCTCTATAAACGAAAGGAATTTTTTTTTTAAAAAAAAAAATAATACTGGTAAGGTTAGAGTAGTTTAGCTATCTCTAAGTGGAAGGGAGAGAAATATATTATTTATCTTCTGCATAAAATGTGTTGACGCAAACATAGCATGATAAGCAACTGATAGCAAGCTAAATGGTTATAAGTTATACCACTTCTAAGTGCTGGACGCAAGTCTGGTTCCCAGCTTTGCAAAGCCCTGCTGATCCCCAACCGTATTGCTCCAACTTGACCTGGCAGCACAACAAATTTTTTACGTGCATATCATTACGTATGGCAGATGCTAAAAAAAAGGATATAAATGAGTTTGGAATGTTTAACTATAGGTTCATCAAATGTTGTCTCGTCTGAATCCTTTTTTAAATCATAGTTTCTTCTCCCAGTAGGCCTTCAGTTTCTTCTTGAGACTTTTATTTGGAAATCAGAAACTCTCCTCAAAGTGAAATCTTTAGTTTGTACAGTAGTGCTCAACAGAATATTTGTGGGATGCTGAAGATTCAAAGATCAAACAGGGCACCTACTCCTAACATTTGATTTTGTGTAGGGACAACTCAATACTCAGAAGCAATTAGGCACTTCTTACGTTGCAGTATGCCTACTTCTCTTTGGAATAAGTTGCTTGATATTGTTGCCAAATCTGGGTTAGTCCAGAAAACTTGGATAAACATTTATTAATATAATTTGGGGTAGAAATAAAGATAACAAAGTTGCCTCAACTATAATGAGGAAATGGTCCTACTTCTTACTTTCTATTGGTGTTTTATTCATAATTCTTTTTTTATGGATTTGTGCTGAACTGTCATTTACTTAAATTCAATTTTTCTTTCCTCACTTCTCTTCTTTGCCCTTTGGTTTATTCTATCTCATAGGAGGTTGTCTTGCCTAGCAGTTTTCTAATATATTCCTTTTCTTGTCCAAAAAATGAATGATGGATAAATAAATAAATAAGAGCTGAAACTATCATAACAGAATCGTTGAGTATGTAAATGCAAAGATAGAGGATGTAATTATAAGTCATTAACCTTACCTGAAACACCACCACCTTTCACAGTACAATTGACATCCCAAAGCCCCAATGTCTTTGTCTCAGAGAAAGGTCGTAATAGAGTAGCACGATGTTCCAGCATAGGAAAGTAGACATCAAATTCTTTATCATTGACAACAAATTTACCATCACCAGGCTGAACCCAAACACGAGCTACACTGCACTTCCTTCTTCCTGTTCCATAGGCACGTCCTTTCTCATCTACTTTTCTCACTCTTGCTTTGGCAGCTTCCTCCTGCTTCTGACGCTCCATTTCAGCTCTTGTAGATTTTTTTATACTCTTTTCATAGCGCATGTCTTCTATTACTCTAAGGGGTGGCAAGCCATCAACACCTTCAAAGTCCTTCAATGCCATCAAACTGTCAATCATTTCATCCGTAATTCCAGAAGCAGCAATAAGATCACCAAAAGCACGATTGGGTCCTGTAGCAGCAAATGTTTATGTTTTCTCTCAACATTAGGAAACTGACAATGCTTTCCATGATCTAAGACTCAATAACCATAACACATCTTTCACTACAATGTGTGTGCATAATAAAAGTAACATCTTTGTATTATCACATAAAAAAGTATCTTCAGTAATCAGATTGTATTAAAAAAAGAAAAGAGAAAAAGCAAAAAAAAAAAAAAAAGAATAAACAGAAAATGTGTTGATCTAACTGCTAAAAGCCAAACCTGTACACATAAAATGCAAGCCAATGAACAATAATCTAGAAATTTTGACTTTCTTCTTCCTCAGTTGAGATACTATCATCAAAAGGATGAGACAGAGAACAATCATAACATTAAATTTTAAGACTATCCAATAAATGAATATAAATGATGTTTTTCCCAGGCACAGCCCCTTCCAAAAATGTGCAAAATATGTGAGCCATACCCATCATCATATCTTAAGTTGGATCAATTTCACCAATGCAAAAATGCAACGCTTAGTTCTAACATACCTCAGCACCACTCAACGCGCGCACGCACGCACGCACGCTGTATTATCAATGAAGGTCCACCTTTCTATATTCCTTGAACTAGTCTCAATTTACATGTTGTCTACTGCAACATCCTCATCCCAGTTTTATATGATGGTTGTCCAGTATTTGGTTCCAAGTGCAAATGAAGCCGTTTGACAAATGATATAAAGAAAACCATGATCAACCGCCTATCATAAGAACATTTTACACTCAATTTCTCAAGATGAATTCCCCTAAATTATTCTCTCTTCAAAATCATCATCGTCACTTCACAGAAAATATTGGATGCTGCAAGTAATTTTTCCAAAATATTGCTTTCTTAATTAAGCATCATTAAACTAGCACTTTCACATTCATACAAGAGACATCCAATTGTTAAGGTTTGACTCATTAACCACTGCAACATCCTATAATAAAAGATAAACAGAAATTACAATCCAGTGCTTCCATACCTGAAAAGTCTTCCTAGTAGCAGGGAAAAATACTAAAGACTATAAGTTTCACGAGTATAGCAAACATAATTTCGTGCACTTTCATTTTACTACTTAACTTATTCTTCATTCCATTTGCCATCAACGAAAGGGGGAACACTAGAAGTTGTCTAATAGACATCCCACTTCAATTCTATAAAACATTGAGAAGGATTGGATCAGGACAGATTTATAATAAGAAAGGAACACGTTAGTCTAGCAGTGCTCACTCCTAAATATATAAGATAAGTTTCCATAAGAAAACACAACAATATTAGAGTTCACCAAATGAGCATTAAATACAAAAATAATTATCATTTATTATTCCATTGCTTAGCCATTATTTTGCTTGAAGAAAAATACGTTTACATTTAAAGATGAATAGTTATACTTATGATCACCAAAACACGAATCATCACTGATCACCCACTAATTGAGCATTATTGCCAACACAAATCTTGGTATCATGAGATGAAAAGGCTTCCAATTTACCTTTGACAACAGCAGTCAATTGTTTCTCTTCCTCCTCAAGCTTCTCAGGATCCTCAATTATCTGACCCTGCATTCTCTCACTCTCCACAGGACTACTATCAGGCCTGAATTCACCCACATTTTTTACAATATCTTGAAAATTAAACACATCTTTCCCTTCCTCCTGTAATGTCCACGGTTTATGCTGCTCTGATCCATGCCATAACTGATTACCAAAATCAGCAACTCCCTTCTCATCATTTTTCTTGTCAACCCCTTTAAATATAGCATCCTCATCTTCATTATCAAGACCCTTCTCTTCTAACCACCATTGATCTTTGCCGCCGTCATCCCCCTCATTAAACCCATCAAATCTTCCATCATTTCCCGCAAACATAGCGTCAAACTTATCCTCACTCTTCTCCCGAAAATCTTTCCAGACACCGGTAGAAGAAGATTGATCCCTACCATTGTTGTTATCGCTACCATTGGTGGAGAAGTATCTGGAGAAATTACGAAAACTCGAGGTGTTGAAGGAATTGGCGAAATGGGGTTGCGGATTTGAGATAGTTTTTGAAGTAATGAACATAAAGCGTCGGAATTGGGAGGGTTTGGGTAAAAGGCGAGAAAGCATGGTTAAGAAAAGGGAATGAAATCGGAGTTTTCAACAACACATACAACAGTATGTGGAAATTTGAATGAATGAAGCTATCATAGGTTTGATTCCATAATGAAAGCTGAAATTGCCGGATAATTGAAGACGATGGCGAAGGAAGGGCGTTGAGTACAGTGGGTGAGGAAGCAAAGGGTTTAAGTGCCTAACCCCTACACAGCCGATACATGAGCTCGTGTTAGATCTTTTTTTTTTTTTTTATCTAAATAAGAAAAATACAAATTCTAGTAAAACAAATTAATTCATTAAATTAATTAATTAAGTACTTCCTTCATGCCTAAATATAAGACCCAGTTGACTTTTTTTGAGATGTTGAGGAAGTTAAATGAGTCTCTTAAACATAAGCATTTCGTGTATAAATAGATTATATGTTAGCTTATAAGTTAAATAAACTAGTTTAGAGAAAAATTAGGGCAAATCAATTTTTAAGTAATTTATTTAGCTTTCTTAGGATTATCCAAAAAAAGTCAACTCTATCTTATATTTAGGAACGGAGAAAGTACTTAATAGGAGGATTTCAATTAAGCTAGCGAAGAATTTATTACTACTACTACTACTTTTTTATACTCAGTTAAGTTATAAATACTATAAGATTTAGCTAACTTTTTGTGGAAAATAAGGAAGTCAAATAAATAACAGCCTATTTATAATATATGTTACATATACTAAGATTATAAGATTATATGTTAGTTTAAAAGTAAAATAAATTAGTTTTAAAAAAATATAAATAACATTCTTCAATGTAATATTCACATTCTAATGTCCCGATTAATTTACCAGATTGTCTTTCTAAACATAATTTTAGAATAACTATGATAGGAAAAAGAGATTCACTTAGTAAAGCCACTATCATAATTAGAAAAATATTTAACTTACAACTTCTTTTCAAATTCCCTAACCCATACAAAAGATTTTCCTAAATGAAACGAGATAAGTTATCATAGTTAGAAAATGGTTTCATTAATAATTGAAAATCTATCCATGATATAAAAGGGATATTCTAACAATTTTGAAAGCACATCTTTGTATTACATTAAAAAAAAAAAGTGTATTCAGTAACCAAGTTGTATTGAAAGAAAGAACATAACAGTCAAAAAAAATAATAAACAGAAAATGTGTTGATCCAACTGCTAAAAGCCAAACCTAGACACATAAAATGTAAGCCAATGAACAATAGTCTAGACTCTAGAACTTTATAAATGATGTTTTTCCAAGGCACAGCCCCTTCCAAAAATGTATCCAATGTGTGAAACGTACCCATCATCATATCTTAAGTTGAATCAATATCACCAATGCAAAAATGGAACGCTTAGTTCTAAGTTCTAACTGACATTCCACTCAAATCGCATTGCATATATATTATATTATCCATGAAGGTCCACCCTTCCATATTCCTTGAACTAGTCTCAATTTAAATGTTGTCGATCGCAACGTCTTCATCTCAGTTTCATTTGATGGCTGTTCAGTATTTGATTCCCAAGTACAAATGAAACTGTTAACAGTTGATATAAAGAAAAGCATAAGCAACCAGCACTCCTAACCACATTTTGTATTCAATTGCTCAAGATGAATTCCCCTAAATTTTTCTCTTATCAAAATCATCATCATCACTTTGTGAAAAATATTGATCTAGATCTATTAAGTTTGAATCTTTTCTCTTTTCTTTCTTTTCATTTGCATATTTCCTTGTCTTCCTAGCCCTCATTCATTTTCCCCTTTTTTTCTTTCTTTTTCTTTTCTCCTTATCTCCTGATCTAGCGCAAAAAAAAGAAAAAGAAAAAAAAGAAAGAAAGAAAGAAGAAGATAAAAAAATTTAAAAAAATCAATAAAAAATATAGAAGGGCAAAAAAACTAAGTTTTCTCTTCCCCAATTTTTAATTTATTTGTAAGTATTTTATTAATTTATATTGATTACTATTATTTTTCATCTACGCTTAATTCAGTAGTTAATTTTCCACCCTAGGAACACACATTCGGCCCTACACCTGGGTCCCATGCTACCCTAGGTTAGTAGAAGTTTCTAACGGTTTCCCTGATGGGGTTTCAAAACTTCTGAAATTACTGTGAAGATCTCACTCAAGTTGTTACTTATTTAGCAAGACTAATCCCTATCGGATCTTAGAGTTCCTTAAGGGTTAAGCTTGTTAAGTAGGGTCTTCACCTTTTTTATGGAGACAACTTAGGAGCCTTTATTAGGTTTCACTAAGACCACCTAAACTCTGCATGTTAGACACCTACCTCTCTCATTCTCGCATGACTCTTCGACGTGTCATTGACAACCAAACACAACTTGATCAAGACAATGCTAATATAAGAGCGCCATATCTGAGCTTGAAAGCCGTGAACAAGCTATTTATGATTATGTTGACAATAGGTAAGCGACTCAACTCAAGCTAGGTTTGATGAGACCAATGATAAGAATAATGTCCTTGAGTCCAAACTTGACACTAAGCTCCAAGAAGTTATGACAGCCATTCGTTGTTTAGGGCAACAAACTTTAGGAAAACATATCGAGACCGTACCCTCAAATGTAGGTAAGAACATAGAGGCCACACCACATCACAACGGATTACTCTAGAACCACAACAACCTATGACACCCTGTGTTGGATCAAGGTAGGAAGACCTCTATAGGTTGTAACACTCTTCCTTTAGGTGTTGGTAACCCCTATGCTAAGTCACCCCTATGTAGACCCCATGCCCCTTTGTTTAAGGACGAAGTAGACCCTTTGAATGGCTATAATGAAAGCCACTATAAGAATGAGTGGTCACCCCTAGGTATGATAGAGGAAACCTTAGACGTGACCATAGGGAAGATATCACTAAGAAGATTAAAGTCGATGCTCCTGAATTTGATGGTAGGTTAGATCCCACTTACTTCTTAGATTAGCTCGCCAAAATGGAAGACTACTTTGATTGGTATGATATAGATGATACCCAACGAGTACGCTTCACCAAGATGAGACTTGTGGGAGCTACACAAACGTACTGGCACACGGTCAAACTAACCATCAAAGAGCAAAGTCATCCACCGGTGACTTCGGGGGCCAGAATGGAAATAAAATTGAAGGAAAAGTATGTGTACTCCCGATACAAGTGCCAATTATCTAGTCAGCTAAATAATGTCAGACAAAGCTCTACTGTTGCTGACTACATAGCCTGTTTTGATGAACTTAGATTAAGGTGTGGGCTAAAGAAATACTCATGGTCATTACTTAGTTTATTAATGGCTTTCAGCCAGACATACAAAGGGCTCTTAAGCTAAACTTGCCTTAAACCCTTGAGGATGCATATCATAAAGCCCAAGAAATAGAATCCTTGTCTAAGTACCCAACTTTTCGACGTCCTACTTCCTAAGGCACGGACTTCCGATAGTATCGTGGTTCCTTTTCTACTGATAGGACTGTGGGGTCACCATCTAGGGCCACTTCCTAGGTCTATGATGGTCAAACATCTGGCACTAAGCTGATTAATGAATCTATAGGCTCTAGTTCTAGTCCTAATGGGTCCGCTATTGAATGTTTCAATTGTCATGCTAAAGGGTACATCACGTCAAAATGCCCCCAATGAGTTCTCCTTCTCGGGTACCAAGACAATGATGAGCGCACTCCTAATGTTGTCATCAACCCTATCGATAGCCCATCTTATGTGGATGAATAAATCTTTGCAAATGACATACCATTATAGCACCTTGGGGTAATACGACGTCTCTTAACTGTTCCCTCTCCAGATGACTCATGGAAACATCACAGCATCTTCCACACCTATGTGAAGTACGGTCAGAAGTCCTATAAACTCATTATCGACAATGGAAGTGAGAGGAATGTTATCTTGAGGCTTTGTTCGACTTGGGCTTAAGACTGAGCCACTTCCCAAACCTTTCCGTGTTACCTAGATAGACAACACCTTCCTTCCAATCACTCAACAATGTCACGTACATCTTCACCTCGGCGATTTTAAGGAGGATGTTCCTTGTGTTGTCATTTCGATGGACGTATCCCATATCTTCTTAGGATGCCCGTGGTTGTTCGATCATGACATTATCATACATGGACGATCCAACAACCATATGTTTAAGCATGAAGGGAAAACAATTTTTTTGCATCTTACTCAGCCTGAGCCTAAAGGAAAGGGTTCTACCAACACATATTGTCAAACTTCACCTCCTTACCTATAAACAATTCATGCATGAGTGTAGGGAGACTGATATTATTCTTGTTGTTGTTGCAAAAGCTGCCCTCCCGTCCACTTTTAAGGCTACAAACCTACCTAAAGAGATTTCACACTTGTTGGATGAGTTTAAGGATGTTGCACCTGATGAGCTACCCTATGACTTGCCGCCAATGAGGGAGATCCAACATACAATTGATTTAGTTTCAGTATCACAACTCCCTAATTTACCACATTATAGGATGAACCCTAAGGATAGATAAGAACTTAATCGGCAAGTCAATGGTTTGCTGGAAAAGGGTTAGCAAATATCCAACATAGCCTTAGCCCATGTGCAGTACCTACTTTATTAACACCAAAAAAAGATGGTTTTTGGAGAATGTGTATTGATAGTAGAGCCATCAATAAAATCACCATTAAGTATATGTTTCTTATCCCTAGACTTGAAGATATGCTTAATCTAGTCTCAGGATCATGCTGGTTCTCTAAAATTGACCTTCATAGTGGGTACCACCAAATTAGGATTCGACCCAGAGATGAATGGAAACACGCGTTCAATAAGCAGAATGGATTGTATGAATGGTTAGTCATACCTTTTGGCCTTACCAACTAATTTGACCTTTGTTAGAATGGTGCGTTTCGGGATCAAATACAAGAAAATATGTGAAACTAAGGCTTGAGCAAAGTGGCTCAACCTCGGATCGTCTCTCAAAGGAGTCAACTTATTTTGATACCTAAACCAACCTAAATGCAAAGAAAGCAAATAAATTGGGGTTTGTTATTGAGAAATGTATTTTTGGTGTTTTTCAATTATAGAAATGTAAAGGGACTTGTTTTTGGGTTTTAAAATAAGAAAAGCAAAGTAGATTGTTTTTGAAAACCTTTTCAATTAAATGGGCCTCTTGGTAGAAACTTTGCAATCTTCATAGCTTTTCAAATGAATTGGGAGTTCAAAATCTAAGACCGAATGTTGAAGACCAAAAGTAATCGCCTAAGTCCAATTATCCTAATTACTAATTGATCTGGCTCATCGCTTGCACAATTAATTAATTAATTAGGTGATTGTTAAATATATCTTGGTAGTGAGAGTCATTGACAAAGAAACAATGAGTCTCTTCTTGAAGATGTAATTTGACCCTTCAAGATTGGATCTAGTGTCTAGTGCTAAATGCAATGAACAAATGCACTCATCTAAGCTAGCAATCTAAAGGAGATAAGCAATTCTACCACATTAATTAAATAATGCCAAGATACAAATACTTAGATTTATGTATACAAAAGCAATCGCTTAATTACATACCCAATCCAAAAGGAAAACTACCACAAGTAATAGAAATCTATAGTGTACCATGTTCCAATCAACACACATACATACAAATCAAAGGAATTTGAACATAAATGTGTAATTAGACATAAGAAAACACTAAATACTCCCCTAGAAGACCATTGAAGCTCCAGTTGCGTTATCCACCAAGAATCGCCCAATTAGTCAGCCGTCACCACAGCACAAACATACTCAACAAGCTCTATGAGTCCTTTGGCTATGGGAAGAGGGAATGAATTGAAGATGAAATGGGAGTTGTGTAGGAAGATGGTGAGTAGCCGAGAATGTTGTTGGGGATGAAAAATGGTGATAAGTGTTGGTTCAAGAAAATGGCATGGGGAGAAGAGTGTTTGGCTGAATCTGGAGTTGAAGGGAATGTGTGTGGCGATGACTGAGAAGAGAGTGAGCCGAGAGTTCAAGGTAATGGTTGAATGAGGAAGAGTAGGAGAGGAATGCGATGGTGGTGGTGTTGTGCGATAAAGATTATCTTGTAATGGTGAATCTGTGGTTGAAGATTGAAACACAAGGAAGGGAGGATGATGGGAGGTGGAACCCGTCGGCTTGGTGAATGGAATGGAGGTGAAGAAGCTGATAGTCGTGAGGAGGTAGGTGAGGATGAGAGGGATGGCGGTTCATAGGATAACGGTGCCGAGGTTTCTCAAAGTGAATGGTGTTGGGTCTGGTGTGTGCATGAGGGATGAATGACTTAAGGGTCAAGAGGGGTTAAGGGCTATTTGGGTGAATGAATTGGAGGGCTATATCCAAAGGTATAGGTTAAATCACCAAATGAGCTTCCAAACAAGGCCCTTACTTATAAAATCTCCATTAAAGAAATAAGAAAATAAATTCAGAATTTTTATTTCATCTTTGCCCTTCTTTAAGCTCCCAAATTATCCAACTTGTTCTTCCCAGTTGAAATATGCAGTGCCACGTGACTTAGTTGTAATTTCTAAAATTCGAGCACTAAACTGTAATTTCTGGAATTCGGGCACATCTTCATCGAGACTTCCTACAATGACAAATTCAAGTACAAATTGTAACATCCCAAGTCCATATATCATAAACGCATGAGTTTGAACCTTAAAATGCTCAATTTAGCACCAAAATGCAAATAACACAATGCATTGGAACTCTAAGTGTAAAAGTGCCTAAATTGCCATATATTAGCCTAGGACAAGTTATAATTCCCTATAATTAGTTGGTAAAAATATAAAATAATCAGGTGCAATCATCAACTCCCCAAGTACTTTCATACGTGTCATGACTCACCTCCTCCGACCCTACTTATGCAATTTTCTAGTTGTCTACTTTGATGATATCCTAATCTTTAGCAAGTCGGAAACTGAGCGTTAGAAACATTTTCGCCAAGTGTTTCTCATCCTTTGGGAAGAGAAGTTCTATATTAATCTTTCTAAGTGCTCCTTTCTCCAAGAACAAGTTGTTTTCCTTTGATTCATTGTTTCTGCGTAAGGGTTACCCACCGACCCTGAAAAGGTGCGAGCCATTCTTGATTGGCTTGAGCCTACGTCCTTTCATGAATTTTGAAGCTTCCATGGTTTCACATCCTTCTATATGCATTTTATTATAGACTTCAGCACCATCATGAACCCTATCACAGAATATCTCAAGATGGATAAGTTTCATTGGACCATAGCTGCATCTCGTGCTTTCCAAATTATTGAACAAAAGCATTATGGTCCTCCGGTCTTAGCCTTACCTAACTTTTCTAAATTCTTTGAATTCGCTTGCGATGCCTCCAGAATAGGGATTGGGGGCGTCTTAAGTCAAGAAGGTCACCCCGTTGCGTTTTTTAGTGAGAAATTGAATGAGACCAATCAGAGGTATTCCATTCATGATAAAGAATTTTATGCAATAGTTCGCTGTTTTGAGCATTGGAAGTACTATCTCTTGCCTCGACAATTTTTCTTGTACTCGGATCATCAAGCCCTTATATTTTTCAACTCCCAATGACATTTGAATTCAAAGCATGCCAAATGGGCGAAGTTTCTCCAAGAATTCACCTTCGTTGTTAAGCATCGTGCAGGGGTAGAAAATGAGGTAGCAAATGCCTTAAGCAGTAGAATTAATCTTCTACACACTATGCGTGTCCATGTTGTTGGCTTTAATCGTTTAATAGATGATTATCCCGTATGCCCTGATTTTGGTGCAATTTGATTTGGTGGAATTTTTAGACTGATAAAGTTTGGAGTAGGCTAATGATTAAGGAGAAATTCTTGAAATATGGAACTTTGAGGTTAATTGGTGGTTTCAATAAATTTATGGATATTAAAATAAGGCTGTTGGTTGGGAAATAGAAATTGAATTGAGAGGTTATGGGAGTTAAAAGGATTTACTTAGATAGGTGAGATTGGATTTTGGGATCTTATGATGGATATGAATGGAGGATTATAGTTGAGAGAGATTTGGATTAAATTTCTTGTGAATTGATGTTTTTGGTTTGGGAATTAAATTCCCAAATTTTATATATGAACACTTAATTTAAGTGTTAATTTTAGTGTATGTGATTGTTCTGTAGATGGTGAATTGTTCGAGTCGAGCATGGGGACTTGTTGTAATGCAGCATTCGAGTATCTGGTTAAAGGTAACCAGTTCTACTAGTGATATGTGTGCGCGCATTATTAGTGAGTGCTTTGGAAATTATTTTAGTTATGGACTTCTAGACATTGGTGGAATATATTTATAACACAAATTAAATTGTTTATTTTGATATAAAAGGGTCATGTCAGATTCTTACAGTGAAACTGGCATATTTACCTGTGTATTGCATCACAAATTTTGAAAATGGTATATATATGATTTTGAAAAGCTTATTGCATGAGTTTTGGGGAAAACTGGAAAGGCTGTAAGGATTGCAATTTTGAAAATAGTTCAAGATTGCAATATTTACCTGTGTATATATATGATTTTTGGTTGTATTGCAATTTTTGCTTGTGATGCATATGTTGTGGTTGTTAGTATCGATGCCTTGGATACTCTTGCCATCACATGATGAGGTACCCTGTTGGCCCACAGGGACTAATTATATTATCGGTGTACTGGGTATGGGTTAGACCCTTATCGAGTACTACCCTTCGGTGTTCTGGGTATGAATAGCCCCATCGAGCATTACCCCAATTGTGGTTCTAGGTATGGGTTCAAATCCCATCGAGTTCTACTTCTCTGTGATTCTGGGTAGAGGTTGAGATCTCCGTTGAGTTCTACTCTAGTTCACCTAGTGGTAAGGGACAACCTAACGTTTCATACTGCGAACATTATAGATGATTGTACAAAATGCATCTTGAACTATTTTTATAAAATGATGATATACATGGAGTTGTTAAATGAATTTCCTAATGTGGATTACTGCATGATTATCTGGTTGTGTGCCCATATTTCAAATTGTTCATATATATTAGTTTCTCACATTGACATCTTGCTAGCACACACACTCACACGTATGCTAGTAGTTAGTGGTTACTGTAGGCATTGTCTACCTCTCCGTTGTTCAATCCTTACAGGTACTAGTCAGATAACGCAGTCGCAAGGAAAGGAGACATCGGGACCTCACTGATTTATAGTGAGATTCTCTTTTAGCATATGCGGAGGTTATATATCACCATATATATAAGCTTAGGATTGCATTGTTTCCGCTGTTTTAAACTGCATATTTAATAACTTGATTACAGTCATAAATATTATATTTGTCATATTTTTATTGAAGTGTTGATTTTGTAATTAGCTGGGATCAGTCTATTTTCGGCATATAGGCCTAAGGTCTACTGGTATTGTTTTACTATTTGTGGATTGATTATGAATCGTTGATGGGAAACCACCTCATATTCTTCATGGATGTTTTGGGATTTATCCGGATATTTTTTATGATTTTTGAACATGGCAGAATTATGTTAATTAAATGTTTAAAAGATTGATGTTTTATTTGATGATTTAGAAGTGTGGAATATTCCTTCTTCTAACATGGATTGGTTTATATAATGGTTGAATTTTTAATATTCATATTAGTTGTGATTTGGTGAAATTTTTTCTACTCTTGCCCTATGAGGGATCCTCTCTTAATTAAATAATGTAAATTTTTATCTAACTATGATAAACCCTTTTTAATATTTTAGAACTATTCTTTTTCTATCATAGTTCAACATTTAAACTTGATTGTAAGAAAATGGTTAGCTTGAATTCTTTTCTAATTATGTTAGTATTTTATTTAGTAAACCATTTTTCCTAACATAGTATAGATTAAATCTTGTTTACATTCGGATTCACGGTTAGTAAAATGGCTTTTACAAAGCGAATGTTACAAGTTGGTATCAATTACATTGATTTTGCTTTTAGTTCCAGAAGTTTGAAACATGTGGCTTTTGTCCCTGAAGTTTACTCCATTTCAAATAGTTAGTCCCTAAAGTTTAAGAAGGGCTTTAACACTATTAAAAAAGCTCACGTGACACTAACACCATTAAATATTCTTACATGGATGCTGACTGGACAAACTGAGGTAGAATTTTTTTTTTCCCAACAGGTGGGAAAAAATATAAAATTATATTTTAAAAAACTGTGATAAAATTTGTCAAAAAAAAAATAAAAAAAGCTGAATGGCTTCAGCTCGTCATCTCCTCCTTTCTCCAAACCCTTCCTTCATAGTGATGTTTTGATATTTTGGATTACCATAGTGAAATAGTTTATATTTTGGATGTTAGTAAGTCATGTTTATTATTTCAATTCAGACATTTATTAAGCATATGTAACACTCCGTACATAATTTTGTTAAAGAAATATTTATTTTATAATAAATAATCATTAAAGGTAAATCATTCATTAATTTTGTTAAACAAATAATTATTTTATAATAAAAAATCATCAAAAGTAAAACATTCATTAATTTTGTTAAAGAAATATTTATTTTATAATAAATAATTATCAAAGGTACACTATAAAATAAGATTATAAGAGTAAAGGGCATAATTGTCAACTTATAATTTGCCCCCTCCCCTCCCTTTCTGAACCAAACAAGAAATCAAACATCCCCTCCCCTCCCCTCCACTCCAACCAAACAAGGTTCTCCCCTCCCCTCCCCTAACTTTAATGAACCTCCCCTCCTCTACCCTCCCCTCGGTTGAACCAAACAACAACCCCTTAGTCTTCACTCATCCAACAACTTACCCTAAATCTAACCACGATTAAAATCAAACTCTCCCTAAACGGAGCCCTCCCACGCTGGCGATTAAGATTGAAGGTTTGGTGAAAGAGATCAAACGGTCCCAGGCGACCAAGAAGGAGGCGGAAGCTGCAACAGTGAAAAAGGCCAGCCTCGAGGCTGAGTTTTGCAAGCTTACTCGTAATCCCATATATGCAAAGATTGCTGCTGAGGGAGTTAGAACAGATTCTGCTAATTGAGGAGTGTTTTGGAAGAGAAAGAATTGATGGTGTTGGATCTAGACTGGGAAGTGGAAGGGTTAAAGTAAGCAAAGTTAGAAATCAAGCAAAAGGTGAAGGACTTAGGGGAGAAGATTGGCGTTTTTGATATAAACGAGCAAGAAAAAGAGTGCGGTGGTTTTATATTTTCTTTTGATTTGTATTCCATAAATGCTTTTTCCTTGACAAATTTTATCATAGTTTTTAAAAATATAATTTTTGTTTTTTCCCAACTATTGGCAAAAAAAATTCCACCTCAGCTTGTCCAGTTATCATCCACGTAAGGATATTTAACGGTGTTAGTGCCATGTGAGCTTCTTTTAATGGTGTTAAAATCCTTCTTAAACTTCAGAGACTAACTGTTTGAAATGGAGTAAACTCCAGCGACCACAACCACATATTTCAAACTCCAAGAACTAAAACTAAAATCAATGTAAACTACAAGGATCAAACGATATATTAACCCTTATCACCATCTTTTAAGTTCTAGACCATCATTCCACCCTAGACTAGGTTCTCTTAGATAACTTTTTTTGTTTGTTTCTTTCATTTTTGTGTGTATAAGCCAGGATCTTCCCATGGCCTTCCTACTTAATACACATTCTTTGTCGCATTTAATTGGTATCACATGCTAATTTTATGACGAAAAAAAAAACCTATGATAAATTACTCCAACATTGTAGTACACAAGCAGCATCACCCCAGTAATGACAAATACATGTTTAAATCCCGATAAACATGTTGAGAGAGGTGAAAAAGTCAGCACTCTACGCCTTAAAAATGATTAGTCACAAGTCTAAAGTGGTTTAGGGATAACGATGTTAAAACCAAAATTAATCATGACACTAGGTTGAGGAGGAGGAAGAAAACAATAAAAGAAATGAATCAATACTTAGGATTGCATCTCTGGCGGAATGGCCCACATATTATCTCTTTCAATTGAAATGATGCCGTTTTAAAGGATAATCAGGGGGAAGAACGGTAGAGTAACCGAACCACTAGTTTTGTTAATAGGAGTGGAGGTGAGATTGATTGAAGACGAAAACGAAGCTGAGAGGGAATTCAACTTTGAAGGGGGGAAAGACATTTGTGTATTACAAACAACCCATGTAGAAAAAGATGGTCAGTGAAAACTAGCATGAATAATCACTTAAGCTCATGTGCATGGTAGTTTAAGTTGCAAACCAATAATCTTAATTCAAGGTGATTGATCAACCCTCACCCTATTGAAGGATGGTGATGGATGATAATAGGACAAGGTATCAATGAGTGATAATATATATATATATATATAATTTGCCATCAAAATGATTTTGGTCATTTAAGTTCCTTTTAGTCCAAAACATTAGTCCCTATAGTGCAACAAGAACATGAACAATGCTGTCCCTTATTTGAAATCATATGGATCAAAACCCATGATTTGAAACAAAATATTCCAAAAAACAAAACTATGATTTCAATTTTGAAACTTTGTGAATCAAAACCAAACTAAAAACAAACTATAGGAATCAAATATTTTACTAATCCAAAAAAAAAAAAAAAGACGGTCAGCTACAAAAATGCACAATTCGTTTACAGAAAGTGCTTCATAGTTGCTTTAGAAAAGCAAAAACCAGACTACATTGATCATAAGCAATATAGTCTGCCTTTCAACTTGCAAAAATTCAACTGTCAAAAAAACATTTCAAATCTCCCACTAGAAGGATTTAGATCATTTACAATATCAACCTTCATTCAGTTAGCATGGGTCCTAGAGAACCAAAGAATATGATTGGCGACTAGAAGTATACTGTATATAGAATATGCAAAGAGGCAAACCAAGACATCAGACGTCTAAGCAATTAAAATCTAGATTTTGATTGGCGACTAGGAGTATACTGAATCATCCAATGAAAGGGAGAGGGAGAGGGAGAGGGAGACAATAATATAGAAAATCTCAGGTACTGTCAAAGCATTGAACTGAGCTCAATGAAATACTAGTGCCAACATAAGCCAAAAAAGAACCTACTTCTTAGTGGGCTTCTTCTTTAAATTCGCACTCACAGATGGCTGAGGCTTGGGATGCTTTTCAACCTCACATGGATCCAACCATTTAAGAGGATGGCGGTTAAAAAAGGGCCAATTAGGTACAGTCACCAATGTGGTTAGAACCACACCACCGGCATATATGATGATCATCATTTGGAAAGAAGCCATTATATATCCAGTAGCAAAAGCAATCCCTGCAAATGCCAGCAGCATTATCTGCATCAGCTGCTCTGCTAGCTTCTGCCCTTGCCAATCCATCTACAAGCCAAGAAAATTAAGAAAAAAACATTGAGCAACTGTATAATTCATATCAACATTACCAAACCAACACCACAAACTGTGAGCTACAGGAAAACAATATATTCTAATTTTTGATACACCATAAGGATCTTTAGAATAGGGAATCAGAATCAGACTTACCACAAAATTAAAATGACAGCTGGATATTTCCAATGGATTATATTGCTATCTCAGCAGTGACAAAACATGTCCTACAAGTAGAATTTGATATTCCATTTCAAAACTTTTAAGAAAAACATACCCAAATTTCAAGTAACGTATTCTCCACTGAACCCTATTCAATCTTTACTTTTAATTTAATAGAGAAATAGAGATCGAGTTTAGCCAAAATGGCTCAAGGGGTTAACACTGAGATGACCATTCCGGATTCCCCTCCTTGGTTTTGTATAAATCAATTAAAATTAGATTTAGGCTAACTTTAAATAGCTGATAGTGCTCAAGGCTGTGAGTAGTATATATGTTAGGCGTAGGGATAGTGTATCTCTGAGGGAGTAAGACAATGAGTGTCTAGTCTACATTTTCAAGTGTATGCTTGTCTTTCTGATTCAAAAAAAAAAAAAAAGAAATAGAGATCGAGTGCCAAACAAGGACAAAGGATGTAACAGTAGAGATAAATTACAAATGAAATACAACCAGGCCCAAAGGCGGACCTATTTACACTCAGTGGGGAAATGAGCCGAATTGAAACTTTGAAATGTGCATAGTTGATATCATACCCTGATAATTTTTATTCGAAATACTTTACTAAAGATAAAGATGCCTTAGGAAACCAATGATTCGCAACTCCTCTAAGAAAGAAGAATGAAAATAATAACACATGCAATTTATGATCTTCCATATTCATCATGTAATTTATGATCATGAAATGTGTTCCCTGGAGTGATTAAGGTGCACAATTCATATTTTTCGTCAACAACTTCTAAATTCACAAACCAATGAAAATCACTAGTAATCAAAATGAAGAGGGAAGAAGTATAGTCGCCAATTACACACCATTCAATAAAAACTAGTGATCGAACTTAAAAAGAAAAAAGAAAAAATAGACTCAACCTGTGAAAAATGAATTCCTAGATTCAAAAGCGTCAATATACAAACCAGATTTAAGGCCGAATTAAAATGAAAAACATTCAAGACAAAGCAAGAAAGAGAAAGACGGCATCTGAATCGGGGTTAAGAACTAGTACGCAAGGAACAAAATCAAATTTAAATTCAAACCGATTAAATCAGATCTGGTAAAACACAAAGCCCCAGGGTTCTAAAACCACGCAGGATTGAAATGAATTAAAATAAAAGTCCTTCATAAGCAACTATTGATAGCTGCCAAAACCATCCAAGAAAGAAAAAGAAATATTGCAAGCCAAAAGGAAAAAAAAAACACCCAAGATCATTGATGAGAAAGCACAAAACTTGGAGATCTACCATCTATATATACGAAACGAATGAAATAATACAATATATTTGCAAAAAAATTAAAACTAAATCAGCGTCTTTGTCTCAGAACAGCACAGAAATTGAGAGAGACCCTAATCAACGATCAAAAACAATGAAAAAAAATATATAATTGATGATCAAGAACAAAATACAACAAAATTGAAATCATTTAATACTCGACCATAACTCAAATGCAACCTATTAAGAAATTAAATTCAGTGAACTTACCAGAAATATATCTCTCGCAGCAGAGGGCTGACTTCGGAGAGGGGAAGAAGACGACGAACTGGTCTACGGAAGAGAGGGACTGAGGAGTAATTAGGCTAGCGAGGAGGAAATTGAATTTGGGCCGTAGGTGTGGGCTGAGCAAATTAAGTATTTGTTCATAAGAACAAGGTAACTTCTCTACCGATTCCTAAATAAATAAATAAAGTATTTATAAAACGATTTGCTTGAATTTTTTCTTTCAACTAGTTTATTTGATGTAAATTAACATATAATCTAATAATACATAAAATATATTATGATCAAATAACTCATTTAACTTTCTTAATTTTTCCAAGAAAAATTAATTGAGTCTTATATTTAGGTACGAATGAAATATATATGTAGGGTTGGGACCGGAACTAGGATTCTGGGGGCTTTTTTGGATCCCTTTCTAATCCCGTTCTGATTCTAGATATTTCTCAGTCCTGGTTCAAAGATTTTCATTTTAGGAATTTCCAGGACAAAAAAATTCGAAGTACCAACTTATTAGCAGGACTGGATTATTTGGACACCTCAATTAAGTGAAGAATGCTTCTTCATCAAACAGGAAAAATGGATCTTCTGCTGCCTGACCCAGAATATGTTTTGTTGGGATTGTAACTATTAAGGGTAAATGTGCAAAAAGGTACACCCAACAACATGAAGTTTTTTTTCCCCAAAAGTGCCTACATAGTTACCAAAATGGGTCAAAAGTACCCTAACCGTCAATATACACTAACGGCGTCAAGTTTTTAAAGTTAAGGAAAATAAAAGGTGTAAAATACTCATGAAGTTTGGTCCAAAGTACACCAAACATCACGAAAGTTTGGTAACTACGTTGGCACTTTTGGGCAAAAAGAAAAAGTTCACGGTATTGGGTGCACTTCGGACCAAACTTCATGGGTATTTTTGTACCTTTTATTTTCCCTAACTTTGAAAAACTTAACACCATTAGTGTATATTGATGACATTGGTATTTTTAACCCATTTTAATAATTAAGTGGGTACTTTTGAGCCAAAAAAAACTTCGCGGTGTTGGATACACCTTGGACCAAACTATATAGGCATTTTTGTACCTTCACCCTAACTATTAACTAATTTAATGAATAAAATAAAATATAATTTTAATATTTTTTTTAGAAGGTGGTATGCTTTTGGTCCCTTTGGCTAATATATTTTAAATACATAAGGAAAACATGACCCAACTATTTGAAGTGATATTTTTTGGGAAAATTAATTATAAGTCATTTGTAAGGAACTTAATTAAGATAAGTTTCCACAAAATCACGTAATTCATTTCAAATCTCTACTAAGAAGTTGTTATCACTTAGTCATTAAATTGTTAACGGCATGCCAAACACCTCACTAATAACTTTTGACTAGACGATAACAACTTTTTGACTTGACTATAACAACTTTTGGCCAGACGATAACAACTTTGGACCTGACAATCATAACTTTTTAACTCTTGTTTAGTAACAACTTTTAAGCTATCGATAACAACTCAATGGCCAAGCGATAACAACTTCGTGGGACCCGAAATTAATTATGCGTTTCATGAGACCTATCCTAATCAAGTTCCTTACACACATTTAATTAATTTTCCCTTTTTTTACCAGATTTGAGGTGATGACTATAGCTGACAAAGCAGATATTAGTTTTAATCTTTTAACATAAAATCATCCTCACCACAAAATGAAAACACCTTCCTCTTGTTCCACCTCTCCTACCATGGCATCTCTGCTTCTCCTATCCGCCTCTGTAACCCACTTCGACTACAATCATCAATCCCATTCTTTCATACCTCCTTTACCTACAATTATTAACTAGTATGTGTTTGATCATTTTTCCATATCATCCTTAAGAATCTAAATGGAGGTTGCTTCTGTGTAGTTAAAGCATACCCATAACCCATCGTCCCTTCAATTCAAACAATCACATCATGAAAGATATCAGAAATCATATCGAAAAGAGTCGGAAGGGAAACAAGAGACCCCCACTGCAACAGGGATAAGAGTGCACCCTATATGCCGATGAAAGCAAAGAGCAAAACCTATTTGTCTTAAAGCATTACTTCCTCCGTTCAAAATATAAGATTAAATTCATTTTTTTTAGATTAAAAAAATTAAATGAACTACTCAATCATAATATTAGATTATATATTAGCTTATAAGTCATTTAAACTAGTTTAGAAAAAAAAATTAAGAATATCAATTTATAAATAATTTATTTAAATTTTTTAGGATTTTTTTAAATAATTAATTAGATCATATATTTAAGAACTAGGGAAAAAGACAAATAAATACCCTCCAATTTGTAAAATCCCATTAACAACTTTATGATGGGTATTAACAACTTCATGATAGGTTGTTGTATTGTTAATACCTATCATGAAGTTGTTAATAAGATTTTACAAATTAGAGGGTATTTATTTATCTTTTTCTCAAAGAACTATCTGAGGACCGCAGAAATATTATTTATAAAAAGAGAAAAGGACATACCCGACCTGAAACTGCAAGAGTTATTGAATTCGGGAATCAACATGTAGATGCAACTAGTAGTACAATTTGTACCTTTTTTTTTTTTTGGACTGAAAGAACAGTTTGTATTGAGAGCATTTGAGATTGTTTTTCTCTTTCCTGGAAGTACTGAATGATGGAGATTTTGGTATTTAGCATTCACAATACCTTGAAAGTTTTAGGGTTTTAGTTATTTTTCAATTTACACATATTTAAAATTAACATTAATATGTTAGTACTGTATATAATTACACAGTTATCACTTCAAGTTGATGAGTCAACTTTTTTCCCCTTAGTAATGTTAATGGTGTCAAAAATATAGGACTAATAGTATACTCCCTCTATCCTAATTATAAAATCATTTTTATTTTTTTATTTTTTTTATTTTTTGAGAAATTGAGGATGCAAGACTAACCACTTTAAAATGTTTATAGTTATCTTTTTTCTTCAAAACTAATTTACCTTACTTATAAACTATCGTATAATACAATTACATGTAAAATATATTAAAATTAAGTGGTTTATTTTGTTTCCTTAATCTTCACAAAAAAAAGTCAAAGTGATATTATATTTAGGATTGGATGGAGTACTTTATAAGTTTAAGGGACCAAAAGTCCAAAAGCATACCTCATGCAAAGTTAGGGGACTAAAAATATATTTTAACCTAGGGAATAATGTGAATGAGTATCCCAACTATATTAATTATTATAGTAATATACCTTAAAAGAATATTTATTTATACTCTTTTTAACTATCCCTATTAAACGTGCAAATAAAAAAAATTAGTGCTCCTCAAAATTATCAAATGTTTATAAAAATGCCAAGAGCACCTTTTTCAAGATTGCTTATTTATGATATCTATAAACTTTAATCATACAAATGACACTTTAGGTTAGCACTTTAATGTGAATATCTTGATAAACTATATGCCTGTTTGGTACAGCTTTCAAAACTTAAGTTTGGCGCCCAAACCTAGGTTTAAAGAAAAAATACGTAAGACAACCTAAAAAAGCACTTTTTTCTCCAAATCATGGTTTGGGTTTAAAATTTAGGTTTAGGAAAAACCTACCTTTTTTTCACTTTTATGAGAAGTATGATGTAGAAATATGCCATCATTACATATGTCATATTAATCTAACGAAAATGCCCTTATCTTCTCTCTTTCCCAACATATTAAACTTTTGTCATTTTTAGTAATTTATATATAGAAAAAGTCATTCTCATAACAATGATCTAAACACTTTTAAAAAAACCATTTTTCTGCTTTTTCCGGTTTTTTTTTAAAAAAAAGCTGGAAAAAACACTTTTATAGCTTTTTTTTTAAAAAAGCTATTCTCTAAAAGTTAATTCAAATAAGCTCATACAAAGACTAAAAACCTATGACAATTGTTTAGGGGACAATTTCTAACCATGTACTAGAATTCGATATTTTCCTTGCTAGTGGTTCCATTGCAAAAAAATTTTCCATACATTTTGGATGATAAGGGGTAATTAATTATAGGTCTCGTGTAAGGAACTTAATTAAGATGAACTCCCACGAAATCACGAAATTAATCTCAGACCCCACAAAATTGTTATCGCCTGCTCATTAAGTTGTTACTGACAAGGGTTTAAAAGTTGTGATTGTTAGGCCCTAAGTAGTTATCGCCAGGCTAAAAGTTGTAATCGGTCAATCGTTAGGCCAAACAGTTGTTATCACCTGATAAAATGTTATTAATGACCCATAAATCAGTAACAACTTTTGACCAGGCGATAACCATTTAATGATCATGCAATAACAATCTAATGATCATGAGATAACAACTTCCTGACAAAGACCTCAGATTAATTATGTGATTTCGTGCGACCTCATCTTAATTAAATTCCTTACAAGGGACATATAATTAATTACCTCTAAATTTAAATACTTCAAATTAAAAAAGAAAAGTCAAGTAAATCTCATAAACTGAAAAAGAGCTTCACTAATCACATAAGCGTCATTTACATACATTCCCTAACTTGTAGTACAATAATTTACATCTGTGCTACTTCTTCAACAAACCATTATTATTTTTCTTTTTACAAAAGTGAGTATTCTTTTATCCTTCTAACAAAGAAGTAAGCACGTATTACTTAATTTACATACTTTGAGTAAAATGTAAGTTAATATACAAATCTACCTACGGTGTTCATGGCTAGCTATTCAACTAAGAAGCAAGAGTGGCCCAATAATTTTGAAGGCATGAACTGGTTGGAGTTCCAATAATGCGTGACCATTCCCATTCTCTATTCTCTACAAGCTCTATTTCTGCCAACTGCAATTAATGCTCAGTGTCATAAGTATATCTTCACTAGCTAATAACTCCCTTGCTGGAATTTGGAATGAGAAGAAGAAACACATATAACTTTTATGAAAGTATAAATCACACTTGACGATTTGTGAGATGATGTTTATATTTCATTCTTCCCATACCGTTATAGTTTAGAAATTTGTTTACTCATCTGTTCTTATTTATAAGGCACTTCCAACATGTTTCACATAAATTAAGTAAAACCTTCAATTCTATTATTCATTATTATATTGTGTCCAACTAATTACTATATTTTATTTAAAAGAAGACATATATAACCTGAATGCCTTCTTAAATTTCACAAACTGCAACTAAAAACTAAATTGTTTGCATCCATATGGTTTGAAAGAGATTAGCACAAAGAGATGAAAAGTAAATTCACCCTATTTGTTACTTATATTGCAATTTTTCTTGAGATAATTGAAAACTCCTTGAATTTAGTTACTTACCCTACCGTCTCGCAACTCAAATACAACCGATCTGTTGGAAAATGGAATTGGCCTCGTTGATGCCACCTGTGATGGGTCAAATTCAAAATCAATTATAGTTCATCAATCTAGCAAATTTCAACTGAAATTCAATGTTTACATTTTAATCAAAAATTGAAAGAGATCTTTATAGCACTTTAAGATTCTAAGTATTTGTTTTGTCATTTGACTAAAGCTCATAGGAACAAAAATGAAGTTCATCTAGGTTTTTCTATATAAAAAAAAAAAAAAATCATGAGAGGGTAATGTAATTTATTCTTTGATTAATAACCATGAACTGTGAATCTATACCTATAATTAATGTGCGTGTTTGTTTACCTTGGGGTCACATTTAAGGATGCAGTCACCACTAATGTCTTGGTCCTTATTGAAGCCAGATATAGAATCTTCTTGGGTGCAAACTTTCTGTGTTTGATCTTGAAGCATAATACTTTGCAGCAATGGAAAGCCACAATCTTTCCACTTCCATGTGGTTTCTTTATCCATGTACCTAAGATACACCTTCCCATCGGAACCAATCAAAAACAATTGATCACCAGCAAAGCAAGGGCCCGGTGAACCGACCAGGGTTACACCTTTATAGGGTGTTCCATGTTCCACCCAATTCCAGCCATACCATGAATTCCAGTGATATTCAACAAGTCCACCTTCCCTTGAAATCATGAAGAGAGAGCCAGACAATGTTGTTGATGAAGGCCTTATGGCTGTTCCAAGCAAGTTTGAGAGAAGCAAATGCTGAGACTGGTAATGCTCATGCCATACATCAGTTACTTTGTTGTACTGATAGAGGCGACCATTTCTTCCAGTGACAAATACCACATTTTCTCTCAGCAATCCATGGTCTACTATGCTGGCTACTTTGGTGTTATAAGGCTTTCTGCAATCTTTCCATTTAAACTTCCTCATCGAAACCTGTCCACAATTTCAAAATAAGTCAGATGTTTAAACATTCTAAGGAACTAGACTCAGTGTAGCATGTAGGTTTCCAGTCAAATCATGTAGGGAAGATGATCAATATGCTGTCTGTTTCGATCTATCACGTGTCTTCATGCCAGCATGGCTTGATTCAATGACAAAGGGCTCGATCTTACCATTACAATACATTACAAATGTAAATAGATATGGCATCTCAGATCAGGTGCTTCTCCCAGCTATATGATGACAACAAGCAGCCTTATCCCATTACGTGGGGTCAGGTATGCACAGTTCTATTGCTTATCAAATGTAAACTCTTTAGATAAACTGTTAAAAGTCTCCGAAAGAAGACGGTTATCTAATTTTTATCAGTGATTGCTTACCACAAACTGTAGTAGTGTTCCTTTCTTGGAGACAAAGAATAGAACATCTTGAGCTGTAATTTTACTTGCTTTTCCTGGTATTCCATCCCATGGTTGACCTGCTATAATATTTGTTCCTTTCTTCATAGCACTACAATTCTTCCATGATAGTTCATAGCCATTCCTTTCTCTAAGAAGCAAACTCCCATGCGTATCAACCATGAATAAGCTTCCATTATAGTTCCCTAATATACCTTTCATGTTTGTAGAGCTGTCGTGTCTTAACCAAATCCATACGTTCTCAATACAAATGTACTCAAATATCAAACCACCTTCTGCTATGAGGAATATCGATTTACCTTCATACATCAATCTCAGCCTGAAGCTACTACTAATCCAACCATCATCTGGAAAATTGTTATCTTCTGAAGATTTTATCATTTCTCCACTAGAATCTATTTTGCCTGGAGACAAGTAATAATCCTGTGACTGGCTGTGCTTTCTCCTACCTGTTATGGAGGCCAAACTCACAAGTTACTTTACTTGTCAAGAACATAAGTTCAACAAACAACCTTACATAATGAATACTAATAAATAAAGTGAATATACAGTTAGTGAAAAAAATACTTCAAATGCATCAGTAAATGAGGAAGAAGTTATAGGCAGCGGCAATTATATATGTCACAGGATCCCAATAGTTAGAAATTTTGTAACTGAAAATTCTTACAATTTAAGAAGATTTTAAAAAGGTATTGTTAAACCTTTGTTAGAGTAATGTTGAGATTACTGGTATGACTAACATTTTCCTTTTGAATAACCTGAATTAGTGCCAACTAAAGAAGTAAGCGTACACATGGTGTGAAAGTAGCTCACGGTACAAGCAACCTCTTTGAAATGACTATGGCGAGTTGCCTTAAAACCGATATAGGATTACCAAAAAATAATAATCCCTCCAGTTTTAAACATAAGACATTTATCTAATTTAATTAGATTAAGGATGTTAATTAAGTTGGTTAAAATCACATGATATTACCAATGCACCCTAACCATCTACCTTTACCCCTACTCTCCCTCTCTTATTTGTTCATTATTGAGGATCATTAATAAGGTTAATTTAGGGAAGGGTTGATAATAATTAGAAAGATATCTTGTATTTATAACCAAACGTCTCAAATTTAGAACCAGAGAGAGTAGCATATGATTGTTCACATCAAAAGAACTCAATTGACATACATTAAGTAGTAAAGATTAATTTTTTTTAAAAAAAAAAGTTACAAGAATTTGATACCAAATTTTAACTACAAGAGAAACTTTTTTTTTTTGGGGGGGGGGGGGGGATTCCAAACTGCACTGAACTCATTGGTACCTGTTACTGAAGTTATCCCTGATTCCTTTGACTCATCCTTTGTACCTGCAATACAATTTCTGGGACCCCGTTCCTGTGTACAATACTCTCCATTCCATCCTTCACTCTCTGGAACGTCTAGTATGGACCATACATATTTTGCAGTTCCCGGTTTCCTTCGAGTATATTGAGGTATGGTTGGACCTGAGCTTTCTCCTCCTAGTCCTAGATGATGGAGTTCTCCAAGTCTCCCATCGTCCAGGGGAAACAACATTCTTCCAACTTGTAATTGTAAGCCTGCTATACCTCTTGCTGCTTTTGCATGTAAAGGGTGTGCATGATTCACCCATGATCCAGGAAATTTAATATTTTGAACTGTACCTGTTTGATTATGTTCATAATCAATGAATATCTAATATTTTGATTGAGAATCAACACTTATCAAATTGGAAAAAAGAATTGAAAGAAATGGTCCGATGCTCTTATTTTGATTTCTCAAACTGAAAGATCCATGAATCAAGATCCTTATGCATGTAGATACAAATGGTTCCAGCAAATGAGCAAAACGAGTCAAGTAAAAGAGGTTTAAATATACTTTATATCCCTCTAATTTCATAAAAATTTTGATTTTCCAACCTTCAAACACCAACTATTATCTGATTAGCCATCATAATTATCAACTCATTAACAGATTGTTAAAGTTAAGAAAGACATGTGATAGAGGACCAAAATTGGATGGTTTAAGATAATAGGAGGGCCAACTTTGATGAAACTAACAAAAGTACGTTTAAGCGTATAGAAATACTATGCAACATTGTAGGCCACATTTGTTTATAGGGGAAACCATTTCAGAGGTACTTGTATTTCTTCAATTTTTAATATGGTACCTATGCGTTTTTTCTCCTTGTGAAATCTGTTAATTTGACTCTTTTAGCACCAATAACACTTGTAACTTTGCTCTGATAGAATTGTTAGCCTCTATATAGAAACAAATTGTGCTAACAATGTGAAATTAAAGGATTTATAAAAGAGAGAAAAACACACAAGTACCAAATTAAAAATTGAAAGAAACTGTAGGCACCTAAAGAATGAATGTGACTATATAGAGGTAGACAAAATGTGACATTTAGCAAGAAGTAGACAAAATCCATTAGTAACATTACTAGCATCTCACGCCAAGTAATACTGATCATTCAGTTTCAGGACAGACTGAATTATACTCAGATCATTGATAACATTTTGTAAATCATTAGTGACCTATTCACATGTCAATCCTAGTTTATCTTTATCAAACTGAGACTCAGCTTAATGAAGAAATCTCAACTAATTTTGAATATTGATAACTTAAAAATAGAAGTCAAGAGAAAATTAGGCTTGATCTTGAGTTCACATTCAGTAAGAGCAAAGTGAACACTGGTATCATTATATAAAGCAAGGATCGATTAGTAACTATTTGCATAAAATAGTTACGGTAAAATTAGACTCACCTGTTTGTTTCTGAATATGATATTCAAAAACAGACCCTGAAGATGTGCTGAAGAATAAAGAAATAGGTGTACGATCACTTGAATCATCATGCAGAGCTGGTGTGATAGATGTCAAATTTTGATGTTTGGGACTTCCATGGACTACCCATTTCCACTTCCTCTGTTGTAATCTTCTCTCCACTAAAGTTCCTGCCTGCATAATTGTGAAACAGTTTTAAGATGCTGCATATATACCAATTTATTACAAGTGATGTACATAAACTCCACACTAATGAGAAGTTCTAATATTAATAGTTATATTTTTTGGCAGAAAGTTATAACTACAGTTTGACAGTGGTATTTAAACTCAGTTAAAAAAGAAGTTAATTGTTCAATGAACGGTTCCAATTCAATGTCATTTATTTTAGAGAAAGAACAAAATTTGGCCTTTCAAAGGCATACCTCAGCAATTTACTGCCCATTAAATAGGAAAGTTATTTTATGTTTTTATTATTTTGTGACATTTTTCTCAAATAAATTGCATACACTCTTATGTATACCTGATAGCCAAGGTTATAAAATACTTCAGGTACAGTACCTGGGTCAAAAGAAAGAGAGATTCTGAGTAAGCACCCATCAATCCATTTACAGTGCACCCTTTAGATGGAACCAAAGGCACAACTTTTTCTTTTCCTTCCTGCCATATGTGCCTCTTCCATGAGGGTTTTGAATTTCTGTCAAATTCATAAAGATCTCCAAAGGAACTGCACCACCACATTGTTTGGTTAATTAATTAGTATTTACCAGATGAAGAAGGTTGTTTGACTCTTACTAAAAAAAAAATTAGTGAAATATGACACTACCTCCATTCTTAAATATAATAGTTTTGGGAGATTAAAAAAGCTAAATAAATTACTTAATTATGTTATATATTTCAGAATTTATTTGGAATACTTATCATTAGATTATATATCAGCTAGTGTCAAACAAATTAACTTGGAGAAAAATGATCAATATAAATACTTCAAAGTAATTTCTTAGCTTCCTTAATCTCTTCAAATTAGTCAACTAAGTCTTATATTAAGAATCGAAGGTAATATTAGAAGAAAACATTAATTATTAGTTATAGTTTTAGGTTTTCATTGATTAAAACATTGAGATTTTATTTCGTTTTCTTCCTTAAACGCCATAATGATCATAGGTTGCTCTAACGACAGCAATGACATGCATGGATCTCTTTCTAGTTATACAACCCCACTTGTGTTTGACACCTCAGTGCCTGGATCGAGGTAGATTGAAGGGATAACTACTGATATTGAGATTAGATTTTACATCCATTAAAAAAAACTGCCCACCTTATGGTATATATAACTTCTCTGGTAGAAGTAGCATCAGCTATCACTGCAACATTTGCTCCAGCTGGTTGACCATGACTTATCCATCTGTTCTATATATATACAAAAAGGAGTTAAATTAGTAACACGTTGAAAACCTCTTGTTAAACTTAGGATTCAAATCCGTGTGGAAGTAAGTAAGCCCCACATAGGCAGGAAGACGAACTTAATGGGATATAAACTTGGATGAGCCTGTGAAAGCAATAATGAAATTTAAGCCTATGCTTGAATTTTACCTTGGAGGCTCTATACTAGCAAGTTCTATCAGTATCCCATTCTTTGTGCAGAAATAAACTCTCCTGTTGCACAATTCAACGATAGATAAAGAGTTATTAGAGAGCTCAATAGGTGTAAGCAATAGAAGAATTCAAATGTTCTATGCATACTTACTGTCCATCTTGGGAAACAATGCCAGACTTTATCAATACCATACGATTTTGTTCTGAATCTTTATCAAAGACATGATTCAGCGTAGGCGGGAGTTCAACCCACACTGCGTCTGAGCTTTCCCCAAGTTGCACTTGCATCTGCCAACAAACATAAATCAGATAACAGATCATGCAAATCAATCCTTAAAGTTAAGAAATTTGCTGCATGTTTATATTGAATCCCCCAAAATTAGGATAAACAAATCGGTCCAACTAGATTAAGTATTGTCTAAGGAATAAGTATTGTCATCTCGATACAGTTGGGGGGACTAAAATGCAGCAAACTACAAACTTGAAAGAATTAAACACTAAATTGAAAGATTAAAGCACCAGAAAGTAAATCATCCAAGAATTAAGTTGTGGATTTAATCCTCTAGAATCCATTATACAGAATCCCCTTTGTATATCATCACTTTAAGCAACAATTAAACATGCATGCAAAGGAAAATGAAGACACAGCACACAAATACAGATTTTTGAAATTGTTCAGCAGAAGAAGATGATCGTAGTGTAACCCTTCATCCAAAACTCAAAAAAGTTTTTTTTTTTTAAAAAAAAAAGTAAAAAAAAAGTGAAGTTCTCCCAAAAGTGATGATAGATGATCAAAACCTGATATAGGAATCCTGATTCTGATAGAGCAAGAATGATCTGATTGATGACAAAAACAGCGATTGCTCGTCCTGCTTGTAATGGAAGCTCATGAGGAGCAATAACCCATTGAAGTCCATTCCAAAACCTCTCATAAATGGAACCACTTTCACCAGTTACCCACACAGATGAACTTGAAAGTTTAATCAAAGAAAGTCTTTTTCTTTGAGGCAAAATCTCAAACACTTGTCCTGCGTTTTGTTCATTACCATCATCCCAAACTTCTTCTTCCCCACTTTTCTTCTTCTTCTTCAGATCATCAGGAAGATTAATTTCAATCCATCTATCAGCTTCTTCACTAAAAACCCAGAATCTCTCAGTTTTTTGCTCAAATACCCGGTTGGTTTGTTGGAAAAACTGACGTGGACACAGAGAAGCACAAGAATCATGTGCTATTACTGTGGGGAAGAAGATGACAGAGATTGAACATATCAAATGGAAAATAGGCACAGCCATGGTGGTGGTTGTGGTGGTCTTGGAGGCATTTGAGAAGACAGAGATAGATGAATATTATGGAAATTGAAGACTTGACTTTGGGTAAGATATGACATAATGAAGCATGGAGGCAGAGTTGGATTTGAGTTATGGAGTCAAAGAAGAAGAAGAAGAAATGGATTGGAGGTTGGTAGTTGAAGTAGAAGATATTGGTTCCTTAGATCTTAATAACTGCCACTGTCTATGATCAAATCACCACAAGAAGAAGATGGCCTACCTCTCCTTTTGAGACTTTTGAGTTCCAATGTAACTTCAATACCAATCTCTCTCTCTCTCTCTCTCTCTCTGGGTGAAAGTAAACTAATGAGGTTTGTCAGTGAATAAGTGTTATTTTGTTCTGTTCAAGAATTTTTCTTTTATTTCATCTAGAATTAAATGTCAACTTAACAATTGATTTATTTTGTTGCAAAAATGTCTAACTTTATTAATAAAGTGTTGCCGAGAAACATATGACACATATATATTTTGAAATGTGTTAAAATATCAATAATCACTTAAAATGGAGGAAATCAAACAACACTGTTTAACGTTTAACGTTTAACGTCCGTAAATTAAGCAAACAATGGATTCGTTTAAAAGTATGTTTAGAAAAAATAAATGGTGTCGGTTGTTTTTACTCTTTTTTAAATTGTTTATTGGTATTTTAACACAATTCACAACATATTCATATAAGTTGTTCCTACCCCAACACTTCCCATGTTTTGAATATTGATTTATATGTAAATTTACTAAATGTTATTTTACAAATAATAAATGTTGTCTCCTCCCTTCCTATTTGTGCCTGTAATTATAAGACTTTTTATGAAGTTTAGACATAATTGAAGTACTTTTTATATAAATGCTTTTAATGAATGATTAAGATATGATGGTCCACTCCTAGAAAAATTTAAATGTTATTAAAGTTTTGGACACGAAATTCAATTGAAAGCAAAATTATAAGAAACAAGAGAATTTTAAATCCGGTACTGAAAATCGAACTAGTCAATATTATTCAGTGTTAAAAAGATAGGACCGGCCCCAGCGGTCGGACTGTGAACTACCCTCAAAGCCGATCCTGGTGAGGCATTAGCCCGGATATGCAGTTGAACCGGTTCAACCCACCCAGAATCGGGAGGTTGAACCGGTTCCCCATTTTTTATTTTCTTTTTTTTTAAGTGTGATTTTTTTATTTTGTTATAATTCACCTAATTACCAATTTTCAGTTCACTTAATTTTATAAACCAGAAAAAAATAATATTTTAAATGCTATTATACTTATATATGTTTAATATTTAATTATTATTGTTCTTAGTATTTGTATTTTAGTCTGTGGATTGTAGAATAATATTTACTTTCAAGTGTGATCAATTAATATTTTATATTTTTTCCTCTATAGAAACATTAAAATATTCATGCATGCATACTTATCTACATTTACATTTTGATATTAGTGATTATTAATGTTAATATCAATAAAATTTTATTATTTTAATATAACCGGCTCGACCCCGGTCTGACCCCGATCCGACCATTGACCCTTAAACCAGTACCTCATTCGATTTGATATCCGATCCATTTTTTGAACATTGATGTTACCTCTCTTTCTCTCTGGGTGAAAGTAAACTAATGAAGGCTGTCATTGTCAGTGAGTAAATGTTGGTATTTTGTTTTGTTCAAGAATTTTTCTTTTATTTTTCATCTAAAATTCAATATGAAACTTAACATTTATTTGTAAGAGTATTGATTTATCACTCTGTTTCTTATTATATGTTTAATTATTATAATTTTTTTATTCTTAAATATAAATCCATTTTGGAATCAATTAATGCTGCTGTGACTATTTTACCCCTATATTTAAAATAAGGAAGATGAGAGAAAAGTTTTGTAATGAATAAAATATTATTTTAACACATATTCTTAAATAAGGGTAAAGTTGGAATCTTCTTTAAAATAAGTACATATTTAATGCTATAACTTCCACTTCTTGATATGTGAAAAGTAGTTAGAGTGAATTTATAATAAAGAACAGAGTGGTATATGTAAATTTACTTAACATGCTTTTTACAACGTAATAAATGTTGCTTCCTCCCTTCCTAATTACTATAACTAGATTTTTCTCCCCCGTGCGATGCACGGAAGTTAAAAATAAAAATGAAATAAAGTAAAGAGTATAACTTTTTTGAGTAACTAATTTATGATTAAAAATATTACTACTTGAAAATAACAAAAGTTGATTACATATGAATATAAATAATCTAAATCATTGATTGCAATTTTTTTAATAAAAACGAAAATATGAATTATTTTTAAAAGGCTTATTGCAAAATTGTGAGTTATCAAAATACATATTTATATTCAATAAAATAAATACATATTTATATGTTCATTAGATATTTAACGACAACAAAAGTTCATTTCATATGAGTATATATATATTTGGAATGTAGAGAACTAATATAGAATTGTGGGTTTATAAAAAATATTGTTTCAAACAGTCAGTTATAACAAATAGATTTAAGGGAAATATATAAAAAAAATTAAAGCAATTAGTTAATAATGTGATTCAAACAGGAAAATTAATCAATACTTCATTGTCTAAATTATTGACCTAATTAAACATAGCAAATATCTGGTTAATTTCAAAAGCTAGAAATGTAATGTTAACAATGGAATTCATCGAAATTCCAATTCCAGTTTTTCCAAATACTAAAATAATTAATCCTTTGTTGCCTAAATTATTGTTAAATTTGAAGAGTCAAAAGTTTATTTTTAACAGTGGAATTCAAAATTCAAATCTAATTTTCCCAGATACAAAAATAATTAATTTTCCTTTGCTCAATTTTAAATAACTTTCAAAATTGAAAAATACCTTCCTAAAAGTAGAAATATATAATGAGTAATAATTAATTATTGGCAATAAAATTTGAAATCAAGAATAAAACCTTTCATTAAGACTTTGATTATGTGAACATGTGGACCAATAATTGAGTTAAGTGAAGATGATGTCATTGGACATGTGGACCAATAAAATTGTTGCTAGGAGCTTTCAAGAAATATATAGATACTTGTCAATATAGAAAACTAGGCTATTTGTGTCTCTGACTGTATGACTCTTTATGAAGTTTTATAAATAGTTACATTGAGTATGAAGAATGATTAAAATCTGATGGTTCACTTTTTAAGAAAAATGGGAAAAAGACAAATAAATACCCTCCAATTTGCAAAATCCCATTAACAACTTCATGATAGGTATTAATAACTTCATGATAGGTTGTTATGTTGTTAATACCTATCATGAAGTTGTTAATGGGATTTTACAAATTGAAGGGTATTTATTTGTCTTTTTCCCAAGAAAAATTGACAGAATTTAAAATATTTATAAATTACTTTTATTCCAATTCCATGAAGCCATCACATATGGCTCCAATTCCAAGCTGGTAGTGAAATGTCTTCAATCATCAAACATGATGTAGGGGGTGTGAATTATTAGAAGTCTCTCGATCCATGGTATGGTTTGCTTTCACGGAATGCGAAACGTTGGTTCATATGTCATTTGATCTCTACCTCTACATGGTTGAATATTCTTCTATCAAATTTGGAGTAATGACGGAGATGATGGTCCTTCAAGTGAGTTTTCACTTACTTATTTTCAACTATCATTCTCATGGCCCTTCTAATTCTAATGTGATATACTCAATCCGTTACTAAATGTAAAATCTATTGAGGGATGTGAGCTTATTTCTAAATATAAGACATCTTTCTAATTTTTCTCAATTTTTTCTCAAGCTATCTTGATGCTCCTTAATGATAAACAAGTAAAGGAGAGAGGATGATAATAAAGGAATATGATTAGGGTGTTAAGGTAACATCATATAATTTTAACTAATTAACTAACTTTTTTAATCTAATCAAATTATATAATTAGATCTTATATTTAGGAATAGAGGGAGTACTTTTGAGTGAAATAGTTAGGATACTAATTATCGGTTTGGTAGTGTAGTGTGATGGTCAACTCGGTTTGATATTAATATGACAATTTTACCTACCAATTAACCTAACGTTTCTTATTATATGTGAATAAGAAAATTGATTGACTTCTATGATTACTTAATCTGAGAAAGAAGTAGCATGATACTACTAAATGAGACACGGTGCTTTTTTTTTTTTTTTGGCAGCAAAGGTATATATTTCATTACTAAATCAAGAAAACTAATTACAGAGTTCTAAAGGCATCATCAGCCCAACATAAACCAACACTAGGACAAAACAAATGTGCAGCAAAATGAAACAAGATAAACTCCAACATGAACCAACACTAAACCAAAACAAATGTGCAGCAAAATGAAGCAAAATAAACTCAGAAAAAACAAACATAGCTCTTAGAAACATCAACTTCCTAGCTTTAAATGACTTGATTGCCAGGATATTAAGCAAAGGAGAAGGGGGTTTAACCCAATCTTTCGAGCACTTCCCCAAGCAAGCTACACAAGCATTCCAATATGCAGCTGAATGTTCACTTGGATTCCGCTCAATGCCACCAAGGCCAAGAGCTTTACCAAGTCTAGAAAATTCCTCCATCAGGTCCAAATCATCCCATATTGGGCCAAGAAAACTTATCAAAAACTCATGAACCAACGGAAGACAACCGTATACAATTTTAACATTTTCCCAATGATCATCAACACACCCTTTCGAAAAACTAGACAGACAAAAAACTTCAGAACTTAACAACAAATGCTTCAGAGGCAGCTTCAAACCACAAAAATTCATGCCTGGTGGAACCCAACGTTTATCTCCAATGATTATGAGAACGACTTTCCCATGATAAGTCCAAATTATAAACTCAAGCATGAAAATCAGCACATGAATTACTACTAATCTTTCCATAGTTTTCAGCTTAACCAATTTGTTCCAAGACAACCAGTAAAAAGCATATGCATCCAAAACCTTGAGCCAAAACATATCTTTGGACAATACGATAGAAAAAAGCTGAAAGAACACATGCCATACAGGGAAACAATACATCAAGTTGAGAAGAAACAGAGAAAACATGTCCCCGCACCTTGAAACCTTCACTTCCCATCCCAACAAACCTGATTGTTTCAGACTCCACCAAGTCATCTCCCTCTGCTCTTCCAAACTCTGAATCTCATCGCTAAAGGATTTGACAATTTCCGTCATGGCTTCATAGTCTACTGAAGCTCCTTCTTCAAACGAACCGGTTCTCCACTTCGCAAAATCTAAAGGCATTCCTTGAAGATCCGACTCGAATCCTTAAATGAGACACGGTGCTTATGCAAGGTGAAAGGCCTCAATTTTTTTACCGTCATGAATTTAAACCTTTGGAATGGTAAACATCATGTTAATAGTACTAATATTATCGTGAAATTGAATTCAATAATGTTTAAATATGACATGGTGTAGTGTGTGTCAAATACCCTCTCATGTGCTTATTTTAAGATCAAGTTGACTAATCAGTGGAGATTAATGAAACAAAATAAATTAATTTAAAGTATTTATATTTTTCATCTTTTTTCAAAATAACTCATATGACTTATAAACAGATATATAATCCAATTACATGTAACATATTGTATAATCAAATAGTTTATCCAGCTTCCTTAATCTCTCCAATTTAGTAAACTTGATCTTATATTAAGGTTTAGAGGGAGTAATTGTATAAAGGATAAATTTGTAATTTTACTAATGAAGTGTTGTAGTAGGAAGGGAGAATTGCAAATAGGTCCTAAGCAAGAGAATTAATTTCAGATAGGTCTATTAACAACTCCTTCACTTGTTAACCAAGGCTATTGCAGTTGTTAATAGCTATCATTAACAACTCCTTGGGACCTATCTGAAATTAATTCTCTTGTTTGGGACTTATGTGTAATTGTCTCTAGTAGGAACATCTAGCAAAGATATGTTTTGAAGGGTACAATAAAATACAAATACACTTTTAAAGTTGAGCAAAACAACTAACCCCGTTCGTCAAAGTAAGCACACAATGAACGGGTCAGAAAATCAACGGAAGTTGGAAAAAAAAACATCGTTCATTGTTTTGCTTTATTTATGAGATTTTATTGGTATTTTATCACCCTTAAAAATATATTTGTGCCAGATGCTCCTACTGTAGTACTTCATTGATAAAATTACATATTTACCCTTTTAAAAAAAAAGTAACAGTGTAATCAAGTAAATTTTGTATGTTATTTGTTTTAGAAACTTTTTATTATTCATCCAAAAGTTATCTTTTAAATTTAATAATTTATTCATTTGAATAAGCTTAAAAGTAAAATAATAATGTCAAATAAATCAGTAATAATGAGCCATTTATTAAATTTGATTTTTAATTTTAAAACAAATAATAAGATTGTTATGAAGATTAGACTACTTGAAATTTTAAGACTAAGATTTTGTGATTTAAAATAAATCAGAAAAAGGTTGGAGAAAAAAACTGCTAAGATTATAATATTATAATATTTTATTTGTGAAATATATGCTTTAGACCTTTAGTTAAGTTTCTAATTTCTTGATTAAAATGTGCCCTATAAAATTGCAAAAGAATGGGTCAGTTTACATTTTTTTTTTCTTAAAAAAGTGTTAGTATGCCTGTATATGTGTTAATAATTCAAGGTATTTTGGTGAAAAATAGTTTAGATTAAAAGCTGGTTCAACTTTCGATTTAATTAGACATTTTTATATTTTATAAAAACAAAATAAACATTCGTTTAATTTTAATGAGTTCTTTATTTAAATTTATACACTGGGTGACTTATTTACTTTTAGATACCATTTTTTAACAATATGTATTTTACATGGGGTAGTAAATTGGGATCAAATTATTTTCAACTTTATACCTTTAGAGTGAAATAATAAGGGCCATCGGGCCATATTTTCATTTTCAGCTCTTAGATATTGATTGATGATTTTTTATGGTTTCTTTAAAGTTTAAACCCTATCCCTAATGGTTGGAAAAATAGTACTCCCTCCGGTCCTAATTATAAGATCACCTTGACTTTTTTTTGGAGAAATTAAGGATGCAAAATTAATCACTTTATATAGTTATCTTTTTTTCTCAAAACTAATTTATTCTACTCATAAACTAACATATAATTTAATTACATATGACATATGTTATAATTCAATGGTCTTATTTTGCTTCCTTAAATTCCACAAAAAAAGTTAAAGTGATTTTATATTTAGGATCGGAGGGAGTAATAATAATAATGCTTCTTTATATTGTGACAGATGTGGAAGATAATGGTTGCTTTGTGTTTAGAAAGAAACATGTAACAAGATTCTTGCCACCACCTTTACCAAAAGGGATAGAATTATAAAGATCACGATCCTTGTAGTTGCTTCCATTAGATCATACTAATTAAAACCCTACCAATTATAAATAATGCCTCTATCTTTAGGGCTTTTACTCCATCAATAACAAAATTAGGTGAGCCTTTACAATAAAATAATGATAAGTTATACTTACACATAACCACCTTGAACTTTAGACTATGCACAAATATTTTAATAAGCTTTAAAATTTTAGAATGAACCCTCTAAACTCTTACATTTAGGCAAATAACTCCCAAAATTTTATTTTGTACATAACTTGGCCAATATAATCTAAAGTTGAGGACATAGATGTTTACATATGAATCATAGGTTGAGGGGGATATATACATAAAAATAAAGTTAGGTTAATCAACAAAGGTTGATCTAGTTGATAAAGGATTTGGCCCATAACTATAAAGTTGATTGTTCGAATTCCATCAAATGTAAGAATTTTGTTAGTAAACAACATTAAATATTTAGGTAAATGCTTTCTGAGTTTGCAAGCCTTCCTTGACCTATTAAACCCATAGAATCCTGCTCACCCAAACTTTGTATTCATAAGATCGTATACATTTGTTAATTTGGGATTATGTATACAAACTTAAAAGGCCTATTCAATGTTTTTATTATCAAGTTTTAACAGTGAAAGAAGTTACTTGTACGCAATCAAAGATTTTAGGAAGTCTATATATCTTAGTACATATATTATACTATTTTTGGAGAATGACTTTTAAAACCAAATGAATACATCAATTAATGTGAAAGAATGAAAATAACTATTATAAAGTACTTTTTCATTCTATTTATAAGTTATTTTCAGCATATTTCATGTAAATTAAGAAAAACCTTAAATCCCAACAACTACGTCTTAAAATTTAACAACTTTACAGTTTTTTTGGATTCATCTATCGATATCTGACACACAGTTAATCGCTATTTAATATACAATAGATCACATGAAAATAAACTCAACATAATAATAAATGAATAATATGTTTGCACACTCATATGAAAAAGTCTTTCCCTATCATATAAATAGAACCAGCATAAATATTTTCTATCTATCTTATGAATATATGGCCAGTGCAATACAACTTAAGAGATAAAGATAAAAGAGAGATCTAAATTCTGAATTTTGAAAGTGAATTTACATAATCACTTTGGCTAAAGACATTTCTTTTTATTCACTGAAAAAAGACGCTTTTTTTTAAACTTTTTTAATGAGAAGAAAGTGATAAAATTACACTACAATACATGAAATAAAAAAATGCAAAGTATCTAAAGGAATTAAATGAAATCCAAATGGCATATGCAATGCACTCTTAACCAATAGATCAGCTTCGCAGTTGTTCTCTCTGTTAATATGTTGAAGGTTAACAACCCAGTCCCTTTAAAGCATTTGATGGTTTTGAAGGATTAAATTCCAATCTTCATGGAGGTCGTTGCTTCCATCCTTGATAAGTTTGATAGCTTCCAAAGAATTATTTCTCAATCAAACTCGTTTATGGTGCCCATCCCATGTCCTTTTAAGGCCAATATGACACGCCCTAAGTTCTGCTGAAACAAGGTCTCCATTTTGAATATTTAGCATGAAAGTTTCAATTATATTGCCATGACTATCTTGAATAATACCTCCACATCCTGCCTCCCATCCTTATAAGAGAACGCGCCATCAACAGTAATAGTTATCCATCCTTCCATTTCCATTAGAGTTTTATCTTCATTAGCTCCTTTTATACTTGAAATTGAGCTTCACCCATACAAATTTTGACTGTACACAAACTATTTAAAATAGCTTTAGCCTTTGGAAGGAGATAATGAGCCCTCGAATTAATGTTGTTGAAAACTTCTTCATTGCGCCTTTTCCAAAAAAGCCAACAAACAATAATGAGCATTTCTTTCTAGGAGCCTTCACAAAGTCCCACCTTTTCTTTTAGATTCATATAACACCATTGTCAAAGATCACAATTGAAAAATCCCAACCGAAGATTGGACTTAACAATTGAGAGCCACAATGATTTAATATTAGCACAATTTCGTAAGACATGCAATATATCTTCAGTATCATGATTACACCAAGCACATGAAGCCTCCTCACTAATTCTTCTTCTCAATCTTGCTTCATTGGTAAGTAACATGTTAGGCTGTTATGAAGTATAAGCCAGAAAATTTTTATACCTCTGAGGTAAACCCTTTTTGCAAATTTTATTCCATAAAGGATTTTCCCTGGACTCTTCACCCTTTAAAAGATTATAAGCTAATTTGATGGAAAAATTTATGTGCTTTTCATGTTTCCACCTGACAACTTCATTTCCCCCCTAATTGCACATTTTGTTCCTTGTATCACATGATCCTAAGTTCCTTTAATCCCCTTCTATAGTCTCAATTTAGGATGCGACCTATTAATGGTAGGAATTAAGTCATTACCACATTTGTATTTACTTCTCATAACTTTAGTCCATAAAGCCTCTTCGTTATTGATCAAACTTCAACATGCATTCAACATAAATGATTTATTTTGTAATCTGGTATGGCTCAAACCTAAACCCCCTTTTCTTTTCCTTACATACCTCATATTACACACTACAAGATGAATCTTCTTGCTCTCAGAACAAGATCTTCAGAGAAACTGCCTAGCACTCTTTTTAATTTCATCACAGATAGTTAGCAGAAGGTCACATATTTGCATTGGATAAAGGGATTACTTGCACAATTAAGGAAATAAGAGTCTACCTTCCCACAAGGGAGATAGAGTTAGCCTTCCAATTGGACAATCTAGCTTTCACTTCATCAACAATTAATTTATAGGTAGCCTTCTTTACCCAATCATGATGAAGAGGAACTCCAAGGTGCTTTTCAAGATTAGGAGTACTTAAAATTATGTGTCCTTCACTAAGTTGAGTTGCCTAATTATGATTAACATTTCAACAAAAGAAAACTCTAGATTTGCTATAATTGACCTTTTGACTTGGGATATGTATCCAAACACCTCTTAATCACCTCAACCTAATCCAAATATGCCTATGCAAATAGAATAAGGTTATATGTAAAGAACGAATGAGTAATAGAAGGACAATCCTTATTGAGTCTGATAAGTTTTCAATTCTGATAAATTATCTCCTCCTGTAATAAGTGAGCAAGTTTTTCCATACAAATAACAAAAAGTTTCGGGGAGATAGGATCACCTTGCCTTATGCCATGAGAAGAGGAGATAGAATTGTTGAGTCTTGCTGTCTTCCCATAAAATTTGCATTATTGGCGAAGATAAACAATGATGCACAATATTTCTCAAATTGGTGGGTAAGTTAATTTCCTCTAGTCATCTCATGATAAAGCTCCAATAAATTAAAGTGCCTGTTTGGCAAACCCAAAAAAACCACTTTTTTGGGGCAAAACTTAGGTTTCAGAATCAAAACAGACGAATACTCACAGCTTTTTCAGAATAGCTTTTTAGTCTGTAAACCTAAGTTTGGGGCAGAAAACCTAGATTTCGCTAGAAACTATTTTTTTCTTTAATATCATAAGTTATTTTTCAAAATCTATTCTCTAAAAACGCATTTTCAGCTTTTTTTCAGAAGCCACCATAAGCTAATCCAAACATACTCAAAGCCTATTATATGTCTTTTATAAATTAATTTTTATAGCCATGAAACCTTTCTTACCCCTCGTTTCTCATTGAGTGGATCTGATGACTTATTAAGAAATAATAATATTATCTGATCCCAGTCTTCTAGGAACAAAACCACATTAATTGGTGATATAATGGTAGGTAGGATATGTTTAACTCTATTGGCCACTACCTTTGTAATTACCTTGTAAATGATATCAAACAGTAAGACGAAAACCACGAATTGTTTTTGGTTGGTACTTAATATATGTCTTAGGAGATAAGGACTACATTCCGCGGAGAACACAGACTAATGGATGGGAACTAGCGCCCTCTACCAGTATTATGATTTGTCTATTATGTGACTTCGTATTATCCATAATTTAATATATATCATGTTAGTGATTTCAAGTTAATGCCAGTTTTATAAGTTTCTCATGTCATTTTTTTTATGATGATATTAGTCACGTGTGTTTAGGAAAGAGGAGTTATTTGCAGTTGGTGTATTGTATTATGCTATAAATGATAGACATGTCCTGTATAAATGGATGGATAAATGAAATCATTATTCGGATAATTAAATCGTGTTTGCAATTAAGCTCTCAAAATTTAACAAGAACGATTAAAAAACCTTATTAATTTATTCGTTTTAACATTTGCAAGAATTTCACACCCATATTCCAAACTTTTTATAATTGATTCTCAAATGATTAGTATCCTAATGCCAAAATCTAACATGAAACACGAAGAATAAAAATTAAGAATGCTAAGTAAATGAATGACGAAATCCGAACCCTTTGGGTAGTAATATTTTGATTGGCAAAAAAGTAGTAGTATTTTTAAATGCTTTCATTGCCATTAATTTAGTATTTTAGTCTGGGATGACCGGCTTAAACTGGTTTAATTGGAGGGCCAAGTTTGTGTTTTAGGGGTTTTAGAAGGAAATCATGTTCTATCAAAAGGGTTAGACCTTTAGGGCTTAAAAATAAAAAGACGTGCTATCTAAAAATTATGCAAATAAATTCCTCAAAAAATATATAAATGGTCTTATTTTTTAATTTTTCTAATTAAAAGTAGACGATCAGGTCTAAGTTTCACATAAAATGTAATGCAAACCTAACTTTTCATGGTAATAATGTGGTTTTTTATGGATTGTATATATATGTTTATTTTAAAAGTATGTTTTACTGTTCATTATTTGGAGTATCCTTAATAATTTAGTCAAAACAATTTTTTGAACTCGAATATAAAGGAGAAAGAGTGCTTATCTGATAGGGAAATATCACTGAAGTGAAAAGGACAACTTTAAGAGGAATGAGATAGATATTATTTTAAATAATGTGACTTTGTATGCTTTTGCAGTCATCATCACTTGCAATTTTAAGCTAAGTGATCTTACTTTTATCTTGATATATTGTTGTTGTTATTAAAATAATAAATTTTCGATTTGATAATCTATATGTGAGGGGGAAAGGAATAATACAATAAAATTCAAATAGTTAACACTTACACATAAATTGAATAAATTTATTGAACTCATTTTATTATTTCCTTGGTCAAAATTTTTTATAATTTCTAATTTTTATTTTTTGTCAAAATATGATTTATAATATTTGAAATTTTTATTTTAAAAAGTAATTATGTTATAAAAAATACTTTAAATTGGGTATAAAAAAGAATGCAATTTTAGGCCAAAAGATACACCATTCCTTTTTCTTTTTCTCATGTCAATATTTTACCCACAAGGTTTCACTAGGCCCATGCATGCAAATAATAACCATCATTGTTGGCTAAGAAAATAATAATTTATATACAAAGCTAAAAAATAATAATAATAATAATAATAACCATCATTTAAAAAAAAAAAAAAACTCGAAAAGTTTGTTGAAGTGTGCTTTCAAAAGCTCAGCCACTCATAATTCTCTATTTTTGAGTCATTAACAGGGATACACACACGCAAGCACTCCCCCTGAGTTAAATTGAGAAATTTTCTTTAGTTTTCGATGTCAGACTTTAATCCTCTTTATTTTTTTAAATTTTAATTTTTTTTTCTGAACTATCTCTATCGGTTGTATATAAAAAGTCTCTATCGATGAAATTAGTTTCCAATGCATAGTATCATAGTGGTATTTTAAAAAGTCAGTACATATTTTATAAAAAATAATTAACCTGACTAATTTTCTTAACATCTATAGGTTATTCATCTAACAACTCATACTTCATATTTAAAACGTCTAAAGCATATAAATATATGTAATTAACAAACGTAGCAACTATATTTTAGAAAAAAAAATATTGCTAATTGAGAGTTGAGATCGGCTTATATTGCACTACATTTTGAAAATGTAACTAGAGACAAGTTCTATATTACACAAATTCATGCTTTATAACAATAGTAATTTAACTCTTGAAAATTAGAATAATCTGTTAAATTCTTACCTTTTTTACATTGAATTTATGAATTTATAAATTTTTTATGGGTAATTGATAATGAATTTTTTGGGTTCATATCATTGTTAATCCTTATAATTTTATTGAATTTTTGGTTTTGATCATTATAATTTTCTAACAAGACTAAAACTAAAACTCGTAACTTTATCAAAAGAAAAAAAACTAAAACTCGTCAAAAACATAAAATCAATCATTAAACTAAAAACAAATTTCTTACAAAACTATAAGGATCATTACTAATGATATGAAACTATAAAATCTAAAATCAAAATTTGATTAAGTTATACGGACTATTAATGTTATTAACCATATATACTCTAAATTTAAGTATAAAAACAAAAATCAAAACTCATTAAAAGTACAAACCAATTATTAAATTCAGACCAAGTTTTTATAAAATATATTGATAAAACTAATGATGGGAAACTACATGAATTAAGTAAAAAACTCGATCAAGTTATAAGAATTAATAATACTATTAGCCCTAAATTTTTTCTGAAGTTGTAAAGTTTCTTAATTGTGAATAGGATTGATGATGTCACCGACCCATTTGGATGCATATATTATTAAAAGCAAAATTATTGATTGCAGATTCGCTTGAATTAAGGAGAAAGATTAAGAAGACAGGTTCGGTGGAATATAAATGGGATACGCAACAGAATCTTTCATAGACCCCACTTTCCAAAAAACAACTCTTATTACTTTGGCTAAAGACGCTTCAGGGTTTTAAATATCAGTGGAAAATAAATGGTGGCCTACACTTACGTATTCGACGGCTTCTCTCTTTATTTAAAGAAAAACTACATGAAAGTGAATATACACTGCCACTCAATTGAGGCAATCTCTCATTTGAAATGAGATGTCACATCGTAATAGTGTATTATTAAATTTACTTGCTTAAAAGAAGCAAATTAAACTACTTTACATTATTTATAATTATATTTTTTTTCTTTAATATATGTAATCTAAATGACATATAATATAATTTATAATTTTTATAATTAACTAATTTATTTAACTTCTTTAATATCTTTAAATAAAGCTAATCAATCTTATGTTTAGAACTGGAGTGAGTAATATCAATACTATGTGAAACTTATAATGCAACAATCTATTTATACAATAACACTTAAACATTGCAATCGACTAATCAAATTTTGTAACCATACTCTTTTTTTCATTAATAATTAGCAACACCCTCCATTTTACAATCTATTAAAATACTCATATGCAAAAACATTGGTGATATCAATTCCTTAGCTAAGGAGAACATCGCCACAAAAGACTTTCATTCATTAGGATTCTCATTCCACTGACCTTTTCTCAATTTTCCACAATTTTGAATAATATAATAGTTGACTTACCCCAAATGGCCTAACAATCAACCAATTTACCATTATGCGAAGACAAGATAACCATTTTCCTCTATTCAAGTTACATATATAATTCAATTCTCACACCCATTCCATCATCAATCATAAATTCATCACCATTAAAAGCTCACCATAATAGCCTCTTGATTGCTATCAACAATCATCACCTAACTATCACCAACCTCAAATTGTCTGACTCTTATACATCCTTACCATAACTCCTTTAGAATTTTGATCATCTCGATTCTTGAGCCATTAGGATTACAACCTCAATAATTCCTCCCTCATTGACTTAACCCACAACTAGGTTATGATTTAAGGCTTAAACCATGCTATCAAAAAATCCATTTCAACTTCATCACTTTCATGAGAATAATTCGATCTTACCACTCTTTACTTCAATAATACCATAAATCGATTCTTACAATACACTATAGCTATAATCCTATGCCTTTGATTAACAATATCATATCATACTACAGCATTAATTACGGTCTTGAATTCCTTAAGCTAAGATCCAGCTAACCACAATCCTCAATTATCCAACAATCCACCCATGCCTTTGAATTTAAATTCTTTACATGCATCATTAAGCAAAATACTGGCTACAGAATCTTCTAATATTTACGATTTACCTCATCCTGTACCCTTGGTATAAGTTCTATTTCTCAAATCAAACTCAAGGGTTATAACTCACGAGCACCATATGGACTACTACCAGCACACATGCCCATATACTTTCACCTCAAATCCTTATTCTTAATTCAATTATCATTTTACAATCATCCTCAATTTTTGATACAATCTCAATCTTCAGACCGAAATCATCTAAGCACTTGAGCCTATCCCTATCGGGACAACAGAAATCAGAAGAAATCTAAGCCACTCGGGCCTATCCCTATTGAGATAACAAAAATCACAAGAAAGCCAAGCCAGTCGAGCCTATCCCTATCAAAACAATAGAAATCAACGAAGCCCTCGTCCCTCCTGGAACGAATAATTGTCCAATGGCCTATTTTGGGTCTTAATTATACCCCATTCATTATTACAAATCCACACATGACTCCTCAACGTGTAACCTAAGCGGTTACCTCACGACTAAGTCACTATTATTTTTATTTTTAACATAAATTTTAGCTCAAAATATAATGACTTCTCTCTATTTCTTTTTATCATTCCACCACTTAGGCCTCATACATGAGAAACCTGACACTTCATCAATGAATGGTTGGCTTTCACGAGTCCAACTAACCTTAGCAAGCACTATTAATACTCCCTCTCATTTAGAGATGACAACTAGGGAATTCTAACACTTGGCCTTTAAGATATCACATTGTGTTCTCACATTAAGTTACAAAATAATCATTCCCAGATATGTCAATTACTCTGATGGATTACCATGGCATCATGATGTAAGGCTTTTCTCTATTAACCAACCCATCAACTAGATACAACCAACAAATAACCATCAAATTCCTTGCCATTTTGGAATCATGCCAAATGGGTTAAATTTGAGAGCACTGTTGGACGTATGAATTTTATAAATTTGACATGGTAGAAATAATGGTCTTTGGTGGTGGCATTTGGAGTTTTTAGAGTCATGATATTAGCTTCAAAATTAAATCACATCTTGATCAAGCAGTTTATGGGATTGTGATTAAAGGCACTCAATAAGAATGCGGCTCTCTATGTTTTATAGTAGTCCTAATATAATAAGAAGATGCCTTTTTTACAATTACTAGTTTACCTTGGTTATGCGTCAAAATCCCAAAAATTTTGATGGTGAACAACACTCATTCAAAACTCATTTTTAGAAACGAGGCTAATCTAAGAAATAAAGGGTAAAGGAATGTAAAGGAGACTCATTGGATTTCGAATGTGTAATTGGTTAGCTAGATTGAGGTCTCCTCCAGCATCGACGAGCTTCAAAATCCTCGAGCTCTTCCTCTCTCGGCCACAACATGACTGGAAGAAGGAAGGAAAAGGGAGATGAAAGATAAAAGCCACCTCCACCCCTTGCAGGCGATGCCATAGACTCCAGTAAACCTCCCTCCCCCTTTCTTGGTCTCTCTCTCTCTTTCGCCCCCTTTTGCTCTCCCTATCCCTCTCAATCTCTCACTCTCTAGGCTACATAAATAATAGTAGAAGGAGATAGAGTCAGGAATGAGGAAGGAAGAGGAAAGATGGAATGTATATGGGTAATGGCAAATTAGAATTTTGCCCTTATCTTTCTTTTGAGTTTAGTCCCTCTTTTGAAAATGATTTCTATCAAACTAGACATTTGCTTCCACTACAAGTTTCTCTATGCCTCAAAATAATTTCCCTTAAATTTTCATATTAAAATTCATCTTATAACTATTTTTCTTCAATTTCAGACGAAAATAAGCCTTAAAAATCCTTTAAACTAACTCTAGCTTTGGAAATTTATATATTAGGCTTTTTAATTTCTAAATAACATCTTAAGACTTTAAACAAATCCTTATTTATACTTTTCCAGATTTTAGGCTATTACACCAACTTAACTCTAGATCAAAAGAAATGAAAAATATTGGATGTTACAATCTCTGCCATTCGTTGGCCAAAATACTTTAACACCCATTTTTTGAAATACTTTAACAATATTGGTTCTAACATCTATTATATATTGCACACACTATGCAATCAACCGATTTTCCTATATCAACTTGCTCATAAATTGATCATCAGTGTTGGTATTTCTTATAGGATGAGAATGTTGAGACTAAAAAGGTGCACCCAGTTTTCTGGAATTGTGTTTGCTTTGAAAAAAGAGGGGAGTGGGTTGAGGATGAGGTGAGCCAAACTTGCAGCATAACATTTCTTGATGAAGTTAGGATGGGTGATTGCACCTGATTATTTTGTATTTTTACCCACTAATTATAGTAAATTAGCACTTGTCCTAGGCTAATACATGGCAATTCAAGCACTTTTACACTTAGAATTCCAATACATTGAGTTAATTGCATTTTAGTACTTAAATGAGAATTTTAAGGTCTAAACTCATGTATTTCTTATTTTTGGACTTGGGATATTACAATTTGTGGTTGAATTTGTCATTGTAGGAAGTCTTGATAAAGATGGGCCCGAATTCTAGAAATTACAGTTTAGTGCTTGAATTTCAGAAATTACACCTAGGTCCCGCTGCACTGCATATCTCAATTGGGCAAGGACAATTTGGGTAATTTGGGAGATTAAAGGAGGGCAAAGATGGAATAAAAATTGTTGGGTTCATTTCTATATTTTTTTAAATAGAGATTAAATGAGTAAGGGTCTCGTTTGGAAGCTTATTTGGGTATCTAGCAAAAACCCTTAGATTTTGGGCTTAATTTCCTTAAACCAAACAGCCCCTAAGCCTTTCCTTTACCTAAATATTGCCCAGATCTGAACACACCACACGAACAGCCACCATTGACACAAGCTTCACCATCATTCCTCTTGCTTCTACACGCCATTTTTTTCCTTCATCTCCTCACGCCAATTTTCTCACCATTCCTCCATCTCATTCACACCACCACCACATTTTCTTCATCTTCAGTTTGGCACAGCACCCATCTCACAGCACCTTCATCTCCATTTCATAAACACACCTTCATCCCATCTTCTTCATTCACGTATACACACACATCATTGATTCTTCTCCATTCCATTTCTTCACGCCACCACCACCATTATCTCCTTCTCCATTCGGCTCAAGCTCCACCACACGCACAGCAACATATTCACACCTTCATCTCCTCACACCATTTTGGCACAAAAGCACCCTTCTTCTTTCATTCAATCATTCACACTCCCATATCCTCACATTTATCCACCCTTAAGCATCCCATCATCCACACACAAAACCCATCATCACAATCTTGATATTAATCACCCATTCACCCCATTTTTCACTCATTTTTCATGGAGCAAGAAGGTTCAATTATTGATTGTCGGCTCAAGAGGATGATTGGCTAAAGCAATTGGGGATTCTTGGTGGATTGTGCAACCGGAGCCTCAAGGATTCATCTAGGGAAGTTAATTAGTGTCCTTCTATGTCTAATTTCACTTACATGTTCAAGATTCTTGTAATTTGTTTGTGTATGTGATTTTGGAACATGATACACTAGGGATTTCTATTATTTGTACTAGTTTTCCTTTAGTTTATGTATGTAATTAAGCGATTGCTTTTATGTGCATAAACCTTAGTGTTAATTGCTTGGCATAATACAATTGATGTGGTAGCATTAGTCATCTACTTTGGATTCTTAGTTTGGATTAATGCATTTGTTTGTTACATCTAGCATTAGACACTAAATCCATTCTTGAAGGGTCAAATTATACCTTCAAGAGGAGACTCATTGTGTGTTATCAAGGATTTTCACTACCAAGTGGTTTTCTAACAATTGCTTAGTTGACTAATTGTGCAAGCAATGCGCCGAATCAATTGGTGACTAAGTCAATTGGACTTAGGCGATTGCCTTTGGTTTTTACACTTTGACTTGGATTTTTCACTCCCACATATTTAAAGAGGTTAGGAAGGTTGCATGATTTCCACCAAGAAGCCCTACTTCCATTAAAAGAGTTTTCAAACCATTTATTTGCTTTCTATAATCTAAAAAGCCAAAAACAAGTGTTCTTTGCATTCCTACAATTGAAAAATACCAAAAAGACTTTTTAATCACTAAACCCCCAGTTTATTTGCTTTTCAATGTATTTAGGTTAGTCTAGGTATCAAAATAAGTTGACTCCTTTGAGAGACGACCCGAGGTTAAGCCACTTTGCTCAAGCTTTGGTTTTACAAATTTTCTTGCATTTGACCCCGAGGCGCACCAATTCGACAAAGGTCAAATCAATGGGTTATGAGGAAAAGAAGAGACAGTTTGTGAGGGAGAAATATAGATGTGGTGAGGACTTGGTGCCAAAAATTGACAGTAATAGATCTACTTCAATTGCATGGCAGGGATGTGTTGAAATGGACTATAGGTGATGACAAACAAGTTTAATTTTGGAAATATTTTTGGTGCTGGATCTCAATATTCTTATGAACCAAAGAAATCAAAGTATCCCACCATTAATGGAAAATATTGTCATCTCTGAGTTCATTGATGATACATGAAAATGGAGAATGGATATGTTCCCTCTGTTTCTACCAAAACAAGTGGTATAGGTGATATTAATTTTTTGTGTGTGTTAGTATATGATAGTCTTTGTTTATCCATGTTCATTAGATCTAATAGGGTTTTACATTGGCTGTCGGGGCCTAACATAACCGTCATCCTTTACCTGGGCTTGGGACTAGCTATAAACATAGGCGGAGTTACATATGGTTTTCATTGACTTAAAAAATACGTATGATCATGTACCAAGAGATGTACTTTGGAAAGCCTTGGAAAAGAAAGAAGTGGTTGTTGCATGTATCAAAGTTATACAGGATATGTATGATGAAGTATTGACTGAGGTTTGAATGCCAGGAGGTAAGACAAAAGACTTTCCTATAAGAATTGGCCTACATTAGGGATCATCTTTAAGCCCATATTTGTTTCACTTAGTGGTATATATTCTAACTAAGCATATCAAAGAAGAGGTCCCTAAGTGCATGCTTTTTGCTAATGATATAGTCCTTTTGGCTGAATCAAGAGAGGAGATTAATGCTGAATTAGAGATATGGAGAAACACTATGGAATGGAAGGGTTTTCGTCTAATTAAGAGTAAGACAGAATATATGCATTGTAATTTTGCAAATAGACAAGTTAGAGGTGACTTAGAGGTTAAACTGGGAGATGAAACCATCCCTCAAGTGACAAAGTTTAAATACTTGGAATCAATTATACGACAAGATGATGAGATTGATGGCGATGTTAACCATAGAATTAAAGCTAGCTGGTATATGTAGAGGAAAGCTACATGAGTTATTTGTGACCAGAAGGTAACCCATCTGTAATAGCTCCAAATCAATGCAATTTTTTGCTTGGTCACCGAAGTGCGAATAATATTTTTCTAGCTTAGGAGATTATCCATTACACTAAAACTATGAAAAAGAAGAAAGGTTTCATGATTTTAAAAGTTGACCTTAAGAAGGCATATGATCGAGTTAGATGGGAATTTATTGTAGAATTCTTGAAAGAAGCTCGGATCCCATCAAATATTATAGACTTGATCTCGACATGGTTGACAATTGCAGAGATGAAGGTGACTTGGAATGGGAGGTAGGGAAATAAGTTTGTTCCTCGTATTTATTTGTCCTTGTTATGGAAAAGCTGGCCCATCTTATTTAGAATGAAGTTCATTTGGAGACTTGCCTTCCATTCCGTCTCTCTAAGAATGGTACACTAGTGACATATCTTTTCTTTACAGATGACTTACTTCTATTTTGAGGCCAGCCCTGACCAAGCGGGGGTGGTTAAAACTTATTTAGATGACTTTTGCTCAACCTCTGAACAAAAAGTGAATGTCGGAAAATCCAGGGTGTTCTTCCCCCCTTATGCTAATCACACTAGAAGAAAAGAGATTAGTGTCTTTTTGGAGTTCACCCTTACATATGATCTTGAGAAATACTTGGGGGTTCTGATACATCACAAAAGAGTTTCCAAGGAAAATATCAGTTTGTGTTAGATAAAATAGACAAGAGATTGTCAAGTTAGAAGGCGAATACGTTCACTACAAAAAAAGCCAATTTGTAATGGTTAAAACCGTACATTTATCACAGTTTTAACCGTTACAAACAAATTAGTCACGGTTACAAAAACTGTGACAAAACCATCCGTGGCAAACCGGTTTGTAATTGTTTAAAAAAACCGTTACATACAAATGTAAAAACTATGACAAGAGAGTTACAAATTTGTTACGGTTACAGTTCTCAAAATTGTGACAAATTCTGGTCCAAAATACGGACCGAACTCGGACATTTTGTCACGATTGTTTTCTCAAAACCGCGTGACAAAGTTTCTCACGGTTAAAACAATGACAAAGTGTGTCACTATTTTTAAAAATAATTGTAACAAAATGTCATTTTTAGAATTTTACGTTTTTTCAATTTTGCATCTTTTCAAAGGAGCTTCATATTTGTTGCATTTTCTGAATTTTGAACGACTTTTTTGTAATTCAATATTAATTATGAAAGATTTTCAAAGTAACTAATTACTACTAAAATTGTTTAATATGATATTTGTCATATTAAATTTTTCAAAAAGCTTTTTCGATTAGATTATATATAGGATTACTTTATATATATAAATATATATATATTTATTTACAAGAATAATTATCATTATTGTTTAAAGATAAACAACCTGCAACGAAAGCTTTAAAAAAATTTAGAAATTATTTAAAATAATAATTGAAATATAAGTGTATAGGCAAAGCTGAAGCTTGAAACGACTAAGGGAATAGAAAAGGAAGTGATAGTTAAGGTTTGTGTTGAATGATCACATGGACTTGGGCCCATGCATTTTAAAAGAATTACTTTTAACTTAAAAGTTAAAAAAATAACACGAATGGTATTAGACACATGTTTGTGTTAAAGGCATGGTTTAAAAACCCAGCTCGGCCAGGCTAGTTGAATTGGAAACCTGGCAATCCAGGGAAGAGAGTGGTCTAATTCGAGCATCACCTGCAGGAGGAATCAACACGAGAATATCCAGGTTGATCTGGCAATTTGAAAGCGACCCAGCGGATCGTATGGATCAGCCGGGTTTTTAAAAACAGCTTTCCTGTCACTGAAACGGAGCTGTTTGGACAAGAAAAAAAAATTCGCTTATACATTTTGGGTACAGAACCGAGTTCCTTCTGGCTTCCTCCAAAACGGCTTCAAAAGTTCTTGACTTCTTGCCCTAATTTTAGATTGACAGTGAGGGGCGACGGCGGCCATCCTCGATGAACAAAGATCAAATGTGAGCCTTCGAAGAACCCTCTAGAACATTTATTTCAGATCAATGATTTCCATGATTCATTTCTTCAAGCTACGCTTTATTTATTCCATACTCACGTAGGGTTTTCTATTGCTTCATCTACCATTATTTGAAACCAGCAAACGTCTTGCTGGATTGAAATCTCATGAGCAAGGCTAGGGATATTAGGGATATTGGCATTTCTAGATATTTCTCAAACTTGCTATATGACTAAACTGTTAGTTGGCAATTTCCAAATTAAATAACTTTAAAAGTTGTGTTTTTTTTTTGTTTCTCGATATATAAATAGAATTCAAAAGGATTTGAGTTTTCATAATTCCCCACATTGATGTCATGGAGTTGAACGAGTATAAAAGTAGTCACATGGCGGTGATATTCACCCATCATCGTCTTTCTTGGTTGAAGCCTTTTGTTTTCTTTTCTCCTCACCATAATTCAGAGCCTTTTCTTTAACCCAACTTTTCGATTCTGACATGCCGAAATTAGAGTTGTTTGCTATTGGTTGAAGGATTGCAAGGAACTAGTGATGGACACTCTCAATGTTGATGTGTTTTGTTTTTAAAACAGTTAGATTTTTATTGGATTTTCTTATATTTTGACATTAATGTTAGTATGTTATATTATTAATTATTATATTATATTATTTTAATGTGGTCGGTTTGACCTCGAGTCAACCCTCAGTTGAACCTCCGACCCTTGACCCAGTGCCTCAGCCAAGTTGATCCCCTGTCTGGTTTTTAAACCTTGGGTAAAGGTTGAGTGTTGGCAAAAAAATAAATAAAAAAATGGGTTAAAGGTTTAGTGATGTGAAGCTACAAAATTTTTTAAAAACATATCCTTTTAATTTTTTTTTTAAAAAGCGCAAGTATTTAATTGTTTTGGTTGTAATTCAAGGTATTGAATATACGGTTAAGGGTAAAAAATTCACATATGATTTTGTCAAAAGTTTATCCAGTACCAAATGTTTTTTTTTTACCAATAATACACATGAACTTTCCAATTGGATCAAAAGTTACATTTACAATTATATTCCAAAAGGAAGTGCTTGGTAATGGATGAACCTTTTTACAAAATCACATGTGTATTTTTTACCCTAATTTAACTTTAGTCAAATTTATTATAAAAATGATAAAATGTTACATAGTAAAGACCTCCTACTACACTCTAATGAATATATGATTGGGAGGTTCATAATAAGAGATAATTCTACAAGTATATGAAATCTGTTAGGGGCCTCTTCATTCCATAATATCTTTAATTCTCCTCCACTCAGTAACTCCATAATTGGATTTGCTTTCAATGGTTGAGATTTATTACAATTGTCAAAATATTATATAATTAATAATAAATAGACAAAAATATTTTTCAATTGTAAAAAATATCGGATAAAAAACATAACAACTAAAGGAAAATTAAAAACGTTACACTAAAAAATGCTTTAAAATGGGTTAAACGGTGACCTCTCAAAATGGGAGAGGCAATAGAATCTTTCGCAGGCCCCACTTTTTAAAGATCATTATTGCTTAGCCCCCAAAATCCCTCAAGATTCCATTTAGATTGTAGAGGCTGCATTGGTTTCTTTCTTTGTTTTTTTTTCCCCTCCTTTTCTTCTCAAATTTCACACCCACTCTTATATAAAAAATATATATATAAATGATTCATATGTACTACTTTATAAAGCTACAGTTAAAATATTTATAAATTAATTTTTTATAATACAAGTGTAAACATTCAAGTTAAAATATTACTGCTTTAATTTTTTTTATGTTTTAGTAATATTATAAAACAATTTATATTATACCATATATGAACTATTCATATTTTTATTTAAAGGTACAGAAAGGAATTTTTTTTAATAAGAAAGAGAATTATGAGAGAATCCAAATTCATAATGGCTAGCGTATATATTCAACACAGCTTATCTCTTTATTTAAATAAAAAAAATAAAATACAATTAACACCTACTAGAACTTGATTGAGACAAGGGAAAATTTTAATATAGGACCGTGATAGCTAATTAATTTCAAAATGGGATCAAAAGATTCTGAAATATCACTTGAGTCTTGTGAGGGAAAACTGAAATTAATTTGAGAGGAGAAAAGACAACATTGACAAAATATGTCAGAAAGATAAAGTTTTAGAGGAGAGAGAGGGTGAGAGGAATATTTTGTTTTTTATTGAGACTTGTGCATATGAGATTTTCCTTGTACATATGAGCTTTTCTTTATTCGTAAAAACATGAGTGGGGTGTGTGTGAGAGAGAGAAAAGCATGTCAGAGAGAGAGTGTGTCAGAGGAGAAAGGGTGTCAGAGGAGAGAGAGGGTAAGAGGAATATTTTATTTTTTATTGAGGCTTGTGCATACGAGATTTTCCTTGTGCATATGAGCTTTTCCTTGTTCATATGAGTTTTTCCTTGTTCATGTGAAAATGAGTGGGGTGTGTGTGTGTGTGTGAGAGAGAGAGAGAGAGAGAGAGAGAGAGAAGCGTGTCAGATAGAGAGAGAAGGTGTCAGAGGAGAGAGAGGGTGACAAAGATATTTTTTTTATTGAAACTTGTGCATATGAGCTTTTCCTTGTTCATATGAGTAGAGTGTGTCAGAAGAGAGAGGGTGTCAGATGAATATTTTGTTTTTTTATTGAGGCATGTACATATGAGATTTTCCTTGTTTATATGAGCTTTTTCTTGTTTATATAAGCTTTTCCTTGTTTGTGTGAAAATTAGTGAGGTTTATGTGAGAGAGAGAGAGAGAGAGAGAAGAGAGAGAGTGTCAGATATGCCAATGTGGGGGTTGCCTTTTTTTGTCTTTTCCCATATTAATTTAATTTCACTTAAAGACCCTGAACCTAAAGTAATAGTTCAGAATCTTTTGGTCCTATTTTTTAATTAATTGTCTACAATGATCCTATATTAAAATTCTCCCTTAAAACAATTTCCCTCGTCCCCAATGTACACTCGACATCAGGACTATCAGATGCCGTATCATGTGCAACTAAATTGTCACGACCAACCACATTTTTAGATAAGCCAAGATTTTTGCTAATTAATTAGCTAGTCTAGACAATTTTGACGTTATTATCTACAATGATCCCCTCCAATGTACATATAAACTTGTTAGTATTAGCTAATCTTAACTTAGACTTGTTTTGTTTCTGCACGGTTTTCACCATGAGCTTTGTCCTAAAATAAGAAAAGGCTTGCCTAAGGATTCTTTAGGAATATTTTATTTTCATACCATGAAAATTGTATGTGTTTTTTATTTTCTTTACGAGATTTATTTGCAACATTAAGTAATTCCTTGATCTTTGATTTGATTTGATTTGATTTGATGTTGATATGTTTGTTTGGTGGTTAATAATGAATAATATTCCACCAATGGCAAATTTTGTCAAGCAACTCCTAAAAGTCCTAAAGGTCTAAAGACTTTTTGTATTCAATAAGCATTTTAATAATGTGTAGAAAAAAAAGATAATAATGTAGGCCACCGGCTGAAAATAACACTTAAATAACATCACTTCTAAATTTTTATTACTTTTGGAAACCATGTGTTTCAAAAGATAAGAAAAACTAAAAGCTAAGCATATTATTAGAATGATCAAATTATATTTAAGTCTCTAAAAACTTGAGTGATATTAAATTGTATTGCATTTGTGACACTACAAGATATATTAGAGAATTGGGTAGTAGGGCTACAAACCCAACCTAAACACAATAGGCATAAAATGTTTTGAATATTATGCCCCTATGGAATCGTTTTTTAGAACAAATCCTTGCTTTTTTAAATCTAGAGGAGTAAAATATTATAAACTCACCACCTTGACTAAATTTGGGATCTCAATGAAATTTACTTATATACATGTTAAGCATTGTTTCTATAAATTTCATAGCAAACACTTTCCATTTGCTATGTCAAATCTAACGAGTAACGGACGTTTCACAAATTTATAAAAGAAACAAAACTTAAAAAGCATTAACATAGTTTCTTGGATACATCTTGCCAGAAACCAAAATCCATACATAAGTCTTGCATCCAAGGTGTTAAATTATGGTTACAACATAACTATCACAAAAGCATTTCATAAAGATTTATACAAACTTCTTAACATTGTCTCCCAAAATAAACACATGCATGCATAATTGATAACACAAAACAACAAAAGAGATAATAAAGTTCCATCACTTGGCCACACTCTTGCCTTTCTCCATGGATGGACTCGGCCCTAAAATATTGAGAATTGGAGGATGAGATTCGGAGAAATCTTAGTTGCATAAACCAATCAAACATAAAAGCATATTTAACATTGTATATAGATATAACAATGTCAATAACTTCTACAACACATAACAAGCAAAGAGACATAATCATTTCAACATTTTTGTATGGCAGCCAAATATTATCACAACATTCAAACATTAGTTGAAATATACGAGAGATAAGTAATACCTTAAAGCTTTTAAACTTCCTTGCTACTCTACCCTTCGAATAGTATTATGGTTTCCTCTCTTTAGCTTTCAAATAATTAAATTGAATAAAAAATTATTCCCCATTTATCCTAATATTAATATTGATTATCTTTATATAGTTTATTTTTAATATGCGATCATTATTTGATCTCCTCTATTCTCTTTACATATACATGTGGCCCCTATTATGAGCAAAAGAAAGATATATAACTTTCCATTTTTGTATTATTTATTCTCACTATGAACTATAGATGCTATAATTTACACTTAGCCCAAAAGGCCCATTCATTAAGCCCAAATCATAACTAACTGGGTTTTCAAATTTGGCATTGCAATCTCCTTATGATGTTTAATTATTAACAAGTTCAAACTTCATGTTATTAGCATAACATATTTAAGATTCTTTCCTAAAAAATCTATGACAAATTTCTACGGAGAATTCCCTTATCTCCATATAAGGAGCTTTCTTCTAGCATACAATCTTACCTATTGTGTTAACAACCTAATTTTAAGGTTATTTAAAATCAAGATGTTACAATTAACACAATATACCACGATAAATTACCGAAAAATCGATGTCTTTTACACAGTAATGACATTAGTTGGCTGTTATATGTATGGACTTTTGAGTTTGAGCCCGATACCCCACAGTTGAAAGCATAAAATTCCAGGTTAAATTAAATAGTTTAAATATTTTCCTTCATAGTTTAGACCTCCAAGGCAATAACAAATTAAATTATCGAAGAACTCAAATTATGATACATTCCACCCAGCTTCAAAGTACATTTGACTCATGACATGAAAGTATTAATTCCTGTAAACAGCATCAACCATATGATCCATATGTGAAAGAAACTTATTGAAACATTAATCTGATAAGAAATAAAGGCATGCATATTTCCTGTATCATTTACAGCCTACATTCATTTCTAGTTAAAAAATACTACCTCCGATCCTAATTTTAAAAGCTAGTAGCAAGGTTTGTTTGATTCCAAATACAATCTTGGTATACTTTGATTCTAAATATAAATATCTTGATTCATTTAATCTCCTAAATTTATAATTAGTTTCCTAAATTCTCTCTTTTGACAGCGGGTATTTAGGAGACTTTCCATCAAGGAAGTCATATCAAATTTAATGGTTGAAAGAGATATTATATGTAGACCTATATGTTTTGTTTACAAATAACTAACTTAACTAATTTTGTTAACATTTACAAATTAGTTATTTAGCTCCTTTAATTTATTTAGGATTGGAGGCAATATTAGCTTAGCAGTTAGTTAATTATCGTCAAAAGTAATTACTCAGCAACATAATCCATAAAAGGCAGACAGTAATTCAAACACTAATCTAAGTATGATTAAAGGGAACATAAGAACCTTCACAATCCATCCCTCTCGCTTCTGAGTCTTTCCAACATTTCATCAAGAAGGCTATTGCCTCTCGCAAGGTTGCCTTCCAGTTCTCTTTGTAGTTCCACAATTCTCCAATGAACGACCGTCCACTTGGATCATATTCACTCATTTCAGTCAAAGCTGTTACCACAGCCTCATATACTTCATCACCTAGATCTTTTCTCAGAGCTTTGAGCTTTTCATCTTCATCATTAACAACTTCCTGTAATGGAAGGTAGGCAAAGTGGGATAACAGTTAGTAAAACATAAGTAAAGAAATCATACAACATAATTGGCTAATAAGATGAATCTAGTCATCCTTTCATAAGTGCTCTCTTGCAAGCAGAAAGCCACTTTGGTACCACTGTTACGACAAAGAGGGTTGAAGAAAGAGACAGAGTGGAAGGACAAGAGAGAAGGAATAATATATATATATATATATTGAGAGAGAGAGAGAGAGAGAGAGAGAGAATGAATGTGTGTGTTCTGCAGACTAACATTAGCCATTAAAAATACCATTGCTTAGTAATAGACACCTATCTGATGACCATTAATGTGTACCAAACTCCCTTCTCTAATCCCTACACATTCACAATTTTTGTATCGCATTTCTCTTCAACAGCCTAGTAAAAATTTTCTTAAGTTAAGATGCAAAATTGCCACAAAAGTTTTCACTTAGAAGCAATGTTGCCCCAAAAGTTTTTTTGGTTCAAGATTGGCTTAGGAGCAATGATTTTGCCACATTAATTAGCTTGAAAGACACCAAATTCTACGATTCATGGCTGATTTGTAATTGCTTCCAAAGGAGTCATATATTCATATGATCGGTTTAGTGACTAATGTCAATCATAACATTCAAATTACAAATTACAAAAATTAAGCTAAGAGATACCATGCACATGAAACATGGCATAGCATGGCCATGAGCAACTTAAGGTGGAAAGCCTAAGCTACCACACCATTATGTCAATAATGCTGCCATTGACTACACAAATATTAAACAGGAAATATTATATCTATCGATCTAAGAAATGCACACCTGAGGTTTCCCGTTAACCTTGATTAATTTAAATGGATACCATTGTGAGTCCCTCAAATAGTATTCCCACAGTGAACAAAGTTCCGAAGCTCTTTCTTCAGCCATCTCATCATTATATTTTTGTTTCATAGCTTCAAAAAATGGTTTGCTATCAAGTTCCCCCATTCTCTTTACACCAATTTGGGCACTAGTTATGTCCTTAAGGCCCTGTCAAGAAGACAACCATTAATTTCTAAATTCTGCTAATTAACAAGTCACAAGATAAGCACTGCATATGCTATTAATAATGGTTGAAAACAGTTCCTTGGATATTATAACACGTCAATATGTTATGCATAACCAGATGGATGAACACATGAAAAACACTGGTTAATATATGAAACTTAGATATTAAAGAAACGAAAAGAAGCCACTTGAGCTACTTTGCAAGTGTCCTCAACCATGAAAAAACAATTAACATTTTAAAATATTAGAAGAAAGAGCACACAAATATATACGAAGAAATTATTTTGTGCAATCAAAAGTTTACTTTCCATGCACTTTTCTTCAGGGGAGAGATTGCCTAAATCATGTCAATTTACATTTAACTGCCAATCACTCTTTCTAAATTTGCATAATTTTCCCTCAACAGAAAAAATGAGCAGCAGGATTTCCTTCACCATGATTTCCCCAAAGCAGTTTCATCAGTAAACTACTCTCTTCTACAGTTAACCAATTCATATAAACAATTTATACAACAAATGAAATCACATCTCTTACAAGGGAAGGCAGGAACTTAGCTTCATATAACAAAGAAATATTTAGATGGATGTGATTAAAAACAAAAACAAAAATGAATCAAAAAGCTGGAGACAAAAGATGAACCCAAAACTTACTTCAATCAATTCTTTGCGAGCTTCCTGCAGCTCCTCATTGCTTTTACGATCTCTGATAAGAAGAATTTGGTTCAATGTATCCAATTCTTCAAGTGATTGCTCCGTCTCTCTCAAAACCTTAAGTAATCCAGCCACTTTGCTAGAAACTTTTCCATCTCCATTATCTTTCATATGTTCCATTACACTTCGTGATCCTTACGGTTGTTCTTCTTGCTTCTGGATAAAATTTATAGTCAAATGGCATCAATAACCTTTTATTCAAATGCTTGGAAGGAAAAGTTCCCAAATTTGATCACTTTAATCCTTAGAAAAAGAATATCCATATCCATATTTAAACTATTCCTCAAAGTCTTCATCCCAATCTCAAGCCTGTAATTTCTCAACTCTATTTCAAAATTTATCCCATCAGCATAAGCAAAAATCAAAGAAGAAGAAGAAGAAGAAGAAGAAGAAGAAGAAGAAGAAGAACTTGAAACATTAGGGGTAGACATCTTACCAAGTGCCCTGGAAAACCCAACCAAACTCTTCTTCTTCCCCTCACTGTCCCACTTGATATTTAACAGTCTTCATGCATTCACATCTTCTGATGACCCAGTTAAGCAAATATTATTTAAGACTGAGAGAGCGGAAAAGCCTGCTTATTAAATATTGACGCCTTTCATTTTCCTAAGCTCATTAAAAGTGTCTTGCGTGAGTGTGTGACTTGTCATTTTCCTTTTACAGTCACAGGCAGGCTATCAACCTTCTACGTCCCAAAGATTAGATGGAAGGATTTGATGATATTTAAAAAAAAAAAAATTGATGGATTGTAATATTTGCATGGTCCACAAAACCGGTTTGAGCGAGTCGATTGATAGAAAAACTTATACTCACTCCGATCCGAAATATAAGATTTATTCACCTAATTTGATAAGATTAAAGATATTAATTAAGTTAGTTAAAATCACATGATATTACCAAAACACTCTAATAATTTATCTTTATTCCCACCCTCCCTCTCTTGATTTTTTATTATTGAGAAGTATCAATAAGGATAATTAAGGGGAAATTTGAGAAAAATTGGAAAGAGATCTTACATTTAGGACTAAACTCACATACCCAAATAGGTCTTATATTTAGGATCGGAGGGAGTAATATTTTGACTTGTATTCTTGGTCCAAACTTTTTATTGGTTCATTTTACTGGGCATTTGTTAATTTTTGAAAAATATGCTAATTTATTTATATTAGTCTCTATGTTAACATAGGTTCAATCATTGGATACAAAAGGTGATTTATTCTTTTCAAATTAAATTGTCTTTTTCTGTTGACATTCTGTAATGCGTTTTGTTACATTGAAGATTAGAGTCCGGTGAAACATTTGGGTGTTTATTTCAATCAATTCTCTTAAATGTTATGGAAAAGATATAAATTTGTTTAGATCTTTGTTTTTTAAGATGATAATTTGATTAGTGTTGTTCTGGTCTAAGTAAAAGCAATACCCAAATACTCTCCCTCCAATTCTTAACATAAGATATATTTGAGGAGTTGATATTGACCTAAATATATGACCAATTTCTATACTTTTATAATATTTTCTCATATTGCTCCTATTGATACACCCTCAAGGCCTCAACAATATTCAAGAAAGACTAAACAAATTAAGGAAGATCGTTGGGTCTTTTTTAAAAAATGTCATATTAATTAAAATCCTTAATTCGATAAAATTAGATAAATACTTCCTCTGTTAATAAATATAAGGCTTATTTACATAATTTGATTAAATAAAATATGTTAGTTAAATTAGTTGAAGTCACATGATATTACTAAAATACCCTAACCACATTCATTTGTTCCCACCCTCATTCTCTTATTTGTTTATTATTGAGGAACATTAATAGAGATAATTTTAAAAAAAATGTGAGAAAAAATAGAAATAGGTCTTATATTTATAAACAAGTTCACTTCCTTAAATAAATCATATGTTTAGGAACGGATGAATTACGTCTTACATTTAGAACTCAATGGAGTATCATCCCTACCCATATATATATATATATGTATATATTGATGGGGTGATTTCCAAAGAAGAGGCTATGTGGTATATTGCCAGGAGCATGGCATGCATTTTCAATGCCTCATGCCAAATTCAAGTCAAATTTGCCACGTGGCTAAGAGTCTTCATGTATCCAAAGAAATGAAATTATATCTCTCTCACTTATATTGTTTTTCCTCTCATGTATTCTTATTGTGGACCTCGCAATTTTCCATTAGTAAACTGTAAGCTCATGAAATTATGTTTGAAAGGGATGGGTGGTTGATTTTCATATTGTTAACAGATAGAACAATTTCGAAGCTACTCATCTGATCCTATTTATAGGGCGGAGAGAGAATGTTTTATTTGGTCATCTAAATAAGTCACCACATTAAATATTTAGTGTGAATGTACATGTTTAACCTTAATTTATTATGTGTTTGACTTTATTTTCATGTGATAAAGTAGATATTAAATATGGATAAAGTTGTAAATTTGTTGGATTTTAGTTAAAAATTAATTGGTTTTACGATTTTCCTTGGTATGTATGAAATATGCTGAAAATGATTGATAAATAGGACCAGATGATTAATTTGTTGGCAAAGAAATTGTTATCAATGACTTTTGGGTTTCGATTAATTTGTTGGCAAAGAAATTGTTATCAATGACTTTTGGGTTTCGATTAATTTGTTGGCAAAGAAATTGTTATCAATGACTTTTGGGTTTCATGTAACTCCTTTAGATAATTTGTGTGCCTTTCTTTCATGTATTATAGTGAAGATTTATTGCTTTTTTCTTTATAAATAAATTTTAAAAAAAGGGAAAATTCTAAATAAATACCCCTCAAATATCAAAATTACAAAAATGTACCTCCAATATATAAAAGGACATAAAAGGGATCGTTCCCAATTTGGGATAAACAATTTTAAGGCAAAAAGACCAAAATGCTCCTGTCTCCATTCACTTTCAAAGGGAAGTGGTTAATGGCTATACTAGAGTGGTTAATCGCTATTCTGAAATGGTTAATTGTTATATTAAAGTGGTTAACAACTTTAACAAATATAAGAGTATTTGAGCCCAACTAATGAATAAGTGAAGTAGTTAATGGCTATACTGGAGTGATTAATCGCTATACTGAAGTGGTTAATTTATATACTAGAGTAGTTAACAATTTTCACAAAAACAAGCCTAACTAATGAATCAGCGAAGTGGTTAATGGCTATACTAAAGTGGTTAATTGCTATACGGGAGTGGTTAATGGTCATACCTAAGTAGTTAATGGTCATACCTAAGTAGTTAATGGAGACATGGGTATTTTGCTCTTTTTACCTTAAAATTGTTTATCCCAAATTAGGAACGATCCCTTTTATGCCATTTTATATATTTAAGGTACATTTTTATCCTTTTAATATTCGATATTTATTTAAAAGTTTCCCAAAAAAAAAAAAAAAGGCTTGGAAGCTCTTCTTTTTGTTCTTTTGTACTTGTGTAAATCATTGCCACCACTGTCGGTTACGTGATACATGTCTCTTATACTGGGTCATTGCTCCTATCAATAACTGTAGAGAAAATAAAAAATATTTCACAACTCACATAGGTGAGTGAAATTGATGCTTTCAGATGTGATAATTGTAAAAGGAGTATATTCTTATAATTTTTTTTTTCAACAGTATACTCTTACATTCTTATAATAGCATAATGTTTTTCCACATTTTAAGTCAAGCATCCCACATTACTCAGATTTTGACTTCCGCCTCCAATTATCCTGCAAAATTAGCACTTGGATGACATACAAATACGAGTGCCCTGACCTTCATATGAACTCGGGCAACAATACTTGTCAATTATTTCATATTTTTCATTCTTTAAATATTCTTTTTTATACAAAAATTTAGAAAAAAGTTTAATTTGTGTAACATCCCAAATTTTATGCTTAGGGATAAATAATTAATATAATGTAGATATTTTAATATCGAAAGAGTTCAAATTTAGTTATTAAAGGTTTAATATAATCATATAATTATTTGAAGAAAAATCTATCTAACGTGGATCAGATTTTAAGGAAAAATATTCTAAGTCGTGATTTAAGGAAAAGATATTGTGATTTATCAATCAAATATAATAAATATACACTCATCTGATCCTATTTATAAGTCACTTCTAGCATATTTCATACATACTAAGAAAAGCTGTAAAACCGATTGACTTTATACTAAAATCCAACAAATTTACAAGTTTACCCATATTTAATATCTACTTTACCACATAAAAATAAAGCCAACACATAAGAAATGAAGGGTAAACATGTACATTCGCATTAAATATTTATTGAGGTGACTTATATATAAGATCAAATAAAACATCCTCTCTCTGTCCGATAAATAGGACCAGATGAGTAGACGTTATCTCATTTAAAATTTTTTAACGATATTAAGGATTTATAAGATCATGATACTAGATTTGAGATTCTGATAGCTGGCAACAATTAATAATAAAAAATAAAAAATTAATTAAAAGTAAATAAATTAATTTAATAGAAAGAGTCAAAAATTTAGAGAGTTTACTAACAAGATAAGATAAACATCAAAAAGAAGATAATAATCAATATATATGTGTATGTAATTTGTAAATAATTCACGTCACTTACACACATATATTTATATATTTTAGTGCTTCACGCGTGCAAATCACAAATTGAGAGAGAAAGGGTGAGTGTGACTTTTATATATTTTGTTAAGAGCTCATACTTCTAAGTTCAATTTCCTACTCATAACATTTTCAATCATAAACTATCATTCACAAACTTTATTCTATGTGACGAGATCTTTCAAATGAAATAATTTTTCTAAAGAAGAAAGCGTGAAATTGAGGTAACCAATGTTAAATCACTTTGTGTGCATGTTTTGTGTAACATCCTAGATTTTAATATAAGGATTAGTTAGAGATTTATGATAATTGCTTGGGAAAATGGACTAATGACTATTTATGATAGTGAATTAAGATCATAGTTATGAAACTAAGGAAAAATGTTAGTCAAAAGAGTTAGGAAATAAATGATTGGGTTATAAATGATTTAGGTGAGGAAATTGATTGGATATAAATATAGTGATTAATTTAGGTGATTGGTAATTTACTCATGTTGGTTGATGTACTAAATTGAGGGATAAAGGAAAAATTAGTTATATGAAATGACGGGAGGTTGTGTTTTGGGATTTTCTAAAGAAGTGTTGAGAAATAAAGAGTTTCGATATAGTAAATGATATTATTTTTAAATGGGTATTTTTGCATTAGAAAGGCAACATTCTAAGCTTTCCAAAAAGTATTAGTTTATGAATTTTGAGATTTGTGCAGTGAGTTACGCGATTTGGAAGTTGAACCCCTCCTTTTAAACCTGAGTTTTGGAGCAGTCTTAGGACTTTTTCATTTTGAAGGGTCAAATGATAGAATTTTTGAGTCATTTCATTTTTATTTGAAAATACACATCCTAAGCTTTCCATATAGTCCTAGATCACGATTTTTGGAGGTCTATAGCATTAGTTATAAATTTTTGAAGTTTGCACAGGTTGCTGCGAGAGGCACCCTTTTTTTGATTCTAGAGCTGGCCGTGGCTAACCACGGTGAGCGCACGATTTCTACACTTATAAATAGCATTTTAAACATAAAAATTAGGGTTTTTGAGTGGGGGTTCGGCCAGAGACATGAGAGGGGTGAATTTTCTCTGCTAGGGCAAGCTAGGAAGGTGGTTCTAAGGCCTCTTGTTGCTTCCAATTGGTAAGAGACTCTCTCTAAGCTCTCTTCCTTCCATTCTTCTTTAGTTTCCTCTTGTTGTTTTCGTTAGGTAGCTTTGGGTCCGAATTGATCCTTGATGTTTATGATCTTGGGGTGATTTCTAACATGATTAGAATTTCCTTTTGATATACCCATGGATTATGGAAGATAAATTATGGATTAGAGAATGAATCGTCGTAGTTTAGGCTTAGAATGTTGGGTGTAGGCTTGAAATCTGAAAGCGGTGGATTAAGTTGTGGTTTTAGTGTATCGTTGGGGTTATCTATGTTGGATTAACGAAATTGAGTAGTTAATTGAGTGGAATAAAGTGGTTTGTTTGTCGTATCATGAGCATATAGGCTTGAATATGATGGAGTTAATGTTGAGGGATGTATGTGAGCTTTAGGAATAGGTTATGGGGCTTTAGTAGAAATTTATGCTTTCTGTTTGATGAATAGTAATTATGTGTATTGCTTGTAGAGTTTGATTTGTGCCGAGTAGCACGAGGGGGAAACTGCACTGTGTCGAAATCGGTGCAAGCTGCAGGTAACTACTTCTGCTTGTTTGCGTGTGTGTGTGGGTTAGTAAGTTTTTGGAACTTGAGTTTTGTGAATTTTCTATGGAATGGACGAACATGAATTTGAAGATTTATTTTATAATATAAACCTTTAGTGGAGTATGTATTTTTAAATGGCATAAAGTGTGAACTTGTATGTTTTGGAAATTTATAGTATTTATTAAAGATATCTGCATGATTGAATTTGAGAATTTCTGGAATGGACTTTGTGCCATATGTTGTATGTGTACAATTATGACGTGTTGTGCTGATTGTGTGAACACCGAATAAATAAATAAAAATGCCATCAAGCGATAAGGTTCCTTGTCGGCCCACAAGGACTAAATAACATGAAACGGAAAGACGAATTGGAGAGAATGCCCCCGGTCACAGGCGAGGGTTGTGAGTCCCTACTGGACCGTATGATATCGGTGATATGATTGATTGCTTATGTTTTACTTTGATTTGGATTATGATAAGAAATGTTGGAATATGTGATTTGTGGTTGAGCTTGAGGAAATTGCTATACGAAGATGATAATATGTGGAGAATTATGTTGTGTTTTGTGATGCTGTGACTATTGATGTGGTTGCATATATATATTTGGTACCTGTCATATGTTTTAATCCACGTATTTATATACTTAGTAATACTCTACTGAACACCTTGCTAGTACACACCGCACGTAGGAGAGTAGTTAGTGGTTACCTGGGTCTACCCCCACTCTATCTATTTTTACAGGCACTAGCAACGAAAAGGGAATCCAAGGCAAGGATTCGAAATTACCTCACTAGCTTGTGAGTCTCTGGACCAATGGGATAGAGATTGTTGCCACTTTTAGGAACATGCTGCATGATGTTTTACTTCCGCTCAAATTTTAAGACTTATTTAATTATTTCAATTTAAGGAGGTTGTTTTGCAAACGTGGTGTTAGCTGATGATTTAATTATTTCTTTTTGGACCGGTCCTAGTCCGGCAGACTTTATTGTTTTGTTGTTCATCATTTACTCAATTGATTACTGGATTTTCTTAAGGGTACTTATAGATTATGGTGATTTTTGGAGATTATTACTTATGGAGGTTTAAACTTTTATGATTATCGTAGAGTTCTAATATTCAAGATGTATGTGTTGATTTATTTGGATGATGGTTTGAAGTTTATTTATCCATGTTAGCCTTTTGCCAGTTATTTTTAGAAGAATTCTTTTCTAACATAGATATTTTTGCATCAAAGTATGTTAAATCTTTTCTAACCATGATAGACATTCTTTAGTAGTGAAACTCTTTTCTATCATGGTTAGACTCAGAACTGTTATTCATTTAAAATTTTGAAAAATCATTTTTTATTTATGTTAGTGGTATCACTAAGTTGAATTCTTTTCTAACATAGTTAGCTAGCAATTGATTTTGTATTAGGTCAAAGGTAATTAAAGATGTATTTAAAAGTAAAATTAGGTAGTATATGTTACAGTTGGTATCAGTATCAAGGTCAACGACTTGGGGTTCAATTGCTTGTTTCTTGTTATTTGCTCATGTGTTGCATTTGCATTAGTACAAGTGGCAATAATTTTCTGATCCTTTCCCTTTATTTATTTTATGTCATATGGTAATTCTTATTGATGTAACTTCCCTCCGTAGGTGGGTGGGGAGTATGGCTCGTACTAGGCAGTCTTGTGCCTAAGTTAGGTCTATTGAGTAATTAATTATTGGTTATATTGCTATATGTATACCTTCCGTTCCTTGGTGGGGAGGATGGTAAGGTTGATAAAGATCTATTTAGAAGATAGAACAACGAGAGCTGACGAATAGTAAGTCTTTTTGGAAGTGCTTTGTCTATTTTCGTATGATTATGTGTACAATTGGTGTTTTGAAGTTGGAATCGGTTTGGATTCTTGTTCTATTTCGTTCTCCAAAAATGTGTTAATGGTAAGAGAAAAAGTGAGAACATTGGAATTTGGGTTAGATTCAAGTTTGCATGCGTAAATCTTATGTGCAGAGTTTAAATTTCTGAACTTACCTTCTTTTGCTCTATTGTAGTTCTTATTGTAATTGTGAGAATTATGATTTTCTTTCTCTGTTTTAGGATAATCGAATTGGAAATCTCTATTGTAATTCCTGAAGTTTCAAATTATGTGATGATTAAGGTCAAAAAAATTTGAGAATATTGCTGATGTAAAATTTAGAAATAAGGTTATTGAGAATGAATATGTGAGAAGTTACATGTATGAGTTTTCAAACAAGACAGGGAAGTTAAGCATATTAGGGTTCAAATATGATATTTTGGAGGGTTAAGTTTAAGATTCGATCTTTGAATAGTTTAATATAATTGTGGATGTTAAGAACGAATTGGGGGAATTCGTTAAATTCAAGTGTTAGGTTATGATTTGATTGCAAGTTCTGGTACAGCGTAAAATGTTGAGGTGGTAAAGTCTTGAGAAGTGATAAAGATTATTGTTGAAATTGAAAGACAAGCGTTGGAAGTGAATTAAGTCTATGATTGGTATTTGAATGATTTAGGCAGTATATAAATTTTGAAGTGGGAATTGTATAGGAATACAAAAGATTATATGAAATGATGAAGTAGGAGAAGCGATTTAATGTTTTATGAGACCAAGGACTTAGAGGTTGCTAAATCTGATTCTCGAGGATTGTTAGATTCTTGGTAGTTTTTATGGAAAATTGGATGGAATAAGATGCCTTTAGTATGGTCGTTTTGAATATGTCTATATCTCTAGGCATGAGGATGTAATTAAGTTTTGAATATTGAGGGCTAATGCCTGTTGGGGTTTCAAAATCTTGAGGATTTTATGTGACTTAATAACTCTCTTAGTTTAAATAGTGCTTAAGAGTGATTTGATTTAGTTTGATTTATTGATGTTGGGCTAGAAGTGATTTTGAGAGATTCAAGTTATGAATGTTAGGATTTGATATGGATTTTGAGAATTGAAGGAAATTTGAGGTTACTCAGTATCTTTAATCATATCGGTGCTAACGGAAAGCTAATGTTGGTTGAGGATTTCGAAATTTCGAGGACTTTCTATAATTGAATGACTTCTTAGTTTCAATAGTGCTTAAGAAGGATTTTATTTAATGTGAATTATTGATGTTGGTTCAAAAGTGTAACACCCCAAATTTCAGAAAATAGGAAAAGGGAAATTTTTAGGATTTTAGAAATTTAACTAAATATTAAAAAGCATTGAAAATAAATTTATGATATTTTAGGCATTTTTAATAAACTTTAAGGCTTATTTTCTTTAAGAAATAAAGAGAAATAGTTAGGAGATAAAACTTAATTTGGAGAAAAGGAATAATAAGGATTTAGTTGAGGTCTGAAAAAGGCATTTAGAAATTAAAAAGCCTTATAAATAAATTTATGAGGCCAGGTGTATTCTTAATAATTTTTAAAGCTTAATTTCTTTATTATTTGAGTAAAAATAGTTAGAAGATAAATTTAAATAAGGGAATATTTAGAACATTGAGGTATTGTTTGACATTTAAAAAGTCTTATAAATAAATTTAGAAATTAAAGCATATCTAGAGAAATTATGTTAGGGACAAATTCAGATTTATTTATAAATGTGAATGGTAAATAAAATTATCATTTAATGGAAAAAAATATATATATAAAAAGGGAAATGAAAAAGACAATATCTGCCCCTAGCTAAAAATATCTTAAGTTATAAAAAGAAGGACAAGATAGTAAAATACTTAGTAAAAATATCACACTTCTCTTTTAATATATGTATGCCACGTGTTCTTCTCAAATATTCCATCCTCTTCTTATTCATTTCATTCCTTCTTTCCTTCTGCCTTCCCCTTCACCCGAAATCTCTCTCTCGTTCTCCTCTCCCTCTGTTCTTTGAAACGCCGCACTCCCTCCGGCCTTCACGGTGGAAGACGCTCAGGAGGGTGTGGGTCATCTCAGGTGAGTCCCTCTTTCTTGTTTCTTTTCTTCTCTGGTCCGAAATCGAGTGAGTTGGGGGGGGAAAAGTGATTTGGATTTTTGAGATTTCTGAAGCTCCCGAGCCTATGAAACTGATGCTTAGGCTCGATTCTTGGTAGATTAGGAGTGATTTTGGAACGGAAGTGGGTTAGATTCAAATTCTTTAAGAAGTTCACCTCCGGTCACTGTTCATTCGTCGGGCAATTTGGGGATTCCGTGTGTTTGTTGTTTCGGAGCTTAAGTACTTGCAGTTGTTAGCAATTCTGAGGCTATGGGATGGATTGGAAGCGTGATGTTGAGGATTAGGGAATTTTTGACAAACTTTTCTTCCCCTGTTTCGGCAATCCTGATGGGAGAAAGGGGAAGAATTTTTGGAGAGCAATACATTACTTGTTTAGAATCTGTGGTGAAGGTCTTTGGATGTGTGTTTTGATCAGGCTTAGCATCTTTGATTTTTGTTGTTCTTTGTTCCCTGTTTTTTTTATCTGTTCGGCTAAGGAAAAAAAATGGCTATTAATGTTTGGTTATATTCTGAGAGATGGATTGAACTTGTTTAAGCATGGTTGAAGTATGTGGTTAAGGTTATTGGTGAAATTTTGCTCTTCAGCTCTCTGTCCTGCGTTGACCGAAAGGTAGAGAGGAGTTTTGAGAACTTTGGTCTCTTTGTCTCTGACTGATTAACGTGCCTGAGCTGTGATGTTGTGATAATGAATTTAGAATTTAATCAATGATAGTTAGCTCTGTATGTTTGAGTTTCTAGTTTGGGGAATTGAAATTGTGTGGTGAAAATGATGATATTGATGATGAAGGATTAGTGATTTTCTGCTGGCCGATGATATTAATGTTGTTGGTTGCTGAGTTAGAGATAAAGAAAGAAGAAATTGTGTTATTGGTTCCATGGGAGGTGTTATAGGTGGATATCATAAGCTTAGATTTTAGAATTTCGATTATTGTTGTGATTGAATTTTTGGAACTAGGACTGTGACTTTCTACCCTGTTTTAATAGGTGTTCGGTGGTGATAATGAAAATTGATTCAAGCTTTATTTCTAGTTTTCTGATCTTGCTGTTCACCCGTAGAAATTGCAATGGTTTCTGGATATTTGGTGAATGAATGTATAATTAATAACACCTGGGAGTAAGTTTAAGTACGTTTAGTGAATTGATGGTGGTTGTTACTTGTATGGAATTGTGAGGTAGTTAAGTTTTGTGGAATTGTTGGGAACAATTCTAGATATGAATGGAAGAGGTATCCTAAGAAGTTAAAATGGTTTATCAAAGGACTGATTTGTAAGTTGTCAAGTGGTTCTATAATTTATTTAAAGTGGTTTGAGGATTAGAGAAGCGTAGGTTCTTTGGGGAATTACATCATTTTAATCATCAAAGTCTCTAGGAATGTTACGAAACTAGGAAAAGGATCGATTGATGTTGAAGTCTTTAGAGAAGCTAAGTAAGGAAACTCTGAAAGTATGAAATGTTTTAGGTTTGAAAGGTGTTAATTGTGGAGGATAAAGCTTTAAGTTGGAGTTTGTCATAGAGGAGATTTAGATTTTGATTGTAGTGGATGGGTGATTTCGGGGATGTTAGTGTTTGAAGCTTTATCAAATGGAGTTAGCTTATGATTTAACAATAGTGATAATGGTATTTGTGGTTTATGATGGAAATGAAAGAAGAGGAATTTATGTTAATGGAATTTGATTTTATTTTCCTCTTTGTTGGCTTGTGCTTTGGTGCTTTAGTGCTGAGAAAGAAGTGATGATAATAAGATAAGAATAGGGTTAAGGAAGTATCTGCTCCGTTTATGGTTGAATAAGGAATTTGATTAATTCTTTGTTTCTTTGTTTCTGTTGGTAAATCATATTGGTTTTTAGAAAATGAATTCTATGAATTTGAGGTTGTAGGAGGAGTTGCTTGAGACACTAATACTTGGTGGTTGAGAAATTGTACAATAAAGTTGGGATTTAGAAATTTTACATGGATTTGGTACAATTATCTTGCTACATCTAAGGGAAATGTGAATAACATGAGGCTTTAGAATATGATTTATTTGGTTTGGATACGTAAGGATAGCCTATAAATTTCTATATTATTATGTTTATATAGTTAGTGAACTTAGGAATATAAGAAATTGATATTTGGGGCTACATATATTCTATTATGCGCTGATTAAGATTGAGCAAGTCGTTGGATGAGGAATTTGTGTATTTGTAATTTGGGATTGAAGGAAACAGAGGAATAATGTTTAAGGGATTGTGAAATATTAGATATTGGTCTAATAGGTGCTCTGTAAATATGGTTCAAGCAGGAAAAATTAGTATGTATGATCAAAGCCATAGACCCTTACTAAATTGGAAGAAGAAATGGTATATGAAGCAAGTTGAGTTGTAGGGTAAAGGTTATTTTAGATCCTTGTGGGAATGAGAATTTATTTATTAGGCAATTGTTGAAGGGGGTCCACATGAAGTATATGGATTAGTTTAATGCATTAGGCATAAATTGATTGATGAAGATGGCTTGAGAATGCGGACATGTGAAGTATAACTTTAAGTTCAAAGGATGAGAGGTGATTCTTGAAGTAGTGATCTAGTTTGTGGTAACCATCTTAGGGATGGTAGAGGTGAGATATGATGATTATATGTTGAACGTTATGACGATGGAAAGTCAAAGGATTTAATCGGCTTGATTAGGAGTGATGTTATTTCTGGAACTGGAAATAGAGTTGTGATTTTAAGAGACTATTAGAGATAACAACTAAGGATTTAGTATTAATGATTATGCGTTGATTGAGGATCTTAAAGTTTAGACATGGGCTGTTAAGTTGGAAGTTATAAATTCCTAGAAGTTTGAATTTATTTCTGTGCCTGGTTCTATGTCTGATTGCTCTGTATTTTTAATGGTACGAAGTAATGATAGAGTTAGAAATTTAATTTCACTATGATTTGGTTGTTGGATTGGATTTAATAAATTAAAACCTCTATTCTATTTCCGTTCTCTTAAACAACATTTTCAGTGACAACAGTGAATCAATTGTAAACTGTGATTTTAATAAGATTAAAGTTATACGGTACAAGAATAAAGAATTAACATATAGAGTAGAAGATGATAATGTTTAATAGGTTAATTATGATTAAGTCATTAGAACTTTTCTTTATATTTAATTTTGGAAAAGATGATAAGAAGAAGAATTATTAATTGAAATAAACTATTTATAATTGACCTTTTAATTTTAAAAGGGGGTTTAAGATAATTATAGTAAACTGTAATCTTTCATTAATACAAAGGAAAATGTGGTATGAGGAATATTAGGACCCGAGAGAGAGAGAGAGAGACGCTGAATAATTATATAGAAGTTTAGATATTAATTTATTGTTTATACTAAATGTCAATAGGTCCTGATAGTAAAATAATTTGAGAAGATCAGTACAAAGAAAAGGGAGCAAGCACAGGACTAAGGTCTAAAGGAGCCAGGTAGCAGTTTATTTCATTACAGTAAAAGAATTGCATGTATTATTTTATAATATCTGTTTCAATTTTACATTATGCATGAAGGTGATAAGCCTTGTTAATTCCTGCATAGTACTTTATGGAGTACTTCAGGCTTAGGTGGGTCGCACCCCCTTTGCCAGTTCAGTTATGTTATAACGGGATAGTTATAACGAGAAATCCTGCAGGTGAGGCCTCCACTATTTAACGAATATATTGTTAATAGTGGCTGGTAGAGCATTGAGCGCAGGAAGTATGTGTAATTGTGATATTTGTTCAGATTTATGAAATATATACATGTCAATGCTAGCATGATAATATAAGTTAATGAAAGAAACTGCTATTGGGATTTCCAATCTCACCCCCTTCCCCAAACATTTTTCAGTTTAGCAGGATGAAAGAAGCTAGCTGGAGAAGAAGAGTAGACGAAGAAATTAGGACTATAATTTGGAAAGCAAGAGGCAGAAAATATTTTAATAAGGTTATTTGTATATGTTGTAAAATTAAATTATTAAATTAATAGTAAAAAGTATAGAAAATAGAATTGTATAAATTTATTAAGAGATCTAAATCTCCTAAGTATTATGAACTGTGAATAGACTCCCTTAAGAGAGTAGTGTACTTTTAATTGTTTTATTAACCACTTTATTTTATAAAGAGTTTTAAGTTATTTCAATTGGTCTGAAAACCCATTCTAACCAACAGAGGGTTGGGCTAATGTTTTTAAAAGAAATTTTTTAAATTTTTACGTATTTTTGAGCTTCTGACATGAAAAAGTGGTTATAATTCAATTAAAATGTTGTAGTATAGTAGTAAAATTCTAGACGTTACAAAAAGCGCCGGGATAGGCCAATTTTTAAAAAATTATGATGCTACCTATAGCGGCACTTATTTTCAAAAGCGCCGCAATAGGTTTTTTTTTTAAAAAAATACTTTTAATTTTTAATAATATCCCATGTCAACATCAGTTCAAAAACGAGATATATTTTCGATACATATATATATATACACCAAAAAGCTATATATCCAGAGATCAAATACATTTAAAGCAAGCATTCTAATTAACTATTAACTATTATATACAACAAGTTAAGTATACTATATACTTCAAGAAAAATAGACAACTAAGTAAATTAGAACATGTCAGATCACTAAACATTTTAGAAATCATCCACTACCATGTTTAGCTAGATAATACAGCCAACAAATATAAAACTTCACATATATACACAGTTGAGCATAAATAAAGTGGTTTCGAATCTGACTGCAGCATATTTCAAGTAGTGAGCCATTCAGCTAATCATCTAGATGAATGAAAAAGAGAAATTATTGTGCAAATGATCTCAATCCCATTGCATTTAATACCCTCCGTCTAACATGTGACCTTAAATTCACAAGTTTCAACTCTTTCAGAGTATAGCTTATCAATCAAATAAATAAAATAACTCTGAAGCATGAAAGAATTCAGCTTCTAAAGTTCTCATGGAAAACCTCATTTATATAGACTATAATCCACAGCTTTGCAGAGGTCTAGATATTTCTCAAGAGTTATTGTGTGTCCTGGAAACAGGCCAAAGAGGTGTAAAACATGTCATTGATGTACATCTGGGTCGTGAAAATCTTCTCAAACTAGAAACTTTTTTGGTTTCTCTCCCAAGACTGCTAATTCTCTCCATCCTCTTTGTCCACACATCATCTCATCCATCCTGGCAAAAGAATGATGGAATCTATAAGAAATATAGCACAATTTTCACTACATACAAAAGAATTTATGTCAAAACTCCATAACCCACCACAAGTCATGGCCATCCAGCTTTCTCATCAATAAAAACTGAAATGTGTCATGTGTGATTGAATTTTGCCCATGAAGGAAAACAATTGTGCCAATAATGAGCAACTATCATTCCATGAAAATCACTGTAAGTCAGGTGTATATACTTGGCACAGAATTTAGCAATTGTTTTACCTGAAAATTTGGGCACTTAATTGTGGGCTATAAAATACCAGTTCCAGGCTAGCAACCATGTTGAATATGTAAGCCTTGCCAAATATTTTTTTTTGACAATTTAAGAGGTACTGATATATCCAAGCATATTAAAGCATCTCTAATTAACACTAACTAGGCCAGAAATTGCCCAGCAGTAGTAGAGCATGCAGATGTATAGGGAATATTATTTCCCTTGTTTTATTATAATATCAGTCACACCAACAAAAGGCCTAAAGCCTAAAGTTGCAAGTAAATATATATGGGATTATAAAATCATTCCAGGTGTAGCACATGAACCGCAATAGATAAACGATTATTATCATATCAAGAAAGAATTGTAGCACATTTCATGAGTAACTTGTGTCAGCAAGGATATACACCAGCAAAAGGCAAGTAGGTAGTAAAATAGAAATCTTTTAAAAGCATAAAAGGACTTGTACTATATAGCAATAGCATAGCACTAAAAAATATACATTTATCACTTACATGTTTACCCAGGATAAGACCAAATATGGCTAGAGTTATTGAAAAGATGGTTTCCCCAGGAAAAGTGCTGGTTTGAAGCCCCCATCCAAGTGTGCTGTAATGAATTCCAATGGAAACTATTATAAGCATACATTTGAAGAATTAGTTGGATAAGGTTCAAAATATGTCTCCAAGATAGAGGAGGTGATTATAAGCCATAGGCAATATGAAAAAAGGAATTTGGTCAACATTTATTGGATAAACTTTTAAAGAATGGGCTTTAGCCGGCCAATCAATGCTTAACTATTACCCCAGTCATCAATACTTCCTTCATAAAATAAAATAAAGGCAAGATAAAAACCCATTTCATTAATCACAACCTAAACTCAACGATTTGCCTCCCAAACTTCTATACAAGTATTGGAAGCATTAGTTGAGCCCTTAGTTCAAACCTTTAAAGTTTAAAATTATTTCAGGAAAACAGAAACAGATTGTTTGTGTGTTGAACTGATAACAATGCTTTGTGCAATTTTTTTCACCATAAAAGTGCACAACTATTTGAAAAATTGATTTATTTTTTTCAGAAACAAAAATAATGAAAATAAACAAATATGTCATTCTCCTTATAAACCAATGAGCATTCTTTAGAATGCAGTAAAATTAATTGAACTCAGCAACTGACTACCAAACTACCTCCAGAAATGAAAGTTAAGCCACAAAAAAGTTGCACACTAATGCAAGCTATGCTCCAAAAGAGTGGTTGCACCTTACACAATAATAACAAAACATCCAAGCAAATATTTTGCAACTGAGATAGAAGAAGCATATAGATTACAATTAAAATGAAGGGATACACTTGTGTGCCATTTATGAGCCACACACTTAACCAGGAGTAGAAAGTCTACTTGACTATGGCCCATAAAGCACCTTATTCTGATTCCATTTATCCATTTATCATATAAGCATGCATATCATAAATATAGATACTTAAAGGAAAACATTAGGCAAAGCAAGTTTCAGTTCAGGCATAATATATATGTCAAAATATGTTGCAAATGTAGTAACAAAATACATATGGATCTCCAAAGGAAATAACAATACTCACCTCAAATTCTGGAGCCCGCACCATAAACAGTAATAGTATTTGGAAACAAATTTATTAGATGAAATAATGCTAGATGACAATGCTTGCCTAAAGATTCCAAAATCAAAAGGCGAATTGTCTCTGAAGAGCGATGTTCCGAAAGAATTGTTTTGTTCCAGTCATTATAACCGTCCATTAACTGGTTACCACAATACAAGAAATCCCTTTTGCATCCTCTCTGTTCCTTTCATGCCTCCTGCCAGCATGGGTTATTGCGTTCAACAGCTAGCAAATACCAAAAATCACCAACTATCTGGAAAGACTCATTGAAGGAACGGAACATAAAATTTTAAAAAAAAACTATGTCATCTAGCAAGATAGCAAGCATAATAACATTAGAGTAAGCAGGCATAATATGATCAAGTAGAACATAGCAAAGAAGGCCAGCAGAAGTGATAATAACAAAAAGAAAACAAAAACTTACATGACTGGCAAGCATGTATAAGCCTTTTGATCTTTGACATCTAAACCTTTTGATCTTTAAAGAAATCTCCAAACAACAATCTGGATACAAGGATAGGAAAAAAGAGAGCAGAAAAAGAGTTTAGGATTTTCCTAAAAGCAATTGCAGCTGCAATATGGCAATGCCAACAAACAAGTGACACAAGACTCTACCATACGTATAAGCCAGAATTTTCAAAGTAACATTAGCTAGGAAAAATAGAAAATTAGCGCAATTAAATAACGATAGATATCTAACTTCACATTGAAGACTGGTAGAGAAGAATTCATTGAGAGGGAACCAAAAGAGGGTAACAGTCCTTAAAATAATAAAAAAATAGCATAAAAAATCATACAAAAATTCTCATTTTTAATAAAGTTAAACCCTCCCAGTATCCACAAGTAGAATCCCCCAAAAATAATCCATGAAGTAGGCACAAACTGGAGCAAGAAGCTGACAGAAGATAAGGTGTAATACAGCATCAATCTAACATGAAATTGTAAGCATAACATGGATACAAAAAAAGAAATCAACATAACTCACCCATTCAAAGTAAGAGAAGACGAAGGTGAAGAGGATGCTTGCACAATGAAGGTTCATAGCCTGACGAAGGTGAGTAACGATGCGAATAATGAGCAAAGATAATGATACTCCATGGAGAGGGAAATCAGGAGTGAGGAAGGAGAAGGGATAATGGAAGGATGAAGGGTAGCAGAGCTTCAACGTCGAAGGCCGAGAAGAGTGGCTCTGATAGTGATGATGGTTTGCGGGCAGAGAAAAGGAAATTGAATCCAAGAAGATGAGGGGCATGTACGCCATTGCCGAACGTTGCTTAAACTAGATAGGCACACATGAGATTGATTAGAAGGCAATGAAGAGAATTGAAACCCTAAGATCTTGAGCGAATATGTGAGGTTTTTTATCCTGTATAAAATCCAGCGAAAAATAGAAGATAAGGGAAATCGAAACAATGAAGCAAGAACAGGACCCTTACCCTTGAGAAACCACCATCGGTGTGTAGATCTACACTCAATTCGTACAGATTTGAAGCCAAAAGTTGACAAGAACAAGAACAATGTGTGAGAAGGCGATGTTGACGATGTGTGTGACGTTTGTGAGTGGAGGAGTGAGAGTGATCGGCGGGGGAGAAGAAGAAGGAGAGGGTTTTGTTAGAATAATATGTTTTGATGATAATTAAACATAACTTAGGCATAAAGATAGGTTGGGTAAAAATCAGAAATGACTTAGAGATAATCTGATAAGAAATCCTAAGTGTTGCCTAATCGATAAGGGATAGATTACAAGATAAGAACTTAAAGCCTAATCGATTAGAGTGAGATCAGGTTCAGATTAGAAGTTAAGTTTGTAGCTGCCTAATCGATTAGATGACCCTGTAATCGATCAAGGATTCTGTGTAATCAATTAAGAGGAATTAGTCTAATCGATCAGATAGTAGTAATCGATTAAGAGGAATTAGCCCAATCGATTAGAGAGTATTAATCGATCAAAACATAATCCAAGCAAAATCGATCAGAGAACAATAATCGATTAGAGCATATCGAGTGATCGATCAAAGAGAACATGTGATCTGAGTATAATCTGTTTGCAATTGATTAGACATGCCTAATCGATTAGGGTTCCCCTGTAATCGATTAGGTGAGTATTTTTTCTAACTTGAATATTCAGTGATGCAGGTTGTAATCTATGCATAATCGATCAGAAACCATTCCCTGTAATCGATCAAAGGTTATAATCCTATTCAAAACCTATGGTTAAGTCTATTTTAAGCTTTCAAAGTACAGATATGCACAGGCCTACTTAAGGAAGTTTATGTTAGTACGCAATCTGTCTCAATAGAGCCATTAGACTCATCAACCACTTCCAGCGATAAATGAAGAAAGATGAACTGAAGCAAAACAAGTACAATGGAGTTAATGCTTCCCAGAACACAATCCTAACACTCCATTAATCAAGTTCTGATCATACAACAGCTATAAACTCTCAACGAGCAGATTTCCAGAAGATAATATAAAAGCCTCTCAGAAGAAAGTTGGCGGTATTCATTGATTGAAAAAGATTAATTGTTGTAACTACTGCATTCAATACTCACCAACCTTTAGAATGCTTATTCTTTTGATATTCTTCAGTGTGTAACATAATCAGTTCAATAGAGTGAACAAGTCTTCTGTATTTACTACCAAGTGATGATCACTCTTAAGACAGTGGGATCTTAAGAGTGGGGGGTAATCTTACAAGTTGTAAGATGGGTGATCATTGAAAAGAGTGGTCTCTTACTGTCACTTGTAAAGGCATTCAAGAGCCTGAGTTAATCTTGAAAAGTTAGTGGAACCCAACTGAAGATTGGAGAACTGGACGTAGGCCAAGATTGGGCTGAACCAGTATAAATCTTGAGTCATTCGGCTTTAAATTGAAAAAGCACAATTCACCCCCCTCTTGTGCATTCCTGCCAAGTTACAGGTTTGGGTCACAAAGAGGGGGTGACGAAAATGGAAGACGGGGAGAAAGACGGCAACAATGAATAAGTTTTGGGGAAATGAGAGACAAGAATGGGGGAAATGGGAGGAAACACATGGGGAAGATGAATTTTTTAGAGGAAAAAGAGGCCTATTCCGGCGCTTATAGCTCTAAGCGCCGGAATAGACTTAAAAAATTCAAAAAAAAAAGAATATCAAAAAATATAAGAGGGCCTATCCCGGCGCTTATAAATATAAGCGCCGGGATAGGTCAAAATTATTTTTTTAAAAAAAAGATACCCTATCCCGGGGCTTACAAATATAAGCAACAGGATAGGTTTTCCCTATTTTAAAAAAAATATATAAAATAGAGACCAGTTGGCCTATCCCGGCCCTTATAAGTTGGCCTATACCAGCGCTTATCAGTATAAGAGTCGGGATAGGTGCAGACCTATCCCGGCGCTTAAAAACATAAGTGCCGCTATAGGTCATTTCCGACCCAATAGTAGCGCTTATAGTTTTAAGCGTCGCTATTGATACGCCGCAATAGATTATTTATGTAGTAGTGTTTTGAACATAATATAACCAACATGCTTTTGGAATCCTACATTTCATTCATTGACATATTTTTAAAGAAGCCATTTCATTACCCATAAAGTCCAAATTTCGGAGAATCAGAGATCCCACACATAACCATGAAAACTCGAAAACAAAACATGGGAGATTCATGTTCGAAATCATGAGAATCAGTAACCAATTTAAAATTCAGTTTGCCCTCTATTTTAGTACATTTATTTCTTGAATCTCTGTGAACAGCATACTACTAAGCATACATATTTGAACTCAAAGGAATCTGTAAGAATCCAACCTGAATAAACTGAAGATAAACTCAAATGCACTCTTATTATCATTGAACCTTGTCTGAGGTTTGGCATATCCGCAAGCGCACGGGTCGTCAAAAATAGTATAGAAAAGGTTGTCATTCCAACAGGGACTAAGGCAAAAGTGGATTAATGATCACAATTATGTTATCAAGTAGGTTGAGTGAAAATTTTTGTATTTTGGAATTTCAAAAGTACCTAAAATAAAAATAGCTTGAATAAATAACTAAATTGAAACTTTAAATCAAAACAAAAGAGGTCTAGGATTATTTATCCACTTTGTATTTCATGATGCTTGATTAGCCCTCCTCTAATGACAATTAATGAACATTTAGTTGTTGCTTGAAGTCTTATTTATTTGAATAACTCTCTCAAGCTTACCCAAACCTTAATTAACACTAATATGCATAACCTCTTACTACATATTATGTTAATTAGTCTCTATAAACATCCCACTTCAATTTTACAAAACTTGGTTAATGAATATCTCTATCTCATTAACAAACTTTCAATCCCAACTTGGAATCTCAAGACAAGCTTGAATTCAACCTAGTTCTATGCTTAATTAATGCTCTCTCAAGCCACTAATTATGCTAACAAGATAAATGTTGGCCACCATTTAGGATAAACTAAGCTCAAATTAAATCCACAATATAATAGTCATTAACCATCAAAAGAGACAAACTTTCAAACATCAATCCATATAAAGTTTCAAAATAACCTAGAACAAATTAACTAACTACTCATACTAAAATTAAAATCATCTCAGCAACATCACAAATTCAGAGTTTATGCAAGAGAAATTAAAGAGAAATGAGAAGGAAAGAGATAAAACCACCAAGGAATCTTGAAATCTCCAAGAATTTCTCTCATCTCCAAGCCCCAAATCTCACTCTCAAGCTCTCTCTTGCTTTGCTTCTCCCTCTCCCTCACTTTGGTTTTTTCTCACAGCCACTCAGAGGAAGAAGACGCTGAAGATGAACCCAATGAGTTGCGCCTCTGTTCTAGCTGCAGTGCTCTGAACGAGATGAAGAATTTTGAATGCCCTCTGTGCCCCCTCGTTCCTTCACGCCTTTTTACTTTTAGTTTTAGGTCTCATCTCCTTAATTCCCCAAACGCTGGCTTCCTCCTTATTGGTCCACGGTCCAATTCCAAATGGCCCACGGTGCTAATCTATGATGAAGGGAAGGAGAAGTAAAATGACAGTGTAACATATAATAATAATAATATTAGTAGTAGTAGTGGTAGTAGTGATAGTGGTGGTGGTGGTGGTGGTGGTGGTGGACCAATTCCAAATGGCCCACGGTGCTAATCTGTGATGAAGGGAAGGAGAAGTAAAATGACAATGTAACATATAATAATAATAATATTAGTGGTGGTCGTGGTCGTGTTCGTGGTCATCGTTGTCGTAGTAGTAGCAGCAGTAGTAGCAGCAGCAGCAGCAGCAGCAGTAGCAGTAGCAGTAGGTAGATTGATCCTGATGCCATTCACACCGAAACTTTCATTCATTTTTTTTCTTTTAATTCAAAAACTTCTACTTGTTATTATTGTTTTTAATTAAACCCAAATATATGATATTTATAATAAAATCCCCAAAATAATGCATCTAATTGATATCTTATCAATATCTCAAGAAATCCTTTTAATTTTCCATCAATGACTCCCCAAATATACCTAAATATGTATCAAATCTAATTAAAAATGTGGAGTCATCAAACCTTTACAAAGAAACAGTGTAACACCCCAAATTTTAGAAAATAGAAAATAGGAAATTATTTAAGATTTTAGGAATTTAACTAAATATTTAAAATCATTGAAAATGAATTTATGATGTATTAGGCATTTTTTTTAATAAATTTAAGACTTATTCTCTTTAAGAAATAAAGAGAAATAATTAGGAGATAAAACTTAATTTGGAGAAAAGAGATAATAAGAATTTATTTAAAGTCTTGGAATGGCATTTAAAAATTAAACAGCCTTATAAATAAATTTATGAGGCCATGTGTATTTTTAATAATTTTTAAGGTTTATTTTCTCTATTAGTTAAGAAAAAATAGTTATGAGATAAATTTAAATAAGGGAATATTTATAATCTCGGGGTATTATTTGATATTTAAAAAGTCTTATAAATAAATTTAGAAATTAAAAATTGTCTAGAGAAATTATTTTGGAGACAAATTCAGATTTATTTGTAAGTGGTAATGGTAAATAAAATTCTCATTTAAGAGAAAAATATAAATAGGGAAATGGAAAATGACAATATCTGCCCCTAGTTGGAAAATATCTTCAGTGAAAAGAAGGGGCAAAATGGTAAAACACCCATTTAAAATATCCACTCCTTTCTTTTATTTAAACACTCCCACGTGTTTCCTTCATTTTCCCATCATTCTCTCTCTCTCTCTCTTCTTCCCGTGTTCCTTCTGTTCCTCTCCCTTCGTCCTCGGCTTCTTCGATCTTCCGCGGTGGCCGATGGCGTCTTCGACGGTGAACGACGGCGAGAACGGCGATGCACGGCGGCGGAGACGCATGGGAAGTCGAGGGTAACCTTTGGTAAGTCCCTTCCTTCCATTTTCTTCCCTTTCTATTCCGATTCGAGTGAGATTGGGGGTGGGGATTGATTCGGATTTTGGGGTTTTTTGGAGTTCTTAAATCCATTAAAAGGAAGCCTAGGATTCGATTAACAACCCTTGTAAAAGATTTTGAGTGATTGAGTGATTTTGATTAAGGTTCCCCAAATTTCTTCTTCCCTTTCACTGTTCACCGACGCTGTTCTTGCTTGTTTCTGGGCGATAATCAGTTCAAAGCCTAATTAAACGTGATTAGGAGTGAGTTTAGGTTAGTAGAGTGCTTTGTATGTGGAAATTTCTGATTTTGGGCAAACTTGATATCTCTGTTCTTCTTCTTCTGGTTCTGCCGATTTCTGGGATTTGAAGGGTTGATAATGGGTGATTAATTTAAGTTAAGATTAGAATAGAAACATATAATGATTTTGCATATTTAGTTGTGGTTATTGTGGAAGTATCCGATTCTTGCCCCTGTTTCTTCCGATTCTTTCTTCTATATTCTGTTCTGTTTGGTCTGAAGATTTTGTGTGTCTCTACTATGTGAATTTTTGCTGCTGGATATGATTAGGGAAGGATAAAATTGATAATGATGGTTTAGGTATGATTTTGATTTCTCTGTTTTTCTCTTTTCTCTCGGGTCCGTTGGATTATGAGAATTAGGAGGTGTTGATTATTGGGTTTTGTTGAATGATTGTTGGAAATTCTGTTTCCTCTACTCTCCGTTCTGTTCTGTTTCACTATCCCCTCTGCTTCTCTATTCGGTCAGGGGAGCATAATAGCTACTGATGTTTGTTAGAAACTTTCGCTTCTTCCCTATGTGTGTGTAGGTTGTGTGTTTTGAAATATGTAGACAAGAATTAGAATTTGTAAAGCTATATTATTGAAGCTTGGTTTAAAGAGTTAAGAAGATGGTTATGGATTTTGATCCTTTGGGGTATAGATTACAAGTTTAGGGAAAAGGGAACAATTGATGAAGTGGTGACTGATTTTATGGGAAAGCTTAGAGTTCAAAATCTTAAAGGAAATATAACTAGTTGGAATGGGTATTAAATATGATATGAATGGTGGTTCGGGTCGATAAGAATTTGAGTTTCATTTAAAGTGGTTGTTTTAGGAATTGTTGTTAGTAAGATAAAAAAAAATTAAGTGTAGTTAGACATTGTTAATATTGGAGACTTTGTTATTATTAGTAAATTTGGAATTTCTTTATGAGAAATAAATCAAGTGATGATGATTATGCCTTAGTGGGAGACCTTGGAGATCAGCTATTTATAGTTTAAATTTGAAATTAGGGATAAGATAAATTATAAAGAAATATTATGGCATTGAGAGGAAGAAGATGTTATTAAAGGTTTAGTTGAAATGTTTGAGGTTTAAAAGAGGACATCATTGATAGAAATAATAGGTTTTAAGAAAGAAGTTAGGAAATTTAATTACCGATGGAGGAAAGATTGTTAAGGTTAAATTCGAATGTGGTTGACTTTGGAAATTGAAATGAATCATGTTGAAAGTTTTTGTTGATGGTTCTTGGACAAGGATAAGATGAAGGATTAACCGTTGTTTGATTGTATATAGCTTAGAATTTTGATTAAATGTGAATTAAGGTTATTAAGGACAGATTTGAATTGTAAATGAATTCTGGGTTAAAGAGGATGATGAATCTGAATTGTTTCTTGTTTAAAGTCCTTAAATATTAGTAGGTAATCTAATGGTTTTAAAATGTTTATGGATTATGGATTAAAATGGTTTGATTAATCTGATGAGGTATTAACTGTTTCTTTGATATGTTATTTAATCGATGATTTGTAAGAAGGAAGGATTATTGTAAGGTTCACATTATTAGAACTTAACATGATAAAGCAAGTATTTATGTAGAATTGATTTTAAGTGTTAATTTTTTAGAGGTTTCATAAATACTATAAAGGGGAGTATGCTTGGTGTCTGGTGGTTTGATAACATGGAGTCGTGGTTTTGCTGTAAGTGAAATAGGAAGATGTATTTTAGTCAAAGTTTGAGTCTAGCTTCTATGATTAGTTAGAATGTCGATAAATTAGTAGATTCTGATGATTCGTATTGGTGATGGGAATTAATAGCTTGAAAGGTGAATTGTTAACTTGAGACTATGAGTTTTGTTAGTGTTTATACTCTCTTGTGAGGGATGATTACTTCCTTGATTTGGTTTAATTTAGATATGGGAGTGATTTTGGAAATAACTAAAGAAGGTAGAAGATGGGTTAGATAGGAGTAAAGGTTATTTCAGATCCTTGGGAAGAATAAGAATTAATTTATTGGTATATGAATTAGTTTAATATATCAGGCGTGGATTGATTGATAAAGATGGCTTGAGAATGTGGACATGTGAAGTATTAATTTTAGGTTCAAAGGAGGAGAGTTGATTTTTGAAGTGGTAATTTAGTTTGTAGTAACCATCTTAGGGATGGTAGAGGTAAGTAGGATGATTATATGTTGAACGTTATGACGATGGAAAGTTAAAGGATTTAATCGGCTTGATTAGGCGTGATGTCATTTCTGGAACTGGAAATAGAGTTGTGATTTTAGGAGACTATTAGAAATAACAACTAGGGATTTAGTATTAATAATTATACCTTGACTAAGGATCTTAAAGTTTAGACATGGGCTGTTAAGTTGGAAGTTATAAATTCCTAGAAGTTTGAATTTATTTCTGTGCCCGGTTCTATGTCTGATTGCTCTGTATTTTTAATAGTAGGAAGTAATGATAGGGTTAGAAATTAAATTTAATTATGGTTTGGTTGCTGGATTGAATCTAATAAATTAAAACCTCTATTCTATTTCCGTTCTCTTAAACAACATTTCCAGTGACAACAGTAAATTAGTTTGTAAGCTGTAATTCTCATAAGATTAGAGTTATACTATACAAGAATAAGGAATTAATATGGTAGAAGACGGTAATGTTTAATAGATTAATTATGATTAAGTCATTGTGATTTTTATATTTAATTTTGGAAAAGATGATAATGAGAATTAGAATGATTAATTGAAATGAATTATCTTAAGTGACCTTTTCGTTTTAAAAGTGTAAAAATAAAGCTTTTATTATGAAACTTTGTTGGGGTCTCATGTGTAAACCAAATGCATTGTGGGTTCAATGCCTTCGGTCTAAATATGATTGTGGTAATGATTTGTATCCTTCAGTATCGAAGAGAAGTAACCAGTCAGAAGTTTGGAGAGGAATATCAGCAGTGTGGAAAACTTTCCTAAAGGGGGTGGGTAGGAAGTTATGTAGCGGTGCAACCACTAGAGTATGGAAAGATCTTTGGACCCCCCTCAAGCGCCCCCTTTTAGAGTATGTGGACAAGAATTTCCAATTTGTAGATGTGGAAGCAACAGTGGACAAGTTTGTGACAGCTAGTAGAGTGTGGGATTTGAATCAATGGCGGAACTTCCTTCCAGAATGGGTTGTTCAGAACATCAAGAAGGTGTTGCCTCCTACTCAAATTGGAGATGATATGTTTTGTTGGAGGTATGCAAGGGATGGAAATTTCAATGTTAAGTCAGCTTACCAGATAGTGTATAACTGGCAAGGTGATAATAGAGATCAGATCTGGCAGAAAATTTGGCACCTGGATAGCCCTGAGAGGGTTAAATACTTTATGTGGCAGGTTTATCATGAGAGGTTACCTACAAACTCTGTGAGAGCAAAAAGAGTGACAAACTCAAACCTAGAGTGTCCCTTTGAGTGTGCCAGAGAGGAAACCATATTACATGTTTTGAGAGACTGTGAGGTTGCTCATAGAGTGTGGTTATTATTGATTAACCCTTTATACCATTATATATTTTTTAGTGGTGATTTGCAGGTATGGATGAAGTGTAATCTAAGGAATGACCCAGGGAAAAGATGCATATCACGATGGGATTGGCCCAAAGTTTTCAGCCTCGTTTGCTGGATCGTGTGGAAGAACAGATGTAAGAAAATCTTTTGATGGAGATGGTGACCAACCGGGGACTCTCAAGCAGAGATGCATCTTTAAATTGATGGAAGCTGAAGTAGATGGGAAATATAAACACCAGATCTTTCAACTATTTGATAGAATAGACAGCAAATGGTTCCTCCCTCCGAGGGACTTTGTTAGATTAGATGTTGATGGTTCCTCCAGATGAAATGGAAGTGCAACTTGTGCGGGAGTAATTCGGGATGAGAAAGGTGATTGGGTATATGGCTTCCAAAAGCAAGTGGGGATTACACCTTCATCAGCTACTGAAGTGTTTGCAATCAGAGAAGGTTTACTTATGTGTAAGCAGTTGAATCTAAAAAAGATTTTAATGTTTACTGATTCCTTAGATGCAATGCAGCTCCTCATGGGGGAGTGTGGATTGGCTCACCCATTGAGATAGGAAGTTGCTGAAATTAGGTCGCTTCTTGCGGGAGATTGGGACATTGAACTACATCATTCTCATCGAGAAGCACTGAGGTGTGCAGATAAATTGGCAAGGGACGCTCATGATGCGGATTTGGATCGAGTCATTCTCCAAGAACCTCCAAGTTTCTGCTTGGCACTGCTGAGGCAAGACATGGAGGAAGCTGTTTTGGGATCTATATCCTGAGTAGTTAATTCTGTTACTTTTCTTCAAGCATTACGCTTGCCTTGTTATTCAAAAAAAAGTGTAAAAATAGTCAAAGTAAAACCTACTTATATGAGACATAAGAAATGGGGTAGTGATTACACCATATTTTTATATACTTTTCATTGATAAAATCATTAGATTATTGCATGTTCTTGGGGTAATTGCACCTAATTAGGGTAATTTCTGACTTTTGCACACCTTGTTGGAATTTGTTCTAGTAAAGGGCGATTTGGGCATCATTAATATGATTTATTGTTTAACCCATTTTCAAGAACATTTTGATGCTACCTTAGGTCCATTTTATATGCAGGTCATAGAAGAAATATGCCCAAACTAAGAAACCAAGTTGCAGTGAAGAATTCTGGGCGGAGCAGAAGAAGAAAGTGAAGAGAGAAACAGAATAAATGTCTCTTCGCCGAGGCGAACTGACGGCGAAGAAAGACAAGAAGAGGCAGAACCAGTTTGAGTTCACCGTGGCTTTCGCCACGGCGAACTCCCCAGCAAGTTCCAGAATGAGTGGTAGCTCACCGTGGCTTTCGCCGCGGCGAGCCCACGGCGAAGTCGCGAGATTCTGCAAAAATCTGACGCGTTTTTAGGGTTTCTGAGGGAGTATAAATGGATCCTAACACCCCCACATTCTCTCTCTAAGCCTCCTATGCACGAAATTGAAGAGCTCTCTTAGGGTTTCATTCATTCCCTTCATTCCTCACTCAAATCTTCATTTCCCCACTCAATCTCACTGATTTTCTTGTTCTTTCCCTTTCTAACTTCCATTTTCCTTCTATCTTCCTCACTCATGGAGGCTGTCATAATGGGTCCTCTTGGGCTCGAGTTTGAAGACATGAGAGGCTAGAATCTTGGTGCTTTGGTGGTGTGAAGGTGGCTTGAGCTTCAATGGACGAAATAGGGGAGTTATTTGTTTCCTCATGCTCTTTTCCTTATATATTGAGTTTTGTGGTTGCATTTCTCTTGTATATTTGGATTGGAGATATGTTTTTCCTCTTTCATTGTCTTTAAATTGGAATATTTGTGTTGGATATTGAGTTATGTTAATTGAATGATGTCTATGTTTGAATTTCCTATTGGGTTTGTGATGCTATATGATTTTTAGTGGTTGCTAGATTGTGTAGCTTAATTTATCCAATTGAATGTTGTGGTTGCACATTCTCGAGAGGAATCGGTTTTCAAAACTCATGTTCCAACACACACCAAGTGGAGCTTAACACTAACCCTAAGTAATGGCTAAGAAAGTGGTTGCTTAATTAGTCATTAATTAGGGCTAGTGGACCCCTAGTGGTTGCTTGGGGATTTTTTCAATTATACTTGGTGTATCTTTTAACTCCCAATATCAATTTTAATGAAGCGTGAGAGCCACCGAAACATTACCAAAGCCCATTTTATAAATTCCCTTAATCCAAACCCTTTTCTCCCTTTTAATCAAAAGAAAATTACAAAAACAAGTAATAGCAATTGTCAATAGTTTTGTTTAATGAGTTTTCAAAATCAACCCCCCATACCTTTTATTGTTTCAATTACATTTAGTTAGCTCAGGTAGTTTAGAAGGACTCCTTAAGTGAAACGATTCAGGATTGTGCCACTTTACACAATCCTTGGTAATTATTGTGATTTTAACCCCAAGGCGTAAGGAAAAGGTTCAAATCAGGTAGTATTAAGTATATTAGGACTCGAGAGAGTAATTACATAGGAATCTAGGTATTAATTTATTATATATTACTGTAAATAGGTCTTGATAATAGCATAAGTTGAGAAGGCCAGTGGAAAGGAAAGGAGCAGATAAGGACTAAGCTTGAAGTTCAGGTAGCAGTTTATCTCATTACAATAAATTGCATGTATTATTTTGTAATATCTGTTGCAAGTTTACATTATGCATAAAGGTGGAATACCTTGTTAATTCATGCATGGAAGTTTTACTTCCCAGTTTATGGAATATTCCAGTCTTAGGTGGTTCGCTACCCCTTTGCCAAACCAGTTAGTTATAGCTTTAAATGCTATAACGAGAAGTCTTGCAGGTAGAACCTCCACTAGTTAACGAATATATTGTTATCAATGGCTGGTAGAAAATATAGCGCAGGAAGTATGTATAAGTGTATTATTTGCAAAGGTTTATAAAATGTACACATGACAATGCATGCATAAAAATTTACAGTTAATGACATAAACTGCATTGAACTGCTGTTTTTCAGAGAAGCTGGAATATAGTGAGATAGGTGAGATAAGGCAGGAGTGCTGGAAGATGACTAGATGAAGAAATTAAGTTTATGTTTTGAGAAAGTAAGATTATCTGTATATGATGTAAATTTAAATTATTAATAGTGGAAAGTATAGAAAATAGAATTATATAATTTTAAAAAGGGATTTAAATGTCCCAAGCTCTATGAATTGAAAATAGATACCCTAAGAGGATTAGTATACTTTTAATTGTTTTATTAACCGCTTATTTTTATAAAGAGATTTAAATTGATCCAATTTGTCTGAAAAGCCCATTCCAACTGATCAAAGGTTGGTTTAATGTTTTAAAGAAAAAGTTTTAAATTTTCCGTATTTTTGGGCTTTTGACATTGAAAAGTGGTTATAATTCAATTAAAATTGTTATAATATAATAGAAAATTTTATGTGTTACAAACAGAGCAAGCATAGAAATCAAACCAACCCCTATTCCCATATTGAAATCACTTAAACCATAAACTATACTTATTTATGATCGTTCAACGTCTCTCTCGAAGCCTAATTTACTTAATACTACCAAAAGCTTGTTCTCTAGGCAAATTATGATTTGCCCACATTTATTTAGAACTTTGACCATCCAATACTACTTTAATAATTTGGGTTAATATAACTTTTGGTCCCTGAACTTTCACTCAATTTTGGTTTTGGTCCCTGAACTTTAAATTTTTTGGTTTTGGTCCCTGAACTTTAGGTCAATTTTGGTTTTGGTCCCTGAACTTTGAAAGTTTTGGTTTTGGTCCCTGAACTTTGGGTCAATTTTGGTCTTGGTCCCTGAACTTTCAGCAATTTTGGTTTTGGTCCCTCAACTTTATTTTTTTTTTTGAAGTTTTTTTTAAACTGAGGGACCAAAACCAAAACTTTCAAAGTTCAGGGACCAAGACCAAAATTGACCCAAAGTTCAGGGACCAAAACCAAAACTTTCAAAGTTCAGGGACCAAAACCAAAATTGACTGAAAGTTCAGGGACCAAAACCAAAAATTTTAAAGTTCAGGGACCAAAACCAAAATTGAGTGAAAGTTCAGGGACCAAAAATTATATTAACCATAATAATTTACTTACGTTAAACTATCTTATTCTCAATGTTTGACCAATAGTTTCTATAAAAACCATTCTTTAAAGACCTTAGTTATTCACACACACAAACATACACCTATATATATCCTTTCTATTTATTACAAAATCTTAAGAATAAATCAATCAACAATTTAAGTCATTTTCAAGCCTAAGCAATTCAATTTATTAAAGGATATTACAAGTCATTAATCACAACATATTCCATTTACTTAAGCACTCAAAATCCATTAGGAATTGAAAAAGATAAAGAATCCAAAAGAACTAGAGAGATGGGAACACACAGTGAAAGTGACACAACTTGACAAGTCAATTTTATATATCTTCAAATATCAAGCATTATTTGATATTTAGTACTGACTAGACCATTAATCATAAATAAATCATGTCCTGAAGATACAAAACAAAACAATGTGCAAATGGCATTGAAACAGTTCACAACCATGTAATGGACAAAAGCTTACATGTTGGCTCAAACATCTAATGTGACAACAACAAGAACAGTGGGGAAGAGGATGAAAAAATGGGTATTTTTGCACCCAAAAAAAGTTTATAATGCCTGACGCTTTTTTTGAAAAAGCTTAGGGGTATTTTTGCTCTTTCACCAGCTAAAAAATAATCATTGCAATAGTGATGTGGGGCCCACCAGATAAAAAGTAATGACGTTAGCTTCCATTAACGGCGGTGTCTTTTTGACTCCTTTGAAGAAGTTCATGGGTATTTTCGCACCTAAGAAAAATTTAAGGTGCCTTGAGCTCTTTTGAAAAAAGGTTAGGGGCATTTTTGCTCATTCAGCCTTATTATTATTATTTATTATTTGATTGATAAAATGTGTGTACACTTATACATTCAGTTATAAACTTAACGAATATAAATTAGTTTAAATAAATTTCGATCGCATGCCGGCATACATCCAATTGTGTGTGAATTTTCCCCATTAATAAAATTTTGAAAGTCAAAAGACATTATTGTTCCTATGTCAAATGTGTTTTCAAGACAAATATAAGAATCTTCAAGGTAAGTGTTTGTGTTTCCAACACAAATGATGGTATTTCCATGACAATAAATAAATCAAAAACAATGTTTAAGGGAAAAGAAATTTTTACAAGAAAATGTGTCATTTGCAAGAGACATAGGAGAAATTTCAAGACTAATATGCTTATTTAGAACATACATAAAGGTATTTCAGAGACATATGGGCTTTGAAATACCTACGTGTGTGTTGGAAATAAGTGTCTTAAAAATAACTTTATTTGTGTTGGAAATAAGCATACTTTTTTTTTAAAAAAAATTCATACTTATCTTTTAAATGACACATATTTTTGTAGCTACTATTGTTTTGGATTTACTTAATGTCTTCGAAATACCTTCTTGTTGGAAATTTACCTATTTATTTTACAAATTATCACAATTATCTTGTAAATGATACAAATACAATTAAATAATTTGACGATAAAATATTTACTTCATCCAATTGTAAATATTAATGGGGAAAATTCTCATATAAAGTTAACGAATATAAATTAGTTTACATAAATTTTGTATGCCGGCGTACATCGAATTGTGTGTGAATTTTCCTCCTTAATAAAATTTTGAAAGTCAAAGACATTATTGTTCCTATGTCTTTTTGGAAGAAAAATGTGTTTTCAAGACAAATATAAAATTTTTTAAGACAATAGTTTGTGTTTCCAACACAAATGATGGTATTTATATGACAATAAATGAATCAAAAACAATGTTTAAAGGAAAAGAAATTTTTATGAGAAAACGTATCATTTGCAAGACACATACAAGAAATTTGAAGACAAATATGCTTATCTCTAACACTTATGTCTTGGAAGTACCTTATGTGTGTTGGAAATAAGTGTCGTACAATAACTTTATTTGTATTAGAAATGAACATATTTTTCTTAAAAATTTCATACTTATCTTTTAAATGACGCATATTTTTATAATTACTATTGTTTTGGATTCACTTAATGCTTTTGAAATACCTTCTTGTTGGAAATTTGCTATTTATTTTACAAATTCTCATATTTATCTTCTAAATAATACAAGGACAATTAAGTCATTTCACCTTCTAATAATACAGTCATAATTTCATAATTTTTTGAGGCTCTTTAACATTAAATTGTTTATACGGTGTTTAACTGAGATTTTGACTTTTTCAATTAAGTTTAAATGCTCTCAATGTCACGCGCAATCCGTATCAATGGACACGACTTCCCATCAAGTACCTTATTCTGTGTTCATTACTCTCACCGTCCTTTCTTTCTTTCTTTTTATACAAATTCTCACCATCCTTTCTACACGCTATTTAGGGCCTGTTTGTTTTCTTAATAAAACCTAGGTTTTGTTACCAAACCTAGGTTTTAAAACCTAGGTTTGAAATGGTAGCCAAACACTTTTTTCTGATAACCTAGGTTTGGACTCAAAACCTAGGTTTTAAAACCTAGGTTTAGACTCAAAACCTAGGTTTTAAAAAAGGTAACCCAAACACTTGAAAAAATATGAAAAGCTATTTTGGATTGGAAACCTAGGTTTTGGTTGCCAAAACCTAGGTTTTGAATAAGCTACAATTTTCTCCTTCTGCACAAAGTACAAGGTAAAAAAAAAGCCATCATTACACATGTCATATTGAAATACCTAAAATGCCCTTATTCTCTCTCTTTCCCAACACATTAAACTTATGTCATTTTTAGTAATTTACACAGAAAAAGCTATTCTCACAACAACCATCCAAACACTCTCATTTTTACAAAAGCTACTTTTTCTAAACATCAGCTTTTTTCCCAGAAGCTATTCTCTAAAAGCTAATCCAAACAGGCAACTACTTTTTTCAGCTTTTACGCGAATTACGAGACAGAAAACACCATCATTACACATGTCATATTGAAATACCTAAAATGCCCTTATTCTCTCTCTTTCCCAACACATTAAACTTATATCATTTTTAGTAATTTACACATAAAAAAAGCTATTCTCACAACAACCATCCAAACACTCTCATTCATCAAAAGCTATTTTTTCAGCTTTTTTTCAGCTTTTTTAAAATCAGCTTTTTTTTCAGAAGCTATTCTCCAGAACCTAGGTTTGAAATACCTTTTCTGGTTTGCCATATGACCCATAGGTTCAGTCCATGTTTGTAATTTTAAAATAATAAGTTTTAAGAAAGATTTTAATTAAGGTAAAAACAATAGAAAGATTTTAACCGATATAAATATATTGATATGACTTGACGGTTCAGAATGATCAATGAGAAAGGGATACTTTCATTGCACCCAGCCAACCCAAAAAAATCTAAAAATTCACTCCAACCTTGAAGAACTAAAGTGACATTAAATGTTACATGTTTAATGACCAAAATATCTGATATATTTGTGTTTTTTACTAATATCAATGTGAGTATTTTTAAATATAAACAATTATGAAATTCAACACTAAAATATTCAACATTTCACAATTGGATTTTCAAAACACACATAAAGAATTTTTAAGATATTTGTGCTTATTTCCAACGTTAATGTCACCATTTTTAAGTCTCATAATCCATAAAATTCAATATTAAAGCAATTAAAATTTCACAACTATATTTTTAAAACACAGAGAATTTTCAAAACATATTTGGGAAATTTTTAAAACATATATACCGGGTGTTTTCATACTTTTTTTTTGGGGGGTTGTGAAAGGAATTTTCCCATGAGAAATTGTGAATCAATGATGGGACTATTCGATGACCCTCCTTTCTCTCCCTCCAGTACACACCCCTTTCCTTTGCATATGAGTGGCTATTCCACAAAAATCCAACCACTCAAGATTATTCATCCTTATCAATTTGCTTTCATTTATTTATTTATTTATTTTTCACCTTTGCTTTCACTTATTTCAGACAATAATAAAAAGAGATATCATGGCATCCATATTTCTTTTTAACCTATGTGTTTTTTCATTGAAACTTGAAAGTAAACTTTTAAAACCAAACTTTATATTAATAATACTATGAACTTTATATTAAGAATACCATGTTACGCTAATCCTTAATATTAGTTTTAGTAGTTAATTTTTACTCAATTTTGATTTTAATGTGTAAACTATAAAATTAGTGGTTTTGATCCTTTAATTTTGTATTTTTTTAACCATTAGTTCTTGAACTTTAAAAAAAATTGAAAAATTAGAGACCAATTATTATAAATGACAAAAAGTTCAAAGGCAAAAACTACCAATTTTAAGTTTATGGGTTAAAACCAAAATCAAATGAAAGTTTAAGGATTAAAACCATTAATTTTAAATTTCTTGGATCAAAACTAAAATGAAGTAAAAGTTTAAGGAGTAAAAGCATTATTAATCCTATATATTATTATGTTTTGAAGAAAATAATAATTATGTTTCTAAAGGCGAAGACTATTACACACGCCAACAGCATAGCAAGATTCCAACTCGGTGGGGCTGCCTTTCTTATACCCCTTCGGCTTAGGCCAGTTTGTTTTCTCTTACAAATAATGCGTATCATGGTAAAGTCAATGGACACGCTTTTCCTTTGCCGCAGCAGCGAACCCAATTCCCATCATCCTTTCTACACTCTATTCACTGGCTTTTCGGTGGACCGCCTTTGTTATATTTCCTCGCCTTAGGCAAATAATTCATACATCTGAACTGAAAGCAGTCCCAATTCTCTTTCGCATATCATGGCAAACCGATTGGATATGTCTTCATATTCTCAACCTCCAAAGAAATATGAAGTTTTCATTAACTTCAGAGGTGAGGACACCCGCTTGAATTTCATAAGCCACCTTCATCAATCTCTTTGCAGAAACCACATAGATACATACATAGACGACAGACTTGAGAAAGGAGAAGAGGTATGGCCATCTCTTGTGAAAGCTATTGAAGATTCATCTTTGTTCCTTGTGATCTTCTCAGAAAACTATGCATCTTCCACTTGGTGCTTGAGGGAGCTCACAAAAATATTGGAGTGCTCTGGAAATGAAGGTCACCTTGTGATGCCAGTGTTCTATAGAGTAGATCCTTCATATGTGAGGAGGCAATCTGGGAGCTACCAGAAAGCATTTGAAAAACATGAGAACAACAAAAGCATCAACAAGCAACAACTTCAAAAGTGGAGGGAGGCTCTCAATCATGCTTCTAATTTGTCCGGCTGGCATTGTAGCTTTGATAGGTAACTAAATGCTCATGATCTTTCTCTTACCATGTTCTTTCTTGCGTGGGGATAAATTAAATCAATCTTTGAGCTCTGCTGGATGTTGATAATCATTGAGAGAATACCTTCTCATATACATAATGCTTAACCGGTCCACTAGGATGATCAACTTTACTGCTATGATATTTTCATCTACAATCCCCATCTCACATGGCCATAACGATGTATTCGTATTCATCATTTAAGTAAGCAGAAATCTTATATATCCATTTTTTTTAGTCCTCTAGTAATATTTCTCAAGAAAACCGTATTATAACAAATTTCAAAAATTATGAATTCTTTAAAGTCCCATTCTTTTAGGAATAACTCATAATTTTGAATGGATATTTGATATATATTGCGGTATCAAATTAAATTTGGTACATATCTATGTTTTCAATTGTGTGCAGGAATGAGGCAGAGCTAATTACAGAAATAGTACAGTGTGTCAAACACAAGTTTAATTTGACGTATCAAAGTGAAGAAAATACTAAAGGCTTGATTGGAATTCATAGAAAAATGGCAGATGTAGAATCATTATTGTACAAAGATTCAAACGGTGTCCGGTGTGTTGCCATCTGGGGCATGGGTGGTTTGGGCAAGACAACTCTTGCAAGAGCAGTGTTTAACAGATTTTGTTATGCATATGATGGGTTTTGCTTTTTGGATAATGTATCGGAAGAGTCAAAGAAAATTGGAATGTATGCTTTGCAGAAAAAGCTTATTTTGGAGTTATTAGGGGATGAGGAATCAAAGAGCATGCTTGCTAAAATACCTCCTTGCGCCATGAGAACACTTCGTCGGAAAAGAATTTTCATTGTTCTTGATGATGTTGATGATCCAATACAATTAGAAGATTTAGCTGGAAGACATGATTGGTTTGGGTCAGGCAGTAAAATCTTGATAACAACTAGAGATAAGCAAGTGGTGTTTGGCAAGGAAGTAGATGATATATATGAAGTTAAGGCTTTGAATCCTGATGAGGCTCTTGATCTGTTCTCCATCAAAGCTTTTAGAAATAACTATGCTGACCCAAAGATAAGAAAGCTAGCAAAAGAAGTGATTCAATATGCAGATGGAAATCCATTGGCCCTAAAGGTTTTAGGTTCTTTATTGAATGGCAAAAGTAATGATGTGTGGGAAAGTCAATTAGAAAGGCTTAAAAAATTACCTTGTAAAAGAATTAATGATATCTTGAAATTGAGTTTTGAAGGACTTGATGATGATGAAGAGAAAAACATTTTCTTGCATATCGTATGTTTCTTCAACCAGTACGATGTGAAGGATGTAACAAATTGGTTGGATGCGTGTGGTTATTCAGCCATTATGGGACTGGAACGTCTTAAAGATAAAGCTCTTTTAGATATTCAAGGAGGAAGAATACGTATGCATCACCTGATAAAAGAGATGGGTCGAGAAATTGTTCGTAAAAGAACATATCCTCAAATGCGCGTTCAAATATGGAATTCTATTGACACGGTAATAGTGAAATATGTACATATTTATTTTATGAACGAAAAATTGTTGAATTCCAAATCAATTCCTACACAATTTACATAATATCATATTCCCATTGTTTTTTTTGTTTGTTTGTTAGGTAAGTGAAGCCATTGAAGGCATATTTTTGGATGCATTAGAAGTATTTGAAGAGATGTGCTTAAGTCCTCAAGTTTTCAGTTCAATGCCCAAACTAAGGTTCCTTATTATTCATGATGATTCCAGAGAGAACAAGTTGAAATTTCCTGATGGCATAGAGTTTTTACCACATAAACTCATACTATTGTGTTGGATGGGGTACCCTTCAATGTCATTGCCACGAACATTCACTGGGGAACATTTAGTTCAAATTAAAATGCCCAACAGCAAGTTGACGAAACTTTGGGATGGAGACCCGGTAACTTTTTTTATTTCTTTTCTTGATAAATGTTGTTTATACACTCAGGAAAAAAAAGGCTTAATTATATACTCTCTTTGGTCCTACTTATATGCAAGGTTCTACATATTGATCTTTAATAAAAAAAAAACCTCTAACAAAATCTTAAAAAACACGAATTTCCCATTGTAAAAATTGCTTTGCTCTTTGGCCAGCACACTAAACTCGATATAGTAACTTATAATTATTGATTGAGCGTAATTTTATGAAAATTGTAAGAAAAATTTCAATTAACAAATTTTCTTATAGAAAATAGTTGAGAATGCTTTTGATGGGGGGGTACTTCAGTTTTATTTTTGCCACCAATCTTACTTGTGTAATTTATATTTTTACAGAATCTTGTGAATTTGCGTGAAATTAATCTCATTGGATCAGAAGACTTGATTGAGCTCCCAAATTTCACCAAGGCCATACATCTTGCATTTGTTTATCTCCAAGAGTGTTCAAAACTGAGAAGCATTCATCCATCTATTTTATCGCTCCATAGCCTTTGTAAATTAGTTCTAACAGGATGCAAAGCCCTTACCACCCTTGCAAGCAACACGCATCTCGAATCACTAAAGTTTATCGCACTGGATGAATGCTCAAGACTAAGCAACTTTTCAGTGACCTCAGGAAATCGGAATTTTCTATTGGATCTTTCACGGACAGCCATCAATGATGAGTTGTGCTCATCAAGTGGATGCCTCAGCCAAATTTATTCATTGAATTTGGCTGGATGCAAAAGTGTGACAAGTCTTCTCAACAAATTATTTGACCTACGTGACCTTCAATATCTTTTTGCTGATGGTTGTAATAAGGTAGCATCAAATCTTCATTCCATACTTGATGAGATGCGTGCTTTGCGACATCTACAGCTGAGGGATTGTAGTGAATTATTTGAAGTGCCTGACAACATCAGCATTCTATCATCATTATATTGGTTAGATCTCACAGGGACCAATATAGAGACACTGCCTTCAAGCATCAAACATCTTTCGAGGCTTCAACATGTTTACTTGCGTGAATGCAAAAGGCTTCAGTCTCTACCACAACTCCCTCCCTCTATCTCAACATTGTTTGCAAATAATTGCGTATCCCTTGAGACTTTACATGTATCTCACATTCATGATTATTTTCACTTCTCACCTTACTTTTCATTCATGAACTGCTTGAAGTTGGATGAGCAATCAATCAAAGCTACTGAGGTAAACGTGCTGCTTCGGATCAATAAAGACAAAGATCACCATGGTATAAAATTGATATATCCAGGAGAAAGAGTACCGGAGTGGTTCATGTATAGGTCTAGCCAATCTTCCCTAATTGTGGATCTCCCTTCTATTCCACAACATTGGGATGACACTTTCATTTTTTGCGCCATCATTTCTGAATCACCACTTATAAAGCGTAAACAACTTGATGCCAAATGTTTGATTGATGGTGAACATGCTTGCACATCTAGAGTGTATCTCTATGGGCCCATATCATCAGATCATGTTATTCTTTGGTGCTATGAAGATTCATGTGGAGAAGTACAAAGGAAAGTTGAAGAAAATAAAAGAGAAGCTCAAGGCGACGCTTATCATCCTTTGCTTCAAATTCAATTCATACCCTCTTCGAATCCTGAAAGTAGTGTAGAGATCAAAGAGTGTGGGGCATGCTACAAATCTGCACTTCAATATCAGAATTACCTTCAACAACTTGAATTTGGCATTGCAGTGGAAGTGTCACCTCGAAAGCGTAAATATCGCAGCTCTGATGAGTTTGGAGAGTTTGATTATGAGTTTCAAAGCTCTAATGAGTTTGAAGAAATTTGATTCCTGAGTTTGACAGCATTAAGGAATTTGAAGAATTTGATTCTATGTTTGAAAGCTCTAATGAGTTTGAAGAATTTGACTGAGTCTGAATGCTCTGATGAATGCTGTGAAGATGAATGATCTGCTCACTTCAACTTGATACATTGCTTCCACACACCACAAAGAAGGTATATTCTGATTTTAGGTCATCCTTCTGTTGTATTGACATACATGCAATGAATCTAAGATTCTTTATTGTCATTCAATTCTATTCTCTTCCAGTCCAAATTAGTTTGCTTACTTTAGCCTTGCTTCTTATTGTTTAAGAGATTATGAGAGTGGTGACGATTATATTCGACTATTGAAATTGGCATATTATGGCCGCAACTTCATTCTGTTGGATTTTCAAGAATTGGATTCGTCAACTGCACATTAAACTAGTTATTTCTCTCACTTTCAATTTTTCATAATTACAAAAAATTACCTATGCAGACTGAGAAAGAAAATGATTTCTGGGGCGTGTGTGTATGTGTGAATCAATAAACTGTGAATTCCCTTCCTATATATTTGTGTGTGTGTGTGTGTGTGTGTGTTGTCTCCATTTACCTCATTTCTGCGCCTTCTGTGATGATCAAAAAAATCTATGGAGCTTGAGGTTGAGGAAGAAATTGAAGGAGCTTGCAAATACATATAAGATCAAGTTCATGTACCTACACATGTGAAGAAGCAGTCACTCGAAAGCATTTCAAGATTATGAGCTGAACAAGATTCAACAGGTTTAAACTTTATTTTGAACATTAACATTCTCTAATCTTTTCTTTTTGGTAGTCCATGTCCCTCCCATGGCTATATTTCCATTTCATTTATTCATAAGGCTGCATCCGATCCATTAAAGTCATAAACTCAATCAGCACACTAAAAGTTTGACCTACTTCAAGTCGTCCAACAATCTATCTTCCTATAAAAAAAGTTGAGAACAGTTTTGAAAATATTTGTAAATCTACAAACTTACATTTTATTAGGAATACCTTAAAGTCCTACCATTTGTGCTATGAGAAAAGAAATTAGCGCTGCATTTGATTCAAATGAATAAAAATCTGATAGAAGACGCAGGAATTGGATATAGATAAAGAACGAAATTTAGTAGCAACAAATTAAATAAAACACCAAGATTCTTTTAAACTACAAGTAATTTGCATACACCAGAAGTAGTTGGAAGGGAATAAAGACAAGTCACAATTGTAATATTCTGTAAAATATGGCAACTCATTATATTTCTTTGATGGGTGATTTCTTATTGATGTTTTTCCCATTGTCCATCTCTTCAGATATATATTTGTGTGGTTGTATACATAATTTGATTATTACACTTTTTGGGTGAACGCCAGATACCAATAGCAGAATTTTGTGTTCTGTACTGCGCATGGTAGATGTTACAATGTAAAAGACATATTATTTTTTGTTATCCAATCTATAAATTGTTGATTGCCATTCTAGACTCTTTGAAGCCAAATTAGTATTTATGTCTATGTATGTACGGGTGGTTTGTTCATATATTTTTCCATGAATGTATCTTATGGAAAAATTAAATATATGGTTATATTTTTGCCTTTGCATGTATCTGATTACTAAAACTTGTTCTTCTACCTTCAGGGCGATGTGTTTGATCAAATTTGGGTTCCCAATGGAGAAAGAAAAAGTGATATAATATTGGAGGGATTTTGAAGTCGTTCCATTCACCTGTCATGTTTATTGGAATATTTTTTGGAAAACCCCTTTGTCTTGTTTCAGTTTTCATTCTCTCTTTTTCCCTTTTTCCCTTTTATCCATATTATTTAATTTGATTTTGCTCCATCTCAGTAGAAAAGTTTGGAGAGAATCGTATCCTAATGCATATTTCCTTTGAATGAATGATGTTTGATGATTTTATGTGTTTGTGTGAATTTTTAATTAGCTTATACTTATAATTGAAATTATTAACATCATACTTGTTGAGAGCGATGTTAGTTAAATCACCATTAAAAAGAATCTGCACTCGTTGTTTTCTTTTCTTTTCCATTTGGACTTATTTTTTCCATTCAGTATAAAATAAACTAGATGCCTTACTTGGGCTATAAAACAAATTACTTTCTCCATTATATTGTTCAACTAATACAAAATTACCTAATTTATACCAATAAAACAAAGGGACAACTGCACTAAAATCCCAAATAAGAGATTTAATATTAGACAGGTCCGTTAATAACTTTTTGACTTGTTAACTAAGGCTATTTCAGTTGTCAATAGGTGTCATTAACAACTTTTTGTGATCTCTTTCTGAAATTAAACCTCTTACTTGGGACCTGAGTGTAATTGTCCCTAAAATGAATACTTCTTCCGTTCCTAAATGTAAGATTCATTTAACTTTTTTTGAAGAAGTTAAGGAAACTAAATAAGTCATTTAATCATAATATATTTTGTGAATTATTAGATTATATGTTAATTTATAAAACAAAACTTTAAAAGCATTAACATAGCTTTCTGTTTCACAAATTTATAAAAGAAACAAAACTTTAAAAGCATTAACATGGCTTCTTGGCTACATCTTGCCGAAATCAAAATCCATACACAAGCCTTGCATCCAAGGTATTAAATTATGGTTACAACTAAATTATCACAAAAGCATCTCATAAAGACATATAGAAACTTCTTAACATTGTCTGCCAAAATAAACACATGCATGCATATTTGATAATACAAAACAACAAAAAAGATAATAAAGTTCCATCACTTGGCCACTCTCTTGCCTTTCTCCATGGATGGACTCGGCCCTAAAATATTGAAGATTGGAGGATGAGATTTGGAGAAATCTCAGTTGCTAAAATCAATCTAACACACAAGCACATTTAACATTGTATGTAAATATAACAATGTCAATAACTCTACAACACATAACAAACAAAGAGACATAATCATTTCAACATGTTTTCATGGCAGCCAAATATTATCACAATATTCAAACATTAGTGGAAATACAGGGGAAATAAGTAATACTTCAAAGCTTTAAGACTTCCTTGCTACTCTACCCTTCAAACACTATTATGGTTTCCTCTCTTTAGCTTTCAAATAATTAAATTGAATAATAAATTATTCCCCATTTATCCTAATATTAATATTCATTGTCTTTATATAGTTCATTTTTAATATGTGATCATTGATCTCCTCTGTTCTCTTTACATGTACATGTGGCCCCTGTTATGAGCAAAAGAAAGAAATATGACTTTCCATTTTTGTGTTAATTATTCTCTCTCTGAACTATAGATGCTATACTTAGCCCAAAAGGCCCATTCATTAAGCCGAAATCATAACTAACTGGGTTTTCAATTTTCGCATTACAATCTCCTTTTGATGCTTAATTATTAACAAGTTCAAACTTTATCTTATTAGATTAAAAATCTTAAAGATTCTATCCTAAAAAACCTATGACAGATTTCTACGGAGAATTCCCTTATCTCCATATAAGGAGCTTTCTAGCATATAATCTTACCTATTGGATTAAGAATCTAATTTTAAGGCTATTAAAAATCAGGATGTTACAACTAACACAATACACCATCAATAAATTACCCAAAAATCCATGTCTTTTACATGGTAATGACATTAGTTTGCTGTTTTATGCATGGGGTTTTGAGTTTGAGCCCGATACCCCACAGTTGAAAGCATAAAATTCACTACTACAAAATAGGGCTATTGTAGCGCCAATTAGGTAGCGTTTTGTAAAAAAAACGCTACAGAAAATAAATCATAAGCCTATTGTGCCGTTTTTTTAAGAAAATGGCACAGGAAATAATTTTTTATATTTTAATTTTTTTAAAAAATAAACTTATTGTGCCGTTTTGTTAAATAAAAGGCACGATAAATAATTTTAATTTTTTTGAAAAAGTATTTGAAGCCCTTTCGTGCCGTGTTTTTAGAAAAAACGGCACAATAATAAGGTTTATAAATTTTTTTTTTAAAAAAAGATAACATCAAGGTGACTTTTTCTTGGAAAAAGGGCACAATTAGGTGTTATCAAATTTCATTATGGGAAAATGACAGAAAAAGACCCTCAAATTACACAAAGGACAGTTCAGTACAACGAATTTAAAAAATGACAGTTCAGTACAAATGACTGAACTGTCCAAACCCAAATTTAAAGGAAATGTCCAAAATGCCCTTTGCTACAACTAAGTTGGGAATTCCTTAAGCAAAGTTAGGAATTCCTTAAGGGAAGTTGGGAATCCCTTAAGGGAAGTTGGGAAGGCTTATACGAAGTTGGGAATCCCTTAAGGGAAATTGGGAATCCCTTGAGGGAAGTTGGGAATCCCAACTTCCCATAAGCCTTCCCAACTTCCCTTAAGGGATTCCCAACTTCCCTTAAGGAATTCCCAACTTCGTTTAAGGGATTCCCAACTTAGTTGTAGTAAGGGCATTTTAGACATTTCCTTTAAATTTGGGTTTGGACAGTTCAGTCATTTGTACTGAACTGTCATTTTCAAAATTCGAGGGTCTTTTTCTGTCATTTTCCCTTTCATTATCCCGCGCCCCAGCCTGAATCTTTTCCCAGCTTTGTTCGCTTACCTTTTTTTTTTTTTGACCAATGTGTTCGCTTACCTCATATCTGGATCCGTCGGCGACGGAAATGCCCTCAAACGCACGCTTGTAACTCCTACATCGTGCATTTTGACCTTAAATCGCCGCCTGAGGAGCGTGCTTATCTGCTAAATTTTGTGAAAAATAATCCAATTTTCCAAAAGTTTGGTAATGTTAGGGTTATCAAGAAGGCAAATCCACAATGTTCGCGAACACCCTTCATGCCGTCGCAATCTTGTTGAGGGAAGGGTTTATAAACCCTTCTCGAGGGATCATTTTAAAGATTCTTCCAATTATAATCAATGGTCGATGAATTCTCCCAACGCCATACAGATTTGTTTCAAACGGTTCTTCTCTCTATTTCCGTTTCTGTTTTTGAAATAGTTCATTGTAATCGTTCATGCATATTTTGCATCTATTCAGTATTTTCTTGTTCTGAGTCTATCGGATCCGTTTCAAGATTTCATTTAATTTCTCATCTTTGAAATCTAAGAATAGTGCTATGCTCTTTTTTTTCACCGATTTCTTCAGGTTATAATGAAAAGTTTGTTTTATTTCATCGCATCTCACACGAAATCTGTTGTTTGCTTAAATTCAGCAAAGGATAACTACTTTCATTGATTCGTGGGAAACGTTTGAATTTCGTCCGTATATGCTACCAATTTAATTTTAATTTCGTGGGTTTATTTCCTATTTTTGCAATAAGATGGTTTGTGATTTAGTTTAATGTGTATAATTGACTTGTTAGTGTGTTTTGCCTTGTCAGAGCTTAATTTCATTGATCATTCAAGTGACATTGGATGGAAAGAGTGAGTGGGGTTTGTTGTTTGTTTTACAATTCACCATTCTTGTTCTTTGATGATGATGATTTGACTGGTTCTGTTTTTGTGCGCAGTCATTAAAGGGCAAGGCTGATAGTAATTGATCCGGGGTCGTATTTATCTAGAAAACAAGATGTGTTCTGGGTTACTCAGCGAAGGAGTAGACTAACTGCCTTCAAACTTTTCACAGGTAAATAATGTTATCTGGTCTTTCCCGCTCTCCCATCTGTGTTTCTATGTTAGATCGCTATTCCTATGCTGCTAAATGCGCACAAATTATTCCCCCATCTGTTGTTAACATTTTCAGCAGAAAATGGTGCCGGTGATGGCGGATGGAAATTAGAGTAGAATAGGATGAATTTTGTGCTCCCTCCTCCCTATGCATATGGTTATACCTATGGTCCTGTTAACCTTATGGAGCCTCTATATCCACCGCAGATGTTCAGTGAAGAGAACCCAAACGCATGCTGCCTCATGTGAGTGAGGCTTCAAATGTTTTTTTTCCTGCACCAGAATGCTAAGGAACACAGTTTTTTTTTTCTTTTGCTGTTATGTCTTTCTTGGTAGGCTTGGAGATAGAAGTGAACTTGTTTTTGTGGTTAGTAGAATTTAGAAATGGTTTAGTAACTATGTGAGTAGTAACTATAGCTGCACGATGTAAATGATGATAAAAGATATGGCTTCTGTATTCCACTGTGGGGTGTTACTTTCTGCACATTTTAGATTCTTTTAATGGAGAGCGTGAAGCTGAAAATGTTGCAATAATTGGGAACATAAATAGAAATCCATCACGCCTGGCCTAAGCAAGAGGCATGCTCATAGCATTTGTCCTATGGGTGATGGAGTAGGTCACTCTCTCTATCAGTTATTCTATCCTTTTGGCCTCTACTTTTTTTGTCCTATTCATGGCCAAAGAGACTTTGCCGTTTTCTGCAACCCATGTTTGTTAGTGGGTTAAAGCATTAAAATATTTTAGATATGATATATTATTTGTGATTTTATTATCCTAACTAATAAAATTGATTAATTTAAATTTGTTTCATTTTAAGTGCAGTGATTAGTTTTCGTAACTTTCAAGGGTTGAGTTTGTCCAAAGCATTTGACCCGAGAAATACCTATATAATTATATATGGCAAAAAGTCAAGGTTTTTTCATATAAAGTTTTTAAAACAATCCACTTTACTTATAATATAGAAGTTATAATGTTTTTTATATAAGGTTTGATGTTTTTGTTACAGTGACCCTTCCAGCCAATGACAATGGCTGTGGGTATTACATCATGCGCTTCATGAAGGATGTTGTAACTATGATCAAAATTTCATTCCTTTGACTGTAAGTTTTAAATTGTTTTCAGTTATCAATATTGGGTTTTAATTTGTTAGATTTTAAGTTATTTTAATTGTCATCTAAAATTTTTGTGTAGTATTATGAAGATGCGCTTTGCTGCAAGTGATAATAATTATTATCACTTTGGTCTTTGCTTCTATTGACGTGTAATGGTTGTCATTTTCAGCTGTAGTCAATGTTGAAGGCATCAAGCAAGATTATGATACAAATAAAGACGGTCATTATTTGGACTGCTGTAATTTTTCTGCTTTAGGAATACTCTCTGTGATAATTGATTCGGTGAGAAGTTAGTTTACAATAATTAGTTTCATTGTTAGTTGTGTTATTAAATTATTGTTTGATGTTTGATTCTTGATTAAATATTTTTCTGTATGCATGTATGACATTATTTTTTATGGTATTTCATGTTAATGGTTTTGATAGAATGTTTCACAGATCATTTTTTAAAAGTGCCTGTATTTTGAACTGCAGAATAAATACAGGCACTTTTAAAAAATGAAAAATATTTTTTTTAAAAGAAAATTACTTTTCGTGGCGTTTTGTAAGGAAAACGGCACTAAAAGTCAAGCTTTTGTGGCATTTTCCCAAGAAAACGGCACGATAGGGTAGCCTTTCGTGGCGTTTTCTTGAGAAAACGCCACGAAAGGCTACCCTATCGTGTCGTTTTCCTCAAAAAACGCCACAGAAAGTTTACCTAACGTGGCGTTTTTAAAACGCCACAAGAGCAATTGTGACGCTGGCTATTGTGACGTTTTGAAAACGCCACAGGAGTATATAAAAAAAACGCTACGAAAGACACTTTTTGTAGTAGTGATTCCAGGTCAAATCAAAAAAATTTAAATATTTTCCTTCATAGTTTAGACCTCCAAGGCTCCAAGGCAATAACAAATTAAATTATCCAAGAACTCAAATTATGATACATTCCACCCAGCTTCATAGTACATTTGACTCATGGCATGAGTGTACTAATTCCTGTAAACAGCATCAGCTCGTCAACCATATGATCCATATTTGAAAGAAACTTATTATTATTTTTTTGGACGGAATATTTGAAAGAAACTTATTGAAACATTAATCCGATAAGAAATAAAGGCATATATATATATATATATATATATATTTCCTGTATCATTTACAGCCTACAGTCATTTCTAGTTAAAAAATACTACCTACCCAGGTCCTAATTATAAAAGCTAGTAGCAAGATTTGCTTTAATTTTAAATATAATCTTTGCTTACTTTGATCATATATATATATCAATTCATTTTATCTCCCAAATTTATTATTTTCCTAAATTCTCTCTATTGACAGCGGGTATTTAGGAGACTTTCCATCAAGAAAGCCGCATTGAATTTAATAGTTGAAAGAGATATTATATATAGACATTTAAGCTTTGTTTATAAATAACTAACTTAACTAATTTTTTTAACATCTACAAATTAGTTCTTCATTTAGGATTGTAGGCAATATTAGCTTAGCAGTTAGTTAATCATCATCGAAAGTAATTACTCAGCAACATAATCCATGATAAAATGTAGACAGCAATTCAAACATTAATCTAAGTATGATTAAAGGGAACATAAGAACCTTCACACTCCAACCCTCTAGCTTCTGAGTCTTTCCAACATTTCATCAAGAAGGCTATTGCCTATCGCAAGGTTGCCTTCCTGTACTCTTTGTAGTTCCACAATTCTCTAATGAACGACCGTCCACTTGGATTATATTCACTCATCTCAGTCAAAGCTGTTACCACAGCCTCATATACTTCATCGCCTAGATCTTTTCTCAGAGCTTTGAGCTTTTCATATTCATCATTAACAACTTCCTGTAATGGAAGGTAGCAAAGTGGGATAACAGTTAGTAAAACACACTACAAAAAATGGGAGTTTTGGTGGCCACTTTCAGCGGCGACAAAAAATGTCGCCGCTGAAAGTAAGGGTTTCAGTGGCAACATTTTGGGTCGCCACTGAATGTGTGTGTATCAGCGGCGACTCAAAAAAGTCGCCGTTGAAGCTTGAACTTTCAGTGGCGACAATTAATGTCGCTGCTGAAAGTCCCTATAAACCAAAAAAAAATGAAAGAAAGCTATATTGAGGGATCGAACTTGGGTCTATACATGCATTGACCCCCTTTCAAGCCAACTCAACCAGTGAACTGATGTTGGCAAAATTTACTTCAAAGTTTATATGTAACATTTCCAAATGAAATTTAGACTACTAAATCTAGAATTTTCCCTCGTGTTGCCGTGAAATCAGTCCCAAATTTTTCGTCTCTCGCTCTGTCATTCCTTTCTTTCCCCAAATTTCTCCCAAATTTCCCCAAATTCTCAAGCGTCGTTCTTGCTTCTTCCGTCGGCCAAGCGTTGCATTCATTCTTGTTTCTCTCTTTGCTTTGTTCATGCTTGGGTTGACGCCGTTGTCTGCAGTTCCATCAACGTTTCTTTCCTTTACTACCTTCCTGGTTCACCCCCTCCTCTCCATTATCTCTTTTGTTTTTGTTTTGTTTCGCACAATTTGGGATTTTGGGTTTTAAGTATGCGTCTGATGATTGTTTATTATCAAAAGGAATTTTTGCGTCTTTGGCAGCGTTAATGTTCAATTGTGTGATTATCTTTTGTGCTCCGACTGATTACTTGTCTTGTTCCCTAGTTTTAAAGCTCCTATTTGTTAAATTTAACGAGGACAGACTCTGAACCCTAGCTGATATTATCAACATTGCTTTTGCCATGCTTAATATATCTGCTTTTTGGTATCTTTCTCTCCCTCTACGAGCCTTTTGCAAAACGTTGGTAACCAATCTGATTGGTTTGTCCCGAGGCCTGTTTAAAGATATCTAGGAAATGGCTGGTTTCTGAGCTTTTGATTGACATGTTATGAAGAATTTGAGAGACAATGTCTTCCTATTAACCCCCTGGTACTTTAGCGGATTATGATTTGATGAACAAGAAACTATCAACTTGTGAATAAATCGATAGAGTCAATTGTAACTAGAGAAAAATTGTCTTTATCTACTATTTAAAGTCCATACTCCACCAACAGTTGTAGTTAGCTCCAAGTTTTGCACCTTTCACTTGTGAAGTTTTTGTTTGCTGCCCATTAGTTTGGCTTAATACTTAATGAATCATCTCCCAGGCTGAATATTCAAATTCATATTCCATTTCTTAGAAGATTAACATAAAAGAAAAAGGTTCAAGTTTGATAATTGTTTCCTATTAGTGAATCTGCGTAACTATGTTTCATGGACTAATAGCATATTTCCGTTTTTTAATATATGGTTTCTGTGAGATAAGAAATCATTATTGGAGATGCAAACTTGGGATCACCATCTTAGCTTAGTGGTTGGCGGATAGTTAATTAGGTTTGAGATCATTTTTATTGTGAAATTTTACTTACACTCTAGTTATTGTGTATGAATGTGAAATAAGGGAAAAAGTGAAGTTATATCTATGATTGTGTTGAATGTTGCCTCTTATATCCTCTCAGCCAGAGTATGTCATATGAGAATCTTAGAATATTTTATTTCCATTATTTCAAGAAGTGACCTGCTAATATTCAACTGATTATTTGACTTCTAGTAGGTGATCAAATTTGCTCAGTTGATTTATTTCTCTATATAGCTATGCATAGGAAAAGCTAAGACCTGAGCTAGGCCTAATTAAGCTTAACTCATTCATGCAACAGTTGCTGGGGTTGAAGAAATCAGGGTATGCCCCTATTGTTGTGAAGCTTTGTTCATGCGTGATTTTCTCCAGCAAGCTTTGTTCGTGCGTTGATTAATGCATATTCTTATGCTTTTGCTAATGCTTATTTTGGTTTTATTAATGAGATGAACTGATTAATTAGTTCTATGTTATTCATAATGGATTGAAACTTGAAAAAGGTTTGAAAGAGTCATCAAATGTAATTACTTTCATTAATATATATATATATATATATTGATATATATATTGATAATTGGGATTGATAATTGCTTTCAACCACACTTCTTTTGTTTGTTTTTCCTAGTTCTTTCTTTGATTTGAGTTTATATGGCCTTATTTGCTTGCTTTACTTGCTAGATTGATGTTGCTGTGTTGCTTTTGAAGTTTACTATTTTTCCTCTTACCGGCACCGTTATCTTCTAGGCATCATTTTCTCTTGCAGTCTTCATCAGGTACATTCAGCAACTCAACTTTCTCTTTTGCAATTCTTTTAATATTTCTTTGTTAAAGTGTTGTCTATATCTTGTATTTATTAGTTTATTGCTTAACTTTTGTACTTCTTTAATACTTTATTGTTTCCTTTCTTTTGACATTGAGTATCTACCTTAAACTTTTCATGTTTCAAGTAATGGACAAAAGTTGGTTGGACATTAAAGACAGAGGCAATGTGGCATATATTAGAGGAGTAGAAAGTTTTATTGAATGGGCTTTTAGTTAAAATGGAGTGAGGAACAAAATACGTTGTCCTTGTAAAAAAATGTATGAATGTTACATTTAAATTTAGAACAGAAGTTAAAGTAGACTTGTTGACTAAAGGCTTTTGGGCTAGTTACAAAGTGTGGGACTTGCATGGGGAAACTTCTAGATTTCGAAGTGATTGTGAGACTTCAAATAAAGTGGTAGAAAATGACACTTATGAGGAGGAAGATCTTACAAGGATGGTATATGATGTATATGGAATTCCTTCTTTAGATGATGCAAACATAAGAAGTGAAAGTGAAGAGCCGAATGTCAATGCTCAAAGATTTTTTGACCTGTTAAAAGATGCAGAGACAGAACTTTATCCAGGTTGTGGCAAAGAATCCAAATTGTCTTTCATTGTAAAGTTGTTTCAAGTGAAATGTCTTAGCCATTGGAGCAATAAATCCATGGATCTATTGTTTACCGCATTGAAAGAAGCTTTCCCACAAGCTTTAATCCCACAATCATTCTATGAATCTAAGAAGGTAATTCGTGATTTAGGTTTAGATTATAAGAAAATTGATGCTTGCGAAAACGATTGCATATTATATTGGAGAGAGCATGCAAATGCAAAATTATGCCCTAAGTGTAAAGCTCCTAGATGGAAGTTGAATAAGGTGAAAGGAAAAAATTTTCCTCATAAAGTATTGAGGCATTTTCCAATAAAGCCTAGACTTCAAAGGCTTTATATGGCAGGAGAAACTGCTAAACAAATGAGGTGGCACAAGGAGAAACGCGTTGATGATGATGTAATGAGGCATCCTGCTGATTCTCTTGCTTGGAAACACTTTGACCAGCAATTCCCTAGATTCTCCATTGATCCAAGGAGTGTCCGGTTGGGTTTGGCAAGTGATGGTTTTAAACCTTTTGGGAACATGAGTGCTAATCATAGTATTTTGCCCGTTGTCTTAGTGCCATACAACCTGCCACCATGGATTTGCATGAAGAGTCCTTATTTTATGATGACACTTCTTATTCCCGGTCCAAAGTGTCCAGGTAATGAAATAGACGTTTATTTACAACCAATGATTGAAGAGCTAAAACAGTTGTGGGAAGAAGGGGTGGAAACATATGATGCACACACAAAATCAAATTTCAACATGCACGCTGCAGTATTATGGACAATAAATGACTTTCCTGCATATGGAAATCTTTCAGGGTGGTCAACGAAAGATAAGCTTGCATGTCCGTGTTGCCACAAAGACACACATTGCATTTCATTAAGGAATAAGTTAGCTTACATGGGCCATCGACGCTTTCTTCCGTAAGGTCACCCATGGTGTAAAGATGTGAAGTCATTTGATGGGAATGAAGAACACGGTGCTCCACCAATTCCGTTAACTGGAGATGCAGTACTTATGCAGTTACAACAATTAGGTGATGTGTCGTTTGGAAAAGTTCATAAACGAAAGCGCCATACAGAGATTAAGGCTTACAATTGGAGGAAAAAAAGCATTTTTTTCCAATTGCCTTACTGGAAAGCATTGTTAATAAGACATAATCTTGACGTGATGCATATAGAAAGAAATGTTTCTGATAATATTGTGTCAACGATAATGGATTTGGTTGGAAAAACCAAGGACACATTGAAGAGCAGATATGATTTGATGGACCTGGGCATTAGGCGTAATTTACACCCGGTTGGTGAGGGTAATAATGTTTCAAAACCTCTTCCTTCTTACACACTGTCATTGGAATAGAAACTAGATATTTGTAAATTCTTAGCCAACATAAAGGTGCCTGATGCCTTCGCATCTAACATTTCAAGGTGCGTCAACATTAATGAGAGGAAAATATTTGGTTTGAAGTGTCATGATCATCATGTGCTATTGCAAGAGTTATTGCCTGTTGCAATACGCGGACTATTACCTCCTAAAGTATGTGAACCAATTATAGAAGTGGGAAGGTTTTTTAAGAACATTTGTTCTAAGTGTTTAACATGTGAAGAACTTGACAAGCTTCAAAGCCAAATAATAGTAACCTTATGCAAGTTAGAGACTATCTTTCCGCCTGCCTTCTTCGATGTCATGGTACACTTGCCAATACATTTAGCACGAGAAGCAAAACTTGGTGGGCCTGTTCAATATCGTTGGATGTATGCCATAGAAAGGTAAGATACTTTATTAAACCATATTACTATTACATTCACATCGTTAAATACCTACCACTCAAGTTTAAGCAACTTTTTTGTTGTAGGTATTTGCGATCACTAAAATCAAATGTTCACAATATGGCTCAACCTGAGGGGTCAATTGTAAAAGGATATTTACTAGATGAAAGTCTCACATTTTGCTCACGGTACTTACAAGATTTTCCTACAAAATTCAATGTGCAACGTAGGAATGAGGAAAATGATGTTGACACCAATTATGAACTATTAGTATTCAAGAGAAGTGGTGAACCTAGGGGACAGTATGATACAATCTCTCTTTCCCATGAAGAGTATTGTCAAGCGAGAATGTATGTCCTCCAAAATTGTGAAGAAGTTTGGCCATTCATAGAGTAAGTTTGTCTTACTTAAAAATGGTGTATTTGTAATCTATATTTTTCTTACTTGTGTAAAACTTATTGGGAATATCAGAATATGCTTGGAACCAACAAGAATTAATGAGTAAGCAAAGACAATATGAGGAGTTTCATGATTGGTTTCGTTCCCGAGTAAGCATTAGTATTTTGGACCTTAATGTGTGTATTAGTTTTTATTAGTATGAGATATTTAAAAAATGGTTTTTGTTTGCATAGGTGCTGACACTGTCCATTCAAGGCAACTTAGGTCCTGAACTTGATAGTTTATCTATTGGTCCTATGAAGGTAGTGAGGCGTTATTCCATGTTTATAGGCAATGGATTTCGCTTCCACACAAAAGTTCGAGCTATGGGGAAACAAACTCAAAATAGTGGAGTCATGGTAAAGGTTGATATTGGTCACGTGGATAAAGAGTATTATGGTGTGTTAGAGCATATTTATGAGTTGTCTTATGTAGGAAATAAGAAAATATACTTGTTTAAGTGTCATTGGTGGGACGTGGCTAACTTAGACGAAGGATATAAGGTCGATAAGTATGGCTTCACGAGTATTAACACTCAATATTCATTGGAAACTGATGAACTATTCATTTTATCATCTCAAGCGGAGCAAGTTTTCTATGTTGACGATATTGTTCATCCTGGTTGGCTTGTTGTGATAAGAACAAATCCACAAGACTTGTTCAATATGCTAAGTGTAAATGATGATGATGATGATGATGCTGGTAGAAGGGGAAATGTTACTACATTTGATGAAGATGCTTATCAACAATTGGTGGTTGACTTGAATATTAATGCTACAAGTCTTGATGTTCCTGATATTTTCATTGACTTAGGCGATGATGTTGTACCACCACAAACTTCTATGGAAGCAGGAGCACCATCACATAGCCAGACTCATTTATCATCTAATGAAGATAATGATGAGGAGGATGTGCTTGATGATAATGATAGCGATAGTGAAGAAGAAAGTGACATAAATGATGAAATGGAAGAGAGTGACTCAGAAGATAGCTATAGTAGTGATAACTTCTCAGAAGAATCAATTGAATGAATTTAGTGTCATTATCAATGGTATTTTAATTATAATTAATTAAATGTGATTTTATACTTCTATTCTTTTTAGAGAATATGCTAAATTTTGTACATTCTTGCAGGATATGTCTGGACTTCGAGGAAGAGGTGGGAGTTCTCGTTTACTTAGCATAAGAAGAGGACATGGCTCACTTAGTAGTGGCGGTACTTGCTCTATGCCTAGTACTGGTGGTACTCAGCATGAGAATCAGCCTGACAACTCCGCTCCAACTGAAAATAGTAGTGCGGGCAAATTTTATTGACACTAACGTGATTTTACTGACACTTAACCTTTATTTCTGAATGCCTAACACATATTTTAACTGTTCCATTTGAATGATAGGCTCTACTAGCATAATCATTAAGAGGAGAGGAGTATATAAATCAATCAATGTGGAATCGAGAACAAGATTTTCAAAGATTAAAGTTCAATTATCAAATAAGGTGGCCATACCAGTCGGACCGGGAGCAAGAGACTTAGCTAACTATTGTGGTTTGACAATGAGGACAACAATATCTTTTCGGCACTGTGTCAAGTGGGAGGATGCTTTTAAAAAATATGGTGAAGATATTCTATTCAAAGTGAAGGTACTATCCTTAAATTCAAATGTTGGTGTTTCTCAAAAATGATACCTGCTTTAGTGCTTATGAGCTATTTGATCTTTTACATCTATTACTAGTGACATAACCTGAAGTTGAGTCATTTAATGGTTTATGAAGAAATTAGCTATAAATCTTGTTATAGTTTGCTGCTTACTATGTGAAGTGAAACTGTTTCTTTCAAGGATTGTCTTTTTTTTATATTAATCAGCAATAATGCTTAAGCATTGATAGGACTTGTCTATGTTAGTTCATTGCTCAATTTTTGAAAAACTAATCTTAAGCTGTGTATGTTGTATTTTGATTTTAGGCCAACTATGTGTTATGTATGAGTTCCAATTGAACAAATAGATTACTTAGGCTTATTATGTCATTAATGATATGTTTGATGGAAGAAATACATAGTATTGAAATTAAAGATATGAGAATGATAGTCACTGATTGCAATTTGATGATATTTGATAATAAAATTGGTGAAGAATTTGATTTGGCTGTCATTTATATTTTTCAGAACAAATTTGAACCTGCGATTGCTGGACAAGAAGAAAAGTTTGATATGTATTTAAAAATCGCTCTCCAAAAAGCATTTAACAATTGGAAGACCAATTTGCATAAACACTACAAAAAATATTCAAGTGATGAAGATAGGTTAGCTAACCCACCTGAGCAGATAAGTCCTGAAGATTGGGAGTATTTATTGACATATTTTAAATGCCCCGAATTCCAGGTACCTTACCAACTTTTGAAATGAACTCTCATTATTTGTTTAATCAAATACTTATTAGTTAACTAACTTTATTATAGACTGTGAGTGCTAGAAACAAGGGAAACAGAGCAAAACAGGTTACAAAACATACTTGTGGTTGTTTATCATTTACTGAAGTAGATTACTCTGTTGTAAGTTCAATCTCTCTCTTTTACTTTGATTTATGTTTTACTTAATTTTCTATCTTTTAGTATACTACTTGTATTTTTTCATTTTACTTTGTAGACTGACCCTACAACTGGAGAATGCCCACCGCTGGAAGAGTTGTGGCAGATCAAACACACCAGAAAGACGGCAGATGGACAGTTACAGTGGTAAGATCCTGCCGCCGAAGAAGCTTATGTATGTATGGTACTATTTATTCTTGTTTTGTTCATGAATATTTGTTTTATTCCATAACTTCATACTTTAAATGCAGATGCAAATGAGGGATCTACGACAAACACAGGAACTACAGGTGATGTTCAGATGACCGATGATGACATATTAACCAGTGTTCTTGGGCAGAGATCTGGATATGTTAGAGGAAAGGGTTATGGAGAACAGCCTTTAAGGAAGAGAGATCGCCCTCAATCGAGTCAAACTTCAATTGATCAAGTGCGAATACAGATACAACAAGACTTTGATAAGAAAATTCAAGAGGAGCGAGAAAAATATGAGGCAAACCTTGCTGCAGAACGTGCAAAGATGGAAGAAGAGCGTGCAACAGAGCGAGCAAAGCTAGCAAAGATGGAAGAAGACCATGCAGCAGAGCGAGCAAAGCTAGCAAAGCTGGAAGAAGAGCACACGCAATGGGAACAAAGAATAGAGCAAAAAATGCAAGCTCAATTCGCTGTCATGATGAAAAACATGCAAGCAAATCCCCATCCTTAGTCTTTTCATCTGACTTGGTATTTATATATGTTGAGGACTTTGAATATTATGTATAAGATTGTGTTTTGAAGTACAATATAATTGATTTTATTAGTATAATGTATTGTTGTTGTCAATAACGCTTCGGCGGCGACATTAGTCGCCGCTGAAGGCCACAACTTCCGTGGCGACATTTATGGCCTTCAGCGGCGACAATTTGTCGCCGCGGAAACTGCATTTTTAGCGGCGACCTTCCCTTGTAGCCTCCAAAGCCTTCGGCGACGGCCACATAGGTGGCAACTTTGCGGCGACAAGTTTTGGCGGCGACATTTTAGGCTTTTGGCCGCGACTTTTGTCGCCGCCGAAAGTCGTTTTTTTTGTAGTGACATAAGTAAAGGAATTGTACAACATAATTGGCCAATAATATGAATCTAGTCATCCTTTCATGAGTGCTCCCTTGCAAGCAGAAAGCGACATTGGTACCACTGTTACGGCAAAGAGGGTTGAAGAAAGAGACAGAGTAGAAGGACAAGAGAGCATGAATGATATAATATATATATAGAGAGAGAGAGAGAGGAGAGAATGTGTGTGTTCTGTAGACTAACATTAGCCATTAAGAATACCATTGCTTAGTAATAGACACCCATCTAATGACCATTAATGTATACTAAACTCCCTTCCCTAATCCCTACACATTTACAATTTTTATATCGCATTTCTCTTCAGAAGCCTAGTAAAAATTTTCTTGGGTTAAGATGAAAAGTTGCCACAAAAAATTTTACTTATAAGGAATGTTGCTCCGAAGGTTTTTTTCTTGGTTCAAAGTTGGCTTAGGAGCAATGATTTTGCCAAATTAATTAGCTTGAAAGACACCAAATTCCACAATTCTTGGTTGATTTGTAATTGCTTCCAAAGAAATCATATATTCATATGATCGGTTCAGTGACTAATATCAATCATAAGATTCAAATTACAAATTACACAATTAAGCTAAGCTAAGAGATGCCATGCACATGAATGAAACATTGCATAGCAAGGCCATGAGCAACGTAAAGGTGGAAAGCCTTAGCTACCACACCATTATGTCAATAATGCTGCCATTGACTACACAAATATCAAACAGGAAATATTAGATCTATGGATCTAATAAATGCACACTGCGGTTTCCCGTTAACCTCGATTAATTTAAATGGATACCATTGTAAGTCCCTCGAATATATTTCCCACAGTGAACAAAGTTCTGAACCTCTTTCTTCAGTCATCTCCTCAATATATTTTTGTTTCATAGCTTCAAGAAATGGGTGAGGGGCTTCTCCACTTCATTGTCTCTCCACTTCCTCTCTACTTAGTATCTCCACCATTGGATTTGCTTTCAAGACATAATTAGATATGATAAGATAAATATAAAAAAGAAGATAATAATCAATATATGTAAATAATTCACGTCACTTACACACATATATATTTATATATATTAGTGCTCCACGCGTGCAAATCACAAATTGAGAGAGGGAGGGTGAGTGTGACTTTTATATATTTTGTTAAGAGCTCAAACTTTTAAGTTCAATTTCATAGTTAATAATGTTTTTAATCATAAAACATCATTCACAAACTTTGTTCTATGTGACAAGATCTTTTAAATGAAATAATTTTTTTTTTTTAAAAAAAAAAAGAAGAGCGTGAAATTGAGGTAACTGATGTTAAATTACTTTGTATACATTTTTTTTTTTACCATACTTTGTATACATGTTTTGAAACATAAGAGTTTGCAAAATTAGCACTTGGATGACATACAAATTCACATAAACATACAAATACGACTGCCCTGACCTTCATATGAACTTGGGCAGCAATACTTGTTAATTATTTCATATTTTCATTCTCTAAATATTCTTTTTTATACAAAAATTTAGGAAAGAGTTTGTGTAACATCCCAAATTTAGCTATTTAAGGTTTAATATAATCATATAATTAGCTGAAGAAAAATCTGTCTAACGTGGATCGGATTTTAAGGATAAATATTCTAAGTCATTATTTAAAGAAAAGATACTGTGATTTATCAAATATAATAAATATATGTGTGTGTGTGTATCCTTATCTCGTTTAAAAAAAAATTAATGATATTAAGGATTTATAAAATCATGATACTAGATTTGAGATTCTGGTAGTGGGTGAAAAATTAAATATAATAAATCAATAAATAAATAAAGTAAATAAATTTATTTACTAGAAAGAGTCTAGAATTTAGAGTTTACTGTTCAGATATGATAAGATAAATATAAAAAAGAAGATAATAATCAATATATGTAAATAATTCACGTCACTTACACACATATATATTTATATATATTAGTGCTCCACGCGTGCAAATCACAAATTGAGAGAGGGAGGGTGAGTGTGACTTTTATATATTTTGTTAAGAGCTCAAACTTTTAAGTTCAATTTCATAGTTAATAATGTTTTTAATCATAAAACATCATTCACAAACTTTGTTCTATGTGACAAGATCTTTTAAATGAAATAATTTTTTTTTTTAAAAAAAAGAAGAGCTTGAAATTGAGGTAACTGATGTTAAATTACTTTGTATACATTTTTTTTTTTTTGACCATACTTTGTATACATGTTTTGAAATATAAGAGTTTGTAACTATACTTTTATCATATAAATTTGATTTATAAAGTTCTATTTTTTTTTATATAAGAGTTCAATGATGAAGGGAAGTATGCTAATACTGTATCGGATGTATTTTATATAAAAATTATTTCTTAAACTCACATATATGTGTGTCTGTACGTGTTTATATATATATATATATATAATTATTCATGTGATGGCATGTTTGTTATATATATAGTCTTGTGATTATATATGTTATGGATCATATCTGTTGTAGATAAATTTGTTAATGGAGATGTGTGATAGGGTTGTGGAAATTTTTGTTTGAAAGCTCATGCAACAGCCTCTACAAGTGATCATAATGATGAGCATTTTGTCAGACTTATGTCTTATTCCTTATCCTTGGGCAGGCGTTTGGAAATAGGCACTTAGGTAAGATACACATTGAGCCTAGGCCCAAGTGGGAAGCAACAGAGGAGACCGATAACTATAGTGAGTGGTGTAATCTTGGACCGGATTATGCACCAAAGGTTCAAACCCATGTTTAAGAGTTATGCAGAGGAGATTGGTTGGAGGTAACAATTGTTTTTTTTTTTTTTGTAAAACTATTATCTTTATGTGTGTGTGTGTGTGTGTAAGTAAGCTCTATTCCATTAGCTTGTGATCCTTTCTTGTATTTCTGTAAAGTAATATTGGTTACTGGAACTTTGTGTGACCCTCCTATAATTACTTTTGTTTTTTAGGACTCTTATAGAGGTGGTCGTAAACGGAATGAGACAAGGATTAGGTGTACGAGTATATTTTACCTCTTGCTTAATTAATTACTTCACCACATTAGTTGCATTTTATCAACTGTTGTGATGTTATTGGATTTGTGACAAGCTTGTGGGGTGGGACTTGTCCCTTTATTCAGTCGGCTAAGTCTTGTTTTGTTGTTGTTTGTAATGTTAAGTATATCATCAGAATTGGATGTTACAGGTTGGTTCACCCCTATCTAAGAGCAAAACTCCTAACTTATGATCTATTGGGTGTTGTCCATGTGAGCTTTGTAACATGAAAATTCATGTTGTTCATTGTCCAATTTTTCTTGTCAATTTTTTTAATATTGTTGTTATTATGCGTAATTAAGTTGAGTCTAAATATTAAGACTTGGACCTTTTTCATATCTCACCAATGTGGGAAATTTGTGTTGTTAATTACCTTACTTTTCTTGTTAATCATCTTGTTTCAATTATTAATGTGCAAACTTTTCAGTGGTTAATTTTTTTATATATATATATAAAAGAATGGATAAACAAGTGTTGTTAATTGCTTAATTTTCTTGTTTATTGTCTTAATAATGTGTGAACTTTCAATGGTTAGATCTTGTTATACAAAAATAAATAAACTGAGTGTTGTTAATTGCCTTTCCTTAGCTATTCATGAGCTTATTTCTCTTGCTAATCCCCTAATGTGTGTTGTGTGTGTGCTTATTCCAATTGTTCTTGATAATTTCCTAGCTTCACTTGTTATAGGAGCATACAAGCTAATATACCATTCACCAATATCTTAGTGCATCATATCAACCCCAAGCTTGTCAGTGTACTAATTGTTCTTGTTAATTTTCTAACTTCACTATATTACATGAAGATGCTAATTGGGTCATTTTCCTCATCAAGTTCAAAAAGCAACGAACATCTTATTGTTTGGCCCAACTATCTTGGCAACAACAGATTATCCAATCTTTTCTGTGGCAAAAAGATCGGAGATTACTGTCGAGCTTTACCTTGAGATGCCTTAGAGCTTTATTAATGTGGATTTCATCAAATAATTTGACTAGAGACTCTGACTCACTTCTCGTTCGTTCCAACTGCGGTTTAATTTACTTATTCCGAAGTATTGGGGAGCTTCATGGACAATTGTTTTATAGAGATATTGGAAAGTTGCTACATTCCTTCACAGTATTTTCATTTTACATGGACAAGAATTTGCATTTGCCTAATTTTCAAAATTTTATATATGAGTCGTTAGGTTGTAATTTACTAACTATTTAAAACCCTTAGTTTTATAATCCTTTTTGTTTAATGATAATTGCCTTTTTATCAAAAAAAAAATGAACATACATGTTTATTATTTAACATTTACCACCTGTTACATTAGCCCTAATTTTGTTAATACACTGATTGTTCTAATTAATTTCCTAACTTCACTTCTTACAATAACAATTCTTTTAAATTTCCTTGTCATTTGCCGTGTCAATGATGCTTCTAACCCTAGACCCACCAAAAAAAGAATAACGACAAAAAAAAAATTCATAAATCTAGTTACCTAAGAGTCTATAACATATCATGTTCATATTTGAAAATCGACATATGTCTCTCAAGAGTAAGATTAAGCAATCTGAGTAAAAGGCTAAAATTTTGTGTGCAAACATTCTTTGTATGACCCTAGGACAATTTAAGATTCCTGCCGGTAACATTCTACAGTATGTTGGGTTGGATTCTTGAGTTGAATACGATGACGTATTGCGTATCATTCACTATATATTGCAAAGGCAAGGAACAACCCAAGAATCCATACAAAGTTAAAAAAAAAAAAAAAAAAATCATTTTTGCATGCTAGTATTTATGCAAGAAAATAAACTGTTTCAAATATGAATTGAGTGGTCACGAGGCATTCATGATAAATCTGAAATTCAATGTTCTTCAAAATAGTCAAAAAAAAAAATTGAAAATATAAGCATTCAGTTACAATCAACATTATCTTGGGAGTTAACCTAGTTATGGTTGCTCCTGAAAGAAATCAAATAGTGAAAATGAAAATACCTTCTAAATTTGGGTTAGATGAAAGTCAAAACAGAGGATTCCCTAATAAATTGATCAACTAATGAAGAGGAGTTGGGGGATTTGAAAAGTCCGGCTGTAGCTTAGCGAGGATGGAACAAGCACAAGAGTTAAAGGAGTGACCAACATAAGTTTTCAAAAAACTAAGTGATTAAATTCTATTGAAAAAAAAAAGTTAAACAGGACAAATTAGTCTTTTCAAGGCATTTTTTATTAGATAAACTCCAATAGTCTGAAGTGAAGATTCAAAAACTTTTGGAAATAATCAGGGGCATGTAGTGGAGCGATAAGGGCTCTTCCTTCCTTAACCAAATTCGAGGGTTCGATCCTCGCTTGGGTATGGAAAAATGTTAAATCCCTTTACCAGTCATCTCACCCTTTGAGATGCCTGCAATTTGATGGATTTAGATTAGTCTGGACCGTTAACCACCTGAAAGACAGCTTGCCTGGAATATCGGATTAAAAACTAAAAAAAAATGGCTTTTGGGAACAAATGATTTCTTTCCTTTTTACAAATGATCAACTGAAATCATTAATTTGAGATGACCATTTTATTGACGTATTTGTGAAATAGTGTTACTTGATTTAACAGCCATTACATTTTTGCATCTTGGAACTTTCATGTGTACATTTGCAACCAATGAAAGCTTATGGAGTCAAGTGTCCATGACAAAATATGCTCAAAGATTAAGGAGTAAGCAGGAGCATGACTAATACACAAAGTACATAACACACCAACGATAAATTATTTGAAAAATCCGACTTTTCTACGCACTGAAGGCATCTAATAGGCTGTTTTATGCATGGTGTTAGAGTTTCAGCCACATTCACCCATAGTGGAAAGCATAAAATTCCAAGTTAAATTCATTAGTTTGGATATCACCCTTAACTGCTTACTCCTTCACGACCATCACAAATTAAATTATTAAAGAACTCAAACTTCGATCCATGTCACTCGGCTTCAAAGCACATTTGCCTCCCTCGTGGCATGAGTGTATTAATTCTGTAATCAGCATTAGTCCTTCAGCAATATGATCAATATTTGAAAGAAAGTTAAGGAACCGTTAATCTGATAAGAAATAAAGGCATATGTACATGTACACATGTTCTGAAGCATGTAGCACCTAGGGTAATTTTGGAAACAAAAGATACCCCTGTAGTCCAAAATATTTGAGCTAGATAACAAATAGTACGGAAATAAATTTAGTTAGTTGTTTATAACAAACCTAATTTGGTAGAAACTTCATTTAATATTTGAAATCAATAAGAAAAGTTTAGGAGAGAAGTTTATAAATTTAAGAGACAAAGTGGATCAAGGTATTACATTTAAAGCAAAAACAAACTCCTTTACCCAAGGGGTTAGTTAATTATTGTCAAAGCAATTATGCCATGCACTGATTGATTCAGTGATATAATCCATATTAGGGAGACAATAATTGAAACAATAATCTGAATATAATTAAAGGGCACATACCAACCTTCACGCTGCACCCCGCTCACTTCTGAGTCTTTTCCAATATCTCATTAGGAAGGCTACTCCATCTTGCAAGGTTGCCCTCCTATCCTCTTTATAGTTCCACAATTCTCTGATTATATATCGTCCACTTGGATTATATTCATTTATCTCAGTCAGAGCAGCTACCACAGCCTCATATGCCCCATCACCCAGATCTCTCCTCAAAGCTCTGAGCTTTTCATCTTCATCATTAACAACTTCCTGAAATGGAAAGTAAGCAAAGTGAGATAGCAGGTGACAGAGTGTAATAATAACCTCACAGTAAAACATAAGTAAAGAAATTATAATACATAGTAGCCTAATAAGATGAATCTGACCATCCTTGCATAAGTACTCCCATTGCTAATGAAAGCCACTTTGATACCACTGATACAGTAAGAGAGGAGAGAATGATAGAGATTAAGAGAGGCACTCTGATACAGACTTTACAGAATGCCAATGCTTATTTATAGAAGCTATCTGATGGCCAGTAATAATACATCCTCTAGCTACTAAATTACCTTCCCTAATCCTATAAAACAATTACCGTATCACATTTCTCTTTCATTATCGGGCTTCCGTACCATTGCAGTATCTTAAATATTAGCCTGGTGATATATTTTAGCTCGTTTCCCTAGACCAGTCTAAGACCCAATTGTTTCTCCAACCTTCGCTGCTAATTGTTTCTCTCTCTGTCTGGCGTTGATAATCACCTGACTTCTTTCTTCCTGTTGAAATTCATTGTTGGATGATGAATTTGCCAGCTTGAAAGATAATCATGGGTGCCCAAAATTAAATAGTGTGACTTTATTCCTTCTTGTTTCTTCTTTCCCACCACATGATAGCAAATCTGGTAACACCACCATCTTAAAGATTCTCTTCTTTGTCTACCACCACCTGCGGCTGCAACTCTTCCTCAACTAATTCATCTGACAAGCTTTCATCAGAAAATAGTCCCTCTATTTACTTTTCTGTTTCAGCCTCTTCGCTTCAATTTGCTCCCCCTTTTCGCCTTAAATATTATCCATCAGCAATTCTTGTATCTTTTTAAACATTTATATGGCTTTATTTATAGTTCATTGACAATTCTCTAGCTACCATCAAGTACAGGAAATGGCTGGAGCAGACCCCCTTGTTTGGTTTCTTCTCTTTTTTCTTTTGTTTCTTTTTGGGGTGGGGGGCCACATTTTCACATTTTAAACATCAACAAGTCCAACAACTAACAAAATGCCTCAAATCATGTCCTAGTGCCTTCCAATAGAATGCAGAAGACAGCCTACTAAAAGTGGTTGAAACCAGAATGGCCTCCAAGAGTTCCAAGCTCCAACATGGAAGAAAGAAACCAGCTGGTAATGTACTTTTGTTTGCACCCACAATGTCATGAACCTCTGACATTGCCATGGTCCCTTCATCAGCATCAATAGCTCCACAGAATTTGCCACCACCACATAAGTCAATTAGTTTAAATTCTGGTTTGACTGTCACATATGTTCTGCCAACTCTGCTTCTACCATTGATTAAAAGCATAGTTTTGTTTAAAGGATAATTCTGTGATTTTATCAATGATAATCCCTAATTTCTCCTTTCACAAGTACAATCATCTGCCCCTTTGACGTGTCTCTTTTTTGCTTTGTTGTCCACGCAGTGATGGGGCTACTAAGATTGAAGAATGGTGCAGGTAAATTCTTATTCGCATTACAAAACCATGCTGTGGTTGAATCTTTTCTTCCCAATTTTACTTGTCAATACAATCCACCCCACTAACATATTACCAATTCATTCATATAAGTTATTCTTTAAATTATATGTAATTACGTATATAGATACATGGCATTCTAATTCATGATGAAAAGAACAAAAAAAAAAAGACTGTTGCAGTGTAAACAAAGTCCCTTAACGTCAGCACATGAGATCGCCAAATAAGGCTAACTGAAATTAGGGAAATGTTTGATGTTTTGATGGAGGAGGTGATAAAGGAGCATGAAAAGGAAAGAAGGAAAGGAAAGGTGTTGTGTGAAAAAGGTATGCATTTTAAGAGATGAAACATGGGAAGAAGAGAGGACCTCCAAGGAAGGGAGACGATTGTACTGTACCAATACGAAGGGGGAAGGGGATTAGGGATTGACATTGATAGAATTACAGAATTACCCTTCAAACAAAAATAAGTTCCTAATCAATGAAAAATTAAAAAGTCCATGTAATTTGCCAAGCCATCATGACTAATATGACATGGCAACATATTCCGTTAAGAGTTAACAGATTTCTTGATGGCAAGGGGTTATTGGTCAAAATATGAAAGTTCAGGGTGTAATATTTATGCTTTTAAAGGTGAGGGAAATTATATGTAGCTAAGCTAAAGTGAGGGTTTATCTGTATTTAAGCTTTTGGGTAAATTAAAAAGTTAATTTGATTGGTTAATTGTAACAAATGTGACCTAATCTTCCTAAAATTCCCCTATAACAATTGTCTTCTAGCCATTTCAATTTGATTGCTACCATTGTTGAGGGAGTATGATAGGAATGGCTTGGGGGGGGGGGGGAATGATAAATATTGGAGGCAAATTGGATTGAGGTCTAACATTTAGGAGTTAGGATCAAAACAAGCCTCAATTAACTCCTACATTTAAGACCAGATGAGTACAATTTAGTTAACTAAGAGCTGCCATGCACAAGAAACATGGCATAGTATGGCCATGAGCAACTCAAGGGGGAAAACCTTAGCTACCACACCATTCTGTCAATAATTCTGCCACTGACATCAAAAATATCAAGCAGGAAATATTAGGTCCATGAATCTAAGAAATACACACCTTAGTTTTCCCGTCAACATCAATAAATTTGAATGGTTGCCATTCTGGGTCCCTCAAATACTCTTCCCACAATGAACAGAGTTCCGAAGCTTTTTCTTCAGCCATCTCCTCATTATATTTTTGTTTCAGAGCTTCAAAAAATGGTTTGTTATCAAGTTCCCCCATTCTCTTTACACCAATTTGGGCACGATTTATATCTTTAAGGCCCTGCAGGAAGACAACCATTAATTACTAAATTCTGCCGGCTAACAGGTCACAAGATATAATCACCGGATATGCCCTTAATCATGGCTGAAAACAACTATAACACGTCAATCTGTTATGTTTAACCTGATAGATGCACACATGGAAAAAGCACTTTTAATAAATGAAACTTATATGTTAAAGAAACAATAAGACTACACACAAAACAATTAAAAACAAGAAGTGTTTTAAAAGAAAGCGAACACAAATATGTCAAGAAATTATTTTGTGCAATCTGAAGTTTAGTTCCCATGCACTTTTCTTCAGGGGAGAGATTGCCTAAATGATGTCAATTTACATTTAACTGCCAACCACTATTTCTAAATTTGATTAATTTTCCCTCAACAGAAAACACGAGCAGCAGGATTTCCTACATCATAATTCTCCCAAAGCAGTTTCATCAGTAAACTACTATCTTATACAGTTAAACAATTTATACAACAACTGACATTACATCACTTACAAGGGAAAGCAAGGACTTAGCTTCATATAGCAAAGAAATATTTAGATGGATGTGATTAAAAACATGCATTCAAAATCAAAAAGCTGGAGGCTAAAGATAAACCCAAAACTTACTTCAATCAATTCTTTGCGAGCTTCCTGCAGCTCCTCATTGCTTTTACGCTCTCTTATAAGAAGAATTTGGTTCAATGCATCCAACTCTTCAAGTGATTGCTCCGTCTCTCTCAAAACCTCAAGTAAACCAGCCACTTTGCTGGAAACTTTTCCATCTCCATTATCTTTCATTTGCTCCATTACACTTCGTGATCCTTACAGTTGTTCTTCTTGCTTCTGGATAAAATTTATAGTCAAATGGCATAAATAACCTTTTATTCAAATGCTTGGAAGGAAAAGTTCCCAAATTTGATCACTTTAATCCTCAGAAAAAGAATATCCATATTTAAACTAGTCCTCAAAGTCTTCATTCCAATCTCAAGCCTGTAATTCTCAACTCTATTTCAAAATTTATCAAACCCGATTTCCCATCGTCATAAGCAAAAATCAAAGAAGAAGAACTATAAACATTAGGGGTAGACATCTTACCAAGTGCCCTGGAAAATCCAACCAAACTCTTCTTCTTCCCATCACTGTCCCACTTGCTATTTAACAGTCTTCATGCATTCACATCTTCTGATGACTCAGTTAAGCAATTACTCCTATTATTAAGACTGACAGAGCGGAAAAGCCTGCTTATTAAATATTGATGCCTTTCATTTTCCTAAGCTCATTAAAAGTGTCTTGGGTGAGTGTCACTTATCATTTTCCTTTTACAGTCACAGGCAGGCTACAAACCTTCTACATGTCAAAGCAATTATAGTCTTTTTTTCTATACTTGGATGTTAATTATCCCAAAGATTAGATGGAAGGATTTGATGATATTTCAAAAAAAGAAAATTGAAGTATTGTAATATTTGCATGGTCCACAAAACCGGCCATTTCTCCTTCATGTCCTAAATATAAAACTTATTTACCTAATTTAATAAAATTAAAAATGTTAGTTTAGTTAAAATCACATGATATTACCAAAACATTCTAACCATTTATCTTTATTCTCACCCTTCCTCTATTGATTTTTTATTATTGAGAAACATCAATAAGGATAACTTGATAGAGAGTTGAGAAAAATTGGAAAAAGATCTTATATTTAGGACCAAATTCACCTCCCTAAATAGGTCTTATTTTTGGGATCGGATGGAGTATTATTTTGACTTGTATTCTTGGTTCAAACTTTTTATTTGTTCATTTTACTGGATATTTGTATGTATCTTCGTAAAATATGCTAATTTTTTTATATCAGTCTCTATATATTAATATAGGTTCAATCCTTGGATACAAAAGGTGATTTATTCTTTTCAAATTAAATTGTCTTTTTCTGTTGAGGTTCTGTAATGCACTAACGCGTTTCGTTACATTGAAGATTAGGGTCCGGTGAACCATTTGGACGTTTATTTCAATCAATTCTCTAACATGATATGAAAAGGATATAATTTGTTTGGATTTTTATTTTTTAAGATGATAATTTGATTAGTGTCGTTCTGGTCCAAGTAAAACCATTTACCCAAATACTTCCTCCAATCCTTAACATAAGATATATTTAAAAATCAGATTGATATTAATCTAAATATATGACCTATTTCTAATGATTTTTTAATATTATCTCATATTGCTCTTATTGACACTTTCTCAACAATAATCAAGAAAGACTAAAGAAATTAAGGAAGACCTTTGGATTTTTTTTTCAAAAATCATATTAATTAAAATCCTTAACTTAATAAAATTAGATAAATATCTCTTTATATTTAGAACTGAATTGAATATCATCCCTATCCATAACTCCATCCCAAGAAGAGGTTATGTGGAACAGTGGCAGGAGCATGGCATGCATTTTCAATGCCTCATGCCAAATTCAAGTCTAATTTGCCAAGTGGCTAAGAGTCTTCATATATCCAAAGAAATGAAATTATATCTCTCTCACTTATGTTGTTTTTTCTCTCACGTATTTTTATTGTGGGCCTCGCAATGTTCAATTACTCAGGAATAAACTGTAAGCTCTTGAAATTATGCTTGAAAGAGACTGGGTAGTTAATCATTAGCACGGTACTAGAGAGATCGATCGAACCTAATTTGTTGTCCAAGAAAGCGTTGTCAATACTTTTTGGGTTTCACTTAGTTCTTTTAGATAATTTGTGTATATTTCTTTCTTATATTGTAGTGTAGATTTATTGTTTTCTTCTTTATAAAAAAAAAATGTAAGCTCTTCTTTTTGTTATACTGGGTCATTGCTCCTACCAAGAACTGTAGAGAAAATAAAAAAAATATTTCACAACACACATAGGTGAGTGAAGCTGATGCTTTCAGATGTGATAATTGCAATAGGAGTATATTCTTATAACTTTTTTTTTTGGCCAACGGTATATTCTTACATTCTTATAATAACATAATGTTTTTCCACATTTTAAGTCAAACATCCCACATTACTCACGTTTTGACTTCCGCCTCCAATTATCCTGCAAAATTAGCACTTGGATGACGGACAAACTCAAATAAACATACAAATACGAGTGCCCTGATGACCTTCATATGAACTCGGGCAACAATACTTGTTAATCATTTCATATTTTTCATTCTCTAAATATATATTTTTATACAAAAATTTCGAAAAGAGTTTGTGTAACATCCCAAATTTTTTCTTAGGGATAAACAATTAATATAATGTAGATATTTTAATATATAAAGAGTTCAAATTTAGTTATTAAAGGTTTAATATAATCATATAATTATCTGAAGAAAAATCTATCTAACGTGGATCGGATTTTAAGGATAAATATTCTAAGTCATAATTTAAGGAAAAGATACTGTGATTTATCAAATATAATAAATATATATAGCCTTATCTCATTTAAATTTTTTTAATGATATTAAGGATTTATAAGATCAAGATACTAGATTTTGAGATTTTGATAGCTGGCGAAAAATTAATTATAATAAATTAATAAATAAATTAAAAAGCAAATAAATTAATTTACTAGAGAGAGTCTAGATTTTAGAGAGTTTAGAGGAGGGCTTGAAATTGAGGTAACCAATATTAAATTACTTTGTATGCATGTTTTAGAACATAAGAGTTTGTAACTATACCTTTATCATATAAATTTCATTTGTAAAATTTTATTTTATTTATATAAGATTTCAATGATGCGGGAAGTACTCTAATGCTATATCGGTGGTATTTTATTGTGAAAATTATTTCTTAAACTCACATAAATATATGAGTGTACGTGTGTATGCATATAATTATTCATGTGATGGCATATTTGTTATATATAGAGTCTTGTGATTATATATGTTATGGATGATATTTGTCATGGATATTTCTGAAATTGAGATGTGTGATAGGGTTGTGGAAAATTTTGTTTAGAAGCCCGCGCAGCAACCTCTACTAGTGACCATAGTGTGGGCATTTTGTCAGGCCCATATCTTATTTCTTATCTTTTGGTTGGGGTTTGGAAATAGGCATTTGGGTAAGATACCCTTTGAGCCTATGCCCAAGTGGAAGGCAAGAGAGGAGACTGATGACAATACTGAGTGATGTAATCTTTAGTCGGGTTATGCACCAAAGATTCGGAGAGTTATGCGGAGGAGATCGGTTGGTAGTAACAATTGTTTTTTGTTTTTTTTTGAAATCTATTATCTTTATGTGTGTGTGTGTGTGAGAGAGCTCTACTTTATTAGCTTATGGTCCTTCCTTTTACTTTCTGTAAAGTAATATTGGTTACTGGAATTTTGTATGACCCCCGTATAACTACAATTTTTTTTTTATGAGGACTCTTATAGAGGTGGTTGTGAAGGGAAGAAGACAAGGGTTAGGTATACGAGTATACCTTACCACTTGTTTAATTTATTTGTTGAATTAATTACATCACCACATTAGTTGCATTTTATCAATTGTTGTGATGTTATTGGATTTGTGATGGGCTTGTGGGGTGAAACTTGTCTGTTTATTCGGTTGTGTCCTGGGTTGCGTCCTGTTTTGTTGTTGTTTGTAATGTTAAGTACATTATCAAAATTGGATGTTACAGGTTGGTTCACCCACAATCTAATAGTAGAACTTCTAACTCATGATCCATTGAATTCTATCCATGTGAGCTTTGTAACATGAAAATTCATGTTGTTCATTGTCCAATTTTTCTTGTCAATTATCTTAATATTGTAGTTATTATGCGTACTTAAGTTGTGAATATAAATATTAAGACAGACCTTTTTCATATATCACCAATGTGGGAAATTGGTGTTGTTAATTACCTTTTCTTGTCAATCATCTTGTTTCAACTATTAATGTGCAAACTTTTCAGTGGTTAATTTTTTTTCTCAATAAAAGCATGGATAAACAAGTGTTGTTAATTGCCTTAATTTTCTTGTTAATTGTCTTATCATAGTTAATGTGTGAACTCTCAATGATTAAATTTTGTTATACAAAAATAAATAAACTAAGTGTTTTTAATTGCCTTTCCTTAACTTTTCATGAGCTTATTTTTCATGCTAATCCCCTTATGTGTGCTGTATGTATGCTTATTCCAATTGTTCTTGATAATTTCCTAGCTTCACTTATTATAGGAGCATACAAGCTGATTTACCATTCACCAATATCTTATTACATCAGATCAACCCCAAGCTTGTCAGTGCACTAATTATTCTTGTTAATTTTCTCACTTCACTATGTTACATGAACATACGTGTTTATTATTTACCATTTACCACTTGTTACATTAGCCCTAAACTAGTTAATGCACTGATTGTTCTAATTAATTTCCTAACTTCTCTTCTTACAATAACAACTATTTTCCTTATCTTGTCATTTCCAGTGTCAATGGTGCTTCTAACCCGAGACACACCAAAAAAGAATAACGAAAAAAAATCATAAATCTAGTTACCCAAGAGTCTATAACAGATCGTGTTCCTACTTGAAAATCAACATATGGCTCTCAAGAGTAAGATTAAGCAATCTGAGTAAAAGGCTTACATTTTATGTGCAAACATTCTTTGTATGACCCTAGGACAAATCAACATATTGCGTATCATTCACTATCCATTGCAAAGGCAAGGAACAACTCAAGAATCCATACAAAGTGTAAAAAAAAAAAAACACACACACACATCATTTTTGCATTCTAGTATTTATGCAAGAAAATAAACTGTTTCAAATATGAATTGAGTGGTTCATGATAAATCTCAAATTCTATGTTCTTCAAAATAATCAAAACAAAAATTTGAAAATATAAGCATTCAGTTACAGTCAGCATTATCATGGCAGTTAACCTAGTTACGGTTGCTCCTGAAAGAAATCAAAGAGTGAAAATGAAAACACCTTCTCAATGTGGGTTAGATGAAAGTCAAAATAGAGGATTCCCTAATAAATTGATCGACTAATGAAAATGAGTAGGGTGATTTGAAAAGTCAAACGGTAACAAGCTCAGCACTACATCGAACATGGAACAAGCTCTAGAGATAAAGGAAGGAGTGAGCAACATAAGTTTTCAAAAAACTACGTGATTAAATTCTATTGAAAAGAAAAAAACTTCAACCGGGGCAAATTAGTCTTTTCAACGCATAACTTAATTCATATAAGGCTCTAATAGTCTGATGTGAAGATTCAAAAACTTTTGGGAACATGATTTCTTTCTTTTTTACAAATGGTCAACTGAAATTAGTCATCTGAGATCACCATTTTATTGACGTATTTGTGAAGTAGTTAGTGTTGAATTAACAGCCATAACTTTTTTGCATCTTGGAACTTTCATTTGTACTTTTGCAACCAAAGTTTATGGTGTCAAGTGTCCATAACAAAATATGCTCAAAGATTAAGGAGTAAGCAGGAGCATGACTAATACACAAAGTACATAACACACCAACGATAAATTATTTGAAAAATGCGTCTTTCTACGCACTGAAGACATCTAACAGGCTGTTTTATGCATGGGATTTGAGTTTCAGCCACATTCCCCCACAGTGGAATGCATAAAATTCCAAGTTAAATTCATTAGTTTGGATATCATCCTTAACTGCTTACACCTTCACGACCATCACAAATTAAATTATTAAGGACTAAGAAACTTCGATCCATGTCACTCGGCTTCATAGCACATTTGCCTCCCTTGTGGCATGAATGTATTAATTCTGTAATCAGCATTAGCCCGTCAGCGATATGACCAATATTTGAAAGAAAGTTATGGAAACTTTAATCTGATAAGAAAAAAGGCATATGTACATGTACACATGTTCTGAAGCAGATAGCACCTACATAAATTTTGGAGACAAAAGATACCCCTGTTGTCCAAAATATTTGAGCTAGATAACAAATAGTACGGAAATAATTTAGTTAGTTGTTTATAACAAACGTAAATTGGTAGAAACTTCATTTAACATTTGAAATCAATAAGAAAAGTTTAGGAGAGAAGTTTATAAATTTCGGAGACAAAACGGATCAAGGTATTACATTTGGAGCAAAAACAAACTCCTTTACACAAGGGGTTAGTTAATTATTGTCCAAGCAATTATGCCATGCACTGATTGATTCAGTGATATAATCCATATCAGGGAGACAATAATTGAAACATTAATCTGAATATAATTAAAGGGCACATACCAACCTTCATGCTGCACCCCGCTCACTTCTGAGTCTTTTCCAATATCTCATTAGGAAGGCTACTCCATCTTGCAAGGTTGCCCTCCTATCCTCTTTATAGTTCCACAATTCTCTGATTATATATCGTCCACTTGGATTATATTCATTTATCTCAGTCAGAGCAGCTACCACAGCCTCATATGCGCCATCACCCAGATCTCTCCTCAAAGCTCTGAGCTTTTCATCTTCATCATTAACAACTTCCTGAATGGAAAGTAAGCAAAGTGAGATAGCATGTAACAGAGTGTAATAATAACCTCACAGTAAAACATAAGTAAAAAATGATAATACATAATAGCCTAATAAGATGAATCTGACCATCCTTGCATAAGTACTCCCATTGCTAAGGAAAGCCACTTTGATACCACTGATACAGTAAAGAGCGTACAAGAAAGAGAGGAAGCCAGACAGGAAGGAGGAAAGACAAAGAATGGAAGAAGAGGAAGAAGAGAGGAGCGAATGATAGAGATTAAGAGAGGCACTCTGATACAGACTTTACAGAATGCCAATGCTTATTTATAGAAGCTATCTGATGGCCAGTAATAATACATCCTCTAGCTACTAAATTACCTTCCCTAATCCTATAAAACAATTACCGTATCACATTTCTCTTTCATTATCGGGCTTCCGTACCATTGCAGTATCTTAAATATCAGCCTAGTGATATATTTTAGCTCGTTTCCCTAGACCAGTCTAAGACCCAATTGTTTCTCCAACCTTCGCTGCTAATTGTTTCTCTCTCTGTCCTCGACAGAATTCGGCGTTGATAATCACCTGACTTCTTTCTTCCTGTTGAAATTCATTGTTGGATGATGAATTTGCCAGCTTGAAAGATAATCATGGGTGCCCAAAATTAAATAGTGTGACTTTATCCCTTCTTGTTTGTTCTTGCCGGCCACATGATAGCAAATCTGGTAACACCACCATCTTAAAGATTCTCTTCTTTGTCTACCACCACCTGCGGCTGCAACTCTTCCTCAACTAATTCATCTGACAAGCTTTCATCAGAAAATAGTCCCTCTATTTACTTTTCTGTTTCAGCCTCTTCTCTTCAATTTGCTCCCCCTTTCCGCCTTAAATATTATCCATCAGCAATTCTTGTATCTTTTAAAACATTTATATGGCTTTATTTATAGTTCATTGACAATTCTCTAGCTACCATCAAGTACAGGAAATGGCTGGAGCAGACCCCTTTGTTTGGTTTCTTCTCTTTTTCTTTTGTTTTTTTTCGGGGTGGGGGGCCACATTTTCACGTTTTAAACATCAATAAGTCCAACAACTAACAAAATGCCTCAAATCATGTCCTAGTGCCTTCCAATAGAATGCAGAAGACAGCCTACTAAAAGTGGTTGAAACCAGAATGGCCTCCAAGAGTTCCAAGCTCCAACATGAAAGAAAGAAACCAGCTGGTCATGTACTTTTGTTCGCACCCACAATGTCATGAACCTCTGACATTGCCATGGTCCCTTCATTTCCATCAATAGCTACACAGAATTGGCCACCACCACCTAAGTCAATTAGTTCAAATTCTGGATTGACTGTCACATATGATCTGCCAACTCTGCTTCTACCATTGATTAAAAGCATAGTTTTGTTTAAAGGGTAATTCTGTGATTTTATCAATGATAATCCCTAATTTCTCCTTTCACAAGTACAATCATCTGCCCCTTTGACGTGTCTCTTTTTTGCTTTGTTGTCCAAGCAGTGATGGGCCTACTAAGATTGAAGAATGGTGCAGGTAAATTCTTATTCGCATTACTAAACCATGCTGTGGTTGAATTTGAATCTTTTCTTTCCAATTTTACTTGTCAATACAATCCGCCCCACTAACATATTACCAATTCATTCATATGAGTTATTCTTTAAATTATATGTAATTACGTATATAGATACATGGCATTCTAATTCATGATGGAAAGAACCAAAAAAAAAAAAAATGACTGTTGCAGTGTAAACAAAGTCCCTTAACGTCAGCACATGAGATTGCCAAATAAGGCTAACTGAAATTCGGGATATGTTTGATGTTTTGATGGAGGAGGTGATAAAGGAGCATGAAGAGGAAAGAAGGAAAGGAAAGGTGTTGTGTGAAAAAGGTATGCATTTTAAGTGATGAAACAAGGGAAGAAGAGAGGACCTCCAAGGAAGGGAGACGATTGTACCAATCCAAAGGGGGAAGGGGATTAGGGATTGACATTGATAGAATTACAGAATTACCCTTCAAACAAAAATAAGTTCTTAATCAATGAAAAATTAAAAAGTCCATGTAATTTGCCAAGCCATCATGACTAATATGACATGGCAACATATTCCGTTAAGAGTTAACGGATTTCTTGATGGCAAGGGGTTATTGGTCAAAATATGAAAGTTCAGGGTGTAATATTTATGCTTTTAAAGGTGAGGGAAATTATATGTAGCTAAGCTAAAGTGAGGGGGTTTATCTGTATTTAAGCTTTTGGGTAAATTAAAATGTTAATTTGATTGGTTAATTGTAACAAATGTGACCTGATCTTCCTAAAATTCCCCTATAACAATTGTCTTGTAACCATCTCAATTTGATTGCTACCATTGTTGAGGGAGTATGATAGGAGTGGCTTGGGGGAAAAATGATAAATATTGGAGGCAAATTGGATTGAGGTCTAACATTTAGGAGTTAGGACCAAAACAACCCTCCAACTAGCTCCTACATTTAAGACCAGATGAGTACAATTTAGTTAACTAAGAGCTGCCATGCACAAGAAACATGGCATAGCATGGCCATGAGCAACTCAAGGGGGAAAACCTTAGCTACCACACCATTCTGTCAATAATTCCGCCACTGACATCAAAAATATCAAGCAGGAAATATTAGGTCCATGAATCTAAGAAATACACACCTTAGTTTTCCCGTCAACATCAAGAAATTTGAATGGTTGCCATTCTGGGTCCCTCAGATACTCTTCCCACAATGAACAGAGTTCCGAAGCTTTTTCTTCAGCCATCTCCTCATTATATTTTTGTTTCAGAGCTTCAAGAAATGGTCTATTATCAAGTTCCCCCATTCTCTTTACACCAATTTGGGCACGATTTATATCTTTAAGGCCCTGCAAGAAGACAACCATTAATTACTACATTCCGCCGGCTAATAGTGTGCAGTAGAATATCTTTGAAGGCTCTCAATAAAAAAGAATATCTTACAAAACTTCAAGATAGAAATAAAAATTTATCACAAAACAAGGTAAAGATAACATGTCACATTATAAGATAAGCACTAGATATGCCCTTAATCATAGTTGAAAACAAATCCGCGGATATCATGACAAGTCAATCTGCTATGCATAACCTGATGGATGCACACGTGAAAAAAAAAAAAAAAAAAAAAAAAACAAAAAAAAAAAAACCCCGAGTAATATATGACACTTAAATGTTTAAACAAAAAGACACTAACTGAGATACTTAGATATTATGTCCTCAGCCATGGAAAGACAATAAATAATATAAAATGTTTTTGATAGAAAAAGTGCATGAACATACTTTTGTGCAATCAGAAGTTTACTTACTATGCAATTTTCTTAAGGAGAGAGATTCCCTAAATCATGTCAATTCACATTTAACTGCTAACCACTCCTTCTAAATTTAATTAATTTTTCCTCAAGAGAAAACGCGCAGCAGGATTTCCTACATCATATTTCTCCCCATCTTTTGGCATAGAAGGTGAGTGAGATCCAAAGCAGTTTCATCAGTAAACTACTGTTTTATACAACAACAACAAAGCCATTCTATTGTTAACCAAATCTTTAAGTGGGCTTGGGACCGGCTATAAACATAGGCGGAGTTTAAACTACTGTCTTCTACAATTCATCAAATTCTATAAACAACGTATACGATAAATGAAATCACATCTCTCACATGAGAAGGCAAAAATTTAATTTCAGATAAGAAACAAATATTTAAATGGATCTGATTAAGCATATTCTCTCAAACAAAAAACTAAATGAATCACAAGATTGGAGAAAAAAAAAAAAAAAAAACCAAAACTTACTTCAATCAATTCTTTGCGAGCTTCCTGCAACTCATCATTGCTTTTACGCTCTCTGATAATAAGCATTTGGTTCAATGCATCCAACTCTTCAAGTGACTGCTCCTTCTCTCTTAAATCCTTAAGTATACCATCAACTTTGTCTAGAACTTCTGCATCTCCATCATCTTTCATGTGCTCCATTACACTTAATGATCCTTTCAGTTGTTCAATCTCCAGCTCCAACTTCTGTTTCTTATCCAATTGATTTTCAAGTCTAATGATTTTAGCATGCAGTTGTTCTTTTTGCCTCTGGATAGAATTTATAGTCAAATGGCATCAATAACCTTTTATTTTAATGCTGACAGGGAATTATTTTGTTATAAATAATACTTGAAGACATGTAAATGACCTTTTGATCTTCAGCCAACTTCAAAACATTCTCATCAGCTTTCTGTTGCTCCAGAACTGCCAGCTGGAGGGAGCTGTTTTTTATTGCGTTCTGAAAAAGCAATAAGTAACAGAATAGTTAGATAGAAGCTCTACAAGCTTCATAAAAAAATTGATACTACAAGATTTGAAAGAGACAATAAACATATAAAATGCCAAAGTTCACAGTCGATATCTCCCCTGAACAACATGTTGAGGTGCTGCACCAATAAAATGGCATACCTTCTCCAGCTCTTCAGCCAACTTTTTTCTTTCACTTTCATTGTGGGCCTCACGCTTTTCCAATTCTTGACTCCGCAAGTCAAGCTCTTGCTGCTGAGATTCTACTAGTAATTTCAGCCTTTGATGATCATTAAAGATCTTTTGAAAGTGATCCCTTCCACTTGTTTGAATTTTCTTTATCTCTGAACAATAAAAGCCATTGGATCAAACAGTTTCACTAGAAAAGCTAGATAAATGAGGAGTGGTAAGAAATGTTTTATAGCTATTCAAACAGAATTTAATTCTTCTATGAGTGAACAAATAATCAAGAAATATGAACTCAAGCCTCATGATAAACCACAGACTACAGCCACCAGAAAGCCTACCATCTAATCCAAGTGTACAAATATTATTTTAGGATCACTTTTGAAAAATACCTTCATTGTAAGATTGCATGAGCTTATCAGTTTCTCCCATGGCGATGTCCATACGGAGTGCAGTTTCACTACATCTAACTTCCATCTCCTTCAAATGCTTGTTCTTGATCTCAATAATGTTAGTTAAATTTGACACAAGTTTGTCCTGCTTTCGTGCTTCTTCCTCCATAAGTTCAGGTATGGTTTTGACATCCCCCATTTTTCGCAAATTTTCCCCAATGATATTGTTCAATTTGTAGTCATCTACACGAGCAACCCATGCATAAAGACCAGACTTCTCCTCAGTTTCAGCATACCAATCCTTTTTCCCATGACGATTTGATTCATAATATTTCTCAAATGCTAATGCATTATCTAAGCCTGGCCAGCTTTTATTGAATTCAACAAGGGCGGTTCCAGAGTGACCCCGAAAATTCCACAAAGGGTTGACTCTGAAAGGGTTAAAACCCTTGGCTCTATACTCATCCCGTAGCTTGGACCCACTTGCCCCTACACAACGTCCATCTTCTGATCGTCGCGTGGGAATATTGACTACAATTCCAATCCAAGGCCACACGAATTGCTCATCTTGATTAACAAGTGGATTGCCTTCATCTTCAGGTTTGGAGGAGCCATCCACAGGTCTAGACGGACCATCCACAGGTTTGGACAGACCATCCACAGGTTTGGACGGACCATCCACAGTCATAAGATCATTTTCCAAATATTTTACTAGTGCTAAATGATTAGCCTTTTCCCTAGCACTTCTCTTTTGTGAACTGCTCTGACCAACCCCAGAAGCATGTTGAAGGAGGTCCCTGTACAAGAAATTTCTCTTTCTCTTCTTACAGTAGGGACAATTAAAAGTATCATCTGAGTTTTTCACCAGGACTCTTCCATTTTTAAGCTTTTCATAAGATTTCTCTTCATATTCGTCCATTTCAGATTCACTAATATCACTATCTTCATCTGAGCTGTGATCCATCCCAATTCCTCTTAGGCTTTGATAGTATGGCACCTGAAGAAAAAGGCAAATAATTTAGAGATTGTCATCCAATACTTTTGGTTCATTAAAACGCATTCACATATGGAGCTCCATGTGTCTGACCAAGGCAGTAAAAGTTTAATAAATGATAAACTAGGTAAAAGGAACATGCAAGCTTCCAATAACTTGCCTTGAGAGTCTTCAGCAGAGTGTAAAAAAGGAACAGACAGATTACACACTCTTTTAACAAGTTTTTTTTATTGAACAATTTCTTTTACCCAAAATAAACAACTGAATAATCAATCATCGTTGACTCTTTGAGTAATTAAATTTAAAACCCATCCCTGATAGTCTATAAATTAACATCAAATGTACTTTTCATGAGCATCAATAATGTGCATTGGTTCAGGTGAAAAGTAAGAAAAGCGTGATAACCTAAACACACACATTTATAAAAGGGGAAAGAAAGAAAAAAAAGGAGGAGAGAAATGGACATGCATTGTACCATGAGAATAAAAAAAGGAGGCGATCAAGAGAACCAGAGAACTCCAAATGAAAAAGAGACATTTCAATTGCAATTTGGGTAAAATTAGAGAGAGAGCGGGAGAGAGATTTACCTTGAACAAATTGGAAAAATGCAAGGTCTAGGGGATTTGGGTGAGTGTATGAGAATTGTGCGCAGGGATCGACAATGATGAAGATTATTTGATGGGTTTCAGTTTGAGTCAAAAAAGTTCAAAAATTTGCCAGTCATACTCATCAACTCATAGGGTTTGCTACTTTGCACAGTGGCGACTGGCGAGCCAGACTGTGAAACTGAAGTCAGACAAAACTGGTGCTCATCTCATGGACACCGCAGGATTCATTTTACTATTTTAGTAAGTGCGCTTGGTAAACGAGAATGGAAAAAAAAAAAAAAAATATATATATATATATATAAATACACACACACATATATACATGTTAAATGAATTATAATAAATGTGAACGATTCTTAAATTTATTTTGCCCCATAATCAAAAGGTTGGTGTGTATTTGATGGAAAAGAATAGTAAATAGAATTCATTGAAAAAAAGAATAGTAAATAAATGAAAATATTGGGGAAATTCTTGGGGGAAAATGCTTTAGAAACATAAAAATCTTAATTAGCTATTATAATTATTAATTAAAATTCTTAGATGAGTGCTGGCTATTAAAACAAATTCCTAAATGAGTAATGATTTACTTACATTTTAAAAGAGTAATGAGAAATGATTTGCCTAAATGATGAGTAATGATTTTCCTTCATTTAGCCCGATAAAAATATTTTGGCTAACCGATGGATCTAGGAACTTCAAATTTAAATTGAAATACTCCATCCCTCCTTAATTATAAGATTAAGTTGATTTTTTTTTTACGTTAAGGAAGCAAATTAAACTATTAAATTGTAACAAATACTACATATAATTAGATTATACTCTCTCCGGTCATAATTATAAAAGCCGGTTGACTTTTTTGGAAAAATTAAGGATGTAAAATATACCACTATAAATTATTTATATTTGTCTTTTTTTTCCCTCAAAACTAAGTTATTTTACATATAAACTATCATATAATCTAATTACATTTCGCATCTATTAAGATTTAGGGGTCTAATTTGCTTCCTTAATCTCCCCAAAATAAAGTCAATCAGTTCTTATAATTAGGTCCGAAGTAATAGGTTAGTTTATAAGTTTAATAAACCAGATTTGAGGGTAAAAAAGATCAATATAAATAATTTAAAACGATTTATTTTGAATCATTAATTTTTTCCAAAAAAAAATTAATTTAATCTTATAATAATTAGGACGGGAAGGAGTATATAGTAAGTGAAAATTCAATAATATTAAAATTAATTCATCTGAAAAAAAATAAATTAATTAATTAACAATTATAAATCCGTATGCTCTCATCCTCCCCCTTCCGCCATATTCTTCCCTCTGACCTCTCCCACGGTGCGTGCTCCATTTTTCCTTCTTCCTTTATCTTGTCTTCACTTTGATGTTTGTGCTTCTTAATTTAATATTCTTTCTTCTTCATTTCTTTGTAAGCACTTGGCTTTTTGATTGACCTCGCCTTTGTGTTTGTGCTTGATTCTACATTCTCGAATTTGTTCCTATATTTTCTCTGCTTTGTGGTCGCGTGAGTGGCTTAGATTTCTAGCTACCCAATTTCTCTTCCTTTCATAGTCTCTTCTGCGAGAGTGTGGTGAGCTTAAATTATTCATCTTTCTTGAGGGGGTTGCTATATAATGTTTGAATCAGTGGGATTAATAATTGGATTTGGATACTGATTTAATCTGATTAGAAATTCGAGCTGGCAGACTCTTATAATTTAATGGTGATGTCTGAGATTGTTGGGCTAACAATTTGTGGTCGTAGTGGTTTGTTTTTGGAGTTGATTTGTGTAGTGCATATGAAGTGTTTGGTTAAATGCTTGAGAATTGGACTTATGGGTGTTTGGGAGGTATGGTAATTCTATAAAAGGAGCTTGATTTTGTGATAAGATGAGGATGTCGAGGTTATAGTATTGCATGATTATAAGCTATTTATTTTCTCTGTTAATACTTGGAAAACATATATGATGTTTACACACACACACTATTGTATATACTTCATATACATGTAAAAGTCAGATAAGTCTTTCAGAAAATAGAATTGTGGATTAGAAACTTATCTGTGTGCTTACACACACACACAAAATATATTTTTATTCATTATGGATTAAACTTAAGTTTATGCACTTCATATACATGTAGAAGTCAGATAATTCTTTCAGAAAATAGAATTGTGGATTATAAACTTAACTGTGTATTTACACACACACACACACATTAGTTGTTAGAATTATTGTTCTAAATAATTATGAAACTTTTGACTCTGTTTAAATTCTGTGAGAAGATAAGAAAGATTCTTATTAAGGAAATGGAAGAATTTGCTAAATAAGGTACTTATAAGGCTACAATTAGAGTGATAAATGTGAATTTTCTTATGTTCCATGCTAGTCCCCCCTTCTTTTTAGGGTGTGACAGTTTACTTCTCTGTATTGCCAAGATCTTAGCCCTGATGCCATTATGATATGCAGAGAATGACAAGAGTGGTAGTTTACCTCCGAGCAACTTTATGAATCATTGGGCAGTCTTTTTCAATTTGATATAGCCTCGTTTTGTAACTCTCAAGGATGCTAAATCTATTCTGCACAATAAAACAGCTACCTAAAATAACTGCCCCTAGCTTATTCTCTTAATTCCTTTTAGTTCTGTTCTCATTCTCTATTTCCCACATGCGGTCCTCCTTTTAAGGAACAACAAGCTGCATTATGCTTCATTACAAATTGGGTGATAACATTAGGATTTGATTTTGCAGAATCTTCACAAGAATGCGCACAAGAAAGTTACTTTCCAGCAGAATCCTGTCTCTTAGGTCCTTTTCATCTGAAACTCCTCGTGTACTAAAGCCTGGGGATGTCTTGAGGAAGACAAGGATTTTTACTGATGACGATGTCCTTCAATACTCCAAGGTGAGCCATGATTCTAATCCTCTGCATTTTGATTCTGAAGCTGCCCAGAATGTCGGATTTGAAGGTCGACTAGTGCATGGGATGCTCGTTGCTTCTCTCTTTCCTCATATCATTTCGTCACAGTTTGTAAGTCTCTCTTACTGTCCCTCTCTGAATTTTGTAACGCTTCTGTGGATGTGAGTTATCAATTATCTCAGTAAATTGAATGAGATTTCAACAAACAGATTAATCAGGTTACTTGCTTTTTAATTAAATTTTGGATTAACTGAAATCTGCCTTTTTGAGGCCTGTAACCTCCATGATTTTGAGCATGATACACTAAAGCATGGCCTTGAGCATAACCCTCCCACCAGATGGGGTCTGGGGAGGGATATATGTATGCATCTTTACCCTTGCGAGTATATAGGCTTTTTCCAGTTTAGCATGATACAATACTTCAAAATACACAGATATAGGGTGGCCCAATGTATAAGGCTCCCACTATGTGAGATCTGAGTGAAGAGTCAGATGTACATACCTCACTTGTGAAGAGGTTGCTTCAAATTGCACATTAGACCTAATTTCCTTGATCCAATAATGACGAGGGAATGCTCAAAACAGAACAAAGAAATCCATCTTGCATTTCTCATTTAAACTCTACAAGAACTTTGGTGCTCACCATTCAAGTAACTAAGTTTAGGTCTTAACTTTTTCTCTTAAAATGAAATGATCTGTCACTCTGGTTCTCTTATGCTAACTTTCCTGATGAATTTTCCTTCCATGTTCTTTTTGCCCATCCACGTTTCTACTGCTATGGATAGTTGTAGCCTGGAGCTGTATATGTATCTCAAAGCTTGAATTTTAAGTTACCGGTCTATATTGGAGATCAAATTACTGGTGAAGTACAAGCAACCAATCTTAGAGTAAATAAAAATCGATATCTGTAAGTTACTCTAGATATTTCTGTTGGCATTTATTGAATAACTCAGATTTCTGCTTCTAACTGGGTCTCTGTCTTTTAATTAGTGCAAAGTTTAAGACGAGTTGCTTCAAGAATGGCGAACTTCTTATTCTTGAAGGTGAGGCTATGGCTATTCTACAATCCTTGACTATGGAAGAGGGTTATTGCAAGTATTAGTGATAGTCTTGACGTATTTCCCATGGATGCCTTGTTTGAAGAAAAATATTGGGGTAATTAATTACAGGTCCCGTGTAAGGGACTTAATTAAGATGAGGTCCCATGAAATCACCTAATTAATCTGAGGTCCCTACCAGAAAGTTGTTATGGCAGGCCAAAAAGTTGTTATTGCAGGCCGAAAAGTTGTTATTGCAGGCCGAAAAGTTGTTAGTGACTAAGCCTTCACTAACAACTTTTTGGCCTACAATAACAACTTTTCGGCCTGCAATAACAACTTTTTGACCTGCCATAACTACTTGTGGCCTGAAAATCACTCTTGGTCTGTAACAACTTGTGAGCTTGCGATAACAATTTTTTGACCTGCAATAACAACTTCGTGGGACCTCATATTAATTAGGTGATTTCGTGGGACCTCATCTTAATTAAGTCCCTTACACGGGACCTGTAATTAATTACCCCAAAAATATTTTGGTTTTTGAGATTTTTTTTTTTTTTTGAGTTCTACCAATGGACATACAGCCATTGGAGGTTGTACTTTTGATTATCTTAATAAACTCCTATTAAACACGGGAATGAAATAATTTGATATTAATGTGATTACAAGGTGTTCATCATTATTGTATGTGTGCGGCTAATTTTTAGTAGACTTCTTTGCACAGAGCTCCAAATATAATTGGCTCACAGATGTATTTATCTTGAGATATTTTCTGGCTTATTCAAATTCTCTATTCATAAACTTGTGGAAATTTTTATTTGAATATCTAACTTCAAACAATTACTAATATGGCCACACTCTAATTAGCTTACTACTTTAACATTTAAATTTGGGTTTTGAGTTATGCAAGTATTCCTTCGCATATAGCATCTTTCTAATTACAGTTGAATTAGGGTTTCTGATTTGCTTAGCTAGCTCGAAACACTCTGTTAATGAAACTTGGAAGTATATTCCTGGTTGATATAAAATGGAATGTTACTTCCCTCAAATGGAAAGGGGACAAAAAGCCAATGCCATTGTGATCGTGAATTTGTGATCTAGTGGCAAATTCTCCAATAAGCGAAAAAAGTGAGTTCGATGTCACTAATAATCTCATCTCATTAGTACATGTTTTAATTCTTGAAAAGAAGTGACAATTGAATGAAAATTGGTTCATTCATCAAACGTCGTATGGGCTCTTTAAACATTTCTATGAACCAAAAAAAAATTATCGATTGATAAACTTTACATGTATGCATTCTAATTAGTTTGACATGAATTACAAGTTGGAAATTCGTATGATTTGCAGAAATTAGGCGCGGTGTTCACATGTAGAAAATGGAAAATTGTTTGATAGTATAATTTAATATAATATTGATAGCATGAGAACTACTCCATCTGTTCCTAAATATAATATATAATTATCTAATTTGATTGGATTAAAAATGTTAGTTAAGTTAGTGAATATCATATAATATTACTAGAACACCCTAACCATCTTCATTTATTATCACCCTCTCTCTCTTCATTGTAATCATTGAGAAGCATTAATAGGGATAATTTTAGCAAAATTTGAGAAAAATTAGAAAGATATCTTATATTTATGAATAAGTTTACCTCCCCAAATAGGCCCGGAGGGAGTAGCTAATAAGATTTAAAAGGAACCTTAAAAAGAAACGTCACTCCACATAAACATACCTAAAAGTAGTTTTAGTTAGCATGAGAATAACTATTTGAATTACATCAAAAATAGTACAATTGAATTACATCAAAAGTAGTAGAAGAGAAAGACAGTAATGGCGAACAAACTAAAAACATGACATTAAATCTATCCTAAAAACTAAGACTAATCAGACTCATTCAACCTAACTGGTCAAAGACCAATAGACAATTCAGAGTGGTTTGGTTCTAGTTTGTGAGATCTGCCATTTCTAGTGATAGAAGAAGCTCCAAACCAAGGCTAAGAGAAGGAAAACCAAAACCTGAATTGTGCCATTATTAAAACCAAAACCAAAAGCAGAATTTTTTTGTGGAAGTGGTGAAGAAGGAGAAGGTTGTGAAGAATTATTCAGAACTTGTAAAGCAACCTTCATTCCCTGCAAGCAGAAACCTCTTCCACTCTAGAAGTAATAGAATCTTGGCTCTGTGAATTGGAACCAGTGATAAGCTCCTATATTTCATCCATTTCATAGCATTTTTTCCTCACTCTTGTAAATAATTTTGTGAACAAAAGGTTGAAAGAAACTAAAAGTCAATAAAAATAAAGAAAGAAAGGGGAATTTTATTTGTGAATGAAATGTGGAGCTTAATGGATATAAACTTGAGTTATTTGTAGAACTCATCAACCCTCTTTCTATTTCTTATGTAGGAAGAGGTGGACAAGTGGAAAAAGCTTAAAGGAAACCAGTGGAACAAAGTAAACAAGGAGCCAGAAAAGACAGGAGCTCGCCGCAGCGAGCCCACAGTGAGGAAGCACCCCTTCTGCCTCTCTTCACAGGCGAGGTGACTGCAAGTGAAATCCTCTGCTGCGCGTTTTGAGTAAACTGAAGCTGACAGAAATCATTTTAAGTTAAGGTTTCGAAGAAACACAGGGAGAACACACTTTGGCACAATTTTTGGGAGCTAAGAGTTGCAAGAGAGAGTTTGGGAAGTGCTTAGAAACCTAGAGGAGCTTGGAGAGATTGAAGATTCTTACATCTTGGTTTCCTTTCTTCTTCCTTCTTCTCTTCTTTTGTACTATGAACTCCATTTCAGTTCTTGTTTTTAGCTTAGAAACATTTATGTGTAACTAAAACTTTTTCTAGGGTTACTTTGAACCATTTTTATGGATTGAACTTTGTATTTCCTTTCCTTTAATGCTATTAATGAGTTTACATGTATGGATTTCCATCTTACTCTTTATCTTACAAGTGCTTGATCACCACTTGCTTTAGTTAAATGAAATATGGCTTGAGAAAGCGTATTTTGTTTTAGAACTTGGATGGGATCATGTTGGGCTTGAAATTTATGGTTTTAAATGGATGGTTAGTTGGTAACATAAAGATATAGTTACTAACCTAACATTGTCATTATGAGGGTGGTTGAGAAAAAGGGCTTGCATTAATGGTGGCAAGAGATTGTGACATTAATGCAAGCATAAATTTGATTTTGACTTGAGAAAGCTTTTTCAAATGTATTTAACCTTTGGGCTCATACATTAATTCATTAAGGTATTAAAAGGAAGGGAGTTACTTAGGTTATGAAGTAAAAATGGGGATAAGTAACCTTAGGTTTTTATTGTATTGAACAAGTGTGTTTATTATTTTCCTATATTTATAACTTCTTGCAACCATTTCTCTTCAATTTCAATTTCCATCATTTCCTACTCATTTCTAATTAATTGCCCAATTAGTCTTAATTAACCTACTCAAATCTCAATTCTTGTAGAACGACACTTTTTCCTATACTACTATCTTTTATTTGACGACTCGTACGCTTACGGTAATGACCGCAAATGGCCGATAAATCAGAACTCATCTCTCCCACCTTTTGTTATGTTGTTGATGAAATCTGTCTCTATGCAATTCTCATAGCTTTGTCTTGTGCACCTCCAACACATTGTACATGTTCTTGTCAAATCCAAAGTCTCACACACACACACACACAGAGAGAGAGAGAGAGAGAGAGAGCCATAAATCTAAATATTAGCATTCATATATTGGATTTGTTCTTTCTTTATAGCCAATGGTTCTGATAAAAAATCTTCAGAGAATTAAACAAGTTTAGAAATAAATGTATTAAAAAGTGGGGTAAAGCTCCAATTTTGCTCCGGAAATAACCAGTAGGAGCTGATTTGCCCCGGAAGTAACAAATAGAGCTTATTTACCCCGGAAGTAGTAAAAACAACGCATATTAGCCCCCTGAGGACACTGAATGTTCCCTTTATTATTGAACAAAAGTCAAATTTCGCGCCGCTTTTGTTACTTCTGGGGTAAATAAGCTCCATTTATTACTTCCGGGGCAAATCAGCTCCTATTCGGGGCATAATTGGACATTTACCCTTAAAAAATGATTGTTTTTTTATTCATATTAAGCATGAAGGCTTATGCATTGTACATAGTCTAAGATAAGTTATACTATTCAGGACTCATAAATAGTGTGACTTTTAATTAATTTTATATTGTACCTATAGATATAATTATGAAGTCCTATCCATTTGCTAGAGTGATTTGATGCAATAATCGGCAAATGAACTAGCCCAACCATGAATCAATACAAAAATATATTTTCTAGCAATACTCTCCTTTTACTTCATGCTAATTTTGTCCTCTATGTTCTTCCAAAAAATTTCTCCGATCTAGGATCTGATATGTTTGTTTGATCCAACAGTGACAAAGAATTAAATCAAAAGTTTTAAGTAAACTCGTGACAAGAATGCAAAATCGGATCGTAATTTGAATCATAAACTCATAAAAGTTTACTTTTATTAATAATTACGTGTTTGAAGTATATAATTAAATAAGAAATAAAAATATAACAATAATTTAACTTAAATATATTTTAAATATGAATAGTTGATATTGAATGTATTAACATTTATACTTTATCAAACTCGATAAATAAGTTTATATATAAATTGAATATTGTTAAATAAAAATAATTAATACAAGATTTAGAGCAAGTTAATAAGATTATTTCATAAACTAGAAATGTAAATAGGGCAAATTTGGTATATAAACTCATGAGTTTAACCAAGTTTACACCCAGTATGAATTTAAGTAACTCACGACATGTTTTGGGTAGGTAGAATCGTAAAAAAAAAAAATTGGAGAGTCAACTCACGAGTTAGAGAACAATGATAATGAATGCTATATGTGATATATACTTGTTGGACAGTCTATTCGATTTCTCTAATTCAAAAAATTTTGGTATTTCTTGATATAAAATACTGTTTTAATGAATCAATATTGAAATTATAAATGTTTACACATAATATTAAAATGAATTTTAACTTATTTTGAGTGATGACATTCCGTAAGATTTGTACTAACGTTTCATACATTTTTATTTAAATATTATGAAATAATTAATTTATTTTATTTTAATTATAATAGGTTATTGTTTTTAATAAAAAAATGTAATTATAAAGAATCAAAATTAAATTTATAAATTATTGACATCAAATTCACAAAGGATAGGAAAGAAAGCTGCTAAAGAGAAATGTCGTGTTAGTGTTGAAGTAAATGTTTACTCCCTCGTAGTGGTTCGAATCAAGAGAAAAGCTGTCGAAAGTTGGGATTTTTCTTAGCCACACACTTATAATGTGTTTACATTATGGAAACTTGAAATTTTATTTCGAGAAATAAAAAATGCATTTAATTGAAATCAATTATGAGTGTTACCATTTGTTGGCTTTTTTCATTTCTTTTTTTTTTCCCCTAAGCGTACAGGAATTCTCCCAATGGAGGTAATCCTGTGAGTCAATGGTTTTTTATTCATATTAAGCATGAAGGCTTATGCATCTACATCGTGTGGACTATGAATTCAAAACTCTAACTATATATTAGAGGTATTATTAGCCAACTTATATCCCCACATTTCCCACTATAAACAGTGGTTTTACACATTGAGCGGTCATGTGTGTGTCCTATATGTAACGAATGCTCTAGAGATCTTGTCATAATATCATATGACCACCTTCACTCCTCATTGGTATATGTGATTTCATAAAATATACTTGTAATGAGCATACCATTTTGTAATATTATGAAACCTCACTCGACTCACTAAAATGCATTCTATTACTTTGTCATGTCATAAGAATTGGCTAATAAAATAATTATGAGTTAGCATAACTAACAAATGACTTAGCTTGTTCTTACTTATTAAACCTCCTTCTTTGGATCATCAATTACAAATGTTAGGTTGTCATCACTGTTAACTTATAGTTGGTGACAAATATCTGATTTGTAGTGTTTTTACATGCTTTTAATGAGACGATTAACATAATTAAGATGCAAATTTGATCAATCATATATTATAAGGTCTTTTTAACCGAATTATGGATTTCTAAAAAACTGTTAGAGTTAGTTAAAAAGCAATGAATATGTAGGATACACAATTTTGTTTCCAAAAATACCCTTATTTGTGGAAGAATAAGAAAGATGGTAATACTAAAATGGAGGAAAGAGATTGGGTATGTTTGGTATAGCTTCTGGATGTACAAGAGCCGCAGAAGGAAATGCGCATTTGCTCACAATCGCATAAAAGGATTTGATTAATACCATATTTCCCCAACAATTGCTCACACAAATCTATAAATTTCGGCCATTTCTTACCCACGGATCTTACCCAACCAAGAAAAAAAAGAGTTAATAACATGGACATTACACGTAATTTGAAAAAACTCAAAAAGTTATATGATAGAGTCCATCTAAAGGTTTTATCAAGATGTTATATTTTTATTGAAACAATTGATAACAAAAATTTAAAGAACTAAGTCTAAATCCTAGAAACAAATTATTGCTTGAAGCACGCCTATTATTAGTTAGGCACCAAAACAGGGTTCTTATTTGAAAAATGATAAGCCTTGATCAAAGCCAAGCTATGAGGAAAGAAATGTAAGATTTTAGTTCAAATAAAATCTCTAGACGATTATCAATACCTCTTGAGATTAGCAAAACCAAAATGGTTCCCAATTTCTAATCAAGCTATAAAAAAGTTTTTTTTTTTCTTTCTAGGTTGTAGGAGACAGTTTTTGCAGACTACGCCATTATACATCAAAACCTGAATTTCCTTGAAACATGAATGTGATCATTTAGACTTCTTTCCTTGCTTCTTCTTGATAACTTCATCAATGTACAATATACCTTTGCCTTTGTAGACTTCAGGTGGCTTACAACTGCGCACAGTAGCAGCAAATTGGTGCACTCTTTGCTTGTCTATTCCGGTGCAGCAAACCACATTGTTTTTGAAACAGAAAACCCGAACCGCAGGTGGCACCGTTAATTCAACCTCATGACTGTATCCCAATTTGAGATACAGGAGACGCCCTTGAGATTCAGCTCTGGCTTTGTATCCAACACCCACAATCTTGAGAAAACGAAAAAACTTGGCTTCCATTTAACTTTCACAAAATTTATCACCTAATTATCCACACAACAAAGAATTATATAATGTCAAGAATAGACAATGTAAATCAAAGACAAACATAAAAGGAGCTGCAAGTCGTTTCATATTTTGTACCCAAAATTTTTTTCAACTGAGTATGATTCGGAGATGAAAACTCAACAAATTACATTGATCTTCCCCAAGGGTTAGTGGAACTTTATGCATGAAATTCCTCTCGTTTCAAATTTTACAATGAATAATCTCCTTCAAAGTTTGTGTATGCTATGACTAAAAGTATCCTGAAGGTCAGAGTACGTCAATGCAGAAAATTGTTCATGATACTAAAATAGCACTTGGAACAGTCAATTAATCTTAATCATTATCAAACAAGATCAAGAGTGAGGTCGTTAAACAGGGTAAATACTTTTATTCTGACCTTTTGATGCAATCAATAACACAGCAGTTGAGGGTGAATGTGATGCGGTGAATGAGAACCAAACATATTAATGGAAGTCAATCTAAGAAAATAACATAATTAATAGTCACTATTCCAAATTTAAAAATATAAAAATGCACAATTACTGAGCCCTACAGCAAACAATTCAAAAACTGATCAAGATCTCAACAGCTGCTTGATCTCTTTCTAAGATCCACCAGTTAGCGAGTTTATTTCAGAATGTGCCACATATGTTTGATGTGACTATTGGATCCATTTGGCAATACTTGAAAGGAATATAACTTGATTCCCATGCACACAAAGAAAAGGATATTGTGAAGTCTATTATCTTCTACTGTAATCACTAAACAATATCACGTTTTTTCATTAGTTTTCTTAAGATTAACCTCATTTCTCATTCACAAAATTATATTTTCATTCCATTCCATTATGTGTACTAAGCAGCCCCTTCACTCCTGTGAATCAAATAGCTGGACAGCACTAAGTAATGGGAAACTCACTGCTGATTACCATTATAATTGTATGGTTAATTTTGTTCCCTGATTTGTGTATCCAATCAAATCTATCTCTTAATGCTTGGTTCCTTAACACCCCTGCGCCCCAAAAAAAAAAAAAAAAAAGCCAAGACATTATTTGAGTTTTAATGCCTGATTGCGAGGGACTAAAATGAGTAGATATTTCGTAACCACTATCAACTTATTATTGGGAGTAAACTTCCAGCAATCCAGAGAACTACTACCTCAAGATGCAGCATCCTCAATCACTTTTATTACTCTTTATCAAACAAGACCAAGAGGTGGGGTATTAGAACACAACTGAAGTAAATATAAATATGTTCAACGTCTGACTAAATTTCCAATGTCCATTAACATCTGTAACTTTTAAAAACAAAAATACAAGGAGGCTCCAAAAGATCTCCTTTTACTGGTTCCACAAAATAGATTAAATAGACAGCTCCATGATCTTGCACATACCACAGATTTCACAGTCAGCTTGTTAATCTGCTGGAATTAAGAACAGCACTGCTTAATTTCAGCAAATAGTAACCCTGAAATTACTAAATATTTATATCATAGGCAGACCTTAACTAAACAAACCCACTGAAATCTTTGAAATATGAACAGTTGATAAAATACCCTTTTGATTTTTGTTCCAGATACTTTAACAAAGATGCCTTACTAAGCCAATTGATTCAGGCAACTAATCCACGCCACAGAAGAGTGACAAAGATAACACCTTTGCAATTTATGATGTTCCAATAGTTTAAATGAAAAAAAATAAAAAGCAAGAAATGGTGCGATACGCAGGGCTGAGAAATGAACAGATGAAACAAATAAATCTCACTGGATTTTGGGGGAAGAGAAGAAAAAGCAATAGCATTCTTACCCTTCTTCTATATTTGCAGGAGAAGAACAACCACGCAGGGCTAATAACGGCGGATGGCAAGCTTGACCAACTATGGGATGCCGCTTCCCATTTCTCCCTTTACAGGCGAGACTCGAGAGTGTGTTTTGTTGGGTTTATTTGTAAAAATTCAGTTTCCTCGTTTTAAATGTTGATTTTGTACAAAATGGACCATACACTATTTTTAAGTAAAAAGAAAGGCAAAAAAAAAAAAAAAAAATTATCCATCTGAGCACCAGTGTGGCGAGCTTTGGTGGCTAACATTTTATTTATTTATATGACTATCTGATTTAGTCATAGTCAAGTATTGTTAGGCCCAATTATGGGTAACTGTCTTAAAACTATTTTCTACGTTCACACAGATTTAAAATCTTATGCTTAAGATCATGTATGGGGCAATGGAAGGAGGAGAGTGATTTTAACGGAGGTGATTCAGTTCAAAAAAAAAAAAAAAATTTAACGGAGGTGAGGGGAAGGAGGACATAGAGGGGAGGGAATTGTAATAGATTTCCAACCCCACTTACGTGGTATTCCCATTCCTATGTTATCTAAAATCTCTCTTATCCAATATTACAAAATGGGTAATGACAATGTGAAGTCTATTACAAACTCCTCCGATGCCACTACCAAATGAGGCTGAAGAATAATTAATTACATTGACCAAACTGATGTTTTTTTTTTATATATAAAAAAAAACAAGTATTGAAATCAGTTTAGCATTTTAATTGCAATTAATTTCTAACCATCATTGTTTCCCATACCATCCAAATAATTTTTCAATTTAGTAAATCGACTTCTCAAAAATGCGACCAAAACATAAATCCTGAACAAATTTTTAGACAAACTTTAGCTTAACACACGTTCTTCTTTGGTAAACTATAAACTAAACTCACACAATAGCGTCAGAAAGTGTGAGTGATGAGTGTAGACGGGGAATAGGAACTTGAAATGCTTTCATTTACCGACTACAAAAGGAGATGTTGAAACAAAATTTCTCGGTTGAAAAGTTATGATGATGAGGAGGATATTGGGAAGTTCTTTGCCGATTTCTACTCATTTGTTCAGTTCTTTTGCTGATCTGAGACATCTCTCAAGCATTGAGTTGATAAAGTGATTTCAGAGAGGATAATCAAGCATTGATGGCTGAAATTTCTGAGGAGGAAATTAAGCAAGCAGTCTTTCAAATGGGAATCTAAAGTGCCTGGTCCAGATGGTTTCACTAGACTACTCTATTGAAATAATTGGAGCCTCGTGGACATTCAACTCTCTTCAATTAAATTTTTTTTTTTAAAAAAAATGGTTATGAGTTGGGTTTAATTAATGAGACTGACCTGAATGTAAATCCAAAAGTTGTTTGTCTTGGGTGCGTTAATGAATTATAGGCCTAGTAGTTTGTGCAATTTTTCATACGAGATTTTTTTCAAAAGTATCATGAAATGGGCTTAAACTTATGCTTGATAAAGTTGTTGATGAAAGACAGAGCTTTTGTATCAGGAAGATTAATTCAAGGAATATTGTAGTAGTGCTGAAGTTTTTAATCACATGAGGGTCTAAAAATCAGGAAGTGTGAGGTTGCTCTCTGTAAACTATAGAGCCAAAATAATCTGAATTCCATATCTATTACTTCCTCAGTTCTTAGGTATAAAATTCAATTGACTTTTTTTTTTAAGAAATTAAGGAAGCTAAATGAGCACTTAATCATAACATATTTAATGCATTATTAGATTATATGTTAGTTTATAAGTCAAATAAACTAATTTAGAGGAAAAAATTTAGACAAATCAATTTATAAGTAAATTATTTAGCTTTTTTAGGATTTTCCCAAAAAAAATCAACTGGGTCCTATATTTAAGAACGGAGGGAGTATGATGTACAATAGGGACATATATACACGAGAAGAGAATCAAGATAATAAATGAAAATAAATCTCCCTAACCAAAATCCCTTAATAGTGTGACTGATTTTTATTCTTATCAATTAAATATATTTTCTAAAATACATTATTTCCTAACATTGCCCCTCAAGTTGGAGAGTAGATGTTAATCAAGCCCAACTTGTTACAAAGATAATCTATCCAAGTCCCAGTCAAGGTCTTATTCAACATATCACCCAATTGGTCACTAGACCTCATATGTCTAGTAGAAATAAAGTTTTCTTTGATCTTATCACGCATAAAGTGACAATCAATCTTGATGTGTTTCGTACACTCATGGAATACCGAATTGGAAGCTATGTGTACAGCAGCTTTGTTATCATACCACAACTTAGCAGGCAATGACGTGGCAAAGCTAACCTCCTTCATTAACTAGTAAATCCATACAGTCTCTTATATTGATTGTGCCATGGCTTTATACTCAGCTTTTGCACTAAACCGAGATATCACATATTGCTTTTTGCTTTTCGAGGACACCAAATTCCTGCCGACAAACATGCAATATCCTGTAGTAGCTCTCCTTGTAGCCTTCGACCCCACATGATTTGCATTGCAAAAGCATTCCATCTCATTATGTCCTTGATCCGTGTAGAGTATACGACAAGAGGTGACCTAGAGCTGGGCAAACAAGCTAGCCCATCATGAGCCAGGCCAAAATGGGCCAAACCCATTTAGACCCGTGACCAAGAAATATCCTCTTTTGTGAAGTCCGGCCCTTGAGGCGATGGGCCTCAGGCCGGCCTACAGGCTTCGCTTTCCCAAATGTTTTTCCCATTTTTAAGCCATTATTTCTAACTAAAATGTTGGACCTATGATTAAAAAAATATAAATATTTATCCAAATTATGTTGAAATACCAAATATCATCAATTTAACAATTCAATATTTAACACACATACAATTATATAAAGAAAATTAGACAAAGTCCAACTGTCCAAGTCATAAATAGTTACTCATTCCGCTCCTAATTATAAAATTAAGTTGACTTTTCTGTGTATATTAAGGAAGCAAAAGAGATCACTAAATTTTATCATATGCTACATGTAATTAGATTATATATTAGTTTATAAGTAAAATAAATTAGTTTTGAGAAAAAATAAATATAAACAATTTAAAGTGATTTATTTTGCATCATTAGTTTCTCCAAAAAAAGTCAATTTAATCTTATGATTAGGACCAGACAGAGAAAATACTAAGTCTAGTAGTCCATTGTTTACACACCGCAATTAAATAAACTATTCCATAAGGTCTACACATCACAATTAAATAAACTGTTTCATAAGGTTCACATACCACAATTAAATAAACAACTAGATGAAGTCATAAATAAGAAAAGTGAAAGCCACAAACAACACTACACATTAAGAATCAACATGAATATCATTTTTTTCATAATCAATATCAATATCATCAACAACATTTGATTATTATTTTCCTATTTTTTTGTTTTACTTTTGGTAATTATTAAGTAAATAAATAAAAAAGCAAAGAAATGAGGGGGGGAAAAAGGCAAGTCCTCAGGCCGGCCTGTCAAAGCCCGCAGCCCTACGGGCTAGACCGTTTAAGCCTGACTTCTTTTGGGGGCTCTAAAATCAAAGTCTGGTCTTCTATTTTAACAAGCTTAAACGGGCCAACCCACAGGCTTGACTCGAATTCCCAACTCTAAGGTGACCCTTTTAAGTAGTAAAAGACATGCTCCAATGCTTCCCACACATGAATTGGCTCAACACACTAATCGGAAAGGTTACATGAAGACGGGTCACTGTGAGATAATTCAATTTCCCAATCAATCTGCAATATCTTTTAGGGAGATAGTTCAATTTCCCAATCAATCTGCGATATCTTTCAAGGAGATGGTTCAATTCTCGGGGTTAACCTTCTTCCTTACTTTCTCATGCAGCTCACTGTACAGTATTTTGTCATCAATCTCAAGAAACAGATTGTAAGCCATGGGAACACTACACAGTATTGCTCCAAGTTTCCTAGTCTCCTTAAGCAAATCAAGAACATATTTCCTCTGAGTCAACAAGATGCCCTTCTTGCTTCTCATAACTTCAATTCCAAGAAAGCAGTTCAGCGAGCCTAAATCATTTATTTGGAAATAAGAATCAAGGAAAACCTTAAGTGATGAGATGATGACGATAGTGTTGCTTGGAATAATCACAATGTCATTAACATAGGCCACCAAAAGAATCATGCCTGTGTCTGTTTGATGATAGAACACGGAGTGATCACATTTACATTTATTCAGACCAAATTTCTTTACCACAGACCAAGCACAAGAGCTTTGCTTTAAAACCATACAAAGACTTCCAAAGATGACAAACATTCCTACACCCTCTAAGCAATAAAACTAGGTGGTTGCTTTATATGGGCTTCCTCAAGAAGATCACCATCCAAGAACGCATTCTTGACACAACTGGTGAACATTCTAACCATAAGTAGCTGCCATATAAATGAAGAAGTGAGCAAAAGACAATTTTGCCACAGGAGAGAGAGCTTCCGAGTACTCAATACCATAAGTCTGATTATACCCCTTAGTAACAAGCTAATCTTTCAGACATTCAAGGGCGCCATCGGCTTTTGTTTTAACCGTGAATACCCACTTACACCCTATAGCCTTCTTTCTAACAGGTAAGTCACTAAAGACCATGTAACAACTCAATCAAGGGCCATCATATATTCTTCAATTGCAACACACCAACGTCAAGGCTTCATGTAGAGTTTTAGGGATAGTGATAGAATATTTGGAAGTGACAAACACACTAGAAGCAGAGTTTGGAAATAAGATAGACATATGAACGTTTAACTTTCAGAAGGACAATGGGGAAGTAAATGGCAGAGGGATAAGTTGAAGAGATGAGAGTCATCTCGGGTGAAATGGTTGAATCTACATGAGACTCGAGAACGGATGTGCTCAATGCAAGATCTATTGACGAAGCAAACAATGGAGGACCTAAATCTAGGTGAGCAACAATACTACCTTGATGAAGTCTAATGTAGACTTGCGTAATAGGGAGTCGAGGTGGATGAACATGTGCTTAAACTAGCATCGACTGAATGATTTGATAAACTAAAAGGTTGTTTTCCTCGACCGAAGAGACAGGACGAAAGATGCAAACGAAGGAGAAAGAAAAGATCCAAGTATAATTTGGGTAAAAAGAGAAACAACAGTCAATCTTATGAGCTAGTTGGCTAATAGAAAGAAGAATGAAGGCAAGGTCAGGGACTGAAATACTGAGGATAATTAAGTTGATGGGGTAAGATTGACAGAACTAGATCCAAGTATACATGAATAGGAATCATTAATGGTGGTAATATTGATAAGGCGGTAGATGAATTATAAGTAGAGAAGAGTTGACAGTTTCCTGTCATGTGATTAATAGTACCAAAATCTTTAGCTCATTTGGAGGAAGCAGAGATAAGGTACATATCTCAAGCACCTGATGTGACAAGTCCATGCACATATTAGATGGAATTCTTCTGTAACTTGCAGTATAAAACAAATTATGTATACTCTGTAGTAGAAACCATAACCATGTTGGTCAATTCAGAATCACCACTAGTATCATCCATAAAGTATCTTCAGAGAATCACTAGAACACCAAATGCAATTCCCAGAGCAAAAAAAATTAGACAAAATGTCACACAAAGAATATTCAAACCAAGAAAAGTTAACCAAGAGAAACAGCAGCCTCATCAAAGGCTTCACGATAAAAACCACAAATTCCATGATGATTTATAGATGCAGCAACCGAACAAATATGAAGTAAATCACACCAAGGGCGAATGATGTCCACAAATCACACAAAATGGTCACCAAAGTGTTGGAATAGATTTCCAACCACGAAAGCAATGAAAAAAATTAAAGAAACCATGTTGGAGAGTCAAAGAAAATACCAGATGATTAGACTCGACCAAGATCTTGGCTAGAATAGGTTGGAAATAGGCCATCAACGCTAAACGAAGAATACAACAACAACCAAACCTTATCCCACTAGGTGGGATATGCTACATGGATTGCACAATGCCATTGTGCTCTATCAATAACCAAATCTTTAGATATATTATTCACTAAAAGATCTCAATCTACAACTTCACTGAGTGTACGCCTGAGTCTCTCCCTTTCTTTCTTAATTGGACTCCAAACTGTTTGATCTATCCTCCTCACTGGCACATCTAATGGCCTTCTTTGGACATGTCCAAACCACCTCAAATGATTTCTACCATTTTCTCACTGATATGTGCCGCTCTAACTCTATTGCATATATGGTCATTCCGAATCTTATCCTTTCTTGTATGACCACACATCCATATCAACATCCTTATTTCAGCTATCTCTATTTTATATTCATGTTGTCCCTTCAAAGCCCAACATTCACTACATTATAATACTTCTGGTCTTATAGCAGTGCCATAAAATTTCCCTTTTACCTTACGGGGTACTTTCTGGTCTCAGAGAACTCTAATAGCTTTCCTCCACTTATACCGTTCCGCTTGAATTCTATGGTTGACGTCATCATCAATCTCATCATCTTATTGTATAATTGATCCCAAGTATTTAAACTTTGTCATTTAAGGGATTGTTTGATCTCCCAATTTAACCTCCAAATAAGCTCTAAGTTGTCTATTTACAAAATTGTAATACATATATTCTGTATTACTTCTACTTAGACGGAAACCCTTTGACTCCAGAGTGTTTCTCCATAGCTAAACGATGAATATTCAATAAAAAAATTGCCAAAAAACTAAAGCAGTTAGTAGAATCTGGAAATTCTTGAAAACACATCGGAATTTCAAAAACCACCAAACCTAATCGCAATCTCCTCAAGAACATGTTGAATATGCAGAGGTGACATCAAATAAAGGAGATCTGGCAAGAAAAAAAATGTGCTAGGGAAAATATGACGGATGAACATTACGAGTAAACAGTGACGATGAACAGTGCAAGAACAATACCCAATGAGAAGTAGGCTAATAGTGTTCTAGATTTGACTGAAATAGAAGCCAAAAAATTGAAGAAAAAATGACCTAGTTGCGTCATGATACAATGTAAACTTTAGAGCCAAAATAATCTGAATTCTATATCTATTATGATGTACAATAATAAATGAAAATAAACCTCCCTAATTATAATCCCTGGTAGTTGGGATTGATTTTGATTATAGTCAATTAAATATATTTCCTAAAATATGTTATTTATTAACACTCTCAAACTGGACATGAGTAAAGCTTGTGATAAATCAGAATGGGATTTTCTAAAGTGCACTTTGTTGAAAATGAGGGGTTTTTGTGATTTTTGAGTAGCTAAAATTTTTGAATGCATTTGTTCTGTCAATTTTTCTGTCATGATGTCTAGTAAAAAAGTCTCAAAAGTTAATCCTTTTAGAGGTCTGAGGTAGGGTAATAACCTTTCTCCCTACTTTGTTTGTTTTGGTCGACAACGTGCTTTCAAAAATGATAGAGGGATATGAGCTTTGTGGTTTGCAAATGACTGTGTTTTTCCTTCAGGGCTGGTTTAGATTATTGCAGATATTTAAGGGATATAAGTGATATCTATTGTAAAGCTCATGGGCAAGTCGTATGGGTAAATCTTGTTTGTTCTTTTCTTCAAATACCCTTGATTTGTTGAAAGAAGAAATTGGTCAAGTTTTTCAAATTCCTTTAGTTAATTGTCCCCCGGGTGATTATCTTGGTTTCCCTGTCTCTTGGGATCGATAGATCTAAATCCCATTCCCTTAATTTTGGTGTCTTCATGTCCGCATGAGTCCTTAGAATCCATGAAGGTTGCACATGTTAGAAGTGGGCAGCAGTGGAATTTAATTCCATTAAAGGGTTGGGTGTCAAAAGAGGAAAGGGCTACTATTTCTAAGACTATCATGGCAGCGTTTATGAGAAGAGATAAATGGATTTGGACAAGCGGAATGAATGTTTTTGTATATTAAAAGAGGGATATGCTATTGTAAAATCTCAGATATTAAGTTCTTTGATAAATGTCCCATCTTCTGATCATAGGAAACTGTGGAGGAAAGCATGAAACTTATAGTTCCATATAGGATTAGGAATTTTGGGTTTTGAAAACTTCTAAGAAGGGAATTGTTGTGCAACTTATCAAATCAATCAATCAAATCTAAAATACAAAATCTCTTCCACCAAATTACTCTCATAAGACACAAGTTACTGTTCACAATGGGGATTTTATCCGGTGTTACGGAGAAATTTTATGCAGTTTCGTGGGTCTCATGCTTGGAGCATTAATGGCTATGTGATGATTCATATAAGACAAAACCTCATTGGGCTTCCTTCTAACAACAAGGCAACAATTAATGCATGCAGTAGATGGTTAGACAAGCCTTCATTAAATTACTCTCATAAGACACAAGTTACTGTTCACAATGGGGATTTTATCCGATGTTACGCGGAAATTTTATGTAGTTTTGTGGGACCCATGCTTGGAGCATTAATGGCTTTATGGTGATTCATATAAGACAAAACCTCATTAGGCTTCATTCTAGCAAGAAGCCAACAATTAACGCATACAGTTGATGGTTAGATGAGCCTTCATTAGTGGCTGTGTGGTAATTCATAAAAGACAAAACCTCTATAGGCTTCCTTCTAACAATGAAGGCAACAATTAATGCATGTAGGAAATGGTACAAGCCTTTATTTTTTCCCCAATTTTTTTACTATGTTTCAAGAATTATCATTCAAAATTTTGTTCCTACCATTCATCTTGGAAGGGAAATTCAAAATTCAAATGATTTTCAGCCACTCACAACTAAAATATAAGGAATGTTTTTTTTGAAACCCAAAGCATCTTCATGGCCTTATCACTAACCTCCACCCACGGCAACCTCCTTCACTCTCGTGTTTCCCGGCCCAGAGAGAGAGAGAGAGACTTGAGAGATTCAAATTGTAAGGACTAAGGAGGTAGAAAGTAGTGTAAAAAGCCTGAGTATGCTATGACAGGTTGCTTGAATACCATTTCCCCCCTTTTTATACGAAGCTCACGCCTTCACCGCATCTGATCCCCTTTACATAGAAGATATCATATAGGAGTATCATATATAATCATAAAATTCCAACAATTTAATTATACTCCCTCCGTTTCTAATTATAAGATCGGGTTGATTGTTTTAAAAAAAAATATGGATGCAAAATAAATCATCTTGAATAGTTTACATTTATTGTTTTCCTCAAAACTTATTTATTTTATTTATAAACTAACTTATTATCTAATTACATGTAGTATATATTATAATTTAGTTGTCTAATTTACTTCATTAACCTTCACAAAAAAATCAACTTGATCTAAAAATTTAAACTTAGGATAGGGGAAGTATTATATAGCTGCACGTTCTTCTACAAGCCTATAATCATATCCTTTTTTTTTCAACAGCCAATAATCTTATTTGATGGAATCCCTTATAATTAATTACAGTTATATGTGTGTGTGGACATATATAATATGAAGCGGTTTTCTTCTTTCATTACTTATTTAAATATATGTTACTCTCTTGGGTCCTATAATTATAAGGGTTAGTTTTTTTTTATATTAAGGAGGTAAAATAAATCACTAAATATTAATAGTTGGTACATGTAATTAGATTATATGATATTAATTTATAATTAAAATAAATTACATGTAATTAGATTATATGCCATATTCTGAGTCCAAGAATATGTGAAAAAGAATTATAACAAAAGTCATTGTTATGCTAACAATGCATATTTATTAAACTTGATAACAAATATGGCAACAAGGTTATCTTGTATTCATTCCATTTGAAAATGCAGACAGGAAATCCATTCCTGGAACCGAACTTCTCCACACAAACTCCAATGTTTTGTGCAGCAGCATCCCAATACCAAACTTTTCAACTGCCAGCATCAAGCCCATGTGATAACTTCTTGAAGGCTGCTGGTTGTTGACTTTTCTCATCACAAAGATGGGTGGCCTGTTTGGGTGCTCTTGTAGAATGGCTTTCGAGAAAAAAAGTAAAGAAAATGAGTTTAGGGAATAGATTTTGAGTAGATTTTTTTTAAAAAAAAGAGTGATTTTAATAAAATGATAATGTTTGGGTGATGATTATCATAGACCTATATTTATATATTTATGGTGCGCGCATATGTATATTGTTTATATAATTAATTAATAGTTAAAATTCTTATATCTAAAAAATATACATCTAATCTATTTATTGAAAAAAAAAAACATATTTATCATCATAGGAGCAAATTAAATCGTCCTAAATATAAGACCTCTTTATAGTCATTTCTAACTTTTTCTCAAATTATCCTTATTAATGACCATCAATAATAAACATACAAAAGAGAGTATACTTGAGAAGTAATTGAATAATGTTATTTTTTGCCTGATGATGAGACCAAACATTGGCAACAAATTAGTAACAAATGTTGCTTATAAGAAGCTACTGTATTTCTTAAACTTAAACCATATTTGAGAATTTTTTTTATATTTTTTCAAGTAATTCACTAATTTTTTTCACTCAACATAAAATTAGTTAACTCTTATATTTAAAACTGCAAGAAGTATAATGCTTTCTGAAGATTCTTATTGTTCATCAACTAATTGCTTAACTATAGGTTAATTTAGAACTCAAACCCCTCACATGTTTTTTCAAAATCCTTTCATTCGGACGTTGCAGTCATTATAATTGAGTCTTGCAACATTGTTATGGTGTTCAGAGAAGGGAGTGTAATACCATGTCTGAGAACTCGAAACCTCTTAAAGCATATGTGAAAAAAAATAATCCAGATAGCTATTTGGTTTTATTTGGTTTTTGGAGGGGTGAAGCTCTAGAATTATTAAAATTGTTGAACACCACTCATTCATAGTATGATTCTAATCTACTAATGAGTGCATCTCAAAATGTTCTAATAATAATTATAATTTCATTCTAAAAAGAGTTATCCTTGAAAATGAATTCTCATTTTCAGTGGCAATATACAGGAGGGAATAGGAACGAAGAAAAAGACGTATACATCGAACATAGTTTTTTTTTTGGGTTGGGGGGGGGTTAAGCTATGCACATATAAATAGCTCTGAATGATGAGCTAAGTCTATAAAAGATACCCTCCTTGCTAGAAGCAAATCATTGAAGAAGAAGATTATGATTCAATGTACTGTTTGATTGATCAAGATTGCCACAAAAACACCTACCAATCAATGAGATAAAGTTTGTAGTTAGTGGTCATGAGCCAACTACATTGACAGTTTATAAAGAGTAAGGAAAAAAGACAGGTGAAACAATTCATTAAGAGTGAAGATATAGGTAAATACCCTTATATGAGGAAATTGATATTTATTAAACTAATATGAACATTTGGTATGTGAGCAAGGGCAGGCCAATTAAAACCCTCTAATTGCCATCCATAACTTTTCGTTAAAGCAGAGCACCCACTAACGTAAAGAATTTTCAATGATGTAAGGCTCTTTAGTGAGTTGGGAAGTGATGCCAAAGCATGGCAATTATCCAGTCTTAGCTCTTGCAACGATGTGAGGTTTCCAATGGACTCTGAAAGTGATGCTAAAGCAGGGCAAAACCAGAGATATAGATATTGCAATGATATGAGGTTTCCAATGGACTCTGGAAGTGATGCCAAAGTATCACAAAACTCGAGACTTAGACTTTGCAACGATGTGAGACTACATATCCACTCTGACAATTGTTTCCCCTGGAATCCCATAACAGATAGTAATTTGATTGTGTGATGTGGCTCTAAAGCTTCTAAAATCATCTCATCCTCCTTGTGCTCCTCCAAGTCCTCCTCCTCCTTAGTTACCCAATGTAAGAACAATGATTCAAGATGTTGTGTGTGAATTAGAAACTTTGATGACTCAACCTCCTTTATATTACTCCGCAGCCTTTGAAGCTGTTCAATTTCGAGTCTTCCCCTCAACCAAATCAGATTGCGTAGCTCACTTACCCTTGCACCCCCACTCTTCCTTTCGCCCACCACAAAGTTGGTCAGCGTTTGGATATTAGTCAGACTTCCCAAACCGCATGGCATACATACCAGTGAATCACAGCCATACAATTCAAGATGTCTAAGTCTTACCAATCTCTTCACATCTTTGGGCAATTCTCTTAATGCTCCACAATAATTAAGTTTCAACGTCAATAGGTTATGTAACCTGGTAATTCGCCGTGGAAGCCTTTTAAGTGCAACATTCTCACTTAAGTCAAGATATCTCAAATGCTTCAAGTCTTCGATACTCTTTGGAATTACTTCCAACCCATAACCGTGAAGATCCAATACACGTAATTTCTTCATTGTTACAAAAGTTGGCATAGTAGTTACTATCATAAAAAATCCTATATCAAAATCCAAAATTGTTCTGACATTTTTGGTCTTGACATTATCAACCTTAACCTTCCAATCCCTAAGAAAGTGAAATGACATGTGACGGATCCCATCACCAATGTTCTCTTCTTTTAACCTTTCACTAGTGACAGAGAAATATTCAGTTTTAGAGACTGATTGTGCTAGATCATGAATGAGGTCATGCATCTTACACGTCAATATGTCACCAAAATCATCTTGCATCACATCTTGAAACAAGCATCTTGACAATAACTGCATGAAGTACTCCTCCCCAACATCTTCCAAGCGCCTATTTTTGTCTAAGGGATGAATAAACCCCTCAGCCATCCATAGCCGAATAAGCTCTTCTATCTCAATGTTATAGTCTTTTGGAAAAAGAGAGCAAAATGCAAAGCAATTTTTCAAATGGGAGGGAAGTTGATCATAACTAAGTTTAAGGATAGAAAAGATTCTGTTACCCTCATCAGGTTCTATCTTTGCAAGTTCATTGTTCCTAAAATATAACCATTCACTCACTCGCTTTTTGTTGTATAATAGGCTGCCAATAGTTCTAATTGCTAGGGGAACTCCAGCACATTTGCCCACAATATCCCTTCCAATATCTACCAACTCTTGATTATCAAGTTCTTTCCCCTCGCGAAAAGCCTCTCTACAAAATAACTCCCAAGAGTTCTTATCATTCAAGCCTTCTATGGAAATAAGAAGATGCGAGTGTGTGATCATTATTTGTGCCACATCCTTACTGCGTGTGGTCACAAAGATCACACTTCCCTTTATTCCTCCCTTCAAGATGTTTTCTAAGTCAACCCATTCCTTACGCTCCTTATTCCAAACGTCATCTAACACAAGCAGAAAACGTTTACCCTCAATCGTATTCCTTAATTCCTGTACCACTTGGTCCATCTCATCATATTTCTGCCCAATGATTTTTTCAGCTACTCTCTTAAAGTTAAATTTATTATCAGTGGATTCATCAGCCACACAAACCCACTTCATTAGCTCAAAATGCCTTTTGATAGCCTCATCATTATAGACTCGTTGGGCAAGTGCAGTCTTCCCCATTCCCCCAATCCCAACTATGGCTACCACTGAAACATTAACATCGTCAGGGGGATTTAAAAGGATGCCAACAAGTTGCATCCTTTCGTTGTCTCTCCCTATAACATCTTCCTCCCTCACAAACGAGTGGGTTTGCCTCCATTCATAATTAGACTCATCAATGGAAGAGATTTCACTCAAATGCAAACTTTTCATGTCATTGGAAATGCCATCAAGTTTCTTCCTGAGGGCCTTGATTTCATGGCCCAATTTGGTAGCACAAACAATTCGATTGGATTTGGAGAAGAATATACGTACCTCCTTCCCCATTTTGCCTTTGGTCATCACTTCCCTCGCAAGCTCATCAGCATAGTAGGCATCCAGCAAGTCCTCTGCATCAAGCAGCACATTTTTTAGCTTCTGTAGCCAATCATTGATTAGTTCACTTCTTGGGGCATGTTTATTAGAGGCCTTTTTCTCAGCATCAAGGAGTAGGGCTTTGATTGCAGTGACCATGCTCTTCATGCTCTCCACATCATCTTGCAAGTTACAAATGATGCAAAGCTCTTCATAAGCCAAAGATCCCAATAGCCCAATGACTTTATCAGCAATGGCTTCCATTGATTCAATGGGCTTTGTATGATGACAGTGATATAAATTATTGTTTGGTGATATGTGATGACGTACCTCCCATAATGAAGCGCACTCATATACATATAGCCTTACTTTGGATGCTTGCTTCATGAGAGCAACAGAATATTTTATGCTTCTGTCGATCAAAGAATTTAAGGACCAAATTCTTTTCTCCACTTGCAAAAAATAATTGATGCAAGGCTGTTATAGTTAAAAGGGAAAAGAATAAGATGATTCTCATATATGCTTTAAGAAATAACTTCACACAACACAAGTAACCTCTCTCTCTCTATATATATATATATGGAGAATATATATATTTTCTTTCTTTCTCTCTTTCTTTTTTTTTTTTTGCCAATATGTGTGTGTATTCTATTCTATCTTGGTCAGCAGGTTACTAAGAATTGTAAACTTTCGATGATGTTAATCAGTCCAAAAGAAGATGCCAAAATTACGTTGAAATTTCTAATGGAGGATTGATATTGGAATTAAAGCAATTAGTTTATTATTACTTTCACATACGGACGGGAAACAATTTTATTTACAAGGAAGTTAGAAGTTAGTATTCCATTCATTTGGGCGGTTTCGAATTCTTGACTTGTGTGGAGAAGCAAATTAAGGAACATCCAAGAGTTTGAGTATGCTTTTACATCCTTTATTAGATTAAAGATTTAAATGATGAAGTCTGATTGTGTCAGTGTCAGCAACCATTTGAGTGGGCCAAAGATACTATCTATCTTTTTGAAGTTTAACATATTAAATTTGTTTAATTTGATTCTAATGTTCCTCCCTCCGGTCACTAATTCAGCAAGAATGGAAATTATTCAAAAGCAACCCAGTTTTTCAACTCTATGTAAAGTTAATCAGGGATAGATCACTGTGTATAGGTGTCAATAATTCAGCAAGACAATTCAGATTTTTTTTAAAAAAAAAAATAATGATATAAATATCTATTTCCAAGGAAAATGGTTTTTCTACTCATAAATACAATAGAGAGTGTTAAGCATATATAGATTATTGAGATATGTTAAATTTATAAAATAGTGATTATTTTTTATAAAAAGGGATTTTTTTTTTTTATAAAAATAAGCTATATTACGAGCATGGTAATCGTCAGCTTTTTCAAATTTTAAAAAAAAACATAGTCCTATTTAGTTTGTTTTTAATGGATGAACACTTCAATGGAGATGTTTTAAGCTATATAGAGGTACATTGGACAGTGTATGGATCATAGGAGGGATAAATATATCTAAATTATTTAGATCTCATTTATATATATGGCTTATGTTTGATTTTTTTAAATGTAATGAGATTTTTAAAGAAAAAAAGTAATTTGAATGGTTTAAAACCAATCTCTTGAATGTCATCGTTGCAAAAAAGATTTTTTATATGCATACTGTTTGCGACTTGACAGAAGTATTGGCATGTATTGGATTGGTTAATGAAGATTTATATGAAGGTGAAGAGTTGATCACTCTACTTATAAATCTGATAGGGCAATTTTGGAAGATGAATCTCTAACTGATTGAGAGAGAGAGAAGAATAATGGCATTCTTGGAAGGTGAATCTCTAACTATTGAGAGAAAGATGAATAATGTTCTAATAAAACAAGGTTTTTTTAATAGATCCTGCATACAAATAATGTCGAGAGAGCTTAATGTTTCTTTCTTACGTAACATGGGTTTACATATAGCTCTATTTTATTTTTTGATGTTTTAAGAAAGATTTTAAAATAGATTCTCATTTTTTTAAGGTAATATTGAATAGATAAAAAAATATAATATCTTACTAGGCAAACACATGCCTATACCAGTTGTGACTTTGTTTGTAAAGCAATTGAAGATGCTAATGCATTCAAAAACTTGTACAATACTGAGTTCCTTGACACCGTCAATAGCTCAGGTCTACCACTACACAAATTATCACTAAAGGTTGAAGAACCAATCATGTTGTCAAGAAACATTGAACAATCTTTAGGACTTTTAATGGTACATGCCTTCGTGTCACAGTGTTGGGTGCCTCAGATTGAAGCAGTTACCCTTACGATTCTCACCCAAATGAAAAGGTTTTGAGCCATAGAATGGTCATGAATTCATAAGAGTCACGATGGCCATTCAAGACGAGAATAAGGCCCAGTTACATTGTCTTTGCAATGACAATCAATAAAAATCAAAGGGTCCTTGAGAAGTGTTGGATTGGGCAACTTTACATAGCATTGTCAAGAGTTGGGACAATGGACGGGTTCAAGAGTTTTGTCCCAGAACATGGGGTTGATGGTAAAAAGATTACCACTAAAGTAGTCTACAAGGAAGTCTTCCGTAACATATAACAATGTGCACAAGTTGATTGTTGTTTTTAAGTTATGAGATGTTATGTTAAGCATTTACAATATGTAAAACAAGTTTCCCATTAACATTTCCCATTTGGATTTTCACTTTTATTATTTCAAGAATGTAACCCAAATGTAATTAAATTCCTCCGCGCATTGCGCGGGTTAGCACCAGCTAGTTTATGTTTATGGTGCAATGAAAGGGTGGAATCTATCTCCCATCTCTTCATTTTCTGTTATTGGGTGGGTCCTGTTTGGTTTGGAAGTTCCTTCGCTTAAAAAATTTCACAGAATAGTAATGCTCTATTTGATCAATGGATTGCAGCAAATCTTTGTGATATGATCTGTCTCTGTGGAAAAAAGCTTTTATCTCTGTATCATTAATTATTATAGTATATATGGACAAGCTCTCCTATCCATTGTTCAATATTTCTCAAGCAGGGAATTTTCGGCGAGTTTTGGGATGCGAATGGATGATCTGTGATTGAAAATTCTCAGTGTTACCAAGAAAAAGCCAGTGAACGAAATAACAGTAACCTGTCCCAATAGGTAGTAACAAAATCAATTTAGAATCTGCATTTGATGTTAATAATGGGATTGGTGTTGTCTCTTTTCTTGTCAGTGATTCAAATGGTTGGAGAATCGAGCTTTCAGAATTGCTCAAGCTTCTTCTCTTTTGCAAAAGGAGTTGCACTCCTTGATGCTATTAATTTCACCTCTTCTAATCAGTTAGATTATGTTATCTTTGACCCCAGAACCAGGTTTTGATTAACTGTGTCACCAACAATGGAATATCACCTAACTGGAATTTTGAGGCTCTTTTTGAGAATATAAATTACCCAAGGGAATTAACTAGAAAACCATTCTTGTGTTTGGATTATTAGGGAAGCAAATTTGGCAGCAGATTAAATTGATAAAGCTTCTTCGAAAAGGTCTTGCCCATGGCATTGTGTAACTGAAACAGTACGTACAGCTGCCTAAAATTGATTTTGGAGAGAGATAGAGGTGGAAGTTATTTTAATCCTGGAGGACAAACTCTTGTTTTTTCATGCTGTAATTTTGGTTTTCTTTTTAATCGCGGAGGACAAACTCTTGTTTTTTCATGCTGTAATTTTGGTATTCTTTTCTTTTTCGTTCCTATTTCAGACTTCTTGCTGGTATGTTTTTGTGGGAGTTATTAATCTATTGATTCCATGTTTGCTGGCAAAAAATAAGAAGAGAGGGAGAAGAAGGAGCTTACAGAATTTTCATACTTCAAGCAAAATGTTTAGAATACTTGATTCAACTAAATGAATCAGAACTCTTACAATTTGAATTACAAACTATGTCCTATATTTAGAATGGAAAGGGTATTGGTATAAAAAAAAGAATTGGAAAGGGTATTAAACATTAACCACATCTTTTAGACCATAATGAATTTGGACCTGCAAAGCACAGCAGTACCGAACAAGGCCTTTGTTCACCACTGCCATAGCAGTCAAATTAAGCAAATATAAGAAGATTTAGCAAAAGCACATGTCAGTGCTTAGAAAAGTTTGATACGTGACAGAATAATACATAAGCAGAATAAAATACAACTATTCACATTACAAAATTTGGATTTCCAATCTCCTACAAATACAACAACAGTTTGAACCTATTCATGGAATGGCCCAAAAAAAAAAAAAAACAAAGAAAAAATGAACCTTCAGGACGGATCACTTTCTGCACTCAATTGAACACAATCATCTTTTTTTCAAAGTTACAACAGTTCAAAGAATGAATTAACATGGCATGCAATTACCTAAAACCTGACAGAAATCTCTGCATTTGATCCTCATTTAATCCACGTGGTTAACTACTGAAAAAACCAGGACCAGCCCGGGAAAGAAGCTCCTGCCCAGCATCCTTGCCCATCTTGACCATATCTTCATCAGCCTATGGACCAGTCCTTGATGTCTCAAGAACTACATCGAGAGAATCAAAATGCCAAGCTTAGTTAACTGTATGAATTGTTGTGAATGATTAGAAGTTAGATGAAAGTCTCATTACATAATAGTAAAATATATTTTTCGTCTATATTCATACATGTTTATATTTGGACCTTCCACTTCTTTTAAAAAAAAAAAAAGCCCAATAACGCAATGTTTGTTCAGGTGTCACGTCTCCATGTAAAATTTATCAGCAAATTCAGCAGTCTCATAACTCGAAAGCCAATGTTAAATGTTCATTTATGGTGTTAGATAAGTAAATATAGTTTAAGTTATTGATTAATTATGAAATGGGGAGATCACATTGAAAACTTCATAGAACTAGAAGGACCCAAATTGCATTTTCAAGCCTTAAATGAGCGAAAACGAAGTTGTCCATACCGCGAGTTCCATCAGGAGAAGCAACCAATCCTCTAGATAAACAATCACCATCATTATTTCTGCAAGCATAACCAGCAATGGGGGTCCGGCAAGACCCATCCAGGGTCTCAAGGAAGGCCCTTTCAAAATCTACAGCCAGTCTTGTCTCTTCATGATTTAATGAAGCAAGGTATTCTGCCTGAAGAAGAAGCCAACCAACCAAAGAAAATTTCAAGTCTTCTGAAACTTGAAATGAATTATATTCTCAGGCGGAGTAACACATTGATGAGACAAAGGAATCAGTTAAATTAAGCAAATATGCAATCTGAGTATCAAAATTAAAATTTTCAACTTAGAAACTTCAGATGTCATTGAACTATTACAATTAGAGAGCAATTAAAGAGCAAATAGAGAAGTAATACCAAAGAAAAAAAAAAGTGAGTAATTTTGGGGGTATCATTAAAATGTATGTCGAGTTTCAAATTTATTAGAGTTAGTTATTTATGCAATCCAAAAAAAGAATTAGTTATTTAGAATGTGTAAGGGCTTGCTAAATAAATGAAATAAATTTGGTTTCAATGCTATACATAATATAAAAAGGTTTGGTTCAGTTTTTTAATAATAGAGACTCCTAATCAAAGTGATGTGAAATGTTGTGGCTGATGCCTTTGAGTTTCTAATATATTTAAATATCAATTAATTCTTTAATAAAATGTAAAAGTAATTGTTGAATAAAATCATTTTTCTAAAGATGACACTCTCAGGACTTGTAAAAGAGTAAAACTAATATTCTTAGGTTTCTTAATAATGACTATGTTGTCATTATTGCCACAAAAAATCATCTTGAAAAATGAAGAGGCACGAATTACATTATGTAACAATTCAAATGACAATAATTATCTTTAGCAAATTTTATTTCCATCATCATATAACATTTATCTCAAATTCCATTGAGTTAAACGTTAATTTGTTGGACTTTTGATGTAGATTTATCATCAATCACTTTGTGGAGTTATTCACTGAATTATAAGAAAAATGAAAAGATATCTACATTAATTAATACTTCCTCCAATCCTAAATAATAAATATAGGACATAGTTAACTACTTTGATAAGATTAAGTTAGTTAATATGGTATGTTTTTCCCAAAACATCTCAATCATCTTCCCTCATTCCCTCTACATCTCTTACTTGATTATTATCAGAGGAACACCAATAAGGATAATTTGGGAAGAAGTTGATAAAAATTGTAATTAGATCATATATTTATGACCCAGAAGATGGAAGACTAAGGGATGTTGTATGGTACCCTGAAATAAGAAAAGTTATATCAACCTCGAAATCCCATATAGTGAGGTAACTTTAAATGGATTTATATGCTATATATTATGAACTGTTGTCATATTTTTCTACATCCTTTGGATATGATATAAATTTTTAAATTGTATCCACTAGATGAGATATGTTTTGAATATATAATTGTTACAATGTATACTTCTTAGTTCAAATATAATTTAATAACACACGTAATTATAGTTAAATTCTTTTTGGTTGGAAATAACTATTGTTAAATTCAACAAATATTCTTTATGATTCAAATATCTTTACTGAACAAAAATAAGTTATTATTCATTTCTTAAAACCATAAATATACCAAACAAAAATGTAACACAGATAAATTTAGAATAAACAATACAATCCGTACAGAGCACAGGAAATTACATCTTATTCAAATATAATTTGGATCATATTTATATTTTTATCATATGTTTGATTGTTTTGGTTAGCAACGGGAGGTTTAGAAGTGGAAAAAATATTTGAGAGAAATGAGGCCTGCAAGCTCTTACGTTAAGGACCAGGACTCTAAAACGACACTAGTTTTTGGAGGCATAAATGGGCTATACATGTTTCATCATAAAAGAATATCCCTCTGTCACATATTATAAGGTTTTTTTTATTGAATTATGGGTTCTTAAGAAACTGTTAAAGTTAGTTAAAAAGCAATAAATATGTAGGAGACACAATTTTATTCCCAAAAATGCCCTTATTTATGGAAGAATAAGAAAGAGAGTAATAATAAAAAGGAAAAAAGAGAATATATAGGGATAAATGATGCAAAAGAAAAAAAGTTATGAGAGGGAATAAAATATAACTGAAGGGAGATAAAATTCTGACAAAGTCATGTTGTATTTCCAATCCTTTTTAAATGCCAAAAGCATATATGGTGTGAAGAAGAATAGAAGCATCGTGTAGAAGAAGAAGAAGAGTCCTGGTGCCAACAAGAAGAAGACGTAGTGTGAAGGTGTGAAGAAGAAGAGGCATCACAATGCTCCATTTCTTTGCTTTGATAAGAGTGCCATCTCTTTCCCTCCTCTCCTTAAAATAAAGCTGACTCAACTTTTTAAATAACATATTTATTAAGGGTAATATTAGAACAAAACACATTATTATTCACACCAACTCAAATAGAATATTATATTTTGCGACAAAGTTATTACAAAAAATGCATCTAATATTATGGAACAGAGGGAGTATTAAATAAATTGTAAAAAAAATTAGCTGAAATTGTTATCCTCATTTCCTCAATATTTTTCAATCGAATTTCCCTCGTAACCATTTCCTAATCCTACCCTACATTTCCCTTATACGGCTAACAGACCATTAGTCTTTACCATTAAAAATTTTCTTAATGCAATAATAAGTTGGAAGAAGGAAATGCGCATTTGCTCACAATCGCATAAAAGGATTTGACTAATACCATATTTCCCCAACCATTGCCCACACAAATCTACAAATTTCGGCCATTTCTTACCCACGGATCTTACCCAACCAAGAAAAAAAAATTGAGTTAATAACATGGACATTACATATAATTTCAAAAAAAAAGTTATATGATAGTCCATCTAAAGGTTTTATCAAGATGTTATATTTTTCTTGAAATAATTGATAACAAAAATTGAAAGAACTAAGTCTAAATCCTTGAAACAAATTATTGATTGAAGCACACCTATTATTAGTTAGGCACCAAAAGAGGATTCTTATTTGAAAAATGATAAGCCATTGATCAAAGCAAAGCTATGAGGAAAGAAATGTAAGATTTTAGTTCAAATAAAATATCTAGACGATTATCAATACCACTTGAGACATGGCAAAACCAAAATGGTTCCCAATTCCTAATCAAGCTATAAAGAGTTTTTTTTTTTTTCTAGGTTGTTGGAGCCAGTTTTTGCAGACTACGCCATTATATATCAAAACCTGAATTTCCTTGAAACACGAATGTGATCATTTAGACTTCTTTCCTTGCTTCTTCTCGATAACTTCATCAATGTACAATATACCTTTGCCTTCGTAGACTTCAGGTGGCTTACAACTGCGCAAAGTAGCAGCAAATTGGTGACTGTATCCCAATTTGAGATACAGGAGATGCCCTTGAGATTCAGCTCTGGCTTTGTATCCAACACCCACAATCTTGAGAAAATGAAAAAACTTGGCTTCCGTTTAACTTTCACAAAATTTATGACCTAATTATCCACACAACAAAGAATTATATAAGGGCAAAGATGCAAAAATACCACTTGTAAGTTGTCAAAAGTGCAGTTGGCACCATAATAAAAGTTTGGGTGCAAAAATACCATTCATAAATTGAAACAGCGTAAAAATACCACTTGTAAATTTTTATGTCTGTATGACTTAACCCTCTGTTAGTATGAAGATGTGGCAGATGAATTGCCGTACTTTCTCTTCACCACATCATTGTGCCATGTCACCTAAATCAGTCAACATGCACATTAACACAGTCAACGTTACTCATTTTAACGGAAAAATTTACGAGAGGTATTTTTGCACCTAAACTTTTATTATGGTGCCAACTGCACTTTTAAAACTTACGAGTGGTATTTTTACACCTTCTCCCAATTATATAAAGTCAAGCATACACAATGTAAATCAAAGACAAACATAAAAGGAGCTGCAAGTCATTTTATATTTTGTACCCAAAATTTTTTTCAATTGAGTATGATTCGGAGATGAAAAGTCAACAAATTACATTGATCTTCCCCAAGGGTTAGTGGAACTTTATGCATGTAATCCCTCTCGTTTCAAATTTTACAATGAATAATATCCTTCAATGAATAATAATTTCAACTTTATGCATGTAATCCCTCTAGTGGTGAAATTACAATTATTATAGTGATCTTCGTACAATTAAAAGGTACTTGGAGAATGACTAAAAGTATTCTGAAGGTCAGAGTACGTCAATGCAGAAAATTGTTCATGATACTAAAATAGCACTAGGAACCGTCAATTAATCTTATTCATTATCAAACAAGATCAAGAGTGAGGTCGTTAAACAGAGTAAATACTTTTATTCTGACCTTTTGATGCAATCAATAATACAGCAGTTGAGGGTGAATGTGATGAGATGAATGAGAACCAAACAAATTAAAGGGAGCCAATCTAAGAAAATAACATAATTAATAGTCGCTACTCCAAATTTAAAAATATAAAAATGCACAACATTTAATACAGCATATCTGAGCCGTACTTACAAGCAAACAATGCGAAAACTGATCAAGAGCCAATTTGATGGTTAAACAACTTTTCTCAACCAAATACAGCATACAACACATGCAATAAAATAATTACAGGTTTTGTAAAATAACGAAGTCTCAGCAGCTGCTTGATCTCTTTCTAAGATCCACCAGTTAGCGAGTTTATTTCAGAATGTGTCACATACGTTTGATGTGGCTATTGGATCCATTTGGCAATACTTGAGAGGGATATAACTTGATTTCAATGCACCAAAAGAAAAGCAATATTGTGAAGTCTATTATCTTCTACTGTAATCAATAAACAATATCACGTTTTTTCATTACATTTCTTAACATTAAAGTCATTTCTCATTCACAAAATTATATTTTCATTCCATTCCGGTATGGGTACTAAGCAGTAAGCATCCCCTTCACTCATGTGCATTATACAGCAGGACAACATTAAGTAATGAGAAACTCACTGTTGGTTACCATTATTATTGTCTGGTTAATTTTATTTCCTGATTTATGTATCCAGTCAAATCAATCTCTTAATGCTTGGATCCTTATCCCCTCCCCCCAACCCCCAAGACAAGATTTAAATTTTGATGCCTGATCGCGAGGGACAAAAATGGGTAGATATTCTGTAACCACTATCAACTTACTATTGGGAGTGAACTTCAACAATCCATAAAACTACTTCAGGATGCAGCATCCTCAATCACTTTTATTAGTCTTTATCAAATAAGACCAAGAGGTGGGGTATTTGAAGTTTGAACGCAAATGAAGTAAATATAAATATGTTCTACATCTGACTTTTTCATCCAATGATGCACAAGACAGCAGTTAACAATGATGCAGACAGTAAATTTCCAATGTCCATTAAAATCTGTGACTTTCAAAAACAAACAATACAAGGATGCTTCAAAAAATCCCCTTTTACTGGTTCCACAGAATAGATAAAATAGACAGCTCCACGATCTTGCACATACTACAGATTTCACAGTCAGCTTGTTAATCGGCTGAAATTAAAAACAGCACTGCTTAAGTTAAGCGAATACTAACATTGAAATTACTACATATTGATATCATAGGCGGACCTAAATAAAACTACCCCACTGAAGTCTTTGAAATATGCATAGTTGGTATCATACCCTTTTGATTTTTGTTCCAGATACTTTAACAAAGATGCCTTTTACTAAGCCAATTGATTCAGGCAACTAATCCACGCCACAGAAGAGTGAAAAAGATAACACATTTGCAATTTATGATGTTCCAATAATTTAAATGAAAAAAATAAGAAGCAAGAAATGGTGCGAAACGCAGGGCTAAGAAATGAACAGATGAAACAAATCAAATGTCACTGGGTTTTGAGGGAAGAGAAGAAAAAGCGATAGCATTCTTACCCTTCTTCTATATTTGCAGGAGAAGAACAGCCACGCAGCGCTGATAACGTCCGACGGTGAGCTCGACCAACCAGGGGATGCCGCTTCCCACTTCTCCCTTTACACACAAGAAGAGAAGAATTTTTGTTGGCATTGTGAGATATGAATATTTGAGAATATTTTGGGTTACAAATGCACAGTTCCAAGTAGTCCCCCTCATGTCCATATCATAATGCTCAACTATTTTATGCAAAGTAAAGAAATAGAGTCATTTGTAATGGATAAAAAAAACTGATGATGTTTTAAAATTTTATCCTTTTATCATTTATCATATTCAAAGGAAAATTTATCATCTTAACTTTTATATGTTATCTCTTATACGGTAGACCAAAAAATTCCATATCACCTCTTATATATTATAAAGACAAGATGGAGTAGGCTACAAGAACAATGGCATGTTTGGTTTCATGGTATTGAGAGGCATAGAAATGGAAATAGGGATAGATATGGGAAAAGGTACGAATGTAAAATTATGAAATATTGATGTTTTTTACTTTTTACCAAATTCACCTTCAACTTTAAAAAATGGAAAAAAAAAGGGGGGGAAATCAATTACAAGTCCCTTATAAAGAACTTAATTAACATGAAGTCCCACAAAATCGCATAATTAATCTCACGTCCACGAAGTTGTTATCGCCTGCTCATTCAGTTGTTATAGATAGCTCAAAAGTTGTTACTAAACAAGAGTAAAAAAGTTGTGATCTTTAGGCCACAAGTTATTACACATGCGCTTTAAGTTGTTGTCGTAGGCCAAAAATTTGTTATCGTCTGCTCAAAAGTTGTTAATGACTGAGAATTCAGTGACAACTTTTTGACCAGACGATAACAACTGTTTGGCCTACTATAACAACTTAATGAGCACGCATAACAACATTGTAGCAGGGACCTGAAATTAATTACGCGATTTCGTGGGACCTCATCTTAATTAAATCCCTTACACGGGACCTGTAATTAATTACCCAAAAAAAATATGGCATCTCTTAGATCACCACAGGTGCCAGAGCTACAGTGGCTAACGTTTTCCATTATTTATTTATGAGTATATGATTTTGCCAAATTCAAGTATTGTTAGGTCCACTTATGGGTAGTTCTCCTAAAAATATTTTTACTTTCATAAAGTCAAATTTAAGATGTCAGGCTCAATAAAATGGAGAAGAAAGATTTTAACTGAGGGGAGGGGATGGCAATGTACAAAGGACTAATTTTGTCCTTAAATTTCCAACGAGGGGAGCTAAACCCTACTTGCTTATATTCTCAATCTCATGTTATGTATAGTCTCTAGTATTAAACATCACAAAATGGGTAATGACAACGTCATTGTGTCAAGTCCATTACGTACCCATCCAATACTACATATCAAAAAAGGCTTAAGATCAACACTTATTAATTATTTGGAGAAACCAAATTGTACAGTCAAAGAAAATACCAGATGATCTGACCCAACCGAGATCTTGGTTAGAATACGTCAAAAATAGGCCATCGACGCTAACAACAAAGATCCAATAAAAAAATCATCAGAAAATTGAAGAAGTCATCGGAATCTAGAAATTCCCCCAAAAACACACTAGAATTTCAAAAACTACCAAACATGATCGTAATATCCTCAAGAAAACATCAAAAATGGAGAGTTAACGTCAAATGAAGGAGATCTAGCAAAAAGACGCACTAGGAAAAATCTGACAGATCAACATTACAAGTGAACAGTGACGATGAATAGTGCACGAACAGTACCGATGATCAATACGAATGAACAGTGCACGTAAACAGTGCCGATGAACAATACACGAACTATGTTGATGAACAGTAGGAGAACAGTGTTCCAGATCGAACTGAAATGCAAGCCGAAAAACTGATGAACAAAAAATGACACTTTGTTAGTATTGATTCTGATTCTAATCAATTTAATATATATTTCTTAAAATACTTTATTTCCTAACACTCTCAAAGTGTACATGAGTAAAACTTATGATAAATTAAAATGGGACTATCTAAAGTCCACTTTGTTGAAAATGGAGTTTTTGTGATTCTTGAGTTGCTAGAATTTTTGAATGCATTTGTTCTGCAATATTTCTATCATGATGTCTAGTAAAAGAGTCTCAAAAGCTAATCCTTTTAGAGGTCTCAGGTAGGGTAATCCCCTTTCTCCCCTACTTTATTTTGGTCGGCAATGTGCTTTCAAACATGATTGAGGGATATGAGCGTTGTGGTTTGCAAATGACTGTTTTTTTTCTTTAGGCTAATTTAAATTATTGCAAAAATTTAAGGGATCTAAGTGATATCTATTGTAAGGCTTATGGGCAAGTCGTACGGGTAAATCTTGTTTGTCCTTTTCTGCAAATACCCTTGATTTGTTGAAAGAAGAAATTTGTCAAGTTTTTCAAATTCCTTTAGTTAATTGTCCTTCGACTGATTACTTGGTTTCCCTATCTCTTGGGGTAGATAGATCTAAATCCCATTTTCTTAACCTTGGTGTCTCCATGTCCACATGAGTCCTTAGAATCCATGAAGGTTGCACATGTTAGAAGGGGCAGCACTGGAATTTAGTTCCAATAAAGGGTTGGGTCTCAAACGAGGATAGGGCTGCTATTCCTAAGACTGTTGTGGTAGTGTATATGAGGAGATAAATGGATTAGGACAAGCGGAAAGGAAGTTTTTGTATATTAAAAGAGGGATATGCTATTGCAAACTCTCAGATATTGAGTTCTTGATAGCATACAGAGAGATGTCCAATATAGAGTTCACAAGGCCCAATAATCTGTCCAAAGAGTTCAACAAAGTTATTACTTGGAAACGCTTACATTGAGGACGACATGGATTATTGCTTGGGTGATGACATGGATGATTACATGTGTGGAACTAAACGTGATGCATGGTAGAGCACCCCCAAAGCCACTTTGGAGGAGCCCAATAGAGCTTTAAAATGTCAAATTTGGGACCAAATGCAATGTACAATGGATTGTGGGAGTTCCAGAATGATATTACACCACATTCAAGCCCAAATGGGTGTCATAATGGCCCATACATTTTCATGAACGAAAATATTAATAAGAAGACCCATCTGAACAATTCATGAAGCATTTAGAAGCCTTCCTATTGCACAAATCTGATTGCATTTAAGTCTCTTATTTCATTTCATTAAAATAAGGCCATTTGGCAAATGATTGTTCCAAAAGCCTTTTCATATCTTCCTATTTTAGCTAGCTGACTTTTTCTTCAAGAATAAGTCATTTCTTTGTATGAAATGATGCCATTCAAAATGCCAATCACCATTAATGCACCATTGATGTCTTAGGGTTTTTCTTCTAGAGTATTCCATTGTTGCCTATAAATAGGCTATGCTTTGTACTGAATTTAGAAGACATGAATGAATTGAGACTTGTTTCTCTTATGTGAGCTTTGCTTGCATCTTTGTATTCTCTTGAGAATACTTGACTGTATTAAGGACTGATCATCCTTGTGGTATCTTTGTGGGCTAGGGTTGTAAGAGACGGGTACTCTTCCTCCCATCAATCATTTGTTCCGTTTATTAAGTCTTTCTACTTGTCTTCTAGCTGATCCGCTCCCCCTTAACACATCAGTTCTGTGATGAATGTCCCATCTTCTGATCAACATAGGAAACTTTGGAGGGAAGTATGGAAGCTTACAGTTCCATATAAGATTAGGAATTTTGTGTGGGTATATCTCTCAAATGCGTTACCCACCTTTGAAAACTTCTAAGAAAGGAATTGTTATGCAACTCATCAAACCTAACATACATAATCTCTTCCACCAAATTACTCTCATAAGACACAAGTTACTGTTCATAATGGGGATTTTATCCTGTGTTACGCAGAAATTTTATGTAGTTTCGTGGGACCCATGCTTGGAGCATTAATAGCTATGTGGTGATTCATATAAGACAAAACCTCATTGGGCTTCCCTATAGCAAGAAGCCAACAATTAATGCATGCAGTAGATGGTTAGATGAGCCTTCATTAAATTACTCTCATAAGACACAAGTACTGTTCACAATGGAGATTTCATCCGGTGTTACACAGAAATTTTATGCAGTTTTGTGGGACCCATGCTTGGAGCAGTAATGGCTGTGTGGTGGTTCATATAAGACAAAACCTCGTTGGGCTTCCTTCTAGCAAGAAGCGAACAATTAATGCATGCAGTAGATGGTTAGACGAGCCCTCATTAATGGCTGTGTGGTGATTCATATAAGACAAAAGGGCTTCCTTCTAACAATGAAGGCAACAATTAATGCATGCAGGAAATGCCTTCAATTTTTTCCCCAATTTTTTTTACTCTATTTCGAGAATGATTATTCAAAATTTTGTTCCTACATTCATTTTAGGAGGGAAATTCAAAATTCAAATGATTTTCAGCCTCCCACAACTTAAATATAAGGAATGTCCTTCATGAAACCCAAAGCATCTCCATGGCCTTATCGCAGACCTCCACCCACGGCAACCTTCTTCACCCTCGTGTTTCCTGGCCCCGATGTTTATTTGTTGTTAAACCTAGAGAAAGAGAGACCTAGGTTGAGACATGAGAGATTCGAATTGTAAGGACTAAGGAGGTAGAAGGTAATGTAAAAAAGCTGAGTATACTATGACAGGTTGCTTGAATACCATTCCCCCCCTTTTTTACGAAGCTCATGCCTCCACCGCATCTGATCCCTTTTACATAGAAGATATCATATAGGAGTATCATATATAATTATATAATTCCAACAATTTAATTATACTCCCTCCGTTTCTAATTATAAGATCGGGTTGATTTTTTTACAAAAATTAAGGATACAAAATAAATCATCTTAAATAATTTATATTTATCGTTTTTCCTCAAAACTTATTTATTTTATTTATAAACTAACCTATAATCTAATTACATGTAATATATGTTATAATTTGTTGTCTAATTTGCTTCATTAACCTCCACAAAAAAATCAACTTGATCTTAAAATTTAAAATTAGGATGAGAGGGAGTATTATACAGCTGCATGTTCTTCTACAAGCCTATAATCATATCCTTTTTCTTTTTCTTTTCCAACAGCCAATAATCTTATTTGACGGAATCCCTTATAGTTAATTACAAATATGTGTGTGTGGACATATATAATATGAAGCGGTTTTCTTCTTTCATTACGTATTTAAATATATGTTACTCCCTCAGGGTCCTATAATTATAAGGGTTAGTTCATTTTTTTTAGATGTTAAGGAGGTAAAATAGACCACTACATATTAATAGTTGATACATGTAATTAGATTATATGATGTTAGTTCACAATTAAAATTTTTTAGATATTAAGGAGGTAAAATAGATCACTACATATTAATAGTTGATACATGTAATTAGATTATAGATGTTAGTTTATAATTAAAATAAATTAGATTTCAGAAAAAGGACAAATATACGCAATTTAAAGTTATGTCTTTTGCATCCTTAAATTTTCTAAAAAAAATTAACTGACTCTTATAACTATGACCAGAATATATATAATGGCTAAATGCAATCGGTTTTGGCATTTCTTAGCTTCTCAGCCTCTACTATAAGAAAGACCTTATATGGTTGTATATGGGCCATGGGATGAAAAAAAATAAGGGATAAGGGTCATATTTATCCTAGAAATATTCATTAAGGATAACTGAGTGTTCAAAAGTTTTTTTGAGGATCAATATTACCCCAGAAGTTACCAAAATATAGCAATGTTGCCCCACCGTAATTTGGTGTTGAGAGTCTACATGGCAAAAAAAAAATTCAGGGTTGTATGTGTTGGTGAAACTATGTATATTCAATTTTGTGTATTAAATCGCAATCCTCCCACCGTAACCAGCGGAGAAGTTCTTGCTAGTTTCTTCTAAAAATTACAACCAAGCAAAGGAGGAGGTGTCTTCACAATCCAGTGCTCGACCAAGTCTTCCTATGGTACTCTTGCTCTGGTTTCCTTACTTTAAAAATTTAGAATAAAGCATTTTATTTTGTTATTCACTTATTTGCATATATGATTGTCGCTGTCATTCATGACATGAAAATATTGGTTGAGTTAGTGTTTATCCCTTTGCTTTGGCCCAAATTCAGCTTTGCTATATTTAGGTTGATATATGTTAATCTTCCTTTTGGCTGTTTGACTCCCTCCTAATCACATGCCATATTCTGAGTCCAAGAATATGTGAAAAAGAATTATAACAAATGTCATTGTTATGCTAACACTGCATATTTATTAAACTTGATAACAAATATGGCAACAAGGTTATCTTGTATTCATTCCATTTGAAAATGCAGACAGGAAGTCCATTCCTGGAATCAAACTTCTCCACACAAACCTCAATGTTTTGTGCAGCAGCATCCCAATACCAAACTTTTCAACTGCCAGCATCAAGCCCATATGATAACTTCTTGAAGGCTGCTGGTTGTTGACTTTTCTCATTACAAAGATGGGTGGCCTGTTTGGGTGCTCTTGTAGAATGGTTTTTGAGAAAAAAAAAGTAAAGAAAATGAGTTTAGGTAATAGATTTTGAGTAGAATTTTTTTTTTAAAAAAAAAGTGATTTTAATAAAATGATAATGTTAGGGTGATGATTATCATAATCACTTTTTCATTTACAAATTACTAAAAACGACATAAATTAATATGACAATTTCATAAAGGATAAAATTAAATTTACATCTTTGTTTAAATTTATAAATAATTAATATATTTATATATACATATGTGTGTGTGTGTGTGTATTTTTATATATTTATGGTGCGTGCATATGTATATTGTTTATATAATTAATTAATAGTTAAAATTCTTATATCTAAAAAATATACATCTAATCTATTTATTGAAAAAAGAAACATATTTATCATCATAGGAGCAAATTAAATCATCCTAAATATAAGACCTTTTATAATCATTTCTAACTTTTTCTCAAATTATCCTTATTAATGGCCCCTCAATAATAAATATGCAAGAGAGAGTATACTTGAGAAGTAATTGAATAATGTTATTTCTTCCCTGATGATGAGACCAAACATTGGCAACAAATTACTAACAAATGTTGCTTATAAGAAGCTACTGTATTTCTTAAAGCATATTTGAGAAATTTTTTTTATATTTTTTCAAGTAGTCCACTAATTTTTTTCACTCAACATAAATTAGTTAACTCTTATATTTAAAACTGCAAGAAGTATAATGCTTTCTGAAGACTCTTATTGTTCATCAGCTAATTGTTTAACTATAGGTTAATTTAGAACTCAAACCCCTCAAATGTTTTTTCAAAATCCTTTCATTCGGACGTTGCAGTCGTTATAATCTGAGCCTTGCAACATTGTTGTGGTGTTCAGAGAAGGGAGTTTAATACCATGTCTTAGAACCCGAAACCACTTAAAGCATATGTAAAAAAATAATCCAGATAGCTACTAAGGAGATTGTAGGTTGTAGTTATTTGGTTTTTGGAGGGGTCAAGCTCTAGAATTATTAAAATTGTTGAACACTCACTCATTCATAGTATGATTCTAATCTAATAATGAGTGCATCTCAAAATGTTCTAATAATAATTGTAATTTCATTCTAAAAAGAGCTATCCTTAAAAATGAATTCTCATTTTCAATGGCAATATACAGGTGGGAATAGGAACGAAGAAAAAGGCATATACACCGAACATAGTTGGGGAGGGGTGGGTAAGTTGTGCACATATAAATGGCTCTGAATGATGAGCTAACAAGCCTATAAAAGATACCCTCCTTGCTGGAAGCAAATCATTGAAGAAGAAGATTATGATTCAATGTACCGTTTGATTGATCAGGATTGCCGCAAAAAAACCTACCAATCAATGACAAAGTTTGTAGTTAGTGGTCATGAGGCAACTACATTGACAGTTTATAAAGAGTAAGGAAAAAAGGCAGGTGAAACAATTCATGAAGAGTGAAGATATAGGTAAATACCCTTATATGAGGAAATCGATATTTGTTCAACAAATATCAACATGTGGTATGTGAGCAAGGGCAGGCCAATTAAAACCCTCTAATTGCGGTCCATAACTTTTCGTTAAAGCAGAGCACGACCAAACCCAAAGAATTTTTAATGATGTAAGGCTCTTTACATCATTAAGTTGGGAAGTGATGCCAAAGCACAGCAACCCCCCAGTCTTAGCGATTGCAATGATGTGAGGTTTCCAATAGACTCTGGAAGTGATGCCAAAGTATTGCAAAACATGAGAGTTAGGCTTTGCAACGATATGAGGTTCCCAAAGGACTTTGGAAGTGATGCCAAAGAAGTGCAATGGAAGAGATCTAGCACTTGCAACGATGTGAGACTACATATCCACTCTGACAATTGTTTCCTCCGGAATCCACTAACAGTCAGTGATTTGATTGTGTGAGGTGGCTCTAAAGCTTCTAAAATCATCTCATCCTCCTTGTGCTCCTCCTCTTCTTCCTCCAGTACCCAACGTAATAACAATGATTCAAGATGTTGTGTGTGAATTAGAAACTTTGATGACTCAACCTCCTTTATATTACTTCGCAGCCTTTGAAGCTGATCAATTTCGAGTTCTCCCTTCAACCAAACCAGATCACGTAGCTCACTTACCTTTGCACCCCCACTCTTCCTTTCGCCCACCACAAAGTTGGTCAGCGTTTGGATATTAGTCAGACTTCCCAAACCGCATGGCATACATACCAGTGAATCACAACCATACAATTCAAGATGTCTAAGTCTTACCAATCTCTTCACATCTTTAGGCAATTCTCTTAATCCTTCACAACCATTAAGTTTCAGCGTTAATAGGTTATGCAACCTGGTAATTCCTCGTGGAAGCCTTTCGAGTGCAACATTCCTACTTAAATCAAGATATCTCAAATGCTTCAAGTATCCTATACTCTCTGGAATTACTTCCAACCCATAAGCGCGAAGATCCAATACACGTAGGTTCTTCATTGTTACAAAAATTGGCACAATATATCCTCTCACAGAGCATTCTAGATTGAAATCCAAAATTGTTCTGACTTTTTTGGTCTTGACATTATCAACCTTAACCTCCCAATCCCTAAGAAAGTGAATTGCCATGTGACGGATCCCATCACCAATGTGCTCTTCTTCTATCCCTTCACTTGTGACAGAGAAATATTCAGTTTTAGAAACTGATTGTGCTAGATCATGAATGAGGTCATGCATCTTACATGTCGATATGTCACCAAGATAATCTTGACTCACATCTTGAAGCAAGCATCTTAACAATAACTGCATGAAGTACTCTTCCCCAACATCTTCCAAGCGCCTATTTTTGTCTAAGGGTTGAATGAACCCCTCAGCCATCCATAGCCTAATAAGCTCTACTCTCCTAATCTCATAATCTTTTGGAAAGAGAGAACAAAATGCAAAGCAGTTTTTCAAATGGGAGGGAAGATGATCATAACTAAGTTTAAGGATAGAAAGGATTTTGTTACCCTCAGGATCTATGTTTGCAAGTTCATTGTTCCTAAAATATGACCATTCACTCACTCGCTTTTTGTTGTACAGAAGGCTGGCAATAGTTCTAATTGCTAGGGGAACTCCAGCACATTTGCGCACAATATCCCTTCCAATATCTACCAACTCTTGATTATCAGGTTCTTTCCCCTCGCGAAAAGCCTCTCTACAAAATAACTCCCAAGAGTTCTTATCATTCAAGCCTTCTATGGAAATAAGAAGATGCGAGTGTGTGATCATTATTTGTGCCACCTTCTCACTGCGTGTGGTCACAATGATCACACTTCCCTTTCTTCCTCCCTTCAACATGTTTTCTAAGTCAACCCATTCCTTACGCTCCTCATTCCAAACGTCATCTAACACAAGCAGAAAACGTTTCCCCTCAATCATACTCCTTAATTCCTGTACCACTTGGTCCATCTTATCATATTTCTGCTCAATGATTTGTTCAGCTACTCTCTTAAAGCTAAATTTATTATCAGTGGATTCATCAGCCACACAAACCCACTTCATTAGCTCAAAATGCCTTTTGACAGCCTCATCATTATAGACTCGTTGGGCAAGTGTAGTCTTCCCCATTCCCCCAATCCCAACTATGGCTACTACTGAAACATTATTATTTTTCACAACATCGTCAGGGGGGTCTAAAAGGATGCCAACAAGTTGCATCCTTTCATTGTCTCTCCCTACAACATCTTCCTCCCTCACAAACGAGTGGGTTTGCCTCCATTCATAATTAGACTCATCAATGGAGGAGATTTCACTCAAATGCAAACTTTTCATGTCATTGGAAATGCCATCAAGTTTCTTCCTGAGGGCCTTGATTTCACGGCCCAATTTGGCAGCACAAACAATTCGATTGGATTTGGAGAAGAATATACGTACCTCCTTCCCAATTTTGCCTTTGGTCATCACTTCCCTTGCAAGCTCATCAGCTAAGAAGGCATCCAACAAGTCCTCTGCATCAAGCAGCACATCTTTCAGCTTCTGTAGCCAATCATTGATTTGATGACTTCTTGTGGCCTTTTTCTCAGCATCAAGGAGTACGGATTTGATTGCACTGACCATGCTCTTCATGCTCTCCACATCATCTTGAAAGTTCCAAATGATGCAAAGCTCTTCATAAGCCAGAGAGCCCAATAGCCCAATGACTTTATCAGCAACGGCTTCCATTGATTCAATGGGGTTTGTATGATGACAGTGATATGAATTATTGTTTGGTGATATGTGATGGCGTACCTCCCATAATGAAGCGCACACATATTACATATAGCCTTGCTTTGGACGCTTGCTTCATGAGAGCAACAGAATATTTTATGCTTCTGTCGTTCAAAGAAGTTAAGGACCAAATTCTTTTCTCTACTTGTAAAAAATAATTGATGCAAGGCCGTTATAGTTAAAAGGGAAAAGAATAAGATGATTCTCATATATGCTTTAAGAAATAACTTCACACAAGTAACCTCTCTCTCTCTCTATATATATATATATATTATTTTCTTTTCTTTTCTTTTCTTTTCTTTTTTTTTTTTTTGCCAGTATGTGTGTGTGTGTAGATATTCTATTCTATCTTGGTCAGTAGGTTACTAAGAATTGTAAACTTCCGATGATGTTAATCAGTCCAACAAAAGATGCCAAAATTAAGTTGACATTTCTAATGGAGGATTGATATTGGAATTAAAGCAATTAGTTTATTATTACTTCCACACACGGGAAAACAACTTTATTTCCAAGGAAGTAAGAAGTTAGTATTTCATTCATTTGCGCGGTTTCGAATTCTTGGCTTGTGTGGAGGAGCAAAGAACATCCAAGAGTTTGAGTATGCTTATATATCCTTTATTAGATTAAAGATTTAAATGATGAAGTCTGATTGTGTCAGTATCAGCAACCATCTGAATGGGCCAAAGATACTATCTATCTTTTGTATGTTTGACAGATTAAATTTGTTTAATTTGATTCCTATGTTCCTCCCTCCGGTCACTAATTCAGCAAGAATGGAAATTATTTAAAAGCAACCCAGTTTTTCAACTCTATGTAAAGTTAATCAGGGATAGATCACTGTGTATAGGTTGTCAATAATTCAGCAAGACAACTTAGATTTTTTTTTAAAAAAAATTAATGATATAAATATCTATTTCCAAGGAAAATGGTTTTTCTACTCATAAATACAATAGAGAGTGTTAAGCATATATAGATTATTTAGATATGTTAAATTTAAATAATAATGATTTTTTTTTTATATAAAAAGGGATTTTCTATAAAAATGAGCTATATTACGATCATGGTAGTCCTCAGCTTTTTCAAATTAAAAAAAATGTAGTCCTATTTAGTTTGGTTTTAATGGATGAACACTTCAACGGAGATGTTTTAAGCTATATAGAGATACATTGGACAGTGCATGGATCATAGGAGGGATAAATATATCTAAATTATTTAGATTTCATTTATATATATGGCTTATATTTGGATTTTTTAAAATGTAATGAGATTTCTAAAGAAAATTTGAATGGTTCAAAACCAATCCCTTGAATGTCATCGTTGCAAAAAAGATTTTTTATATGCATACTGTATGTTGCGACTTGACAGAAGTATTGACATGTATTGGATTGGTTAATGAAGATTTATATGAAGATGAAGAGTTGATCACTCTACTTATAAATATGATTGGGCAATTTTGGAAGATGAATCTCTAACTGATTGAGAGAGAGAAGAAGGATGGCATTCTTGGAAGGTGAATCTCTAACATTGAGAGAGAGAGATGAATAATGTTCTAATAAGACAAAGTTTTTTTAACAGATCATGCATACAAATAATGTCGAGAGCTTAATGTTTCTTTCTTATATAACATGGGTTTACATATATCTCCTGTTTTATTTTCTAATGTTTTAAGAAAGATTTTAAAATAGATTCTCATTTTTTTAAAAATAATATTGAATAGATAAAAAATATAATATCTTACTAGGCAAACACATGCTTATATCAGTTGTGACTTTGTTTGTAACGCAATTGAAGATGCTAATGGATTCAAAAATTTGTACAATATTGAGTTCCTTAACACCGTCAATAGCTCAGGTCTACCACTACACAAATTATCACTAAAGGTTGAAGCATCAATCATGTTGCCAAGAAACATTGACCAATCTTTAGGACTATTTAATGATACACACCTTCGTGTCACAATGTTGGGTACCTAAGTGATTGAAGCAGTTACCCTTTATGATTCTCACCCAAATGAGAAGGTTTTGAGCCACAGAATGGTCATAAATTCATCACAGTCACAATGGCCATTCAAGATGAGAATAAGGCCCAGTTACATTGCCTTTTGCAATGACAATCGAAAAAAACCAAGGGTCCTTGAGAAGTGTTGGATTACACTTGTTGAAACATGTGTTCACACATGGGCAATTTTACATAGCATTGTCAAGAGTTGGGACAATGGACGGGTTCGAGAGTTTTGTCCCAAAACATGGGGTTGATGGTAAAAAGATTACCACTAAAGTAGTCTACAAAGAAGTCTTCCGTAACATATAGCGATGTGCACAAGTTGATTGTTGTTTCTTGTTTCTAAGCACAAGTTGATTGTTGTTTCTAAGTTATGAGATGTTATATTAAGCACTTACAATATGTAAAACAAGTTTCCCACTAACGTTTCCCATTTGGATTTTCATTCTTTATTATTTCAAGAATGTAACCGAAATGTAATTAAATTCCTCCCGAGCATTGCGCAGGTAGCACCAGCTAGTTTATGATTATGGTGCAATGAAAGGGTGGAATCTATCTCCCATCTCTTCACGTTTTGTGATTGGGTGGGTCCTGTATGGTTTGGAGGTGGAGGTTCCTTCGCTTAAAAAATTTCACAGAATAGTAATGCTCTATTTGATCAATGGATTGCAACAAATCTTTGTAATATGATTTATCTCTTTGGAAAAAAGCTTTTATCTCTGTATCATTAATTATTATAGTATATATGGACACGCTCTCCTATCCATTGTTCAATATTTCTCAAGCAGGGAATTTTCGGCTGAGTTTTGGGATGCGAATGGATGATCTGTGATTGAAAATTCTCAGTGTTACCAAGAAAAAGCCAGTGATCGAATTAACAGTGACCTGTCCTGATAGGTAACTCTAACAAAATCGAGACTGTGCATTTGATGTTAATAATGGGAATGGTGTTGTCTCTTTTCTTGTTAGAGATTCAAATGGTTGGATAATCGAGCTTCCAGAATTACTCAAGCTTCTTCTCTTCTTTGCAAAAGGAGTTGCACTCCTTGATGCTATTTATTTCACCTCTTCTAATCAGTTAGATTATGTTATCTTTGACCCCACAACCAAGTTTTGATTAACTATGTCACCAATAATGGAATATCACCTAACTGGAATTTTGAGGCTCTTTTTGAGACTATAAATTACCCAAGGGAATTAATTAGAAAATCATTCTTGTGTTTGGATTATTAGGGAAGCAAATTTGGCAGCAGATTAAATTGATAAAGCTTCTTTGAAAAGGTTTTGCCTAGTGAACTTTGTAACTCAAACAGCACGTACAGCTGCCTAAAATTGATTTTGGAGAAAGATAGTGGTGGAAGTTATTTTAATCCTGGAGGACAAACTCTTGTTTTTCATGCTGTAATTTTGGTTTTCTTTTATTTTTCGTTCCTACTTCAGACTTTTCGTTGGTATGTTTTTGTGGGAGTTATTAATCTATTGGTTTCATGTTTGCTGGCAAAAAATAAAAAGAGAGGGAGAAGAAGGAGCTTACAAAATTTTCATATTTCAATTTCAAAGAAATGGTTAGAATACTTGATTCAACTAAATGAATCAGAACTCTTACAATTTGAATTACAAACTATGTCCTATATTTAGAATGGAAAGAGTATTGGTATAAAAAAAAAAAAAAGAATGGAAAGGGTATTAAACATTAACCACACCTTTTAGACCATAATGAATTTGGAACTGCAAAGAGTATTAAAAAAGAATGGAAAGGGTATTAAACATTAACCACACCTTTTAGACCATAATGAATTTGGACCTGCAAAGCATAGCAATACCGAACAAGGCCTTTGTTCACCACTGCCATAGCAGTCAAATAAAGCAAATATAAGAACATTTAGCAAAAGCACATATCAGTGCTTAGAAAGGTTTGATACGTGACAGAATAATACATAAGCAGAATAGAATACAACAACTATTCACATTACAAAATTTGGATTTCCAAATCTCCTACAAATACAACAACAGTTTGAACCTATTGATGGGATGGCCCAAAAAATGAAAAAAGGAACCTTCCGGGCGGTTCACTTTTTGCACTCAATTGAACACAATCATTTTTTTAAAGTTACAACAGGTCAAAGAATGAATTAACGAGGCATGCAATTACCTAAAACCTGATAGAAATCTCTGTATTTGATCTTCATTTAATCCACGCGGTTAACTACTGAAAAAACCAGGACCAGCCCGGGAAAGAAGCTCCTGCCCAGCATCCTTGCCCATCTTGACCATATCTTCATCAGCATATGGACCAGTCCTTGATGTCTCAAGAACTACGAGAGAATCAAAATGCAAAGCTTAGTTAACAGTATGAATTGTAGTGAATGATTAGAAGTTAGATGAAAGTCTCATTACATAATGGTAAAACACATTTTTTGTCTACATTCATACATGTTTAGATTTGGACCTTCTACTTCTGAAAAAAAAAAAACAATTAACAAAATCCAGTGTTTGTTCAGGTGTCACGTCTCCATGTAAAATTTATCAGCAAATTGGGTAGTCTCATAACTCGAAAGCCAAAGATAAATGTTCATTTACGGTGTTAGATAAGTAAATTAAGTTATTGATTGAATAAAATTTTAAATGGATCATCCAATAGAGGAGAATATTGACTAATTATGAGGGGGGGAGATCACATTGAAAACTTCATAGAACTAGAAGGACTCAAATTGCATTTTCAAGCCTTAAATGAGCGAAAACAAAGTTGTCCATACCGCGAGTTCCATCAGGAGAAGCAACTAATCCTCTAAATAAACAATCACCATCCATATTTCTGCAAGCATAACCAGCAATGGGAGTCCGGCAAGACCCATCCAGGGTCTCAAGGAAGGCCCTTTCACAAGCAACGGCCAGTCTTGTCTCTTCATGATTTAATGAAGCAAGGTATTCTGCCTGAAGAAGAAATCAACCAACCAAAGAAAATTTCAAGTCTTCTGAAACTTGAAATGAATTACATTCTCAGGCGGAGTAACACATAGATGAGACAAATGAATAAGTTAAATTTAGCAAATATGCAATCTGAGTATCAAAACAAAAATTTTCAATTTAGAAACTTCAGATGGTCATTGAATAACTGCAGTTAGAGAGCAATTAAAGAGCAAATAGAGAAGCAATAAAAAAAAAAAAGTGTCAGTAATTTTGGCGGTATCATTAAAATGTATGATGAGTTCAAATTTATTAAAATTAGTTATTTAACTGTGAATAAGGGACCTATTCTTCAGCAGTAAGGAAATTAGTAAAATGGCATTAAATACTGGTAACATAAAATCTCTAGATAATATGTCTAGTAAAATTAGTAATCCAAATGATAAAAAATCTTATAATTCATCATTTTTATCAATATATACTTAGACATAACTAGGACATAGCTTGTTTACATGCTGTGATCCATTTAAATCTTCACACAATTGGTGTTATCTGATCAAGACTCCACAGATAATAGCACAAGGGTTAAGTTCCTCAGATGGCATTTCTATCCTTTCAAGTCCCAACCAGCACAACTGAGTGTGGCAATAAAATGCAAGACAATTTCTGATCAAGTTTAAAACAAACTCACCATTTTATCATCGTCACTTCTACAGGCTATTCCAATTGCACCTTGGGCAACAGCTGGAAGCATATCATCAATTGATAGGGTTGATGTCACGTTTTCTATCATATTTAGGCGTTTGAGTCCAGCTAATGCCAATAATGTAGCTTGGACAACTCCCTCCTTAAGTTTTTTTAATCTTGTTTGGACATTGCCGCGGAAATTTTCCTGCACCTGAGATTGAGATAATATTAGTTATAATAGTTATGATTGTACCAACGCGATCAAGAATAATAAATGACCAACAAGAAAAAAGAAATGTTTTGAGAAAGACATTAAATTCATACAGATAGAAGAGATGGAAAATATACACAATGAATACACAAGGCAAGATTTACCAACCCTTATAATCCAAAAATGATCCCAAGGATAAAAACTTTATTATTCTTCAGTCACATTAATTCCATAAACAATAACAAAAAGTAAACTAACTAATATATAAGTCATTAAGTGACTACAAACAACACCAGATTACTATTAATATTTTAAAAAGAAATAATGTTTGACCAAGATTATATTCAGAAGATAAAATTGAAGCCTGAAAATCATATGCAACCCAATACTCACAGCTATTTCACCAAATAATAATAGCCATAATCAAAATATAACTCTGTCAAAATTACAGCACTTTTAGTCGTCCTCATAAGTAGGACAATAAATAGCCCATTTTCCTTTAGACCCACACATAAAGCCCCATTTAATTTGGTTTGTTTGAGGGAATAGGATTCTCATTTCCCTCACTCTGCTACAATGTCTATGATTCCATTTTAACAATTATTGAGGAATTTCTATCTCTATTTATTACTTTCAAAGAAGGGGCAACAGGTTTAACCCAAAATGAAGGGGGACAATGGTCATTTTTCAGTCTCCTTTATGCTAATTTGCAAGATAAAATTTGTAGCTTCCATGGCATACTTATCATAATACAAATAATGAATGGTTCAAAAAATAAATTGCAAAAAATCAGTGGGAGGAGGGGAAGTAGATAGAAATTAAACAAAATAAATCAATCCATATTCGAATATAATAGTTAGATCACCTTCTGCAAACAGTTGAGGAAATTTTAAGTTTTCTAAATATCTGATCCCCATTAAGTATGAAAAAAAGAAGTTTTAAGGGCTTGAGGCTATAATAATCATAATAATGAGTTGATAAGAAGAGACACGAATAGTTCAATAAGAAACAGATGAGTACGATGTGACCGGATCATACTGTACAGTGCAGAAACAATGACAACACTAACTTACATTTAGGGAAGGATATCGGTGGAGTATCTGTGACTTTCGTCTGAGGGAAGCAGTGCCAACAACACTTCCAGCAGGTAAATCAGCTAGTGAAGATGCACTCAAAGATATAAAAGCATCCCTGACATCCTCACGTTGAAGGTTGCATGGAAGTATAGTCTTATCAGGTAAGTATGTAGGAACATCTTTCATTGAGTGGACAGCAATGTCAATTTCACCGTTTATGAGAGCCTCATCTATTTCTTTGGTGAATAAGCCCTTCCCACCGATGTCTGCAAGCGGTTGTGATAGTATTTTATCTCCTGTTGTTTTAATTACTACAATCTGAATGGCCCCCTCTTCAGCTAACTCTGAGTGTTTTGCCATGAGCTTGTCTCTGGTCTCATATGCCTGAGCTAAAGCTAGAGGACTGTTCTACATATATAATTTACATTAATAACCCAAAATAGAGTGAGAAACCAAACAATACTATAAATCACTAACTAAGCTATCCAAAGCCATCTGGCCAGTGACAACTCAGACAAAACAATAAATGCAGCCAAACTTTTTGTATAGGATAGAGATCAGATTACATTTCTTTAAAAAAAATTACTCCTAACACACAAAGCTCTGAAAAGACATGAAGTTAACTAAACATTTTAAATTAAGAGAATTACAGGCTAACTAGCAAAATTTTTGTTCTCTGGTTTTTCTTTCTGGGGAGGTTGACAAATATTCTGAGTATTTATATACCATTTTTTTATTGCCTTACATCTCGCGAACACTGCTTTTATTGACTTTTGCGAATATACACAAAAACAGAAGTAACATTTCTTCCACAATTAGTAACATCAACATCAATCTTAAAATTTACCCTTTAAAGAGAGAGAGAGAGAGAGAGAGAGAGAATCCCAATCTTAAGTTGAACAATTTTCCAAAGGCAGTTGCACTCAGTAGGGGATTTTAATATATCCGATACCATGTCTAAGGATACCAATAGGATGTTTGTTTCTCTGCATTAATTTTCTTCATTATGAGCTGACAATTCAAAATCTATCAAGCTACTTCATACTGCCACCATTCCATATATCTCAAAGCAAAAAATATAGCACATTTGCACAATGGCAAGAGGACAGAAAATAAAGCTTCAACATCAATATCTCAAGCTTCTAAAGCCCTCAACTATTTCATACCGGAAGTTAATCACAGGAAAGTGAATAGTGATCTTGTGTCACAATGGTACAACTTTAGCAGATTTTGATCCCAAAAAATTAAAGACTCTCCCAGACTAAGTGCGTTCCTATTATATCCAATCCAAAGAAAAAGGTTGTTAAGTCGTTTCCGTTCCTTTCTATAACATTATCCATAATGACATAGAAATAAGCTCAATTACACGAATAAGCAATCGCAAGACTACAAAACCAACAGAATCAAAGCTCAAACCCTACAATAGAGCTAAATCTCATCGAAATTAACACAAAAACTTGCCAAAACTCAGTAAATAGAAAAACATGTGAAAATTTATACCTTCCTCTGGTACCAATTCTGATGATAGCAACCTTAGTCTCCTGATTCTGTTGCTCAACAGCAACGGAGGCCTTAACGCAATGTTTTCTGCGACATTTGGAGACAGACGAAGATGGTAAAGCTAGTTTAAGAACAGAAAAGGAGCCACCAGAACAATGAGTTGCTAGATCAGAAGGCCTTGGAAACTTTAGTGCAGAGCAAGAGAGAGCTTCCATTTTCAGACACAGCAAGGAGCGAAGAAGGTGAAGGCGAAGGTGAAAGCTAAAAGATGGCTTCTGAAGAAGACTGTGTTCCCCAATCTCGGATACGATGATTGATGATATGATCTATAAGATAACAATATCGAAAATATAAAAGCTATTTATATATATACATATAGATTAATACAACTTTTTAGTCGTTAACTTTCATTTAATTTTGGTTTTGGTCCTTAAACTTTAAAAGTTGTGGTTTTAGTCCCTGAACTTTCGATCAATTTTAGTTTTGATATCTGAACTTTACAATCGATGGTTTTGATCCCTGAACTTTCAGTCAATTTTGATTTTGGTCTCTGAACTTTCGATCAATTTCAGGGACCAAAACCACAAATTTTAAAGTTCAGAGACTAAAACCAAAATTGAGTAAAAATTAAGACAAAAAGTTATATTAACCATGTATCTATGTATATTTATTGGCCCTTTTATTCTCATTGGGTCATAAATTGCTGTTGATAACATTAACGGGTTAATAAACTGTATGCAACTATGCAAGGCAGCAGGGGTTGTTGCTCATTAAAATAAAAAGGAAATTGTTTTATTTTCGTTTGAAATTAGTAAATATAAATGTTTTTAATTTAATTTATATTACTTTATTTTATTCTCATTGGGTCAATAAATTGCTTTTAATAACATTAAAGGGTCAATACATTGTTTGTTGTACAAGGATCATTTCAACTCAGAATATCACTTAATGTCCTATTTAGTTCTTGAAAACAATACTTAATTGGCCATCAGTGTTTCTTCCTAAATAATGGGTGTGGTTTAGATTAATAGATCTGCGTGAACCGTATTTAATATTGCATGCTGAGTCATCAATCATGGTTAGAGTTGGGGATTCGGGATGGACCAATTTAAATAATTTAAATAACATATTCAATTCAAATAATATGTTCAATTCAAAAAAGAAAATTTGATGGTTAGTGTGAATTTAATGCTGCTTATAATCATACGATAACTTGTAATTAAAACTAAACTCATGTTGACATAAACATGATTATTCTCACAAATTACCAAATATTGGTTAAATTAATGACATTACAACCTTATATGTCATATTAATATAACTTTTAAACCCAACATGTTCTAGATTTAATTATAACAAATATTTGGGATAATATTTTTAAACTCCACTACAAATCGCTTTTATATCCATCATTTGAATTACATAGGGTTTGCCAATGAAATGTTTATCCATTTTTTAATTTATTGACCGTTAAAAAATTGACATTGACAATGAAACTTTCAAGACAATTTTCAATAAAAAAAAAACTTCTGTAGCAAAATAACTCTTTAGCGAAAATTTCTAATGAAAATTTGCACCTCAACCTTTAATATTTTAACAGTAAAGGGTAAAATTGCCCCCTTTTAATATTTCATAGGCAAAATTAGACCAAAAAATACTTTCAGAATAAAATAGCCGGTGATTAAAAAATTATAGGTAAAATAAACCCTTGACCCTTTATAATATTGACGTGTCAATGAAGTTAAAAAAATATGAGCTCGGTCGATTGTAAACTTGGAAAAGCAAACTTTTCCTAACTGTAATCAAAGCTCACACAAAATAATAATTACTTATTATAGAAGCACATACTATTTGCTATTTATGATAATGCTTTTTGAGCTGGAACCTTTCTCCAAGGTTCAAAAAACCGGACCGGACATCGAATCGGATGAGGCACTGGTTCAAGGGTTAATGGTCGGATCGGGGTCGGACCGGGTCAAACCGGATTATATTAAAATAATAAAATTGTATTGATATTAACATTAATAATCACTAATATCAAAATGTAAATGTAGATAGGTATGCATGATTCATCAAATATGAATACTTTAATGTTTCTATAAAGGAAAAAAGAGAAAATATTAGTTGATTACACATGAAAATAAATATTATTCTACAATCCACAGACTAAAATACAAATATTAAGAGTAACAATAATAAAATATTAAGTATATGCAAGTAAAATATGATTTAAAGTATTATAGTTTCCTAATTTCTAAAATTGAGTGAAATGAAAGTTAGTAATTAGGTGAATTATAATAAAATAAAAATATATTTTAAAAAAAAAAAGGTCAAACCGGGTTGACCGGGTCAACCCGCCCACTGACCGGTTCACTGCCCCCTCCGGTTTTTCTGCTCACTCGGACCGGACCCATGACCGGTTCATGGTTGAACCAGCCGGTCCGGTCCGGGTTTTATTTCATTGCCTTTCTCGGCAACTTCTGACATTTTAGAATATTTAATGCTAAATAATAGAAGCAACCCATGCAAAAACTGGCCTAAATCACAATATGAATCTTATGATAGGAATAAATTGATAACAATTCATACGGTTAACTTATACCTTTTTATGAGTGACACTCATTGCCACAATGTCCCTAAAGTATGCATTTTATTCTTCCTCATTATGGCAACTCGTCTTGCTCTTGCCATGGCAAAATCATGTCCTACTATCCAAGCATTTAATTAGAACCGACAGTGCACAATACTAATTAGTTTGGGTATGACACAAGATATGAGTAGGTAAGGAAATGTGAAGTTGAAGCCACATATTGGGGAACATGCAACATGTGAAGTTCAAAGTAGTGTTAAAAGTAAAATAAGACACATGGCTTCACATGCTGGTCTAACTGAATTTGAAATAATACTAAATGCTTAGAATTAAAATGTTGATTCCTATACGTAAGTTATATATAATGAACAAACTGTTGAGATCAAGAGTAAATTTGATATATGACTATACGTACACAAATAAGCATATGAAATCAATCTTCCTAATGCGAACTTAATAACCAACAATTCTTGGTGATAAAATGGCACGAATATACATTTATAAGTCAAAGGCCAAAATGGAAGATTGTGCAATTATATATGTTACATTGATATACCTTCATCCAATACTATGTTATGACAATCATCATGTGGATCTGGTGCTAGTCTCTTTGAATTATAATAGGAAGCATTAGGATCATTAATTTCTACTGAATACGAATACATATTGTATATGATGGATTACACTCATAAACTAATGTTGCATGCACAAACATAAGATAGTAATGCAGCTATTAAGGAGTGGAAGCTGAAAAATTTATGTAAACACTCTTCAACAGGCATACGGTCAGAGCCCTAGGCTCCTCACACTATTTGGGAGCTTACGGTTTCATATTCTATTTCATTCCCCGATGGGGTTCATTTTACCCTTCCCTCACGGTATTACTTCATTATCAGTCATCTAGGAGTAGTTAACCTTGTAAGGTGGCCATTACTGATTCATATGGAATTCCTCATACCCCATGCTACTCGGGTCAAAGTGTAAGTTGGTGATGCTTTCAGCTACTAGACTCTAGCCATCTAGGGTACAGCACTCCACCACTTCGCCTAACAGTACGGCACTTGTATTGCTCTCCCACAACCTCGTTTTCACGGTTCAGGCTACTCCCATTTCGCTCGCCGTTACTACGAGAATTGCTTTTGCTTTCTTTTCCTCTGGTTACTAAGATGCTTCAGTTCGTCAGGTTGTCCCTTGCCTACACATGGATTCAGCAGCAGTTCAAAAGGTTGACCTATTCGGAATCAAGTGGTGTTTTAGGGTTGGAAAGGAAATGGAAAGTAAGGATAAAGTTATAGACTTGGTATTATTGAGGAACATAGTTAATCTACTGAGGAGCATGTTGGAAAATTGAAAAAGTCGGGAGTTTGACCATGATTAATTTGATAATTTTATAAAATGTTATTTATTTGTTGGTGTTTATAAATAATTAGATTATTTCCTTCATAGTAAAAAATTGTTTGCCTTTGCCCTTCGCCCTAATTCTCCCACTCTTTTTAAAAATAATTTTATGTTGTTATAATTTCCCTTATTATTAATTTTCACTTACTAAATTTTAGGAACCACACATAGGAGACTATAATATAATTATGTTGATTATTCAAATGTTATTTTACTTGCATTTATTTAATATTTAATTGTTATTTCTCTTTTCATTTATATTTGTATTTGGCCTATAGACTGTTATTGAATATTTATTTTCATGTGTAATCATTTTCTTTTATTCCCTTTATCCAAATATTAAAATATGCATGTTTAATGAATCAAAAATATCTATCTATATTTATGTTTTGATATATGGTAATGATTAATGTTATTGTATTTTGTTATTATTAATAAGAGTATATTAATTTAATAGGGCCGGTTTGACCCCGATCCGACCATTGACCCTTGAATCGGTGTCTTAACTGGTTCTAAGCTTGGTCTAGTATTTCGAACTTCGAATATTTAGTAATCATTTTACTACTTACTATAAGTTGGCCAGTATAGGGGAAATTGATTACAGGTTCTATAAAAAGAACTTAATTAAGATGAAGTCTCAAGAAATCTATTAATGAAACTGATGCCCTAGAAATCTTAATTATAGCTTTAAACCAAAAAGTTGACATTGTCTATTCTAAAGTTGTTAGTGACCAAGAAATTTAAATTATTGTGAATGATATTCATAATGTTATTACAAAAGCTAAAAAAGTTGTTACAATCTAGTCAAACATTATAAGTTATCAGGAATTCATAATAGTAATAAATATAAATGATGCTTATAATGTTATCACAAATATCCAAAAAGTTGTCATTGACCAAATGTTAGTGATCAAGAATTTAATCATCAAGAATTTAATCAGTTGTAAATCATTAGAACTTAAATATGATTAAGGTCTTTAGGAATCTCAATTTTATTTAACAATTTCATAACATCTCATCTTAATCAAGGTTCAAAAAACCGAACCGGGCATCGAACCGGACGAGGTACTGGTTCAAGGGTTAAAGGTCCAACCGAGGTCGGACCGGTTATATTAAAATAATAAAATTTTATTGATATTAACATTAATAATCAGTAATATCAAAATGTAAATGTAGATAGGTATGCATGATTCATCAAACATGAATATTTTAATGTTTCTATATAGGGAAAAAAAGAAAATATTAGTTGCTTACACGTGAAAATAAATATTATTCTACAATCCACAGACTAAAATATAAATATTAAGAGTAACAATAATTAAATATTAAATATATGCAAGTAAAATATCATTTAAAATATTATAGTTTCCTAATTTCTAAAATTGAGTGGAGTGAAAGTTAGTAATTAGGTGAATTATAATAAAATAATTTTTTTTAAGAAAAAAAAGGGGGGGTCAACCCGATTCAATCCTCGGGTTGGCCGGTTTTTCCCTGGTTAACCCGTTTCTTGACCGGGTCAAAGTCCCTCCCGATTTTAGAGGCTGCCGGGACCAGACCAATGGCCGGTTCACGTTTGAACCGGTTCAACCAGCCGGTCCGGTTTTTGTTCATTGATCTTAATCAAATTTCTTTAATGAAACCTATAATTAATTTCCCCTTAAATATAAGCTGGTTATTTATATAAAAAAAATACATGTATAATCTTTACACAATTGTTTCTTGTGTAAGGAACTTAATTAAGATAAGATCCAACAAAATCACATAAATCCCAATACCCACGAAATTGTTATCACATAATTATTAAATTGTTATCGACAACTCAAAAGTTGTTATTAAACAAGAGGTTAAAAGTTGTAATCGTCAGACCCCAAATTATTATCGTCTGGCCAAAATATTATTATCGTCCGGTAAAAAGTTGTTAATGACTGATAATTTAATTATATGTTAATAACAACTTTGAACCAAAGAATAACAACTGTTTCACCTACCGATAATAACTTCCTGACAGAGAATTAATTACATGATTTTGTAAGACCTCATCTTAATTAAGTTCCTTACACGAGACCTGTAATTAATTTTCACTTCTTAAATGCCCTTTTGATTTAAAATGTCTTTTACTAATACACACCGTTCATCATTCTAAATCCCTAGCATAGCTGCATATAATAATAGAGCACTATAACAATAATAACAAACAGAACACATCACTACATTGCAATACTAGAATGTCATACATGATATACCATAGATTGAGATGAGCCGGAGCAATCCGATCATGGACTTTTGAAAGACAAATCCGCAACAACAAATAAAGATATTAGCTCGAAAGTAGAACAAGTATCAAGAAAATCTGTCATGAATTGACCAAAAATAAACCAACTTTGCCCATTAATGTCTACAAAATCATCCACAAACACTGCACACCAAGTCAATATCTCAATATCTCTTCCGAGGACTCCTCGAGCGTCGTTCCCGTGTTGGCCTGCACACATGTAGAGTTCCAAAATTACAAATGACATACTCATCAATAATTTAACATGCAACCCAAGTTGTTCACAACTAGATACCCATGAAGCCCAAGTTCATAAGTTCTAACTGGAGGATTATGGACACAAAATTAGGATTTACAGTCAAAATAGAATGCATAATTTTCTGTCTGCTTCACAAAACTGTAAAGAGGAATGGTGGAAAATAATGTTGAAAATGGTGACGAAATTAATCATAAGATCACTCAAAAAAAAAAAAAAAATGAAATGCGTCTTTTTCCCACCCATCAAATATTTCCAGTCATATTACATTGTCATTCTCCATTGGTATTTTCGCTTCCCGATTGCATTAATAAAGTTAAAGGTGAGCAGTAAATCAAACCTCATTGCACTTAGAGATGGGATGCATTTGCAGAAAGCCCAATATCTTTATAAACTGCCCCAATGTCTTTATAAACACTAGACTATGATGCAAACAAAGCTAGGCGCAGTGAACTTAAACAATCATGAATTACCTAGATTACGTGTCACCACAAAAGAAAACCAAAGCCTACCGATCAAGGCAGTGTGATCCCTAAATCAGGTGTTTCACAGCCAAAAGTTGGTATTGCATTTCAGTTTATATTTAATCCAAGGATTATTTGGAGAAACAAGATAACAGAATACTTATTGATCTCCCTCTCCCCCATTAATTATTAATATTTTGGGAGTGATGGCAAAGTAAATCATGTCTTTCCCTATTATCATCAGTCTATATGAACATGAACACAAAACATAGAAGCCAGCACTTCCGATATATTATACTCCAGAAACTCTATGCAGCAAAGAAAAACCAAAAGTTCTTCTTAACATTCGCAAATTTAAGGCATGATCTTTCTAGCAAGAAATTAGGTAGTAAACTACAACAGTAGAAAAGGTCACCTTTCTTTTTAAATCATAATACCAGCACAGGCAAACTTTAAAAGAACAAACTTCAAATTCAAAACGAAGACAATTCCCTATTTCTTGCTCAGCAATGTCTTACCCATGTTTGCTTCATATGCTAGGTTTACTCCACAAAACATTAACACATAACGTCATGAAAATTTATTAAATTACAAAATACAGCTTCTCAAAACAGACAGCAAAGGCAGAATAAAGGTTTGTGAAGTCACAATGGAATCATGCACCCCTGCAACCCATAAATATTCAATTCCTAGACCAACTCCCCAAGTCAACCACCTCATTTTCAAGAATAGAAATAAACTAAATCAGCCACTGGATGCAGAATATAAGTAAACACGTCTCATTAGTGAGAGTTATACTATGAAGACCCGTATCACACAGCAAAAATCAATAATTTGCTCGTGCAGGTGTATGCAGCCAGTGGGGCAAAAGGAGAGTGTTATAGGCGCGCGAAACATGGGGAAATACAGGTTGTGGGTGATCAAAATTTGAAAGGGCTAACGATGTCAAATCCTAAATTGGGATTCTATATTCAGTTCATTTCGAGTCTCACAATGGACATGGCATGGCATGATGATACATAAACATGTTTACACGACACAAATAAAATACATTTCTCAAAACTGAACATGCAGCTTTGAATGTTAAATTTGATAAAGCACATGATGCATTTTCCCACAAGTTAAGCATCTACAGCAATTTTGTTTTATACATTCAGGACACTCATTTCCAAGAATACCTTCTTAGTTCATTAATGAGCGACTCAAATAATTTCGACAAAGGTAAGATAATACAAATTCTTCGAAGCATTGGCAAAAAAGATGTATACATTACATGATACCTATTTTCTAGTTCTTAACATTAAATGTGATCAGATGTGAGTAATTTCAACCAAAATACAAATCGACTCAGAAACGATATTTAATAGATCATACTTAATAATTCTCTATATTTCAAAGTCAAGAGATACAAACAGTATAAAATTGTTAACACCCTTAAAATATCAAACAGCATAAACTATCAAAAAGTATGTGTTAAGACTTAACAAATCCAAGATACATACCTAGCATTCTTTCTTCTCATCGCCCCATTTATAGGTCCACTGCTGAAAGCCCAGTCAACATAAATAGTTTGGGTAACAAGTTCTGATCCATTCAAGTTCTCTATTGCATTTCGGGCTTCTTCAGCATGCTCATATTCAATCAATGCATAACCCTATAAATCAAAATGATCAAAAACAGATATCCATACAGAAATCAAACTATTTACATGATCAAGCTGCTAACAGAAGGTAATTATTGCTTGTATAAAAAAAATCAGCATCGTATCTTCAATAGACATCCTTGGTACACAATACAGTTAAATATGTATGTACCCTCTTCAAAAAAGTAAAATAATTTATAACTTGAATAACAATCAGTTGATTAAAGGGTGGAAAAATGATGCAAATAAACAGAAGAAAGCAACATGAAAATAGTGCCTCTACCAGCATTAAACCCCAGAAAACTCGGACACAAGCCAATTGCATTCTATAAAGTTTACTAAATTAGATAAGAGCATAAAATTCCCCTGTACTTTGTTCCTTCAAACCTTCAGAGATCATAGCAGTAACTATGAATATATACAGCAAGCCCAAAATCAAGGAAAATATTTTTTTTTAACTCATTCAAGAGTGGTGCACACAGATAATCAGTTAGCCAACACCATTATTTCCCCCTTCCTGATTCTACTTTCGTTCTTCATAAATCAACCAAAAGTTGAAACCTAATACATCACGTTTGAAATACACATCCAAATATTAGATATAAAAATATTGCATAGTTGACAAGATAAAATTCACCACTCACTTTGACAAAACCAGTGCGACGATCAAGATTTAAATGTAGATTCTTAATTTCTCCATATTCACCAAATGCATTTTGTAGATCATCTTCCTGTGCTTCCTCATGCACTCCTGTGACCAGAATAATCCATCCTTCGATTGCTGCAGAGAATAAGAATATCCCGACAAGAAATTGAGAATACGAAATATGTCTCAAAAAAAAAAAAAAAAAAAAGAAATAGCTAACAATGGTCCTAAGAAGTCCTGAACACCGGCATAACTTTGGTACTCTAAAAATATATTAGAAGGTAAATAAGCACTGCATCTAAATATGACTAGATGCATATTAGGTTCATGATGAACTCATACAAAAAGCTTCTAAATTGCAATAGTTCACACATATATGATATTTTCCCTCTTCTAAGTGTAACATTAATAACAAACAGGATCGTCAGTACAACGAAGCATTTCAATCTTTCAGCGCACACATTCCCTCTCATTCGTTAGCCAAGAAGAAAAGATTTCCATTAAAAAAAACTTGTTTAATAACAACTCTACAGGCAAAGAAAAGTTCTCAAAAGGGAGGCATATAACCACAGGTTATCACGCAGCTTAGAGAGCAAAATCCCATAAAGGGCTTCTCTCCTTAGTCCTATGATGTCCTCCCTAGGAAGTGGGGACAATAAAAGTTCTCGTTCAAAACTGAGAAGACATGCATTCAAGGAAGCCACATAAAAAACCTCTAACTAGATGGAAAGGGAAGTAGTTGCCGAACATTGCAAGAAAAATGAGCAGCCTTTTTAAAACTGGAGCCACAGTATGACCTATGGCCTAGATTCAAAAAAAGATGATGCCTGAGTGACTTGTATAGAGCTTCTTAAACTAGGACTCATTTTTCGCCCCCATTCACCTCCTACAACCTATTGTCTATTGTTCACAGTCTCAGACTTCCCAGTGGCATGGCTAGCCGTAGAAAAAGAAGAAGTGGTGGAGAAAATCTATGGTGACAGCTGAGTGATTTTGTTAGTCTCTTAACCTAGAACTCATTCTTTTTTTTTTTTTCCTAACTCGAGTAAGAAAACCCCTAAAAAGTACATCTACTGTTTCACACCTAAATTCATCACATTAGTTTTCATTCCTGTTTCACACCTAAATGTCATTTGTTTTAATCACACATCAAGCCCCCAAAAACATTATTCTATAACTCTGCAAGCGTATCAGAATAATTTCCAAAAACGGATACAGAGCATTGCCAATTGCAAACTATGCACAACTTAATCTTCGCAGCTCTCTCTATTTCTAACTCAAGCAAGAAAACCCTAAAAAGCACATCTCCTGCCCACTCAACTGACCAACGCGCCAAAAGACCAGAAACAAAAACAAAAACCCTAATCCAAAACCCTCCGTACATAAAAAGCCACAAAACGAAACACACAAACCACTCATAAACAGTCCCAAACACACAGAAACAAGCACAACATCCATGGAAGAAACTCACATCGTTGAGGGCCGGGCCCACCCTCAGTGGCGAGGGAATCAAAATCAGAACCAGAAAGGCCAGTGTTACGATTGGCATCGTTAGTTTCCTGACGAAAGCCTCTGCCTTTGGTTTTCTTAGGGAGAGAGGAAGAAGCGCCGCCAGTAATGGCGGATTTGAGCTTGGGAAGAGGAGGAGCGTGCGGAGAAGCAGAGGCGTCGGCTTCTGCGCCGCCATCTTCGTCCATCAAGTCATCGTCCTCTGGCTCGAAGTCCACCGCTTCGCCGTCGGCTGCGCCTCCTTGCATCGTCGCTGTTGTTTCGACGGCGGCGACCTTTAGATTTCAAGCTCTGCTGCTCTGCAAGTGAGAAACGCAACAAAAAGTAGCTAAAATGCCTAATGGGGACGGATGGTGAAGGCGATTCAGGGTATTTATTTATTGATGGCAGTAATAAATATAGGAATTTTGCATAACTTTGGTGTGTACCCATTTTTTTTTTTTATCCGTTTTATTTGATCTAATTAATTACTAGTCCTATTTATAAATTACTTTCAACATATTTCATACAGACCAAGGAAAGCTTTAAAACTCATTAACTTTCCACTAAAATTCAACAAATTTACAACTCTACTCATATTAAATATCCACTATACCACATGAAAATAAAGTCAATACATAATAAATTAAGGGTAAACTTGTACATCCATACTAAATATTTAATGAGGTGACTTATATATAGGACCAAATAAAACATTATCTCTCTACCCTATAAATAGGACCAGAGGAGTATTTTGGATAAATGGACAAAAATACCAACATCAATTTGTTAAAAATGCATCTGACATGATATTAAAACTAACTTTAGGGTAAAAATACATATGAAGACTATAAAGCAGTCTTCATTTGTTAAAATCATCAATAGATCATAACGTCAGTTATCTTCTTTTGTTTTTTGTCAGTGGGTTCCACTAGCATCCAACATTACATTTCCATCCTATATCAAAGTCTAAGCAAAGTTTGTCTAAAAAAGGTGAATCATTGGTATATAATGTTGGGTTTAATCCCCTCAAATTGGTTTAAACTTTTGTGATGAAAAGACAAACATAATATATATAAATACAATTAATTCACATTTCAACACCTTTGATGTGGGATTTTTTTATATTTTTTTCTCTAATATGGACTATTTTTTGAATTGTAATTGCCATCATAAACTATTTTGATGTGCAATCAGTAGTAGTCAGAACTATTTATTTGGCTGCAATTAATATCCTAAAATATTTTTGGATGCAACTAATTCTACTGTCATCCGTCGCTTTTTTACCTAACAAAAAAAAACGAAGAATGCTAAAAATAAAAATGATAAAGGAACATTTATGATTATGTTAGAAATGTTGAAATTGCCTCGTTTTTCAATTATTTTAAGGTGTTGATTACTCTAAAAAATATTTAAAAGTGCTAATTGCACTCTAAAAAATTGTTTATTACACTTTGAAAAATAGGCCGGGGTGCTGATTATACCTTAACCCTTCTTTCTATTAGACAACACAATAGGGTTTCCTCCTAAATGGCACATATCATATTTCTATAAAATTCTTTCAATTCTTAAATTCAAAAGCTAGTCGAGATGTTGGTTTTGTCAAAAATATATCATATTAATTTTCTTTGCTTCTTGTATTTGGTTTTTCTCAAACTACTGCTATATTTTAGTTCTTGTTTGACATATAAACTATATTGTTGAATGGATTAAAAAAACTATGATGATAGTTTTAAGAAAATAAGTGCACTTTTTTAATAACTAATTTACCTCATATTCTTATTCTTAGTATTAATATTTGAATTGGTTAGTTAATTCATACATTTGGGATTGAAAGGTAAGTTGCAGAAAAATCCCCTATTAAAATTTTATATGTAGAAAAGATCAAAATCAGATTAATGATATTGTCTACAACATGTGTAGACAATACCTTCTGTGCATACAAATTTATCATATCCTTCTTACAAATAAATTTTTCAATGAGATACGTTTTACTGATTTTTCCTAATTTTGCTTAATTAAGGGACATGGAACCAAACATGGATATGGACAAAGGCTGAAAGAAGTTGATGTGTGCGCCAGCGCGCCCAGACCTAGACCCAAACTGCTTGTGTTTGGATTCCCTTACACATGAATCCTAAGAGGATAATCCAGCATTTTCTTTTTCTTTTTTCCGGATTAAAGTGCAAATAAGTCCTAAAAAAACCACTCAAGAGCACTAAATATCTAAAAGTTTTTCAAGGAATAGTTTTTCTTTGGAAATAACTAAAACATAGCAATTTCACTGTTTACCATTATATATGTTAATGGTTAACATCAATTTTTAAATTGTTGATGTTAACTTCCGAACGATTAGAACAGTCTTGCTCATTTTTAAACACTTTCAAAGCAAAATTGTTTCTCAAAAAACTTTCGAATACTTAATGCGCTCATAAGAGGTCAATCTAGTACAAATTTACAACTTAACCTTTTTTTATTAATAGGCACCAATGTTTTTCCTATTGGAAACAATTTTGTTTGAGATATTGTTTGACATCAAAATGTGTACACATCTCCTAAGAAGAATTTGAATTTTAGATGACCAAGTAGGGAGAGGCTAGGCCGATCATTGGGATCCAAACCCAATCAGTGGCTGAGCATGGTTTTTTTTTTTTTCTTTTGATTTTTTTACAATCTGCAGAAATGCACTCATGCATGCACCAGCAAGTTATTGATTTCCTACTCAACTAACAAGAAAGCAAAAAATAGAAATTCCAGATAGAACAAAGCATCAAATCTTGATCTCTGATTTCTGGCAGACAGCTATACGATTTAAGTAAAATATCGTTCAACCTCAACTTTGTACAAAGTACTTTGTAACGCATATATCATATTGTAGCAGAGATGTTAAAAATAAAGGCAGAGTCACACACTGATGTTGAGATCCTTTCTAAAACATAGGAGCACATGGAAACAAAAATGTATCAGCTACAAGTTGTAATCATCAAGCCCTAAATCCCTCAGCGCATCGGTGGCTGCATCCTTACAGCTGTCATGGTTTTGCTTCGCCTTGCGTATGTATTTCTCAACTCCATTATTAAGCAGAATAGTTCTGTCAAACAGAAAAGTGCAAGTTGATGGGCAATCTCAAGAGATAAAAGCCCCACTACGCCTTATTGGGTGCAAGAAGAAAGAAGAGTTTTTTTTTTTTTTTTTTTTTTGGGGGGGGGGGGGGGGAGGGATTGAAAGTCTTGCCTGTTTTCTGGGTTTCTCACTACCAGATTTCTGATCATAAAACAGGAATTCCTCTGCAATTGCTGTGCTGCAGGAAACTTCTGCATGGCTTGAATAGCAAGGTCACCGGCTCCAGCTTCAACAGCACGGGCAGAATTCTCTGGGGATCTCAATGAAAGCACAGTAATAATTGACATAATCTGTCACACGAACAAAACCATGTCAAAACTGGCATGTGATGCATGTAGACAACAGAACCAACCAAGGAAAGAAGTAGCAAGAAGATAAACCATAATGGCATGAAGATTAAATATATTCAGTTATTCATAATATCAGGTAGCAAATGAGAAATGGTTTAGACTGCTGACTGGAGCTATATTGAACAGGCTCACTATAGGTATTGCAGTTTCTCACCTCTTGTAAGACAGAAGGGTCTTCAGCAAACCTTGCTGAAAGTTTTATCAGTCGATTCATACCTCCTTTTTCAACAATTGCACTCTTGTTCGCGTCACTTCCTGCCAACTGATCAATACAAAAAATTAAATGCATCACAGCCAAAATATTGCAACAGGTTGTCCAATTTATACAAAAACTAAAGATAGATGGATATACAGAACATTTCACTCCTTAGATCAGATTTTGTGGAGCCTTGAAATTTCAAGAGGCTTTTTATATTCACCAAAAGATACGTGTTATGCCTGACATTTTATCATATATGAAGAACAAAAAAATTGGGGTGAATTCACAACTTGAGTGTAACTGCATACTCAGCTGTTGATCAACAATCAAGATGAGTCATAAGATCAATATATTTCAAAATAAAAATATAAACAATAACCATATAATTGTAAAAAGAGACAGCTCAAACCTTACAAAGAACCACTAAGGTAACAAAAAATCCTATTATTTTGTCCGCCATAAAAGGGATAGATTTGACATGCAACCTATTCATCAAAAAGTAAAAGCTTTTGACCTATACCTTTGAAAGCAAGGAGCAGCAAACTCTGGCCACTCCTTTGTTGCCTTGTTCTCCACTGTCATCTATACATCTGAGTAAGGCATCAATACCTCCCTTTTCAGCAATAGATTTGCATATTTCATCCTGCAACATGAACCAATAAACAGTCAACTGAAACAACACAGACAATTCATACTCATCTTTTGCTGGGATGGTGTAAGCCTGAGCCAGAAAGGACTTCCACATCGCTAAACCAAGAACAGTAGATTATAACAAAGAACTTCACTATCTCTCTACTAAATCAAAAAATTAACACTAATTCAACTGTTCATGCTTGGCATATGATATGATTTTACTCACTCACATTTACAGCTATGGCTCTTAAAGCAACACTTGCTGAAACTAGGCCAGGAGAGGTAAGTCCTGCATGTAGTGAGTCGACAAGGGCTTCAGCAATCCCAATCTTGGCAAATTTTCTTGCATATCCATAAACCTGGATTGTGAATGTATTAGATTCTTCAAGTCATGAAGTACACATGATTGAAAAGCATATAAATTAGTGATTTTTGAATGACTTGAATTGAAGAAGATCTCAGTCACTATGTACCAATTCAAGTGTGTTTTATTTCCATCCTCATGTAAAAGGGCGGGTCCATTTCTACAAGATATAAAAATATATGCTTTTTAAATAAAGCCTAGACTTACTTCAGAGGCTACAACTCGATTATCATCAGCAGTTAGAAGTACACGAATAGCGTCATATAAACTCTGGATGCTGACATTCTTATGCATAGACATAATTTCCATAATTAGCTCATGAACTTTTAAGGTCATGAAAGACTCCTTGAGAATTTCATTACCCGTTGCAGCTGAAGCCACTACACCAAAACCACTATTTAAGATGTCAATGTTCTGCTTATTGTCACTCAGGATACCAACTACAATGCTTGGTCCATTACAGGTCTGAAATATTCCTGTACTTTGAACATCTGCGGCAACAAGGATTATAGAACTACCTTGTCAAAAACATCATGAAGGACAGAAAATGCCATTAAAGAGAAAATATGTCAGCACAACCTTGCAAGGAATTGAGATTGAGATCTTACAAAGAGAAAGGTGTGCTAGAAGGGCCAGTTACACATGTATGAACAGAAATCTGGGTTATCACTCTGCTTAGGGAGGAAACTCTGCTGGTCACCTGAATGGGATTATTCTCTCTCCCTTGCTATTTTTTTCCTTTTCTCTTTTTTATATAAATGGGCGTTTCCCTCCTCTCTGTTTATTCTTCCCATTTTCCTTCAAGTTCCCATAACCTCACACATCTGTCTAAGTATCTCAATTTACAACGTTTAGATTACTACCAGGCATGCTATATCTATAGTTATTCTTAAAACTCGTGTCTCACCAGTAATAATAGATAAAACACCAATTATGGGTAACAAAAAATGAAGGCAGTGATCAACTATAACATCAATTAACTCATACATTCTTACTGAATAACAAATCATGTGCAAAAGGAACGACACTCACGGGAATCATCTTGACCTCCCCCCAATAAAGAAAGCAGGTAACACAAAGGCACATGACTATCAAAATCAGCTAAAACAACGTAATTTACCACAAGCATGACACAACTAAGCAACCTTATTTGATCAGATGAATAAGAGAGGTGTGCTAGATTTCAGCCCAAATATCTCACCATGAAGCAATGATGCCATAGTCTTTAAAGCCGAAACCAGAGCACGCTCACATCCCTTGGGTATTTTGGAACATACAGAACAAACCAATTCCACACCGGCATTCTTTGTAGCAATAGCTGCATTCCCAGATCCTTCAACATTACAAACCCCAGTAAGCTTATCAAACAGAACCACCACCTCATCCAAATCCTTATCCCCCATCTGATCACCCAATCTAGATTCCAATTGCTTCAAACTATCCAAACACTTTATTACAGGGTTATCTTTCACCTCTGTCTCTCCAGGAACACATTTAATGATGCCTGGAAATTAACATATGATATAGTTTATTAAACATTGAAGTTAAACTAATCGCAGTTACAAAAAACATTTGTCACAATCAAACAAGAGAACCCAAAAAAAAAAAAAACCACTGGAGTAAAAGACGATTTTATTTCCTGCAAAAGCATGATTTCCCAGAAATGTGCATATCCTCTATAGCGAAAAAGGCGTGAGAAATAATGAAACTGAGACCTGATAGATCAACGCCTTGGAGAGTGAGAGTTTCTGAGGCGTCTTGGAGAGCCTCGGAGGGGTCCATTCCAAGGTCGTCCATGTTTTCTTTCACCATTTCGTCGAATGCTTCCTGCGATATCGTGCGATTTGAGGCTTTGGGAGGAGCCATTATTATTATTATTCCTCTGACTGCTGCTACTTCCAAAGGGAGCGATGACCGATGATGAGAGCTGAGTTGAGAGAGTGAACTCCCACGATGCAAAGCTTCCAATGGCGCGGCTAGAGGCTTCAACGTCAGGTAATGTAATGTTTGGGAAAGCGATTGCTCAATTGTGCTTATGATTCAAACGAACGAAACAAGGCCCAAAAAAAAAAAAAAAAAAAAAAAAAAAAAAAAAAGCCGTGGAGGGAGTAGAGGTGGGAATTCGGGCGGGTCGGGCTTAAAGCCCGCGAACAAAAAAACCCCCTATTTGTAAAGCCCGGCCCTTGAGTCGTCGGGCCTCGGGCCGGCCCGCAGGTTTCGCCTTTTTTAAATATTTTTTTTCTTAATTTTGAATATGTATTTCTAACGAAAATAATGGACCTATAATAAAAAATATAAATATATATGATCCAAATTATATTTAAATAAAAACTTATCAAGCATTAGTGCATTGTTATATACCAACTCAACAACTCATAAATTATGTACTAAGTCTAGAACTAGAAGTCACACCACAATTACATAGAATATTCTTAGTAATAAGGAATTAAAGTATAAAAGTGGGACATACGGGACTTGAATCTAACATAATAAGTATTTAAATTATTATCGTTTATATGCGTATATACAAAAATAGCATACCTATTTAACTCTTTGAGCAAATAAAAATAAAAAAAATGTTTAAAAAAAGGGAGGGGCAATAAACAGGCTTAAACGGGTCAGCCCGCGGGCTAGCCCGTCTAAGCCCGCGGCTCGACGGGGCCGGCCCGTTTAAGCCCGGTCCCCTTTTATTGGTCTAAAATCAAAGCCCGGCCCTCCTCGGGCTAGGACCTAAACGGGCTCGGCCCGAATTCCCTGCTCTATGAGGGAAGGAGGGAGGGAGTGAGGCTTGATATACTACGAAATATTGTTTTAGGTATTTTCTGTATTCTAAAATATTTTATTTTGTTGTGTATCTAGCACTTTGGAATATATTTTTTTGGGAAAAAGATAAATAAATACCCTCCAATTTGTAAAATCCCATTAACAACTTCATGATAGGTATTAACAAAAAGTGTTGTTAATACCTATCATGAAGTTGTTAATGGGATTTTACAAATTGGAGGGTATTTATTTGTATTTTTCCCTATTTTTTTTGAGGTGTGTTAGGGTGATAGGCACAACTAAAGTAATTATAAACCACAATATATTTTAATATTTCTCATAAAATTGTTTGCGTCCCCATAATATAAGGTCATTTTTTAACTGATTTTGTCTCAAAATATGGTATCTTGTTTAATTTTATTTGAGTAATAAATACGTTTTTTCCCATTTTACGTATGCATTAATTTCTCACACACATTCTTTTTCATCATTTTCCATAATTACCCTATTTATAAATAATGGTACTTTTGTAAAAAATTGTATATTTCTTACACATTTATTATTTTTAGTTAACTTTAGCTTATTTTTAAGAAACCGCAATTCGGTTAAAAAGATTTTATATTATGGGACGGGGGAGTATTTAATAATATGGGGTAATTAATTACAGGTCCCGTGTAAGGGAATTAATTAAGATGAGGTCCCATGAAATCACCTAATTAATCTAAGGTCCCTACCAAAATGTTGTTATGGCAGGCCAAAAAGTTGTTATTGCAGGCCGAAAAGTTGTTAGTGATTAAGCCTTCACTAACAACTTTTTAGCCTGCAATAACAACTTTTCGGCCTGCAATAACAACTTTTTGGCCTACCATAACAACTTGTGACATGAAAATCACTCTTGGTTTGTAACAACTTGTGACCTTGCGATAACAACGTTTTGACCTGCAATAACAACTTCGTGGGACCTCATATTAATTAGGTGATTTCGTGGGACTTCATCTTAATTAAGTGCCTTACACAGGACCTGTAATTAATTACCCCTAATAATATTTATAGTCTTTTCAATTATTTTCTATCTAAATTTGCTTTTTAAAATATTTATTCAATCAAATTTCGTTTGAGAAAAGTTACTTTTACCAACATCAATCCATATATAAATCACAATATATTATTGGACATTTTGACTTATACCTGATCTTACGTTACAAAAAGTTTGATTGTAAATGTCATTTTTGTCGTCACTATTCCATTAGCTTCATTTTTGGGGTTTGTACAATATATATTAGTCATAGGGAAAATGACAGAAAAAGACCCTCGAATTAGCAAAAGGACACTTCAGTACAACGAATTTCGGAAAAGACAAGTCAGTACAAATCCGTACAGTGACTGAATTGTCCTTTAGCAAATTTAAAGGAAAAGTCCAAAATGCCTCTGGTTCAATTATTTTTTTTAATAATTGCCTACCACCACCACCACCGGTGGTGGGACCCGCCGCCGGCGGGGCCCACCCCCGCCACGTGGCAGCCCCACACCACACCACGTGGCGCGCTGTGGGGCTGCCATGTGGCGGGTGTCCCTTTTGAAAAAGGGACACAAAATGTATGTGGGGGGTGGGTGGGAATCGAACCTTCTGCTTTTTGCTATACTAGGAAGGAATTGTCCGAGCCTTCTGATTTTTGAAGTTTTTGAGAATAATCATCCGGTCATCTTCAAAGGTAATAATTATTTTGTCTTGGCACGTCTTTTGGACGATTATTGTTCTCTTGGTATGTAACTTCGAAAGCTAAACTACACAAGGATGCTACTGCTTAAAATTCTTTTGCTATACTGAATATGTCCACCCAGATCTTCTCATGGATAGCCAAATTCCTTTTCATCCAAATTACTTTGATCATGATTATAACCTTTAGAACTAGTTCAACCTCATTGTCATGATGGAGCTAGAAGTGCCCTTTTAACACTAAATTACCTGGAAATCTTCCATTGCTAACGGAGAGGAAAAAAGACTGCAACAGTAATGACCCTAAAAAACAGTGGCCAACCTTAAAAAACAGAGATGAACATGGACATTCTTATAGAGGAAGAAAGGAGGAAATAGGTGGAAACGTAAATGATTTTGATACTAACAGCGAAATAAATGACGCACAACAACCTCTGAATTAAAGGCAAAGATCAACCATGTAAAGAAAGGAAATCTCTCATGAAATGGACATTAATTTGCCTTGATTCATAAAGAGAGAAGGAAGAAGAATAAGAGAAGGAAATAAGAATGTGGAGAGAGAAAAGAGGAGATATCTCAGAGAAGGGTAGGGATTTGAAATGAGAGAGTGGTAAGAACTGGATTTGAATAGCTCTTTTAGAGGGAAAAATGGAATTGGATCTTCCAATTCAAATTTAAATTCGAACTTGAATCTTTGGCAGAGTATTTCCAAAGTGGAATCAGTCTCAGCTTGCACGGAGCCTGAGGGTAAATAAAATGGCTAGTGAATAGTGTTCTGGGTGAGGAGCCAACAATGAGCATTGGCCTATCGTGGAATAGAATATATTTAGGTGAATGGCGGGAAGGTTTCGTTTTATATGTATAATTCAAATTCAAATTCGAACTTGAATCTTTGGTGGAGTTGATTTCCAAAGTGGAATCAACCTCAGCTTGCACGGAGCCCGAAGGTAAACAAAATGGCTTGTAAATAGTATTTTGGGTGAGGAGCCGACAATGAGCATTGGCTTACAGTGGAATAGAATATGTTTGGGTGAATGGCGTGAAGGTTTTGTTTTATATGTATAATAGAAGATAATAGATAGATAAATAAATCTTAACCACTGATAAAATAATTATCATATTTAATTCTAGGGTCATTACATTCTCCCCCAATTAAGAAATTCAGTCCTCCTAATTTAATAAAATGTTAGATGTTTCAAACAACTCTGCCTATGCTTATAGCCGGTCCCAAGCCCGGGTAAAGGAGGAGGGTTGTGTTAGGCCCCGACAGCCAGCGTAAAAACCCCGTCGAATATCATGAACATGGATCAACGAAGAAATTGTGTAAATGTTAGGTCGTTGCCTGTAAGCAACGCGCTGTATGGCTCGAGTATAGTGAGAAGAGAGCGAGAGCCGCTGCATCCTAGCCTGAATGCAGTGTTAAGAGAGCAAGGGCTAAAGGATAGGTCGTTGCCTGGTTGTAACGCGCTGTATGGCTCAAGTACAGTGATAAGAGAGCAAGAGCCGCTGCATCCTCGCCCGAACGCAGTGTTAAATGAGCAAGGGCTACCGCACTCTAAGGGACGGAGGCGGCTAAAGAAGCTAGTTCATGAGAGTAAGATCAGATTTGGTTCTTGGAATATTGGGACGCTGAATGGGAAGCTTTTTGAGGTTGCACAAGTTATGAAGGATCGTAAGATTAATATATTGTGCTTACAAGAAACCAGATGGGCTGGAGAGAGATCTAAAGAAATCGGAGTTAATGATTCTAAACTCTGGTACACAAGAAAGGTAAATGGGAGGAATGGTGTTGGTATTATTGCAGATAAAGAGTAGCGGAAGAATGTAGTGGAAGTTAAGCGGATAGAGGATCGAATCATATATGTGAGAGTAATTGTAGGAAATGATACAATAAATGTTATTAGTGCATATACACCCCAAGTAGGTGCAGAAGCACATCTTAAGGAGAAGTTTTGGGCAGATATTGAAGGGTTGATTCAAGGTATACCGGCAACCGAGAAAATTTTTATTGGAGGGGATCTTAATGGACATGTTGGGAAGGAGGCGGGATCATATGCAAGGGCGCATGGTGGTTTTGGTTATAGGGAGTTGAATAATGAAGGACAAACAATTATCGATTTTTCCTTAGCATACAATCTTAAGATTGTTAACACATGCTTTAAGAAGCGGGAAGAACATTTAATTACATATAAAAGTGGAACTCACAAGTCACAAATTGATTTCTTTTTGGTAAGAAACCCTGATAGAAGGTTATGTACTAATTGTAAAGTGATTCCTAGGCATGGGGAGACTGCTCAACATATACTTCTAGTTCTTGATGTGAGAATTAAATGTATAAGACAAAGGCGCCGGGCAGTTTTGAACCGAAAGATCAAGTGGTGGCAGTTAAAGGGGGAGAAGCGAGAGATTTTTAAGAGAAACCTATTGGATGAAGGGGTATGGGAGCCACAAGGAAATGCTAACAGCATTTGGAAGAATATGGTTACAAAGATTGAAATGGTTGCTAAAGCTACTTTAGGAGAATCAAAAGGTTGTGGACCACGAGATAAGGAGACTTGGTGGTGGGACAAGGATGTCCAAGAAAAGGTGCGGAATAAAAAGAATTGTTTTAAGGCTATACACTTGTGTAATAATACTGAAAATTGGGAAAAGTACGGCTTAGCTAAAAAGGAGACTAAGAAGGCAGTGAGTGAAGCTCGTGCTAAAGCATACGAGGGGTTCTATAAGGAGTTAGGGACAAAGGCTGAGGAACAAAAGATTTACAAGATCGCAAAGAGTAGGGAGAGGAATTCAAGAGATTTGGATCAAGTAAGATGTATAAAGGATGAAGAAGGTAAAGTTTTGATTACTGATGAAGATATTAAGAATAGATGGGAGGCCTACTTTTCTAAGTTATTCAATGGTGGAGGTGAAGGTCTATCTTGTGAGTTGGGGGATTTGACAATTAGTGAAGATGGACTTAATATGTCATTTTATCGTAGAATTAGAGTGTGGGAGGTTAGAGAAGCTCTTAAGAAAATGGAAAATGGTAAAGCAGTTGGACGTGATGGTATACCGATTGAAGTTTGGAAATGTTTAGGAGAAGAGGGTGTGTTATGGTTATCTGAATTGTTTAACGAGATTTTACGGTCTAAGAAGATGCCTGATGATTGGAGAAAAAGTACTTTAGTTCCGATTTATAAAAACAAAGGCGATATACAAAATTGTGCAAATTATAGGGGAATTAAACTTATGAGTCATACAATGAAACTATGGGAAAAGGTGATTGAGCATAGGTTAAGACTAGAAACTAGTATTTCTGAGAGACAGTTTGGGTTCATGCCAGGGAGATCCACAACGGAGGCGATATATTTATTAAGAGGGATAATGGAAAAGTATCGAAGTAGAAAAAGAGATTTACATATGGTTTTTATTGACTTAGAAAAGACGTATGATCGCGTGCCGAGAGATTTACTTTGGAAAGCCTTGGAAAAGAAAGGAGTATGTGTTGCTTATATTAAAGTTATACAGGATATGTATGATGGGGTGCTGACTAAGGTTAGAACGCCGGGAGGTGAGACAAAAGACTTCCCTATAAGAATTGGCCTACATCAGGGATCAGCTTTGAGCCCATATTTGTTTAACTTAGTAGTAGATGTTCTAACTGAGCCTATAGAAGAAGCGGTCCCTAAGTGCATGCTTTTTGCTGATGATATAGTCCTTCTGGCCGAATCAAGAGAGGAGATTAATGATAAATTAGAAATATGGAGAAACACGCTGGAGTCGAAGGGTTTCCGTTTAAGTAGGAGTAAGACAGAATATATGCATTGCAATTTTGCAAATAGACAACTTAGAGGTGATTTGGAGGTTAAACTAGGAGAGCAAACAATCCCTCAAGTAACGAAGTTTAGGTATTTGGGATCAATTATAAGACAAGATGGTGAGATTGATGACGATGTCAATCATAGAATTCAAGCTAGGTGGTGTAAATGGAGGAAAGCTGCTGGAGTTCTTTGCGATAGAAAAGTACCCCATAAGGTAAAAGGGAAGTTTTATCGCACTGCTATAAGACCAGCAGTATTATATGGTAGTGAATGTTGGGCTTTGAAGGGTCAACATGAACATAAGATGGGGGTAGTTGAAATGAGGATGTTGAGATGGATGTGTGGTCACACAAGAAAGGATAAGATTCGGAATGATCATATACGCGAACGAGTTGGAGTGGCACCTATCAGTGAGAAAATGGTAGAAAATCGTTTGAGGTGGTTTGGACATGTACAAAGGAGGCCATTAGATGCACCAGTGAGGAAGGTAGATCAAATAGCCTGGAGTCCGATTAAGAGAGGAAGAGGGAGACCGAGGCTTACACTTAATGAAGTTGTAGAGCGCGATCTTTTAATAAATAATATATCTAAAGATTTGGTTACCGATAGAGCACAATGGCGTCGTGCGATCCATGTAGCCGACCCCACTTAGTGGGATAAGGCTTTGTTGTTGTTATTAGATGTTTCAAACAAGTGAGAACATTTAACACATATTTTATTATGAATTTTCTTGATGATTACTTTAAAAAACAACAACAATAATACACAAACTAGAAACTCGAAGGCTAGGCTCACTTAGCGACTGGGGAGAGGAATGCCTCTTTTTCCCTTACATTCTTTTCCCCTATTTTCTTCCTTAATAGCCATTAGATCCACTTAAAATGGTCTAGATTTGATGTTTATAATATCATTATTGAAATTTTATGTTATAAAAAAAATTACACCGAATATGGTTCATTTAAAGTAGATCTAATGGCTATTAGAGGAGAGATGGAGGGAAAGTGATGTAAAAGAAAAGCAGAGGTTCCTTACAATACCAAACTCAAATTTATAACTTGTAAATCAGCCACTAAGTCTGGGCAAAACTCACCACTATGACTCAATTTGCGGCAACAACATACAATGCATACCACAAGACCAAATCATACAAACCTTAGCAAATATATTAAATTAAAATAAGAGTTAGAAATAAAATAAGTAAAACAAATCATGGCAAAGTAAAACACCAACACCTGAACCTGATAATGAAACTCATTGAAAAGACTTGCATCAAGAAGCAACCCATCTTTTAAGCTACAAAAACTTCCTCGTATAATAAGTTTGTAACTAATCCAATTTCTTGAATTTTTGAGCTCTTAAGCCCTACATTGGATGGGAGTGTGCGTGTGTGTTAATGTATAAAGTAGGATATTCGGGCTGTTTGGATACTAACCACGTTAGTTGATTTTTCCTTCAGTCTTTAGTCCAAAATTGATAAAAAAAAAAAAGAACTTAATGACACATCAAACATCATGCGAATCTTTACATCAAACATCATGCCACGCTTACTCTCCATGAAAATATAACTTCAATCCTCTACAAGAACAATATTGCAGTAATTAACCTAAGGCTAATTTACTTTATTTTTTTCCGGAAAAAAAAATTATGACCACGTGGTAAACCTTTTCTCAAAGCCTTAGGCACACGTGCAACACCAAGCATGGAGAATCGTAATCATACAATCTGAAACTATAGACTGACTCCATAAATGCAGCTATAATATGAGCTTTTATCAAAGAAAAACAGGATCACACGACTACTTAAATATGCCCTCTAGTGAAGAGGTGTGCCAGGCAACAAAATTCAAGTTTCAAAAGAACAAAGCATGAGGTTTTAGGAGGGTTAAAGCTCTCCTAGCAGAATCAGCAATCAGCAAGTACTGAACAACTTATTCCCTTTTAGCATCATAGAACCACTTTTACAGCTCAAATCAGAGTCATCTTGTCATGTAAAAGTATAGTATTATTGTGAACTCCACGTCACAAAACTACACACACATATATATCTCTAACAGCCTGTTTGGCAAGCTTAAAAAAAGTTTTTTTTGGGCCAAACTTAGGTTTCAAAATCTGGGAAGACAAACACTCTCAGCTTTTCTAGAATAGCTTTTAACTGTCAAAACCTAGGTTTCAGTTAAGCCAGATAAAAATACTCATAGCTTTTTCAGAATAGCTTTTTGGCCTAAAAACCTAGGCTTTGTCAGAAGCTATTTTTTTTATAATCTCAGAAGCTATTTTCCATAATCTATTCTCTAAAATCACTTTTTCAACTTTTTTCTCAGAAGCTATTCTCTAAAAGCTAATCCAAACAACCTCTAAAATGTATTTTAGAGATTTGTATACTTGAGCACCTTTACCATCTTGCTTCATCAGCCCCTAAAATGTATTTTGTACCCTTGGTCAATGTCCACATGATTTAGGGTATATTTGTATTAGTTTTTGGAGAATAGCTTCTGAGAAAAAAGATGAAAAATTACTTTTAGAGAATAGATTCTGAAAAATAGCTTCTGAGATTATAGAAAAAAATAGCTTCTGACAAAACCTAAATTTTCTGCCCCAAATTTAGGTTTTTAGGCAAAAAAGTTATTCTGAAAAAGCTGTGAGCGTTTGTCTGGCTTAACTGAAACATAGGTTTTAACAGTTGAAAGCTATTCTGGAAAAACTGAGAGTGTTTGTCTACCCAGATTTTAAAACCTAGGTTTGGCCCCAAAAAAACTCTTTTTCTAAGTTTGCCAAACAGGCTATCTTGTAGTAGTGTGTTAGTAGTTTATTAATGTAATTAAGTTTTCTATTCAAAAAAAAAAAAAAAAAAAAAAAAAAACAAAACAAAAAACAAAATTCAAGTTTCAAAAGAACAAAGCATGAGGTTTTAGGAGATTTAAAGCTTTCCTATATGTAATAGTATTTTAGAGATATGTATGCTTGAGCATCTTTACCGTCTTGCTTCATCGCCTTCTCACTTCTCACTCACCTTTCTGCCCTCTGTGTGTGTTCGCCATCGGACATTCTCCGTTCAGGCGAAAATTCCCTCCGTCGGCCCCTTTTCTCCTTCTCCTCTCGCCGTACTGTAACCCAAGTATTGCTCTGCCGAAGCTTTAGAAACCCCCGCTCAGCTCAAAACAATTCTCTCTGTTCTGAATGGAGGCAGCTTAGTTCTTGTGCCATATTATATTTTTAGGGTTCAAGGTTACGCTTCTTCCTTCCATCATCATGCCTTCTTCTTCAAATCCCTCCGATTCTCCCGTCAAGATCGAACTAGACGATGGATGCGAAGGAGAACATGTCGGTTCCACTGATTACTTCTTCGTTAAGATTGGAGACGCCGTTCCATTGATGGAAAATGACTTCACTTTTGATCTCCAAACCCTTCCTTGTACTCCTCTTGCTGTCTCTGAACGCTTCGGCCTCATTTTCGTCGCTCATTCATCAGGTTGATATCAAAATGTGATTTTTTTTTGGGCTATGAATTTATGAGATGTTAGTGAAGCACACCCTAATCATTAGCTCAACTTGGGTTTTCAGGTTTCTTCGTTGCAAGGACAAAGGATGTTATGGATTCGGCTAAAGAGTTTAAGGAGAAGGGCAAGGGTTCTGCTATACAGCAGTTGAGCCTAGTTGATGTTTCTATTGGGAAGGTTCACGTGTTGGCTCTCAGTATGGACAACTCAATTGTGGCAGCGGCTGTTTCTGGTGATATACGATTTTACTCTGTGGATAGCCTTCTAAGTAAGGTAATGCTTGTGTCGTATTTGGATAGAACTTTCTACTTTGTTAGGTAGTCCCTGTCTCTTTTAAGATGTTTTATGGTATATTTTTTTCCCATGGCTAGTAGAAGGAAATGGCATCTAGCTATGCATTGATTGTGGTGTTTTTGACAGTGGCTTAGAGGTTGCACTCCTTATATCTGTGTTTAATGTCCCCACTTTGCCAAAAGAGATCTGGTTTTGTGGGTCTATGCTGTTGGTTTGAAGCAAGGAGCTTGTCATACAAGTTGAGAAGATATAGTTGCACAAGTAGAGACAAGATAACTCTCTATGACGATCTCTATATTACACAAATTAAGAGGATCACTTTGCTCCATTGTTACTAGAATAGCATCACATATTTTGCCTTGCTATTGCATATAATAGGGTTCGAGGATTGTGATTGAGTCTGTAATGGCTTAACAACGTTTCTCCATTGGATAGATCACTATCATAGCAATGCTGCCATGATGAAACCAGAAAATCGTTTTTTCCTGTACCATATCTCTTTGAACCAATGAACAGAAATATATGCCACAGGCCAATAGTAAGATACCTTGGTGTTAGTGCATTGTATGAGTCCTTCATCTTTGTGGTATAACTATGTCTATGTTAAAATTCAGTTCTTTCCCCCAAAATAATATATATTATCATGGTTAGTAGTTGTTTAAATTTGTATTGTATGTATGTTTGATATGTTTGGTCACCAGCTTTTGTTTTTCCTTCCCTTGTCATCTTGTCAATTTTCAGGATGTGAAGCTGTCTTTTTCCTGTTCACTCAGTGACATGAGCTATGTTAAAGATATGCGTTGGAAAACAACATCAGAAAGATCTTTTGTTGTTCTTTCAAATGTGGGGAAACTATATTATGGAGAAGTTGATTTTCCCCTTAAAGAGGTGATGGCCGACGTTGATGCTGGTATGCTTATTTTAGTTTTAAAACTTATCTTGTAATTCTAGTGTTTGCCTTTTATGAGTAATGATGCATATTTAGCGTTTATTCATTTTCAAGGGTTTGAGTGTCAATTGATTGTTGATGATCTATTGTTATTTTTTGATCAGAAGATGATCTATTGTTATGGACGATAGCTTTTCAATTTGTTTCACAATTGACATCTATAATTACTTTGTTTGTTTGTTTCTGTTGTCTTGATTGGGAGGAAAGACAATACTGTTAGTGTTAGAATATCTCGCAGTTATTGTAATTAATTATGCAATATTCTTTCTAACTAACTCTTCTTTAGGATCAAGGGGTTATAAAACTCTACATTAATTGTAGATATTTACATTAATATATGCTTGATTTTTATAACATCTCCTAGAATTGCTTCCTTGCGTGTGTTTATGTACTATATAATCACTTCACTGGTGTCAGAGAATATTTTCCATACCACTATTATGTTATGGCATTAGAGCCTTGTGCTCCCTTTTTTCTTTGATCAATTTTTCCATTTGTCTTTGTTGCCTTTCTGCTATCTTCCTTGTTTGTTACTTTCATTACTACTAGAACCCTGTTGTCTCCTCACCCTACCACAAGCTTAAAAAGTATTTGATTGTCAACGTGGTGTGATCATTGCATTTTGATGACCCTGGCGCTTGTAGATGTTTCTTGTCCTTTGTTATGCAATGTTTTCTCTTAACTTTTTATGAGCATAACATAAGATGATGATTAGGAAATAGATGGGCTTTATTGATGGACGTAAGTTCAGAGTTTACTATTTTCCTCCATTTATTCCAAAGACGTAAGTTCAACTAATGACTGGATTTGGCACTATCATCATTGCCTTGGCCATCTTTTTCTTAATTTACCAAAACAATGTTTCCTGCTTTGCCCAAAGATTTAGCCGTTGAGCGTTTTCATTGTGATGTTTAAGGTTTTGCTTAACACAAATGCTCTTTATTTCCTTTCATCAGTAAAACAACTCATGGCCCTTTAAGTCTAATTGATAATGATATATGGGTTCCCTTGAATGTTCTTGATATTATTAGATCTTGATAGGTTTTGTTTCTTTTATTGATGAGTGCACTCATGTGATTAGGCTTTACTTGTTGAGACAAAACTCTAAAGTCTGCTCTGTATTTCCCTCACCAATGACCATTTCGTTCCATTCCCTTCCAAATTTCCCAGCATAACCTTAGGGCCTCTATGCATTTACCCCACCAACTTTTGTAGAGGTTGTTTCCGCCTTCACTTCCCTCATTTGTAGGATGCCATAGTATATTGGATAAGATCTTTAGAGATTCCACAGTCCTACCCTCCTAAACTTTAAATAATTTATTATTAATAATGAGTCTCTGAATATAGAAATCACTCAATCATATATTTGTAGCACTTCAGATCATCACCTTGCGTGTCATTAATCTTTGCTGGACCTTTTTATTTATGTAAATCTCTTTTTTGAAAAAGAATCATTAATTGTAGCTTTCTCTGATGTTTTTTCTTTTTTTATTGTTTTCAAAAGTTGAATGGAGTGCAGATGGGAAATCTGTTGCTGTTGCCAGAATGAATGTTATTAACATTTTATCAGCTAAGTTTGAAGAACAGATTTCAATCACATTATCATTCAGATCATGGACTAGTGACTCTGGGGAAAGCTTCCGTGTAAAAGGTTTGCATCATGTATTCACATGTGTTCTGTGTGTAAATGTGTTGCAGTCTCAAGATTGGGTGTTATAGACACTTCTCTCCATGTCTGAAGAACAAATTTTAATTTCAGTATAGTTTAGATTATGGTTTGGGGGCACATCTATTTAGTGTTTTGCTCATGGTTTTTTAAGGGAATATTTTTATCACTAGTTTCTACTGCCATATTATTTTGGGAGAGGATTATTTACTGCCATATTTTTTTGGGAGAGAATTATTTTTATGGCCTTTATGGATTCTACTGATGGTTTTAAGATGGTCGCCTGGCCTATTGCCTTGCCTTGTAAACACTGTTTGGTTGAATGAATTCCACTTTCTCACATAGGGAGATATCCTATTTATGTATACATTGGAGATCCCAGCCCCTGAGGTTGAGCTTTTTCACCATTAGATGTGTTATTTTGAAATTTTCACCTACAATGAGTGAGAGTCTTAAATGCATTTAATAGCCAAAAAGCTCAGTCCATTTTTTTTCTGGTTCTTATTTTTCAAAATAAAGAGAAAAAAAATTGGTACTGTGTGATAACAGTTTTCACCGATTACATTATATTGATTTTTACATAAGTGTTTTAAAACAAAATTATCGAAACTAATATTTTGTTTTCATAGTTTCACTTGTTTTTGAATTCAAGCTAATAGGACTCTCCATAGCACATGAATTAGAAAAAGTAAATTCAACTCGGCTCTTTAATTTGTTTTCCTTTTTCTCTCCACAAGATACTTCATCCTCTTCTTTTGTATAGTATCTTCTGTTATAATTACATAGCTATTTGCTTAAGCTGAAATAATGTTTGTGATGAAGAATACATGCTGAATATGCCATGAATTAAGCACATCCGATAGTCATTTAGATGAAAATTTTCAATTCTAAGTATAAATCTGTTGGGCTTGACTGGGCTGAATTAGCTGGAACTTGTAATTGGAAGCTTCTAGTATTGTCTTATGCTTGAACTTTGGTGTCTTCATTTTTTTCACCTTTTCTCATCTAATCAGCCTCTCTCTTTTTGAATAATAATTGTACCAGTTGATTCTATCAAGTGGGTTCGACCTTATTCAATTGTTGTTGGATCATTTCAACTTTCTGAAGATGGAAAGGAGGAAAATTATCTGCTTCAAGTCATTGATGTAATTTCTATATTTGTGCTTCTTGTATTTAATAATCATGATGAGTTTCCCAATTATGTCTTTATTTTTCTGTTTCATGATTACTCATTGGTAATTTTATAAGAAGTTTGCAAGATCATTGGATACATGCATTAATCTTCGAATATCACTTTGTTTGCTTTCCGGTTACATAAATTTGATTTATAAGCTGCAGATTATACTATTGTAACTCAGCCTCACGCTCCAAGATCTTAGTTTGCATATGTGATGTGTTTGCTTGTGAAAAGTGTTGAATAGTAAGTGACTGAAAACCCAGAATACCTTCTCTGGTTTTTCCCTTTTATTATCATGATTAGAAAGCATCCAAATAGGGACTGATTTGATAGGTTAACTTTATGCAAATAAAAGCTGAACAGTTAAAAACATATTAACTAAATTAAATTAAATTAAATCATGAAAACATATATATGACATTCGTTAATAGAATACAATGGCGTAATGCTGTCCATGTAACTAACCTTATGTATTGTGATAAGGCTTGCTGATGTAGATGTTGATAATGAAAACAGATCTGCCTATGAACTTCATGTAGGCCCCCTTATTGAAGCCAACTTTCAACACTCGAGTTGAGGAGTAAATGTTAATCATTCTGAAGTTTGTAGTATGCTCTTCAAGCTTAACTCTAGCAATTGCCTTTGGCTTAAGATCTGCAACTTGAGCACTTATATGAAGTATGAACATAACTCATGTAGGCTAGAGCTAACCTTCGCTTTTATAAAATGACGGTTATCCTCCACATTTTGTATTCCTTAATGATGAATAGGACTTTTAGCAATCTCTATTGCACCATGTTATCACAAAATCGTAGGCAAGGCAACACTAAGTTCCTTGAAAAGTCTCTTCAACAAATTTGAAGTGCTGAAGCATGAAACTCTAGTTAAGCGCTACTGCATGCAGCTGCAGGTTACTTCATGGTCCTCTATGAATTTAAAGTTGACCAAACAAATTTAGAGTTGCTTGTTATTGCCCTCCTACACACACTAAGCTAGACCACTCAGCATTTGAGTACACTTCAATGCCCATATGCTCATTCTTGTTAAGAATAGGTCCCTTCAAGGTATTTTCTTTTAAATATTTTATGATTTTATGATGAATAAAATTGTTATTCACCATCTCCATCTTACAACTTGCTGTCAATCTTTCTTTGTACAAATAATCAGTTAAGTTGTCATATACAACAAAATTAGTAATAGTGTGCTGTCTAGCTCCTCAACAAAAACCTCCCTATCTTTAGAACTTGTAGTAAAGGAAGTTGATTGACTTTGCTTGGTTCGTGCCATCAGTTGTTTGCTGTTTGGTTACTTTTCTTCCCCTTGCTATTTGTCACCATTAATGGTTGAATTTTCCTTTTTATGCTCTAGTGTATTCTTTTGCTGTGTGGCACTGTGACATTCCTATGGTTTTGCGTGTCAGGTTGTATGTGGTACGGCATTGAAAATATTGGCATGATTTTTTTTTATTTAATTCAATAAAAATAAAATTGAAAAGACTCCTCTATGAATTTAAACTTTTAAAGTTGACCAAACAAATTTAGAGTTGCTTGTTATTGCCCTCCTACACACACTTACCTAGCTCATTCAGCATTTTAGTACACTTCAATGCCCATATGCTCATTCTTGTTAAGAATAGGCCCATTCAAGGTATTTTCTTTTAAATATTGTATGATTTCATGATCAATAAAATTGTTATTCACCATCTCCATCTTACAACTTGCTGTCAATCTTTCTCTGTACAAATAATTAGATAAGTTGTCATATACAACAAAATTATTAGTAGTGTGCTGTCTAGCTCCTTAACCCTTTTAAGGCAACAAAAACCTCCCAATCTATAGAACTTGTAGTAAAGGAAGTTGATGGACTTTGCTTGGTTTGTGCCTTCAGTTGTTTGCTGTTTGGTTACTTTTCTTCCCCCTGCTATTTGTCACTATTAATGGTTGAATTTTCCTTTTTATGCTCTAGTGTATTTTTTTGCTGTGTGGCACTGTGACATTCCTATGGTTTTTCGTGTCAGGTTGTATGTGGTACGGCATTGAAAATATTGGAATGAAATTTGTTTTTTTATTTAATTCAATAAAAATAAAATTGGAAAGACGAAATGCCCACAGAAAAATTGCTTCTCTTCGCTCCCTATTCAACCTTCTCTTCAACTTCCCCATTTGATCATCAGATTACAGATTACTGATCATAGACCAGATTCATTGAAATGAAAAGTTCATGGAGATCTGGTTGATTTTACTTTTATGCGTGTAATTTTTGTTGTTGCTTTTATATTGTCAGTTTCATGCACTGCTTTCCCCCCTTTTTGCATGCGTTTCTTTATGGTTAGGAACACGTAAGGGAGTTTAGTTTACCTAATTAAAGGTCCATTTGTTTGAATTTCTGTAGTATAAAATTCTAAATTTGCTTTTCTTCTTGCAGGTTCATTCTCAACTGATTGTGCAATCCTTCTATGATATTTATCAAGGACTAGTTGATGACATTGTGCCAGTTGCATGCGGGCCACATCTGTTATTGGCCTACCTAAAACAATGGTAGATCAATTTTCTTTCTAGTCATAAAGTTTTTTGTATTTTTAAGAGTGGTAAATTCAATACACATACATATTTAGTTCTTTTGAAAATGTCATAGCTCTTGGTACCAAAGGATCTGGAGCAGTGCCTGACCCTTTACTTCTTTGTATTGTGTTTGGGATGAACAAGTTATACCTATGGTCCTATATGTGCTTGATTTAGCTCTAATATTATGTGGATATTTAGAATAAGAAATTATTTGAATGGCTTGATTTATTTGAATGAAATGGAAGAACATTTTATGGGACTATGGGGGCAAACTTGCCTCGAGAATCCCATTACATTTGTAAAGAAGATAAAGTTCATTAAAATATAAAATAATAAGTTGAATAGCAAAATTAAGAGACGACAAGTTTAGGATGATAGCCACAAAATCAATAAACATGTGATCATTGTAATATCTGTTGATTTTTTGGTCGGGCAGTGGAACTCAATCTGTCATTGCCAACAATTCAGCATCCAAATGAGCTTGTGGTTGGGTTTAGGTCATTTCACCGATCTTGCTTAAGCTATTTGTCATTTTTGTTTTTGTTTTGTTTTGTTTTTAAAACCATATAGCATAAATTATGTGAATAAGATTGCCTCGTTCTTATTTGCCTTTCATTTTTCTTATTACTTTTAGATATGGGATTTCTTTCTCGTAGGCTTATCTTTAACACTTCCCATCAAATGTAATTAATGGTCTTCGCTCACATTTTTTTAGGGGTCTAGTTATCATTTTCCATGATATTCGGGTCTCATTCTTCATTGTCCAATATTTTTTTAGATTTGGAAATTTCATTGATTAGTCCATCAGTCTTTTAGTGGGTCTAGCCTTCAAATTTCCAATCCAATTCAAATTGTCTAACCTTCATTTTTCTGCTTTATTTGGGCTTGTTCTCTTGAGTTTAAGAGGTCTTAGGTCCAGCAAAAGTTTCCTTTTCTGGTCTCAAATCTAATGGCAGTTTGGCCTTTTTTGTTGTGATATGCTTTCATTTTTTTTTGGATCCTAAGGAAGTGGTCATGTTCATAAGATTCGACAGGGTTTTATTTTGGCTGTTGGGGTCTAACACAAACCTCCTCCTTTATCCGGGTTTGGATCCGGTGTTATTTGTGATCGAAAAGTACCAAATAAGGTAAAAGGAAAGTTTTATCGCACAACTATAAGACCTGAAATGCTGTATGTTGGGTTTTGAATGGACACCATGAGTATGAGATGGGGGTAGCAGAGATGAGGATGTTGAGATGGGTGTGTGACATACAAGAATATAAAATATTCGCAATGATTTTATACGAGAGAGTTGTGTAACGTCTATTAAGGAGAAAATGGTAGTAGGTGGTCTGGACGAGTTCAAAGACGGCCATTAAATGCACCAGTGAGGGGGGTTGATCAAGTAATATGGAGTCCATTAAAAAAGAGAGAGGGAGACCAAAGAGAACACTTAGAGAAGTTATTGAGTGAGACCTTTTTTTAATAATTTATCAAAATATGGATTTTTGATAGATCATAATGGTGTCGTATGATCCATATAGCCAACCCCACCCAGTAGGATAAGGTTCTGTTGTTATTGGATCTTAAGTGAAGCTTCGTCTATCACCACTATCTATGTAGTATCCAAAGAGCTTGTACTTGGTCTTGTCCATCTCGCCATTTGATTTGGGCTGCTACAATCTTATATGCCTTTCATTATTTTTATCACTTATACTTTAATTTTTCATAGATCATCTTCAACACCAGCAGGGTATTTAAGTGGCATTGAAGATCTAAGGATGCACAAGTGGATCCACAATAAGAGAAAATGTCCTTGACAACCTTAAGGTTTTTGATGGTATTCTAATTGGGCTTAAGAGTTGGCCACTGCCAAAATTAGCTAGGAAGTGCATCTTAGAGCCTGAAGATATATTAGCAGCTTCTAGAACTGCTGAAGGCTATTTGTTGATTGGCCACTAAAAATATACAAGTAGAAGCAATTTCAAGAGGTGCATAATGGGATTCCCTTGTGTGGGAATATTATTAATAATTGTAAATAATTCTCTTTGATTGTATAGCCTTTATTAGGTATCATTAGTCTTAATTAATATTTATTAGGCTTTATTATATTGTCTCATTCTCTGGCCTATAAATAGGCATTTGTATCCCAACATTAGTATTAGTAATATGAGAAATAGGAACTTGTGCTAAAAAATTTTCTAATTTAGAACTCAACAGTTTGGTTGTGGAATCATTGTCAAAGTATACATCTTCCATTTTGTTATGCCTTTGCTCTTTATCTAGTCAACAGTTTGGATGTGGAATCATTGTTGAATGAGTTATCTCCGCACTAATCTACTCTACAGTTGCGCGTAGCTTTAAAATTTTATCTAGTCCATGGTTTTCCATATTAGTGATTTTGTCCCTATACTCTTCGTAGTGATGAATTTTGCCTTTTGATTGGTGTTACAATAATCAAAGTATATTGTATCGATAAAGTTGACTTCTTTCTTAAAGTGTGTCCATTGCTCATCATAGTATTCATAGTTATGTAGTTTTTCTTTTTGCAATGTCGGACTGATGAATTTATTTTTTTAACTACCTGCAGCCAGCTTGCAATCAATGCTAATAGGAAGAATACAGATGAGCACATTGTGTTGCTTGGTTGGTCTGTAGATGATAAGAGTGAAGCTGTGGTTGTTGATATTGATCGAGATAATTGGGTTCCAAGAATTGAGCTTCAAGGTATTCTGTTGTTTATTTGGCAAGGCACTGTGCATTTTCTTCGGCATAAGTCATTTTTAATTATGTGCAATCAATTTTCTTGTGAGTTTATTTGCTGCTATCCTAGGAACCAGTGTGGATATTGCCTTCCTTCAAAATGTTAAGGCTTTTAAAACCTAAATTTGACTAATGGATCATTGTATAGATAAATGTATTTACCAATTTTAGAATTCATATTTGCCTATTTGTTGGATGCACATTCTTGCACTGCACGAAGTTCTTCCCTATTTCTGTTGTCATCAAGTGAGGCAATTATGGCTGCACCATATTATGTTCAGCCTCCTATGTGGTATGTTTTTGTGATTGACAAAGTTGAGTGGAGTAGCAGATTTGGTGACATAATTCACCTTCTCTTTGCCCAGCAATCATCCTGCTTGACTACTGGGGGTGGTTGTGGCCATTAATGCAATGAAGAGTGGCAAGAACAAGGGTTTGTTGATGCTGGGGGTGGTCTGACTAGGAAGGTACACATAGTAGGGACTTTCTTGGGTTTTAGGAGCTCTGATTTTAATGGCCCTCGGGCTGTAATTGAATTGGGTCATTCATTGGATCAGATTTACCTCTGATACTGATATAGCAGTAGAATGTGTAGCTAGAAGTAGTCTAGAAGCTGATTATCAAATTTGGCATTTAGAATTTGTGTAGGAATAGGGATAAAGGATTTGCTAACAGAATTGAATATTGATATTTGGACACTGATGAAGCCGTGGTGTGGTAATGTGGCAATTTAGGCTTTGGTAAGAGTCCCATCCACCGAAACTGAGCCTAGCAGCAAGCAAAATCTTTGTGAAGAACTAGATTTGAGGAACTAAGTGGCAATTTGGGAATGATGAACATTACTCTTCAGCTTGAGGAGGAATGTAAAACCATGAGATGTAGACTTTTAGACCCTATATCTCTAGAGTCATTTTTCTGTTTCTCAATATTATTATCCATAGTTGCAGGACTTGTTTGTTCAGTTATATTAATGTGCGTAGTTTCCTAGATTTCTTCGTTATTTTGCCCCTCTTGTTTTGTAGTGCCAGCTTTGGTGCTTTTTAGGGTATTCTGCTGCAAGCTTATGTGGTTCTGTGTTTATTCTATTAAATACTGAATTATCATCTGCTTATGATCATAAGACTAGTGCTACTTTATGCCAACTATGTAGCAGCTTGGTCCTTTCAAACTCTCGCCAGTTCTATATCTTGGATGAAGATTAATAATTTTGTTGGGCTGTTTTACTGTAAACTGAGTTGGGATTTTTTTTTTCCCCCAGAAAATGGTGATGATAATTTGGTCTTGGGGCTATGCATTGACAATGTTTCAGTCTATGAGAAAGTTAGCGTTCAACTTGGTGTAGAGGAAAGGACAGAGCTCACACCATATTGTGTTCTTATGTGTCTTACCTTAGATGGAAAGCTTGTCATGTTCAATGTTGCCAGGTATCCTCTTTTTTGTTGTTTGTTTGTACTTCCATTTTTGGGAACACGTGATTAATGACTTTGAATGGGAATAAAAGTTGCATTTTAGCTGTTCCAGTGATCTGAGAGATTCTTTATTTTGTCCATGTAATTCTCATTACTCAATAGGTTGTGTATGCCTTGTCTTTAGTTCTGCAAGGAGTGAAGCTTCTGCTGAGGTGGTTTCTGTAGTGCCTGATGAGGAAAAGGATGCCCCTCCAAAGATTGCTTTGGAGGAATGCTCTACTCTTTCTTATGGAATGCAGAAACAAGAATTAGAGCAGGTTCATTTGGATTTTAATTCCCAAGATATGAAATGAATTGTTCAACTGGGGTTGACCGAATTTGTATGAAAATTGTATGCAGGCTTCTGAGGTGTCTGGGAACTTAAAAATCAGTCAATTAGCTGATCCTAGTGAAGAAACACGTAATGAAGATATATCTAAGAGCCAAGAGGTGAAATCAATGGCAAATGTACAGTCTCTTAAGTCAGATGAGCAGCAAATGGTTTCAAGTATAAATTTGAATCTAGAACCTAATGGTCAGAATACATACCTGTCACCCGAGCATAACACTATGTTGGGTCAATTTTCTTCTACTGCTTCTCTAGATCTACCAAGCAGGGCTGATACCCAAAAAATTAAAGGAATTGAATTTAGCAGCGGTTCAATGACAAGTCCTACTACTTCTGTTTTTCCAAGTCTCAACAACTTACAAGAAAGTACTCAGACGACTAATGAGTTGCTGAGCAAAAGTAGGTCAAGGCACTCACTAATATCTTCTCATCAACCAACAGGTGAAAATTTCTCAAAAGGAAAGACTTGTTTCTTCTTGATTTTTTAACTCTAATCTTCAGACTCGTGCTTATCTAAACCAAATATATATTGTACAGGTAATGTAAATATCAACGTTGTAAAAGATCATACAAGACATGGTCAAAAACCTTTTGATGTTCTGGATACTGATGGTGCGTTACCAACTGTCAATTACACTAGTAGACCAATTCACAATGTGGGACAAAAAGTTTCAAAAGGAGCAGGAAATATGGAAATGCTCTCCTTTCATACCCCACACCTTCCTTTGAATGAAAGTAGTACATTTGAGAAATCTTCCATTCAGAAATTTCGTGGCAATGAGCAGCACAAATCTTCTACGCTTGGGATACCGACTTCTGAACTGAACTTGTCAAAGCATTTTGGCAATGTATTACTTCTGGTTAAACTTTCATATTTTTCATGTATACTTCAAATGGTAGAGCTTAAAAGAGTATGCCTTGATTAGAACTATGTTATCCTTACTGTGCCTCGTCATTCTAGTTAACCTGTGTAGATATTGTGTGTTAGTATATCTTTTCCCTTTTGGTCAGAACATTGATTCGGTGAATGTTATTCCTTATTGATTCCTTATCGTGTTCTCTAACCAGTCTATCAACTACTCAGATCCATGAGATGACTATAGAGCTGGATCTGCTACTGAGGTCAATAGAAGAGGCTGGTGGCTTTACAGATACTTGCACCTCGTCACTTCTTAGTCCAGTTGAGGGATTGGAGCGAGGCATGGGCACTTTATCTGAGAATAGCAAAACATGGATGGTAATCTTTCTTGGTTCACTATATTTCCTTATCTCGAAGCTCCTATTATGAACAAATAATAGCTCTAAAGAGCATTACAGTCTATTTGTAAATCCACAAGGAACATGTCTCAAGTGCATTATTGTTTCCTTGTGGTATCTGTGTAATTTTTTAACACATTATTTTTGTAAGCAAAAAGAAAAACTCATTTGAACTATGGCATGTCTCTTTGCAGTATCATGTCACTGAACAACTTGAGGAGGTCCATTCTCTTCTTGATAAGACTATACAAGGTATTTCCGAGGAGAATAATTTTTTTCCCTTTCATTCTATCTTTATCTAAGAGAATTTCATGTTTCTAGTATAATGAAGGTATGAATTTAGTTTTTATGAATCAAATGAGAATGGCTTATGCGAACTAGGGGTGAGCATTGTGAACGACGTGTAACAGCTATGAATGGGTAAAGTAGGAGGTAAAGGATATCAGTAGCTACCTGGCCTTGGTGAATTTCCAAATCTGTTAGCTAGATAATGTTGAAACAATTTTGTGGCATCATTATAGTCAAAAATGATGTACTACCACTTGAGCTGAAATTTATAGTCCTTGTGGATCCAAATAACATCATTCTGTACATGCTGGGTTTCACTTAGATTCCATTAGGGAAAACAAGTTTATTCTTATTATAACTCAAGCAAACCAGTTCAACTCTCCGGTGGGGAAAGATAGGAGCAGTTTGCTACACAGATTCGCGTTAGAAGGAAAATAATTGGAGGGAATGTAAAATAAATATTTGAGTTTGGGAAAATAAAACCAACAGAAAATACTGAAATTAAGGATAATACAAATAGTACCTTCTTGATCTTCACTTGTAATTACAATGTTGTCTATATAAATTACCAAGTATATACATTGATCAGATGATGTGTAATGATAGAATATAAGATGATCTGCATTACTTTGGACCACCCTAAATTTCTGAACAGCTAAGCAAAAAATTTCCAGACCAGGATCAAGGAGATTGTTTTAATTCATAAAGTGATTTAGGAGCCACCGAACTTTCCAAAGTCCTCCTGAGCAACGAAGCCAGGCGAAAGGCTTTCGGGAAGAAGGACTTTCTTTGAACCCTTTCAAAGTGCAATGGGAATATTTCCAATGGAAGGGGTGGACTGATGTTGGAGCTTGTACTGGAGCAGAGTGCGATTCATTAGCTGCATTAGCATAGCTTACACAATGAGGTGAAATATGAGGACAATGATCATAGGTTTGAAGGAGTGGGGAGGAAGTGAAAGGAAAATTGACTGGAGTAGAAGTAATGCAAGGAAGCGGAATAATCTCTTAGACTGATGTTAGCAGTGGGTGAAGAATAATATGGAGTTTTAAAAGAATATCACAGTTGCTGAGGTGAAATATTTGTGTCTGGTGACTAAAATATAAGCAATGGACTGGGAGCAGAGAAACTCAGATGAATATATTCAAGTTTGGTCTGAGTATTGGGCTAGAGGGTTCAAAATCACAGTGGTAGTGGGATCAAATTATCAAAACTTGGTATATTTATGTGTACTTTTCACAAGTTTTTTGTTACCTTTCCTCCAATCTTTCTCCTTTCATATCCTTACTCTCTCTTGTTAGATGGTATAAATGCTGATTTTTATGCTTCCTTTGTTTATCTAGTTGTTCAGCAGTTATCCTGATTTGTTGAACTTTATCTAGTATTTTTTGTCACGATTGTCCCTCTATTTTCGGGATTGATAAGGCAGGCTTGGTGATGCAGGATGGGTAAGGGGAAAGAGCAGAGAGAGGAAAAGATAGGAGAGAAAGATAGACTAGAGGAGGGAGGACAGCAAGAAGGAGGGTGGAAAGGAGAGGACAGAAAAGAGGGGGGGGGGGGGGGGAATAACAATCTTATTCAATTCATCATAAGACATTCAAAGCAAATGAGTTGAGGTGCTATTCATAGATTCATCAAATGCCATTACATTTTAGAATCCTAAAATGCAAAGCACAATTAATCCTAATTCATAACAATCAAATAAAGACAAAATATTCCCTTATAATGATAATTATATTTAATCTCTGAGAATCATAATCAACCATAATCCCATCACTTGGTGCCTCAACATTGCGTATATCGGCTTATACAGATCTACAAAGCACAAGGACTGAGTAGTCTAAAGAAGCATTTTCAAGTTTTGCTTGTAGAACCATTGAATTGTGAACAATCATATAATATGCTAATTAGCTTATAGTAAAGCATTGGCATGTGCCTATAACAACCAAATTCTTACTTTTCATATTTTGTATTCTTTTCCTTTCTGGTCTTGAAGTTGATCTTATCATATGTCAGTTGTGGCAAGGAAGATGTACATGGAAGGGATTTTTAAGCAAGCTTTTGATAGCCAGTATTGGGACCTGTGGAATCGGCAGAAGTTGAATACAGAACTTGAGCTGAAGCAGCATCATATACTGAGTCTGAATCAGGTGATGTGAGCAATATTTACTGGTAAAACATTTTATGTGTTTAGGATTTAACAGTTCGTGTCTATGTTATTTCAGGATTTGACCAATCAGTTAATTGAATTGGAGAGGCATTTTAATGTCCTCGAATTCAATACATTCAGTGAATCTGGTGCAACACATGTAGATCATGCAGCTATTCAGAATAGATCTAGACCTTCAAGGTGAAGTATATTGTAACTCTTAGGCTGAACATAAATGAAAATTGTTGAATTTAGTTCATTTGACATCCTTTTGTAATTTCAATTGGACAGTGGTGGATTCAATCTATTTTTTCTATTTTATTTTTCATCAAATATCTAATTAGAGATGGAGAGTGTATTTCTCCTTTTATTCTTTATTATTTCGGTGTTCTCTAGTTTGGATGGCTGAAAAGATCAGGAGAGAATTTCTTAGGTAGTCAGGCTGTTTTCAGTTAGCTATTTTTTTTGCCCTTATTTTCATGGATTGCTTCCAGCCTGCCTAAGATCCTGAGAAGTGCAGAACTGAAACATATTATGAACTGAGTACTTCTGTAGTACAGGTGTTGTTCTATGGTTCATAGTGTTCTCAGTAGTCAGAATCATATGTGTGGAACACCATATTTACATTTCCCCCATTTTTAGAATTAAATAAATGAAGTAACATACAGGAAACAAGTTTATGGGAGGTCCCTCAGATTGGAGTCTTTCATAAAGATTTTTTTGGCCTATTTCAGCTTCTGTATCATTCATAGCAGCCCATCCACAATTTTAATCTTTAAGATGCCTTCGTCTTGAGAAACTTCCGTTTTGAAGGAGCTTAGTGTATGTGGTTTGAGCAAACGCTATTAAAAGATATTTCAATGTTTAATGGCTGGTATAGAGAAGTGTACTTGTACTTGCAAAGATATTTCAATGTTATATGGTGATCATAAACAAATTCGGTTTCATGGCTGCTCTTAGTTTTTTTTTTTTTTCACTTGAATTTCGAGGAAATATCTCTCATGTGCAGTGGATCAAGTCCCTGTGCCTAATAAAACAATAAATATTTCTTGTCTTGTTACTAAGAATCAGAGTATTATTTTACTGAACTGGAGATTTTCCCCTTTTCCAGACACATTCAGTCATTGTGTAGTGTACATAATGCAATGAATTCACAACTTGTAGCTGCAGAGAATCTTTCAGAATCGCTCTCAAAACAAATGGCTTCATTGAGTATAAAATCCCCATCTGAGGAACAGAAGATTGTGAAGGAGTTGTTTGAAACAATAGGAATTCCGTATCAACCTTCATTGGGCTCTACAGACATGAAAAATGGCATAAATACTCCTTCAAGCAAGAAGTCAGTGCTTTCTAATTTGGCAGCTAATAAAGATCAGTCAAAGAAAAATCAAGCCAGTGCTTTTAAGGGTTGTGAACCAGAAATGTCTAGGAGGAGAAGAGACTCTCTTGATCAGGTATTACTTTCTTGCAACTTAGGCATCCATTGGTTTAAGCTTCTCAATTTTGCTGCTTGGCACTAGTTGCATCCATATTTTTTTCTTCTTTGCATCTCTTGCTCGGTGAAATGCCAAAAACATGTAAGCAGAACCATTTATTTTGTGTCCTAACATGTCTTAAAGATAACACTCTGTTAGATGTATCAGAGCCATATCTAAACCAGATATGTACCTGATCCTGCGTTTTATAGCAGTTGCCGAATTTCTTTTTGGTTAAATGGTTAACATCATCTCATGCATGGTTCTGGTTGATATTTGGTTTCACCAATGGTATGATATGTGATTATTACTAAACTTGGATGCAGAGTTGGACCTGTTCAGAGCCTCCTAAAACCATTGTCAGACGAATGATGCTGCAAGATGTCAAGAGATCAAATACGACTAGATCTATCTTTTCGACCGATAAAGAAAATATAGATCTTTCTTTGCTAAAAAAATCTCCGCATCAAACAGAGTCCAGAAACTCCTCAAGCATATTCACTGCATCTGAACAAAGAGGTGATCTCACCTAATTGCTGGCCCAAATTATGTGTATGAATTAATTTTATGTGACTAGTGATCTTACTTGAAAAATACTGGCTGCAGGCATTCAAGTTTCTCATCCAGAAGATGCGCCTGAACACGCAAAGGCATTATCAGCTAACAACCTCTCAACACCTACCCAGATTTCAGACCCTAAGTATACTATGTTGCCAAGAAACAATATTTCATCAAGACATGGATCCCATTTGTCACCTGCAATAATGCAACGTCAGTTGAATGAAAATCAAGATTTGACTAACAAAAGGCACAATACTGTTGTTGAAAAGTTCAGTTCTATATCAAATAGTGAGAATAAGCCTATTTCACAGATGAAAGGTCCTCAAAATTTATCAGTATCTAACTATCCACCCTCAAATATATCTTTTCTGAGTAAATCCAGCGAAATATCTGGTTCTACTGATAAAATGACCATGTTTACTAGTTCTAAAATAGAGAACAAGTCTTCCACTTCGTTAAATTCCGAATCTTGGAGAATACAGGACTCTGTGTTTTCAACGTCATCAACCATTCCTCCAAATTCACCTTTGTTTGGAAAATCTGCCCATTTTAATATTGGCAAAAGCCATCCTGGTGAAAGAGTTTTAGCAGGATCGTCATTTGGTGGTTCATGTGATTCCTCGTCTCAAACTATCCAAACACCACTAATTTCTCCTCCGTTCTCATCCATTTCATCAACAACAGTGCCTTCTGCACCAGTCTCTGTGGACTTAAGTAGATCTTCGACTAAATCAAGCACAATTCAAGTTGAGTCAACCTCTTCAACTTCGGCTCCTCCCTCTAATCAAGCCCCTAAACCTGTGCCATCATCATTTTATCCGCCTTCCTTAAATTTAAACCTGGAGCCACCTAAATCAGAGGTTCAACAAGTTCTGATATCTAATTCAAAGACTGATTTGGAGACTAAAGATGCCAACAAACTGATGGTTGAGCCTCTAAACAATGAAGCTAAGTTGGTTGGGCCTCCAAACAGTGAAACGAAGTCAGAGCCTAAAGCTTCAGAAAATAGCAGTCCTTCAAGTGCAGGCTCAAGTGCAGAGTCTACAAGTAATGTTACATGTTCTGTATCAAGCGGCATCTCAGTTTCTCAGCCAGAACAGCTTGCTGATGCACCTGTGCAATTCCCGGCTTTTCTCCCAAATTTTCCTTCTTCTAGTGTTGCTAGTGGGAAAACCCCAAGTTTAGATGTCACAATCACAGATGAGGATGAGATGGAGGAAGAAGCTCCTGAAATGAGCAGCAACAGTTCTGAACCTAACTTCCCCAGCTTTGGTGGCTTTGGAATTGGCACTCTTCCTAATCCATCCACAGCTAAATCCAACCCATTTGGTGGTCCATTTGGTATTGGGGGAGCTAGTCCACCGGGTCCTCCAATGGCTTTTCCAGTCTCTAGTGGAGAATTATTTCGACCTGCATCTTTTACTTTGCCAAGCTCACAGCCTTCTGCACCGGCCCAGTCAAATTCAGGTGCATTTTCTGGTGGCTTCGGTGCTGTGACATCTGTTTCTGCAACACCTCAAAGTGCGTTTGGCCAACCGGCCCAAGTAGGATCAGGGCAGCAGGCACTGGGATCAGTTCTTGGTAGTTTTGGACAATCAAGGCAGCTTGGTAATGGATTACCAAGCAGTGGTTTTGCTGCTTCTAGTGGTTTTGGAGGTGGATTTGGAGTCACTAGTTCAGCTGGTGGCTTTTCAAGTGCTTCACCAGCTGCTGGGGGGTTTGCTGGCATATCGTCAACAGGTGGAGGGTTTGCTGGTGTTGCATCTTCTGGTGTTGGTTTTTCAGGAGTTGCATCTTCTGGTGTTGGTTTTTCAGGAGTTGCATCTTCTTTTGGTGGATTTGCTGGTAATGCTTCCTCAGGTGGGCCTGCTGCTGGTGGTTTTGCTGCTGTTGCAGGTGGATTTGCAGGAGCTGCATCTGGTGGTGGATTTGGGGGATTTGGCAGCCAGGGAAGTGGTTTTGGTGCTCCCGGGGCTGGTGGTGGAACTGGTAAACGTCCTGACATCTTTACACAAATGAGAAAATAGTCATACGTCACATGTAAAGTCTGTTCCATGAATATTAATTTAACAACTAAGATAACATTAGTAAACCCACATGCCTATGGCCTAATTTTGTAGCTTGTACTCCTAAAATGGAATGGATTTTGGGTTTTTATCGCTGGATCGTTTTCAATGAGATGCTTGGTTTTAATGGTCTATTATGTAATTAATAAAGGTTTAAAAAACTGGACCGGGGTTAGAATCGGCTAAGGCACTGGTTCAAGAGTCAAAGTAACAGTTTAGAATAACTTAATAGAGTAATCTAAATAAACATGTTAAATTTTATTGGGGGTTAAAGAGTAATCTAATAGTTTAGAAATAAATAGAGTAATCGGTTTTATTAGGGGTTAAATTTTATTGATAAAAAAATATAATAACATTAACGAGTACCATATTTTAAAATATTAATATAGATAAGTATATTTGATTCATTAAACATGTTAAACATAAATATTTTAATATTTGTAAAGAGGGAATAAAATAAAATGATTGAATATAAAAATAAATATTCAAAAATAGTCTACATACCAAATACAAATACAAAAAGCAACAACAAATAAATATTAAACATTTGCAAGTAAAATAGCATTTAAAATAATCAACAAAATTTATTATAGTTTCCTATGTGTGATTCCTAAAATTAAGTGTGAAAGTTAAAAATTAGAGGGAATTATATTAAAAAAAAAACATAATAAGAGGGGCCGGTTAAATCACCCCGGTTTTAAACCATTTTCCTGGGTTTCACTGGTTCAACCCTTGTCACACCGATCCAACCCACCGTCCAGGTCGCATACAGAACCGAGTTGGCCAATAGGCTTGCTCACTGGTTTTCTCAGGTTGATTTGGGTTTTTTTAACTCTGCTTGCAACGTTGGATTGCACTGTTGACTATTTTGTTCTATTTAAAAAAAAATCAAAAGCTATGCCTTTATATTATTTTGTTTTAAAAACAATATAACATATTTGACAATAACCTTTCTCAAAATTACTTTCTATGTGTAGTTTTTGTTATAACCTATAAATACAAATGAACCAAGGAGCTTGCATATAAATATAACAAGTCTTACATCATTTTGATGGGATTGGCTACATGGAGTCATGGATCATATATCAACTACATTCTTGAGGGAAAATCCCAATAAATGCCTTATAAAATACTTAATCCAAAGTGAGATTGTCGAACTTGATAAATTCTAAATTATGCTAATTATCTTAATACATGATTTTAGAATAGAGAGATTTTACTTTTGCTTGTTTTGCACTCTCGCTCTCCGTCTTCTATCTCCAAAATCTCTCCCCTCTCCAAGTTCTTTGGAATCTCTCCTGGTCTTATTCAAATCCACATAGGAGATCAAATTTTTTCACCAACAATTGCTTCCTTGAAAAGAAAAACATTGCAAGCCCTACACCGAAACGAAACCAATAATATATATGTGTGTGTATATGAACATGCAAAATTCATTATTTCACTGAACAATCATTTTTCTTCCGGTTAAGGGTACCATGTACTTTACTTAAAAGTGTGTCTAACATCATATACTATTTTTAGGTCTAAAAATACTCAAACTTTTTTAAACAGAAAAAATGCCACCCGTTAAATTCTTTAAATGAAAGTTACCTTTTGAGTTAGTGGATCTCACACTATATTTTTATATGATTATTTTAATTATGGTTAACTGTAAAAAATGCCATGAACTATTCTTAAAAGTGCATTTGGCACCATATACTGTTTTTGAGGTCAAAAAATATCGATGAACTTCTTTAAAAAATAATTTTAAAATAATGATGTGGGTACCACAAGATGAAAAAATAATGACAATTCACCCAAGTTAACGAAGGTGGCATTTTCGACCCATTTAAATTGCTTTCCTTATTGTCTTCCTCCTATGTTGTTCTCCCTCAGTTACCACTTGTCCTACCCCATTACCATTTCCCCCATTGGCATTCCTATGTTGGTCTAAATCTGGATTTGGTACATTTATCGCCCCACATAAGTTAGGATGATTGAGTTCCATGGCTCTAGCATTAGGATCACACTCTATGTCCGTGTCGGGGTCACTCTCTATGCTAGACTCCCGGGAGGAAAGATTTTCAACAACTAAGTGTCAGATGTGCCTACCCTTTTGGCCCTTCTCAATTCATTGAGGTGCATTTCAATCTCAAGGTACTCAGGGTATAATACAGTGTCTTTAGTAGTTCCTCTAATCATACATAAAGAGCAAACAAGTGTATGCTAGGAAAGCAAGAAAAGGCAATCAAATGTGAAAAATTCAAAGCAAAATGAAAATTGATGTACAAGTGATTAAAATAGGGTGAAAACACTGTGGAAGAATTGTTGGAAGTATAAGAAACATATGTGGAATAATTGGGGAAAGTATGGGGAAAATTTTAGAAAAAGTGCAAAAAGTGCAAATATAAGAAAAATCTGTTAAAACAAGGTAAGTTAGCTGCGGGCAAACCCACGGAAAATGAGGGAAACTTTTCTTCGCAAGAACAACATGAGCAAGTTCTCTGTGGGTTCGTTATATGGTGAACTAATTAGTAAACTTGATAGTACCATAAACTATAAAAAATGTAGTTTCGGGCTAAAAACTTCAAAATTGATTCTAGGCTCAATTCAGCTACTCCAATGATCAAAACAAGTTAAAATAATTTAGGAGGGCTTAAGGAAAACTTCAAATTGGTTAAAATTGGCCTAGAACTCAAATTGGTACTTCAACGTGCCAAAATGCACAAAAACACTTTTTTCAAATGGACTTAAACACCAAAATATTGCAAATAAGTTCCAAAAAAAGTGGAAAATTGTCTCAACAAGTCCAACTAGGTGAAAATGACTTAGTTGAGCTGTTTGTATTGAAAAATTGAGTGATATTACAAATTTTGGTATGCAATGCACACAATCAACACAACAATTCAACAAGCAAACACACCTAGAAGTATTAAGTCATGAAAACCACAAGTAGTAGTGCAAGAAAAATAGCAATATACTACTTTCCAACGAGGCAAAGCACAAGCAATCTCAATATTTTTGTATTTTTAAATCTATCAAATGTAATGCAACCTAAACTAGTCTTGAAAGCTAAAAATGCAAAATATGACCTTATCTAACCTAAAGGACTCCTAACTCCTTGTCAATGTTCAATTGAAACTTAGTTAGCCAAGGGAGTTAAAAATGACTCCCCGACAATGGCGCCATTGATATTAAGCCTTTCCTTAACACGCCCTCGGGTTCAAATTATAGTTATCTATATAAGCCAAGGATTGCAAACAAGTGGTGAAACTCCAGATTGTCTAGTGAACTACCTAGCGTAACTAAATGCAATTAAAGTGAATAAATCGGGCATTAAGAGTAGGCATTTTTGGTATTTTAATAAAATGAATGTAAAGACTTGTTTTTAGTGTTTTTAGTATAAAAAGAGATAGATAATGGAATGCAAATAAGGGGATGCTCTCTTGGCGCTAGGGATGACACGTGTCAAGCTTATGATTCAAACTAAAAAATTAGGGAGTTAAATGGGCTAAGTTCATGCAAGTAGGTGTGATTAGCCTTAATTGAAGGAATATGTCAATTATAATACCACTCTACTTCAATAGACCAATTAGGCCAATCTATATCTATATACTTCTTGAAAACTCCTAGCAGCAACCCAATTTGTCCACGTGTACGCTGACGTCAACCTGCTTAGACTCTGCAATTGGTCCACTTGTATGATAAGGATTTAACATTTTATTCTTAAATATTCTGATACCTTAATTAAGGTGATTTAAAATTTTCAATTATTGCACATGCAGGGATTGGAATATTATTTTAAACGTCAAAATAACCTTAAATAACACATCATAACGCAAGGATGGGGGTAATTTTTCCTTTCTACAAATTCAAATTTTCATAGCCTTAAATCACACATCATAATGAAAAGATCTAGGGGTAATTTTTCCTTTCTACAAATTCAAATTTTAAATCAGAGAAAAACAAGGAAACTTTTTTCATTAATTTCTATTTATTTGAATAATTATTGAAAATTTGATCATTAATTGTGATGATATTTTGTAGGAGTATCGGTTTTTTTTCTTTACCTATATTTATGTGGGCTATTCGTTGTTATTTGAATTCAAGTCTTTCATAATTGAATAGTTTTACGTTGCAATTCTCTCTTTAATTCTTGTGTTTGTCTTTCATCCTTTTTCTACACAAAAGTTCTTTGTCCTTTTCTTCCAACAAAAAGTGTCTTTTGCATTCAAGTGTAAGATGGGTGATGAGAGCGTTCCAATAAGGATGCTCGATGAAAGTAAAGACACATGGAAAATTGCGGCACTCGTGTTACGAAAATGAGTTGTTCGAAAAAATACTCATCCCTTTTGTGTTTGGAAGGTTGTGATGCTGTTGGTTGATGAGCAGGTATCTCTTCATATTACTTGCATATTTAAATATATACCATCTATTCACGATCCAAATATAATATTTTTATCGCTTTCAAGGAACTAGGATTGAGGGGTATGTCACTGGAAAGTCGCTGCTTCGCACTTACCAATCAGAACCAACTGAGGGAAAAGTATATCATGTAGAGAATTTTGAAGTCTTATCAAATAATGACTAGTACAAGATCACTAACCATCCATGGAGCTTTCGTTCCACGGCTTTTTTTTATTTATGAAACTCCTCTATTCACTCCTATTCATGCTTTCAACTTTGTTCCTCTCAAGGAGATTGCAGACGGCTCAACAACTAATGCAGAAATAATTTGTGAGTAAAATTTAAGTGCAATAATGTTTATTTTTTTATACATTTCTTATACCCAAAACACTAACTCCAATTATTTTATAATAAGATGTCATAGGTTTCCTTCAAGCATTTGGTGCTCTTGATGACCATAGACATGATTCTAGAGCAACCAAAAAATTAGTCTTCAGCATTTCTGATGCAAAGTAATAAAACTAATTATTTATAAATATAAGCAAACAGTTATGTACACACGTTCATTTGATATTTTATGTATTTTTTTTATTATAGTGGTCAGTTAGTGAATGTCACACTATTTGGTGAATGCGCAAAGAACACAGCAATACAAAAATAGAGATGATATGGAGTCTCCAATTGTTGCACTGGTACGTCATGTAAAGATTAGCAAGTTCAAAGGTAATGATCAAATACAATTTCCGCGCATTTAAAACTTTAGTGTATATCTGATGTACCTATATCTTATATAAATCAAATTTCATACATATAGCATTTAATTATAACTGATTTTATTTGTGTATCAAAAAGTAATAAATAATTGTGTTTTAAAGTTGAAATCTGAAATTTTTTTAGTAGAACAATTAATGACGTCTCATAATATATAATCATGCTAAAATACAATTAACAAAATTAAAGGTGACAATTCAATTATTAATTATTTACAAATTTGCATCCCACATCAATAGATAAAAGCCTATTTTTGGTGAAAGTTTTTCTTGCAGATAGTCAAATTTTCGAACGTTGTTTTAACTGAAGAATACTTTTCCATCAATAATGTAAAAAACTGAATCAAGGTTCAGGAATACAAAGGAAAACAACAAAGATCAAATGCTAACATGAGAAATGCATTACTGATATTTTAGAATCAATCATCACTATTTTAGGAAGAAAACAAAAAAGTTGTAAATATATAAATTTACTTAATAAACATATGATGTTCTTGATAGGCTTATCTAAAATCAAATTTCATTATGTATAACGTTTAATAATAACTGATTTTATTTATGTATCAAAAAACAATAAATACTTGTATTTTCATCTTGAAATCTGAAAGCTATTTAAAATTGATATGGTATTACATACATGAATATACGGTTTTCATGTGATACTTATGAATTAATTAAAGTTTTTATACATGCCAAAAAATTAATGCCACAAATCAAGGACATTGATCATAGCGTTCTTGAGAAAGATCATTTCTATTAAGGTAGACAGATTTACAAATTTGATGTTTATTAACTCTCTTTTGTAAATTATATATTATATCAATAACTTTGTAATATTCACAGCCATATAAAAATTTTAAAAGTGAAATTTGGTTAATACTCTAATTAATGACATCTACAACTATCTAATCACATTAAAATACATTTAGCAAAATCAAAGGTGACAATTCAGTTATCAATCTAGTTCAAAAAAAGAAATCAATTTTCAATCATGAGTTATATTATTTCTATAATTGTGGAATCAATCATTAAAGATTAATGAAATTTCTTGATTGTACATGTAAAAACCACAATTAATAATATACATATGAATTGCTTTAATATAAAAACAATGACCCCTATTTAGGCAAAAAAATCAAACCTTAAATGTATACTTTTAAATATGTCATAAATATGTGTGTGTGTGTGTGTTAACATATAAATATATATAACATATCGCTCATTACTCACTATATATTTCTATTTTTGGGAAGGTATTCTTTTAAATTTTGAAAGTTATTTAAAATTGATATGATATTAAATACATAAAAAAACCTAACCTTAAATATATGCTTTTAAATATGACAAAAATATATATACATATAAATATATGTAACATTACTCACTACTCATCATATATTTCTATCTGGGAAGGTATTCTTTTGAATTTTGAAAGTTATTTAAATTTGATATAGTATTAAATTCATAAATATACGGTTTCATTTTATACTTATAAATTATTTAAAGTTTTTATACATGCCAAAAAATTAATGCCACAAATCAAGGGCATTGACGATATCTTTATTGAGAAAGATAATTACTATTAATAAAGACAAGGTTACAAATTACCATCCATTAACTGTAATATATGCATTACTAATATGTTGTGGCTATTTTTTTTTTAGATAGTCAAATTTTCTAATGTGATTCCCTATTAACAGCAATAAATGCATTACTAATAATTCAAATCACCACTTTTTACTAAAAAAACATTAAGTATATGCCATTGAATCTGCCATAATTATACACACACACACACACATTAATATACTCATTATACATATAATTATATACAATAAATTACTTACCATATATTTCTATTTTTTGGAAGGTACTCTTTTTGAATTTCGGAAGTTATTTAAAATTGATATTGTATTAAATACATAAACATATACTGTTTCGTGTGTTACTTATAAATTGATTAAAGTTTTTATACATGTCAAAAAATTAATGACACAAATCAAGGGCATAAATATGGTCATCATATAAATATATACCACAAATAGGAAATAAAATCAACAATTAATACATATGAATTGAAGTTATGAATAACTCTTGTCAAATGAAATTTATGAGCAATTTAGGTTATGAATCGTTGACTTTTATGTGTGGTGTAATTGGTTGGCACTAACGCTTACGTTTAAATTTTTTGATAGGGTTGAGGGGATTGAGAGGTATCTTACCTTGAAATCGTTGTTCACCACTAACCAATATGATTTAATTGAAGGGAAAAGTATATAATTTCGATGACCAATACAAGATCACTAACCATCCATGGAGGCTCAACTTTTATTCCACGACATTTTTCAGAACAATTTTCATTTAATCCTGTTCGTATTTTCAACTTTGTTCCCATAAATGAGATTGCAGTTGGCTTGATAACTAAAGGAAAATATTTAATTTTTAGTTTATTTTCTTCTATTTTACTATTATCTTTAAAATCTTTAATGAAATCAGATCTACATATATTTACCGTTCCATGCATCGCACGGGGGAAAAAAAATCTAGTTATAATCTAATATCAACTAGGAATAAGGTCTATAGATAGAATAACTTATGTTGCATCTAAGTCACTCAATATTACTAGACCCAATAGCTAATTCACATTGAACCATGATTAAGCCATTTGACGTGTAAAACTTGACCTAACTACACTCATGAATGTAGATTGCCTTAGTGGCCTAGTTCCCTTAGCTAAGTTCAATTAATAGGATTACCTAAAAGTTTAGAGAAATGGTAACTCAACATCATCAAACCCAAACCCTTAAATCAGTCCCAAACAACATACTTACTTGAAGCACAATGAATTAAATCATCCCAAAAACATGCTAGATAATGCAATCACAAAGACTAAACATAATATTGTCAATTGGGAAGATAAATGGAACTAAACAAACCCAATCCACACATACACATATTATTTAACACTTACATAACCTAGGATCTCAAACACAATTAGAATCTGAACACAAGATGAATAAATATCCAAAAATACATATGGAAATCCATAATTACATAAATGGAACAAAAGAAAACTCCCTAAAGTAGATTCCAATGTTACTTACCAAGAGAGATCCATGCCAAGCTAAGCACCCATGGAAGAAGAGAAAATTCCCAAGAGCATCGAACTCCATGAAGAACCAACCAGAAATTTGGAGGAAAATGGAAGGGAAATCGAAAAATGACCTAGGAATGAGATAAGAGTGCAAGAGAGCTAAGAATGGTATGTGAGGGCATGTAAATCAACCTCCTTCTTAGAAAATAGGTTACCATATAGGGCAATCTAGGATCGGGTCGAATCTATTATAACTCGAGTTGGACCTAAATCCCAAGAAAACTGTAATCTATCAGGGATTCGCTGTGACTAAGCTACATGGAAGCCACAGCAAAGTAGCTTTTCAAATATGGAATTCGCCAAGAGTTTATCCACGATGAACTACCCTTGAGACAACTTCATTCCTTTGCCAAAGTGTTCTATTTTGGTACCTACAAGGAGAAATCAAGCACTATTATAATATCTAGAGTCCACATTCTCAAATAGCATGGATAATCAACTAATATGATCAAATTAAACACCAAATACAACTAATCCAAATGTAAGACTCCTAATCACAATTAATTCCTAATTTAACATGTAATGGCCTAAATTGTGCACAGGTCCCTACAAATTAGCTATTAAAAACATATAATTCCTAAGTGCAATCACCAAACTTCACTTCAGTCCTAAGAAACATCATCATATCACAACTACAAAAAACAGTATTCACGTCCCCATTTCACGTCTCTTTTTTGAAAATGAGATGTAAAAAAAAGGCGGTGGCAAAATTGTAAATATGTGAAAAACTTTTAACGTCTCTTTTTTAAATATGACACGTGGATTCTCTGAAAAAAGAGCGCTAAGCAAAAAAATGTGCAAAAATATAGGCGGGAATTTAGTTTCCACGTCTCACAAAAAATGTGAGACGTGGAAAGATGTTTTCAACGTCTCACAAAAAATGTGAGACGTTGAAAACTGGTTTCCACGTCTCACATTTTTTGTGAGACGTGGAAAGAAGGCAAATTTTTTTTTTTAAAAAAAATCTAAACTCTTTCCACGTCTCACAAAAAAATGTGAGACGTTGAAAACTGCTTTCCACGTCTCACATTTTTTGTGAGACGTGGAAAGAAGGCAATTATTTTTTTTAAAAAAATCTAAACTCTTTCCATGTCTCACATAAAATGTGAGACGTTGAAAACTGCTTTCCACGTCTCACATTTTTTGTGAGACGTGGAAAGAAGGCAAATTTTTTTTAATTTATAAAAAAAAATTACTCCTGAGCTCTTTCCACATCTCACAAAAAATGTGAGACGTTGAAAACTGCTTTCCACGTCTCACATTTTTTGTGAGACGTGGAAAGAAGGCAATTTTTTTTTTTAAAAAAAATCTAAACTCTTTCCACGTCTCACAAAAAATGTGAGACGTTGAAAACTGCTTTCCACGTCTCACATTTTTTGTGAGACGTGGAAAGAAGGCAAATTTTTGTTTTTTAAAAAAATAAACTCTTTCCACGTCTCACAAAAATTGTGAGACGTGGAAAGAAGGTAATTTATAAAAAAAAAATTACCCCTAAACTCTTTCCCTCTCTCTCGGTTTTCCCTCTGAAATCCCAACCCCTCAAACTAACCCTAACCTTATCTTCATCGCTGCACCGTCTTCATCACTATCATTCTCTTCTTCTCTTCTTCTTCTACCTTTCGAAGTGTTGTCGCTATTCTTCCTTTGCCTTTCGTCGCCGCCGCTCGCTGCTTTGGGTGTGTGTGTCATTCTGGTCAGAGATCTTCATCGTTTTTGTCTTCGATCTGGCCGAGAAAGAGTAGCACGAGAGGGGGAGCGCCGTCGTATAAACTAGCCTTCAGTTCCCCTAGGTGAGCCTTTCAACAATCTTCATCGTTTTTTCCTTTGATCTAGCCCGATTTGAGTGAAGTTTTTTGGGGGGGGGGGAATCGATTTGAGTTCTGGAGTTTGAGGGGTTCTTAAACCCGTTAAAATGAAGCTTAGGCTTCGATTTTGATGTTTTGTGAATGATTTTGCGTGATGATTTGGTGTTTCTTAATTTGCTTCAAGACCCCTAGGACTAGTCATTGTTCCGACGCGATTTCTGGGTGGTCTTTGGTTGAAATCGATGGAAAATCTGATTGAACATGGTTAGAAGCAAGATAGAGTTGATATTAGGAGTTACATGTTTAATTTTTGGGGCTTTGTAGTGATTCTGAATTCTTGTTTCTCTGTTGTCCGATTTCTTCCCCATTTGAGCTGAAATTTTTGTTCATCTTTACCTGTAGTTTGATTTGCTGAACTTAATGGAAAGGGGATTAAATTGATGTGTGATGGTGTAAGATTGATTTTAGTTGAAGGTGATGTTGTTTCATTTTTCTTTCTCTTCTCTACCTGGCTGTTCGGCGGGTTACAGTGCCATAGGGGGGACATTTTGTTGATAAATAGCTTGAGTTAGAGTTTCATTATAAGTAATTGGATACCATGTGGATGATTGAAAAATTTCTGGCTCTTCCTCTGTGTATGTGTTTCTGGCGGTAGGGGAAAGGAAGAAGAGGAATTTGTAATAAGGAAAATTCATTGGGATTGCACTATATAATTGAAGTTATATGGTGATTGAAGTTATATGGTTAGAGTAAATGTTTGGGTTGCAGGTTTAATTGCTGCTGCATTTGAACTTTATTTCTCCATATTTCTGATTTTGTTAGATATGTCAATGATGTTTTCATGGGAAACTTGTACTTTGCACCGAATTTTCACATGGGACTTTGGACAATCAAAAATTAATATGCTACAGAGTATATTTCTCAACTTGTGAGGTTCTCCACTCTTAGTACTAAACTGAAAAGAATATGGAGACAAGAACATTAAAGGGGCTAAATGTTTTTAGATTTTAACTTAGATCTGGGCTGGCACTGGCTAAATGTTTGAGGTCACTACATAATTTCAGTTTAATTTCAGAGAAAGTTCATAATCTAGTTCCTTACCTCAGAAGAACAGTGCTTTGCTTTTAGATTATAATTCTGACCATGATGAGCGAATAGTCAAATGAGTTATTATGAAGTGGCATCAATCATTTATTGATACTATAATTGCTGAAATATGCCATGATATGGCTGTAATTGTACTTGAAATTATTGTCATGTGCTATTGAACAACAAAATATTCTGTTTTTGTGATCACTTTGGAAATTCATGGCTTATTTGTGGTAAATGACAGATGCTTAGAGGAAGGAGCAGAGGAGTTTCTGTTGAAGCTAGTGAAGTTGGCAGATGTGAAATGATTGAAAGAATTCATAATGAAGGGTGAAGTGAAGGAAAGTGGAGGAGAGAGAAAAGAATCTCACAAAAGAAAGAGATCTTCAGGTGCACTTGTAGATAGGAAATTAATATAGTCATATTTTTTTTATGCTACTTGGCTCGAAATTTTGTTCTGTTATCACTAGAAGGATTTTAATTTATCTGTGAACTGCAAGTTGACAAAAAGAGATTATAAATACAGGGTTGGTTAGTAATGGCAGCCTACTCTAAAACCTAATCTACGGATTTCTTGTATGCCCTTATTATCCTCATCTTGCTTCAATATTGGTTCCATATAATGCCCCTGTTATTTAAACTCTTCATGGATGGGAGGGGATCGTGATGGTATCTTTCTTTTCCTTAGGCAATTAATTAATGTGCATACCATTTTATGATTTTACTTACTAAACCTTTCCTAATGAAGTAATGTTCACATTATTGAATTTCCTTGCCTTATATTTTTCCAAGTAATTCATATTGTATAAATTCTAATATATATGTTTGCTTGGTGCTTGTTGCAGGAAACCCCATAGTAAGCCCTAGAAGTGATTTCGTCTTTCACTTTGGCCTAATCCTACTGCAAAGGAAAGCTGGAAAGTGGAGAATGGAACAATATGAATGTAGAAATACTTATTGTTTCCATCATAGTTATCTTTCTTCTTAAGAATGTTGTTTTAGTTGAGAAATCAGAGGTAAATAGGAGCATATTCCTCTTAAGAATGTTGTTTCAGTTGAGAAATCAAAGGTAAATAGGAGCATATTTAGTTGAGTCATCTTTCTTCTTTGATTACTGTCGTATTTTAGACTTGGTCAAAAATATAATGGCCAAAGGTCATTGATTCTTGTGAAAGATCACCTCTGTTTAGGTCAGTGACTATGATCACTTCTGTTTCTTATGTGTATGTAATTGAAGTATTGGGCTAATATTTGTTTAGCTGTAAATAATAAAATTAGTTCATTTTTTTTCATTTTAAGTGTTGTATTTCTATTATTCTGATAAAATATTGGGGTTAACCTTCCTAATTAAAAGAATATCCTTTTTTTTAAAAAAAAAAAGACTTTCCACGTCTCTTATTTGAATAAGAGACGTGGAAAATCTCACTTTTCACATCTCATTTTTGAAAGAGACGTGGAAAGTGGGCACTGGTCACTTTTCACGTCTCACATTTAAATGTGAGACGTGGAAAGTGAGACTTTCCACGTCTCTTTTTTGAAAAAGAGACGTGGAAAGTCGACACTTTCTATGTCTCTGTTGGGTCCAGCATTGGCAGCTACTGGCCCACCATGTTGGGCACCCCAGGGATCCAATCTCTCTTCACCCCGGTATTAGCAAGCCCAACTCAGGTATTGTAGAGAAGTCCAGGGTCGCTCTCGCAGACCCGACCCAATGCTGCAGCATTTCAGGGAGGAGGCCGTGTCATTGGCGCACCCTGGGGTTCGATCTCTGGACCTCCCACTTTATAGGCATTCTAGATGCCTCGCTTATCACCACTTGAGCTGCAGCTCAAGTGGTGATAAGCGAGGCATCTAGAATGCCTATAAAGTGCTTGGTTGGGAGATCGAACCCGTGGGTGCGCCAATGACACGGCCTCCTCCCACAAATGCTGCAGCATTGGGTCGGGTCTGCGAGAGCGGCCCCCAACGAGCTACAATACCTGAGTTGGGCTTGCCAATACCGGGGTGATCCAGAGATGGGCCCCTGGGGTGCCCAACATGGTGGGTTCAGTAGCTGCCAATGCTGGACTCAACAGTCTCACATTTACAATGAGACGTGGAAAGTTCCGACTTTCTACGTCTCCTCTATCCACGTCCCACCAAAAAGAGACATGAAAAGTCCAAAAAAAGAGACGTGAAAAGTGTTTTTTGTAGTAGTGTATAAAGCTCAATGGATTAAATCACCACACATTCAAGTTAGATAATGAAATCACAAAGAGTTAACATAACATTGTCACTTGGAAAGGTAAATGGAGCTGTACATAACCCAACCCACAAACACATATAGAATTCAATAATTACATAATCTAGAATTTCAAACACAAATAGAATTTGAATATAAGATGAACAAATATCCAAGTACACATATGGAAGTTCAAGACGACATAACTAAAACTAAGTAAAACTCCCCTAAAGTGGATTAATGGCTTGCTTCACGTCATCCCTTGGATTTAGAGAGCTTTATGTCGATTTAGCTTATCTTGAAGGAAGAGGATATGCCACAATGTAGCTGTAACTAAAACTCTATGAAGAACCAAGAAAAAAATTGGATGAAATGGAAGGAAAATGGCCTAGAATAGAGATGATGGAAAGAACTAGGAGTGGTATGAACATGGTGTGTGATTGGTTTACCTTTTCAAAATCAGGTTAATCTTGCCATATAGGGCAAGTTAGGATTGGATCAAATCCATTACAAGTTGAGTTGTGCTCAAATCCATAGAAAATTTTCGGGTTATCACAGGTTCGCCATGGTTTAACTAGTGCAAACCCACAGTGAACAAGCTTTAAAAAACTTGGCACCTTTTCGTGGATTCGCAATGGGTTCGTACCAATGTGAACTTCTATGGTTGCTCTTCATTCTTTGCCAATTTGGCTCTAATTGATCCTACAATATAAAATAAAACATCTTTAATATCCCAAGTCCATAATATATAAATGCATGAGTTTTAACCTTAAACAACTAAATTAGCATCAAAATGCAACTCACTATATGAAATGGAAAGTGTAATTGAGAACTAGGGATTAACCTAGCTAATTTACTTATAAAAGATTTTTCAAAAATATTTCCAAGTCTAAAATACTAGAAGAGGCTAATCTAGCATGGTAATTAAAATCAATTTACACATCACAAACATTGCCTTTCTTTGAAAACCCTTTTTATGCATTTATAACATCAACAATCATGTCATTATCAAAATTTGTGTCTACATTCTCAAAAATCATTGTAAATCATTTACGCCACACTCTTGAAAGTTGACTTTCACAAAATTAACATTAAACATAACATGCTCTTATCCAAATGCAAAGTAACCAAATTCCAATGAAATCAAATATCTTGCCAAAGCGGGGCTATAGGCATACATTGCATAATCCATGATAAATCCCCGAAGGCCTTAGGCCTTAATGCCAGAATGTGACCGGTCTCGGTAAAAAACCAGATAATAATTGTCATCCATATGAAATCGACATAGTATGCAGAAACAAAGAAATATGTCTGATCAGTATATGGATATATACAAAATAAAGGCAAACAACCACAAGGGACCTCACTCTAGCTAGTGGGTCTCCGCTAACTCCCTCACTGAATGTACATCATTGGAATTAGAACCTGAAAAATATTGAGCGAATGGGGTGGGACAGATGTCTTAGTAACTCACAATTCAACTTGCCTTACATGTGCATGTGTGCTAACAAGTTATCATGTGGGACCTATAACATATAATTTCTTTCACAATCATTTAACAAGTATCATGTATCATCATATGAGTTGGAATCAAGACCCCTTTGAAATCTTCATATATATGTTACCAAAACATTTCCCAAATTCCTATTCGATATCTCCATTGAAAAGGGTTAACTACTCAACCCACAAAACCACAACACATTGGAACCAAGTGGCGTTATCAGCTTATCCCAAGGGACGCATTTAACAAAAGTCACCAGAAAGACATCTAGAGTCGTACCAAACACAAGGTGCACCAACAGCATACCATAATTGCCAATATGAATCCAATATCACATTCTTTCAGAAGTTGGCATATAGCCACATCATAGTTCCAAAATTCCATGGCATGCTAAATTTCAAATCACTATATCTTTCAAATATGCTCAACCACATCAATAACATTTCGTTCATATGAATCCTACAAGACAAGCGTTATAAATAGGCATTTTCATAAACTTCAATACAATACTGCATACTGATCAAATTCAAAAGTATAGTAGTTCGAAAACCTCTTACCAACACAACACACACAAAAAAGATAAATGGAAAGTGGTTGCCTCTTGAAGCCAAGTAGTAATTACAATTAGTGAGATTTTGCCCCGTGCTCAAAGTAACCAACCAAATTCTCTACAATTATCACATCACAACAACACATAATCAATCATTTGATTGAGTGGAAAACATAATTAGGGAATAATCCCCTCTAAAAGCCCCATTTGGCATTTAAGGAAAATAAGTTCATTTTAAACATCCCAACCAACAATTTGACCTCTCCAAGTCCCCAAATCATCCACAAACTTTAATTCACCATTATACAAATTAAACTCCTTTCCATTTAGTAAATTTTCCCCAAATTGATCTGAATTCCATATTCAAGCCTAATCACCATTCAAACCAATTCGCTATTAATTCAGTATCATCATAGCTTATCTTTACCTTAAAAAATAGCTTATCTTAACCATCAACATCATTACTCAACCCTTAATTCACTTAACTTAGCCAGACTTAGTCTATATTACTCAACCCTCAATTCACTAATCCAATCATTTCACCACTATCTATTAACATCATTAGCCCTACTAGAACCATTAGATTGTACAAAATAACTTAGAGTTTAAAAATCTCCTTCAAACCATAACTTTTCAAAACTTTGTATGGTCCAAAATTGATTTAGGCTGTAACCCAAATAACCAAAACATTTAAAATTATTTACTAATACCATTGACCCCATTAGAAACATCAAACCCTAACAAACACCTTTAATTTCGAAAAATCACCACAAACCCTAGGTTTTCAAAACTTTGAAATGCCAAATTTTGTTCTTAGACAAAGTCCAACAATCCCAACCAATCAAAATCATTTACAAGTATATATATATATTTATGCTCAATGAAATCATTAAAACTCAAAACAAACTTTCATTTTGGGATTTTCTTCGAAAACCCTAGAAATTCAAACTTTAAAGTGTAAAGTTTAATAATCCCCAAACAAATTTTAACAAATCAATCCTATAGGATGGTTCAAAAATGAAGTAGAAGCAAGAAGAAACAAGAGAACATAGGTAGAGAAACCCCAAAATTTTCCCTATGAGAAGTTTAAAATAACCAAGAAGAAATGGAGAAAAAGGGCTTAGAACCACTTACCTATGATGAAAACAACTTGATTTGACCTTAGAACCCTTAATCCATCAAGCCTAGCAGAGGTCTAGCCTTCCGTCTAGGTCTCTCTCAAAACTTTGAGACTTCTAACCCTAAAAATCTGTTTGAACCTATATATAGATAACAACTTGTTGGTAGTTTGCTATGACGAAGCCATGTCGAAGTGACATCTCGAGCTCTCCGCCTGAAATCTATCTGCTAGTTCGTCATGGCTTCACTATAATGAACTTATACTTAAATTTCCCCCTCATTTTGATTGTCATAAACCTCCAATTTCACCTCAAATAGAAACCATTCAAAATATATTTTAGCCACTAAGCTCATACACCAACTAATGCTCATAGAGACCTATACACATATACATTATTTTCTTAGGGCCTGCTTGGATGGGAGGAAAAGTTGAGAGGAAAGAAAATGAGAGGAGAGAAAATTAGGAGGAAAATATTATCTCCCTTCTTGCTTGGATGAGTGAGAGAAAAATGGGAGGAAAGAAAATGGACAAATACATGAGGACTAAAATATCCCTAACTTCATGCCAAAATAACTATATTTAAAATTAAATTAGATGTTAGAGTCAAAAAATGTTATTTTCAAGAAAAATATTTTAAAATTAAATTATAGATTAAAATTAATGCAACAAAATGCTTTATTAATATATAAAATAAAAAAGTTAATAAATTTATAAAACTGAATAAATCAAATAGATAAATAAGCTATAAGTATGCAACATTATCAATAATAGTGTGAAAAAGCATGTGAGTCCACCAAATTAAAGTACTTATTTTTGAATAAAATCAAATCACTTTAAAATCACATTCATATTAGTGCTAATTTATACTCCCTTAAATTCATATTATAAGAGGTAATCAACTATTTTACACAAACCAAGTAAATATAGTTGGGTCATTTATTAAGGGTAAAATTAATGTGATTTTCCAATTTTACCCTTATATCATTTATTATACACACATTCCCCCCCTCCTTACATTTACAAAGGGCAAAACTAGAAATTAAGCATTTATGTTATCCATTAAATTTTTAGTATTTTCAATTTTTTATAATTTTAATTTCAGTTTTTCTTTCTAAACTATAACAACATATGCATATTACATGTGTGTTTTATTTAATAAGAATCATGTCCCTTTTAATAGTTTTCTATCTAAATTTGCTTTTTAAAATAATAATCCAAACATCTTTTTAAAACTCAGATTGAAAAAAAGTTACTTCTACCATATCAAATCCAGATATAAATCATATTACACAATCTGACTTTTATCCAATCTAATTTCTAAAAAAGCCAGATTAAAAGAAAAACCACTTCTGCATCGCTAATTCAAACACACCCACAATCATTGAACTAAAGTTTAAACTAGAAATCCTAATGAAACAAGGTAAAGTTATAACATTAATGCTAATAGAAGAAAAAACATGAATTAAAGGTAAAATTTCCTGCCATGTTATGTTACTGCTTGATTGAAAACTTGTAGGAAGTTGTATAAACCGCTTAGGTTGGAAGTATCCTTACTATGGCCCGTATCATGAATCCAATAGAGAGAAGCTCTCAGACATTTAAGATGAAATTCAGTGCCTGCAATTACTTGATTCTTCCACAAAAATTCCTTTAAAGGAGAACCTTTGTAGCAAATGATCCCATGACAATAATGCAATATCAGCCTTGTAAATTTTCTCAGCAAGAGACTCCAGCCTCTCATATCATGAAGAATATGGGAATTAACATGTCACCACAAAACAGATTGTCTTTTACATGGAGATTGTAACTAGAAAGATAAGGATGTAAAATTTGTTCTGCATTTTACCTCCTGTAAGACATTGATTTGACACATAAACAATCTTTAATTTCATACATAGATTCTGCAAAAGAAATAATCGTAGATATTTTAATAGATAAAATAAAATAATTAATGATAGCATATCGGAGGCATTAAATATGTCTATTATTAAGTGCAAGAAGTACCCATCCGATCAAAGTCTCAGTAAATCAAAACAGATGCTTAAGGGGTTTATATAATGGTTACATGGAGGATGACATGGATTATTATTTGGATGATAGCATAGACAATTAGATATGTGGAGCTTGATATGCCACATGAAAGGGCATCCCCAAAGCCACCATGGCATGTGAGTGATTGGTGTATGAAAACATGAGTGACAAGGATGATAATAACACATTTTGAGAGCTCAATAGGAGACTTTGAAGTTTGAACTCAACTTTGACGTTTTTGAAGGTCCAATACACTTACATGAGCATGGACAAGTCAAATGAAGCTTTAATAAGTCAAATTGGGGCCCAAATGCATTTTATAATGGGTCAAGGGTTTCAGAATGTGATTGAACAATATTCAAGCCCAAATGGATGCTATAGTGGCCCATACAAAGTTATGAGCGTGAATAGTAAAATCTAGACACATTTGGAAAATCTAAGAAGGTTCAAGAAGCATATACAAAACTCCATAAGCATCAAATCTGATGGGATTTTATGTTTGAAAGTTTCTTATTTTATTTCATTAAAATAAGGCTATTTGGTCAATGATTATTCTAGAAGACTTTGTCATATTTTCCTAGCTGACGTTTTATTCAAGAATAAGTCATTTCTTTAGTAGAATAGTGCCAATCAAGAATAAAAATCATCATTAATGCACCATTTGCAATATTAATTTCTTAGGTTTTTCTTTTATTGTAGAGTATTGTATGGTTGCCTTGCCTCTATATAGACTTTGCTTTGTACTGAAATTTTCAGACTTGAATAATATGACTTGAGAATTACGTTTCTCTTGTATGTGAGCTTTACTTGCATCTTTGTATTATTGTGAGAATACTTGACTGTATGAAGGACTGATCATCCTTGTGGTGTCTTTATGGCTAGGGTTGTAAGAGACATGCTCTCTGAGGGTCCTATCTTCGATCATCCATCCCGTTTATCGAGTCCTTACACTTGTTTCTAGTCGATCCCCCCTTATTATAACAATTAATTTACTTAAACATAATATAGCTAAGTATATCAAGGAAAATGGGGAATATCTTTTTCTTCTTCTTTAAGGATTACAATATCATTTTTTATTAGGAACAGATGTCATCCCATTAGAAATAAGGGGAAAACACGTAAAATTATAAGATTAAATTGGCTTTTTTTAGAGAGATTAATGAAGCTAAATAAGGTACTTAATCATAACATATGTGCTATATTATTAGATTATATATTAGCTTATAAGTTAAACAAACTATTTTAGAGAAAAAAAATTAGATAAATCAATATATAAGTAACTTATTCAAATTCCTTAGGGTTCTGCAAAAAAGTTCAACTAGTTATTTTATTATGGAAGGAAGGAGTATATAATAAAAAATACAGATCGTCGGGGCAATAAAAAGTGATAGAGAAAATTAAGAGTAAAAGTGATGTTTTATTCAATTAAAAAAATGTAGATTCCAAAAAAAATTGCAGATGTTTTAAGAGAAAAATAAAATAATTAATTAACTTTAATATAACTAAATATATCAAGGAAAAGCATTATGAAGCAGCTTCTAGGTGAAAAGGATTTGTTTGTATGGCAATCGGAGCCTCCTCAAGATCTTCCGAAAGTGTTCATAAAAAATGTCATTAGTAGATGATACCAGAGGCCACATCGAGGTAAAGATCTTGTCAAGCAATAACCATGCAGAATGAGGACATGTACCAAAAGGCTATATTAGCCAGCGATTGAAGGGATCAGTCTTAGATGATTGGAGGAGTGGTTGTGGAGGTGTCATGAAGGATGAAGAAGGATGGATTGGAGGATTCACCTACAAACTAACCTTTGTTCTATCAGCAATTGCAAAACTCATGAAACTCATATGGATCATCAATGGGTTGCAATTGTTGGAATGTTGATCATAATTGCCATGATTAATTGTATGGAAACAATTAAGTTTTATAGTAGAGGTTGCCCTACGAATCACCTATTTAAAGATATAGTGCAAGAAACTAGATTCCTTTTTAACATAGATTGATAGGTATCTATTTCATACTGTTATAGGAAATATCTTGTCTCAATAGATTACTTAGCAAAAAGCTTCCCATAACTTAAAAGAGGAATTTTTTGTATGTTTGAGCAACCCCCTCTGGAAATACATGGGGTGATAGGGAAATTTATAATATTTGTATTGCCAGCACTTTAGATAAGTACTGTTATCTAGGTTTCTATTAAATATGTAATTTTTCAATTTATTTCTTTTTATAATTTAAGAATAAGACTATATTTAAAATATTATAAGGTTAAAATGTTATCATTTTATATAAGATAAAGTAGCATCAACTATGTAGATATTTTTTTCTCTCAAGTGAATCTAGCATAGTACCTGTTTGGTATAGCTTTTAAGTCTTGGTTTAAAACCCAAGCCTAGGTTTTGAACCATTATAATTTAAATATGGAGCAATTTCACCCAACCATACTAGGACTCTCCTTCATGAGGCTACAAGCAGTGGACTGCCATGGACACCGATACCGACACAATAGAAGATTCAAGTGCCTCCGTGGCTTTAGATGATGCTATCATCACTTTCAACCTCTCAATTACATTATCAAATTGTATTAATTGGACAGTACTCGTTTGGCTCATATTTACCGATACATATTAAGAAAATAAGTTAAACCATGCCATTAGTGGGTTCCTTCATCCACCCGTAGGTCGCATAAGAAGTTGGAATAAACCAGCAGCACAAAATAATAATCATTGTGGAAGTTATAAACAACCTAATAACAACGAAGGGGGCAGTGCCTAACTGATCTGGAAGGAGAGCATTGTAGCAATCGCCACCGTTGACATTTCATGAGCAATGGTCTACCGATGAAGGATAAGGGGAAAGGGGAATAAATTTCTTTCGTTTTTGTTTTTATTTTAAATCGCCAACGTGGAATAATGAATGCCTGCATGGGTTAATGCCTAGAAATCCTTTCCTCTTAACAAATGTCAGTGGCCCGTCACTGTTGGTGAAATTACATTTCATTTGAAGCATCACGTTTTAAATTGCACCACTAATAAGATTAAAGATACTTCTTCACCCTTTAATAAAAATCAGGATATTGAGTGCTACTTCTTCACCCTTTAATAAAAGTTTGATGCATTTGGGATAAAAAATATTAATACTAAAACCTATAACCTAACCATATCAATCATTAAATATAATTAAGCTTTTACAATTACACATCTAAAGTGACTTTTATAAATAACATCCAAACAAAATCTAAAACTAGTTTTGCTAGTCCTCTCTTAGGGCAAAGGATCAAATTCTACAACGAACTTTTTGTCCAAGAGCACCTAACACCATAAACCTTTCTGAAGACCTTAAATACACACGAACTTTGAAATCTGGACCTTAAATATACACGAACTTTGAAATTTAGAGCATTTTTAACACTACCGCTATCTCCTAACTTAATGTCGTTACTTTATTAAAACTGGTACCTACAAATTTGTACACATGTAATATATTATTATTTTGACCACTCCTTTCCATTCCACATCAGCCATTTTCTCACCAAACCCTTGAAATCTTGAATGCGGCAGAATGGCCTCCATTAATGAATCACCAAATTGCATCTCGAATTTGTGATTTGAAATCAGTGATTCGGCCGATTTCAAAAATCCATCAGTGGTTTCAAAAACTCCATCCTCCTTCATTTAAGATCATAAGCGGCGAGCACACATAAGCAAGAATCTAATTCAGCAAACCTCAGAAAAAAGTGTAGAAGCAAACTACTAAGAAGAAAGAAACAGGAATTTTTAATGCCCGAAAGTGTTGAAAGTGCTAAATCTTACACTTCTATGAAGAAATAGCCAACTTTAACGGGTCCCACTTAAGTATAAATTAACGTCGTAAACATTCTATTAACATCAGTGTTAAAAATGCTCCAGATTTCAAAATTCGTGTGTATTTAAGGTCTAAATTTCAAAATTCGTGTGTATTTAAGACCCTCCAAAAAGTTTATGATGTTAGACGCTCTTAACAAAAAAGTTTGTTGTTAAATTTGCTCCTTTACCCACTTCCTTATTCAAGGAATGCAATTCTCTTTTTTTCGATGTAAAGGCATGATTTGCAAATCCGCTTGTGAAGTTCAAATTGAATCCATGTTTCTCTATATTAGAGTGATCTTTTGTGGTAGTGCAGAAAGTATAAGGTTGAATTATTTAATTTCTAACGCAAATATAAGATAAATAATGTAAGGAAATATATGAAAGAAAAGAGTTCACCAAACCAAGGAAAAACTTGTCTAAATGGTAATAATTAGCTGTTAACCTATAAACATTGTGACTTCAAATCCTGCTATAAGCATCGGAATCGACAATTTGCAAGTACTTTAATAAGCACTTTTGAAGCATAAAAGCACATTTTAGCATTGTTTTTTTTTTTTGGTTCCGCATAAAAGGGCTCAATTCATTCATTGGTGAATATAGGGGCTCACTGCTAATGATTCCATGCATACAGTCCTCAAAGGGTATCATGAATTGCAACTCTTCCCACACTCTACAGTACACAAGTTTAACTCGATAATTTTCCACAAATTCATGAGCAGCATCAAATAAATTATGCAACTCTAATGTCACATCAAGTACAACTCTTCCAAGTCACATTGCCAAATTATGCACTTTAAACGCAAGATAAAGGACACAATTAAGGAGAAACAAAGAAGTTAAAGAGACCATGTTTTATGCCAAAAGGGAAATCATAGGCGACTTATCACAGCTTCAACTTCCGAGGGGGAATAAAGATGGTACGTTGGAGCCACCTTGGCAATGTCAACGTTATTGGGTGTCACCTGAAATAAGAAATATAATGGAAACAAGTTATCTTCTAGGCAATATTTAGTATGTGGAAATGTTACTGCGCACCAAACTACATTCATTCATAGTTTCCCTGTTTGGAAACACCCACAATCACTCCAAAAAAAAAAAAAAAAAAAACTCTACGGCATCAGTAAACTACAAATGAAGTTATATACTTTCTCCGATCCTAATTATAAGACCACTTTGACTTTTTTGACTTTTTTTTTCCGGTAAAAAAAAAACGTAGTTTCAGTCCAAAAAAAAAATCTTTTTTCCTCAAAACTAATTTATTCTACTTATAAACTAACTTATAATTTAATTTCATGTGACATATGTTATAATTTAGTGGTCTAATTTGCTTCCTTAACTTTCACAAAAACAAGTCAAAATGGTCTTATATTTAGGACCGGAGGGAGTATTTAATTTTCATCCCAACCTGATATGCCAGTTCAAGAAAACTGTTACAATAGAGAAGGCACCTTACAATTCACTTCAAACAGTGTTCAATATTTTAATTCTAGTCTAAAAGTTCCACAATATTTTGCCACATTTTTTAAGATTCTATAACAATGATGTAACTGAGCCTTAGTTCGAAAGAGGTAAAATTAATTTTCTATGAAGAGGTAAAGTTAATTTCCCCCTGCTGTTGTTGAAATACTAAGGCTTTCGGGTCTTGGAATATCCTAGAAGACACCTTTCGAAGAAATGATGGGAGCACGAAATCATAATAATCATAGAACCAGCCGCTAGGAACCAGGAAGAGAAGGATTAGCAATCAGCACTATAAATAGAATACTTAATTTATCCATACCTTCTCTTCCATAACTTGCTTGAGAATGGACAGAGCAATAGTCTCAGCTTCTTGAAGAGTTAGGTCCTGCAAAACAAGCAATTATCTGATTTTAACATTGCATATACCACGAAATAGCTAGTAGGTCGATGAAGACAAGGATAACTGGAAGTCATGTGATTAATGGTACATTAATAAGTGTTATATACTTGGTAGAAAAGTATAAAATGAAAGGATAACAATATGCTAATATAGTACTCCCTCCAGTCTTTAACTATAGGATCTATTTAGGGAATTGATTTTAGTCCTAAATATAGGATCTAACTTTTTCAAAATTACCCCTATTAATGCTTGCTTAACAATAATCAAGAGAGGAAATGAGGGAATTAAGGAAGATGGGTAAGGTATTTTTTTTTTAAATGTCATATTAACTTACTAAACCAACACTCTTAATATAATCAAATTGGGGAAATAAGTTCTGTATTTAGGGCTGGAGAGGGTATTATTTTTTCTCTACATTAAAAAAAATATACTCAATTTCTAGAGAATGAAATGTAATAACAGTAAAGATGTGCCAGAATTTAATCTTTTGGGATGGCACACAAAAATATATGATTTTACCTGACGGTTCAATCACAGAAATGCCATGCAACACGTAGATATATTATAATCCGCTTTTGCATATCTATCGCCACTTTGACTAATAATATTATCAACCCGACCAATTTCAATCAATCCAGAGAGAACAAGCATTATGTCCCCAGATTTATTATTTATGATTGTTATTATTATTGTTATTATTATTTCTACTCTTCTTACACTTCCTATCATCTCTCTCAATCACGTTATTGTTACATACAGTGATTATACATGTACAAACAGCCCAACCATCAGAACATGAAGTATACCTTGTTGAATTGTTCTTGCAGAGAACTGTCTGCTCCTTCTGAGCCTGAACCAATAGCTTTAGCATTGCATTGCCAAAATGTTCCTGAGGGATCAGTATAATATCTGCATAATAGAAGCCTTTGAGTCAGGTAAGGATTCACAAAATGAAAGGCTTCAGAAAGGAATTTGCATCAATGCCACCAACAAAGACAAAAATAGTTTCCTTTAACGAATATAGGAACGGAGCCTGAAAAAAGAAAAATTAAAACAAATAACAAGCAGCATCAATTGAAATTATGCATGTATATAAGAAAAATATATATTCAACCTTCATAGAGACCAAGATTATCCTCAGGTAAGAATAGAAACAACTGTGCAAGAAACTGCTAATATGATCAGTTATGAGACGAGTATCCTTTAGTACGTTCCTTCCTCTCAATTCCTAATCTATAACATTCTAGCAAAAAAGCTTGCATCAGATTCTAAGAAAGAGCCCAAGCTTTCTATAAAACACCAAAGGGCCCACCCAAATACTCCTACAGCAGCATGCTACATTTCTTTTAATTACGTAAGCCCTTTATATCATTATTTAATAGTTTTCATTTTGTTTTATTACTTTTATAAAGTGGGGGACAGGGTACACTACTCATTTTCTATTCCCAAAATCACTTTTGTCAATATACTCCTTCCTAATTATGTACCAAATGGCCTGTTGAAAACAAATTTCTACAATTCTCCAAGGTTTTACATAACACACAAACATCAGGAGGTAGTTCCTCATGTATACTCTGAACTGGCAATGCATGATAACCAATAACTAGATTCGTTACCACAAGACAGATAAGGGAGTTAACTGACAGGACTTCACTGCCTATTATTGCCTATAGTAGGAGAAAAAAAGACCAAGAATGGAAACTAGTGAAGGAGTGGGGTCGAGCAATGTTTGAAATGGAAATTAACGAGTTATTTCTACCTGCCCTAGTGTGTTGCCACATGTTAGTCTTCTATGTGTTGTTATTATGTCGAAGTCCAATTGTAAAGTATTTGGGAGTTAGCCATTTGTTTATATGGGTTGTTGAAACTTTCAGCTATTGCCAAGGCCTGAGGTGCCCTGGTTGTCTGTAATAGTCTGTTAAAGTGTGGTTGTTTGAAGAAGATAGGCAATGAATATTTTATGAAATTCAAGTGATTCACCAATTTGGTAAAAAATAGGCAACGAATATTTTATGAAAATTCAGGTGATTCCCCAATTCGTTTACTCTGACTTGTTCATTCATTCTAATAAACAATTGACCAGCTGTCATTCCCAATACCCTGACTTCATCATTGACTTTTGTTTTCCTGATGGATCAGCAAAGCTAAAATAATCACTAAAATGAGATAAAGAAGAAACTGGAAGGATTAATAAAGACAGGGACAGGAGGTAGGAGGAAGCAGTTTAAAAAGTAGTTAACAGGAGCATATAAAGAGAAAGGCTGCGAAATAAGTGAGGAGGAAGAACTTCGACAAATTTTTGGTGGAAAGCCAACCTGAAGAAAGCTGGCAAACCTGTTGTATCATTGGAGAAACTAGTCTAGTATTTTTGTGCTTGTAGTGTGTATTTGTGCACTAAGGTGTGCGTCCTTTTGGCTGTGAGATTCAAGGGAAGTGACCTCTCTTATAGTGGCTGTATAGTAAGCTCTTTTCCATAACATATTTTTACATTAACATCAGCACTCAACTACTTTAACAAACCAAGGGGAAAAGAAAAACAAGGAATAGATAATGTTTAAAAGAACAAAAGCATGTCACTGAAGGCATAAAATTTGAAAAATGATCTAAACGTAAAGCATTATTCACAAATTCACAAATCCATACATAGACTTATATAGAATGCATTCTACCACCATTAAAATGAGATAAACAATCAGTAACAACCAAAGTATCATTGTACATGTCACAAGCAGCCATTTCACAGTAAGATGAAGAATGTGTACTCACAAACTAGGTCCATGCTCATCATGTCCCGCAATAAGGAGAGACACTCCAAAGGGTCGTGACTGTCAAGACGGAAATGTATAGATCATAAATTAAAATGCATCCTTGACAGATTTGGAAAGAACAACAGAATTAAAATACCGGAACAACCACTCCATATATTTTACAAAAATTCAAAATAATTCCAAGAATGAGAACGAAAAAAGACCAAAGCATGTATAAGAAAAAAGGTAGGAGATGTCGAAGAAAAGAGAGCTAATGGAACTTTTACCAATGAATCTATCGCCCAAACCTAACTAGAAAACACCCACACAAACTCAGGATACATTTCGAAACACAATATAATAGAAAAATTTAATATACAAGATAGTAGACAACTACTAACAAAATATAAGATGCTAGCTAGTACGAGCATTATATAATGCTCAAACAATACATTTGAAAATCCAAGACAACAGGCAAACCTAATTCTCTCTTCTACCTACTTTTCTATCTATGGCCATATTACTCTTACCTACAGAGATCCAATGTTTTGTAAAGTATAAAAAGTCCTTACCTAATTACCATCAACTACACGTCATTTTTTTCACAAGAAATCTCTAAGTAACATTCTATCCCAAAGACACAACATTACAGACATCTAAGGCACAAGTGCACATAGCTTTAAGGTTTTCCTTCAATTACACAAGCAAGAGACACGTTCTCCAAAATCCAACGAGATCTACATCTACCAATTAAGCTAAAGAAAATGAAATAAATAAAACCCTGACACATTCACAGAATGGGCATAAAAGAAACTTATTCTGGAAAATATACAAATTACATACCAAGCCACTTAGCAATAACTTTTTATAAATTGTTGAGGTCATATTATGATACCATGTAACACTGAATGCCAAACATCATACATAAAGATTACTCAAAAAGCTAAGTGGTTCTTTACCATTGATTCTTCATCACCTTCACCAAATCGCAAGGCTAGATCACATAGAGCTTGGGTTGTTGACTCTACAGTCATTGGCTCCCCATAGGAGAACCTATGATTCTGTGAACAATAACATGATACATGTGAATCACTAGATAATCAACCAACAAATAAAATTAAGCAAGGAAGAGGAACTGAACCTGAGTTTCAACACGTGCATGCTCAACAAGTGTTCGAGCATCAGCAATTAGTCCACTCATTGCACAACCTATGTGCTGATCAACTTCCATGATTTTCTCAACACTGCTTGGCTCCTGAGAGAGAAGTTCAAACAGAAAAATAGAAGAAAGTCACACAAATCAAAACATATCACAGCACAAAGAAAGTGTGCTTGATCTGAGTGGGTATCATTAGAAATATATGACATTTTGAGAATTTCCCCGAATAACTTGAGGTAATCATATTTCTTTGCCCAAATAGATGAAAGAAAGATGTTCAATTTCCTAAATATAAAACATAAGATAACATCTGTATAGCTGCTGGTTAGGTTAAAATATGAAACAGAGATTATGTTCAACTCTATTATATCCTAAATATAATAACATCTTTCCTACAATGAAAAAAAGATGAAAGAAAACCAAGGTTAGAAGTATTCAATGTCATGGTAAAAACTAGACTTGGCTTATGTATTTTATTAATATCACAACAGAGCCAGAAGTAAAATAATCTTCAAAATAATATATTTACGATGCAAACAAAAACCCAACAGGATGGCTCCCAACATATAATTTTCATTAAGTAAATCTGCCCCAAATCCCAATACACACTTTTCTTAAATATATACCACTCATCAACTGCTCCAATAACAGAACTAACATCCCATTTCTTAAAATGTTTTTAGCCAATGACACTTTACAGCACTGAAATTTGGTAAATAAACTCACCAACAGAGGTGAAGTAATACGCTTTTCAACTGCAAGGACAACACCTTCTTTTGTCTTCAACCCAATTGCAGTTGACCCCAGCTGCATCCAACAAATCCAATTATAATTTACAATTACAGAAGATTATAGTGCCAGCACAAAATCTGAAGAAACGAAACAGAGGAAAGAAGTAACAAATTGTTCATTCCCAAATAGCTATATTAGTTCAAAAAAAAAAAAAAAAAAACATAATAATAATAACAGATATGGCAAGCATGTAATAAGTCTAGCTTCCCCTGGCCCCATTTTCAGCGAGAAAGTTCCAAAATATGATTAATGATTGAAATAAAAACGGAGAGGGATTGATCACATAGAAATACCATGACCTAAAAATGGGAAATAAACAACAAAAAGGAAATGACATATCACTGTGAAGATCACCATACCTTGATGGCCTCAATAGCATATTCAACCTGAAATAGCCGGCCTTCAGGAGAAAATGTGTTAACTCCTCGGTCATACTCAGTCCTGTCTCACATCAATAAACAAAATTCTCAGCTGGTTTCAGAAAAACCTCCATTTCAACTGGTTAATACAGGGCTGGAGAAAGATATATATATATATATATATAGAGAGAGAGAGAGCATCTTGCATCAAAAAAAGAAAAATGGGGCTCACCTTGTTAGAAACATCTTTGTTCTGATTTAATGAGATCGCTAACTGACAGAGAAAGGTATGAGATTAGAATAAAGCTAAAAAAAAAAGTAAAGAAAGGAAAATAATAGTAGTGGTTCTAGCGAAATCACTTCAAGCGTTGCATTTTTCCAGTGTTTACTTAAAACCCTTTGAAATCGATGAAATCAATGACCTAACAGTCTACAACTCAGAATCGTAGAACCAAATAAGGGTTTTAAAAAAAAAATCTAAATCATTCCATCAAGCAAGCATTGCAGACTAACATCCAATCATATATGAAAATGTCCCCAAAAAAAACATGAGATTCGAAGATTAAAGTCAGGTGTGGTAAGAGTGAACTAAGATACACTAGAAAGAACAAAAGAATTCAACAAAACATCGCCAGAATTCGGAGAAAACGGAAAGAAAGAATTTGGGAGACGAAGGTCGAAGGAACGAACCTGAAAGTAAATCCTGGTGGTGGCCAGTGATGAGAAGTGACAATGAGGTCGAATTTATAAAATAAAAACCACAATTTTTCTTTTTTAACAAGGCAAAGTCGCAAAAAGTGAAGTGCTGGAGAAGAAAACCTTAAACGCACAGTAATGGTTGCTGAACCAGAGGTATGGATCTATGGGCTCTGGTCCATGGGCATTTCATTGGGCTTCTTTGGCCCATATTTATAGTTTTGTGTTGGATCCTATGGAATGCACACTATATCGAATGTGATCCACTTATTTCATTATTTCATTTTGACCCGTTTCTTTTCCTTTTATCAAATATGTCACTATTTTAGGCAAAAATCCAATCATATCTTTTTTATTTGTAATTTGTAATATTTGGTTTCTGAAATTTATGAATTAATCAATTATTGTGTACAAATAGGTCATTATTTTAAGCAAACACCCAAACATAAAATATTTGATCTATAATTTGCCATATCTCTACAGAAAAATGCACTGATTTATTTTGGATACATTACTGATTTCAATTTTTTCTTACTTAAATACTTGTTAATGTAATATTGTTTATAATCCATATATATTTGTTTTTAATCTTGAATATTTGGCTTCTGAAATTTCTAAGCCAATTAAGGCATTCAAATAGGTCACTATTTTAAGTAACAATAATATATATATATATATATATATATATTATTTACAATAAGCACTACTAATTTTGCTTTTGAAACTTAAAGAATAATTGATGAATTAATTAAATATTGTGTTCAAATAGGTCACTATTTAGGTAACAACCCAAATATAAATATTTGATTTATAATCTGCCATATCACTAAAGAAAATTGCACTGCTTTAATTTGAATTTTTTTGGATACATCACTGATTTAATTTTTCATCACCTAAAAACTTATTAGTTTAATATTGCTTATAATCCATACATATTATTTTATCTGGAATATATGGCTTTTGAAATTTCAAAATCAATTATTGTATTTAAATATGTCACTATTTTAAGCAACAATCAAAACATATATATTTGTTTTACAATCAGCAATGTTAAGTTTTTTAATAAGAAAATCTCCCTCCCCCCCTCCCTCCGTGTCCTCTCACTGCTCACCACTAGTCACTAGGGCTGCACAAGAAACCTGATGGCCTGCTTGGACCTCGCCCGACCTGAAGTCAACCAGATCCTGAGATAAATTGGCCCAGAGCAACAATAATCAATATGGGACCAAACTCCACCACTGGATAGGACAATGGCATAGGCTTTAGGACTAGTGGTCCGGCCTGGTTTGGAAATATTATTATGTTTTTATAAAAAAAAATATCTTTTAATTAACCACAATAAAAAAATATCTTTTAATTAGTTAATATTTACTACACCATATAATTTCATTATTCTAATCTTTATTTCAAAAAAAAAATCTTTTAATTAGTTAATATTTACCCCACTATATAATTCTTTTTTTTCTTTTCCTTTTTCTTTTTTTTAGGATCAAAAGGTTCAAGGACCAGCATGACATGTCCCATGACCCGGCGGACATGTCCTACCCAATCTTAATCCGAAACAAAACAGGATAGGACTGGGCATCAAGTGAAAAAGCCAGCCCAAAAATTTTTATGATAGGATTTTGGGCATATACTTAACACAATCTTGCTCAATTTTTATGCACCTCAACCGGTCACCTATCCCCCACCCTCTACCTATCGCCACCCAAACAATCATCCTCTCAGCGCCACCAGTCAAGTAAAAATTAGTTGTATCTTCCTCTATACCTAAAAATAACACCCATTTAACTTTTTTTTTAGAAATTAAGGAAGTTAAATGAATCACTTAATCATAACTTTTTTGTCTATTATTAGATTATATGTTAGCTTATAAGTCAAATTAACTAATTTAGAGAAAAAATTCTGAAAAATCAATTTTTAAGTAACCTATTTAGGTTTTTTAGGATTCTCCAAAAAAGTTAACTAACTCTTATATTTAGGAACAGAGGGATATTAAATTGAAACTTCCCATTACATCTACATAGCCTAATATGTTTTTTGAAGAAACAGAAAAAATGTTTGAAAAGAATGGCCACAACCGACTTGCACAGATTTTTTTTTTAGTTTTTTTTTTAAAAAAAAAAAGGCCATGAAGAGAACAGAATCCACAAAAGGTTTGGCTTGCGTGGCGTCGCATAATATGCTAGCTCCTGCTTTTAAATAGTAAAAGATTTTTATCACACACTATTGCAAATTTACCTAAAGGCTAACAATAATTTCAAATAATTTATTCTCATTTCTTAATTGAATAGAGCAATTACGGGCTGATAAACTGCTGATTGTGCTGAGTGTACGCTCCTGTCAATTACAATCTTCAATATTAACCTGTTTCAAGTACCTACTTCCCGCCCAGCATGGCATAAGGGTGCGGCTTGGAACGTTATGGAATATTTCAGAGGAGTTAAAGAAGCATGCTTGGGAGGGTCCATATTAGGAAAGGGAGAAGGGTCAATTTGACCCCGAAAGTTTTGCCTTAGGATCACTTTGAACCCGGAAGTTTTTTTTAGATCAATTTAACCCCGAAAGTATGAAAAATGTATCAATATGGCCCCTCCTTGACGGTATTCCCAGAGTTAAATTGATACCTTTTTTATACTTCCGGAGTTAAATTGATCCCAAAAATACTTCCGGGTCCAGAGTGATCCTAAGGTAAAACTTCCGGAGTCAAATTGACCCTTATGTCTATTAGGAAAAAGGGGTCCTAACATTTTAAGATCAATATGTCCTAACATTTTAAGCAAAGGGTTCATACAATTTTGCAGGGGAGATATTTTCACATACCTTAGGATTTCAAGAAGAATCCATATACATTACTTAAAAAAGGCCTTCGTAAATAATAAAAAAAAAAAAACAGAAACTCAATGCCTTTTCCTGAAATAAATATTATTCCCTTCTGATTTATCATGCATAATTCTCTCGTAATAATTACCATAACCACAAATCTATTTCCTCAAACCATACCTAATTCAGTGTCTAATTTCATTGAATCGAAATAAAACATATCCTCATTAACAGTCCAATTTACTCAAAGATTAGATAACACTACAAATTATCTACATATTAGATTAAATCATATTATTGACCTTCAATTTCTAATATATGGACCATAATTACCACATTCCTCTTCTAAACCACCAAACACTACATTCGACCCAAAAAAAGAACCATCAAACGCCGTTGACTTGATTCCACAAAAAAAGTTTTAACTCTTGAGTATTTACTTTCTTGCTAGTTGATAATCCATAGCGATTAAAAGGAAATAATTCTGACAAGGTAAAATGGTAATTAGCTCCGCAATTTAGCAGGAGCTGCCAATAAACAAAAAAATCCGAGTCAATGCAAGCTCGTTAATCATGAAGTTTTGTCGCTATCACTGGATGAAGACTCTCCAAGAAACTCTGATCTCAACTGCATCAATAGTCGGCCAAGATAATTTAAGCCTTCTCCTTCCCGACCTCCACCCCAAAACAGATCATGAGGTGATGCCTCAACAAGTACCGAACCAGCAGTTGAGATCAGCATGTTATTCAAATGTGGGTAGATTGAGAACTTGCATTTAAGAGCTCTGTACATTACTTCTATCTTTATGTCGTCCCAGTTAGGCCTTACCTGTGTACCCACCAAAATATTAGTTGGAAACTTCCTTCAAATCAGGAAAGGGAACCAATTTAATGTATATTCAAGGACATCATAAAATTGGCATATGAGGTGAAAATTAAATTGCATGCTTTCAGAAGCAAATCATATGCAAAAGGGGTAGGTCCAAAATTATTCTTGAAATCGTAAAATTTTTTTCACTTCAGGGCCTACATTTTCATAATCAGTGTTTTGGACCCACAAAAATTTGACCCGTGTATCTATATTCTAGTTCCTCAACATTTTTATTATAGTCCTGCCTCTGTACAGAATGGTTATACCAGATCAGGTCGCTGTCTCTGCATTGACCTTCCTGTTCTTGCAGCTTCTTCTGGACTTTTCGCAGATTTAATCCTTTCAACACAGTTACGAGCAAAGGGATCATTGACCCCAACAAATTTGTGTGCCTACATGAGTTATGTTACATAAGCAAACAAATGTAACTGCAACTATTATAATTTATGCAGAAATGGCAAACGTACCTGGTAGTAGTGCTCCACACTGAGCCAAGTCACATAATCACCATTTTCATCGGGCATTTGAATGGGATGAGGTGAAAAATTCGAAAATGCACCATAAGGATCCCATGTTTTATAGAAAAATATGATGCGAGATTCATAAGGTGAGATGGTGGGATCAACAGCAAAAGTTTCATCCACTGATGGTATAACGGGAGTTACATCTGGTAAATGCTGAAGAAGCCCGCTTACTAGCATGTCAGGCCCGATCTGCATTACACTTGCCAGCAAAAAATATCAAGAACACAGTAAGATCTGATAAATCATGTCCAACTTAAATATCAAATACAAGACACATTTGGTAACCATGTCTAATTAAACAGATGATACTAGAAGCAAATAAAATTCCTATTTTCTGAGATATCTAAGGATGTGATAGTTAGGCCATGACACGATGAAAGTAAACTTAATATTTTGAGAAAGTTATTACCAACCTGTTCATAGTGAACATCAGTCAAATCTAAGGCCTGTGACATCTCAACCATCCCAAGCTCACCAACAGGAGATGGTGCACTTTTCCCCCCAATAATTTTAGGAGCAACAAATGCATAAACCTGAAGACCACAAAATTTTTTTATCATACACAGTAACAATCAAATTAAAACATGACAACTGCCAAAAAGCTTTAAAAACCTAACAAGAATGTTCCCGTTAAAACACAATTATTTACATGTGCATAGCAATTTGATTGGTTATTTTTCACCAAAGACTAGACCCCCAGGAAAAGTATTAAAGGCAGATATTCACAAGCTGAACACCAAAAATCAAAAGGTCCACAAGATTGCCTATTTCTTCTAATTTTTGTCCAAAGACAGGTAACCTATTTCAGAGAATTCAAACAGAACGACTCAATTCTAAAAGATGCCTTGTCAGCCGTTTGGTAAAATTTAATCCTATTCAGCCAATTATTGCGACCACAATAAAAGCAAATAATTAATTCAAGGTTTATATTCAACCTCCACTAATAACCAAACCCAGTTGATATTTACACAGCATTCTGAAAAAGCCAATTGTTTGCATCACTGAAACATATGCACACAACATTGTAGGGTTAAAAAACAGCATCTGGTAACTATGGTTAAGCTATCCAAAGAATTTATGTAAAAAAACATCACCATAGCACATACGCATTGGTGCACGCATGCAGAGAATGAGAGACTTTTTTTATAAATGTTTACAAAGACAACTTATTCTAATGTCCTACATCGATCAAAAGAGAAACTTCTTGCAATATAGAAAAGTTTCACATTGATCCACTCTCAACATAAGAAAAGGAGCCAATAATGGATAAATAAAACCTTGTGAATTACTCTAGATGACATAGCTGATGCAGCCAAAGTTCCTCCACACTCCCATAAAACTGAAAAATACCCCCGATCATGAAAGTATTCCATGACATCTCGGGGATTTAATATGTCAAACTCCACCACTTCAACACCTTTAGATGCAAGCAGCTTTTGGAAGCTCCTCCTGGCACCTCTTTGCGTTACAACTATGGTAGAGGCCTCTGAAATGTCCCATAGGTTTGCTTCCTCAGGAAGATTGAGAGTCTGGGACATTACAATGCGAACTGGCATATGCCCACCTCCATGTCTTGCTGTCAATCTTGGATCTAATTCAAACATGAATAGGTATAAAAGCTCAAGTGCTATCAAAGTCATATGTGAACATCATGATACTTACTGTCCTTTCGCACTGTATTCCCTCCAACAATTATAGCATCACTTCTACCTCGTAGTTCGAAAACTAGATTTCTAGATTGCTTGCTGCTTATCCACGCTGCATGCCCACTGCTAGTAGCAATTTTTCCTAGTAGAGTAAAAGGATTGTAACAAGGGAATGCAATAATTTTAAGGGTCTTTGGCATAGCAAAGGTCAAAAAGGGAAAATCATAAAGGGGAAACAAAGATAGAAGAAAAGCTTGAAAAAGCCGATACTCACCATCAAGGGTCATGGCAAACTTGAAAACAGAGAAAGGAAGTCGTGAAGCAGCTCTGCAAATCAAAGGTGCATTGACAAGAGAACATATTTTCTGATCTTCCTGTATTTACATATTTCCAACATCTCAAAGTCAAACTAACAATTAAACATCATGTTAATGCACAATAAGACATGAGATCAGAAAAGATGTTTGACACACACCTCAGTAAGTTTACTCTTGATATCCTCCCCAAGAACATCTACTTGCACTCCTTGACTTTGCAATGCAAGAACAGCATTGCCCCGCAGATGTTGTAAGGGATGTCTCATTCCAATAACAACTCTTTTAACTCCTCCCTAGTTCACACACATTGTCATTTACGAACTAAAAAGACAGAGAAAACTAGAGTTAAGATAACCAAAGATGAAAAGTAGGGGTAGTAGCATGAAATGAAGGCATACAAACGGCAAACCTGAACAAGTGCAGATACGGCAGTGTGGTCACCATGACAATCTCCAGGTTCCATGTTGAGATAAGCAGTAGTGCCACGGCAATGTTCACCTGCGGCCTCAACAGCCAGGACCTCAGCTGGTTTAGTACCTTGGGCATAGAGGAAACCCTCCCCAACGATATTGCCAGTCGCACTAACTAATACACAGCCAAAGTTAGGATGGGGAGAAGTAAATCCGGCAGATTTGTCAGCTATCTCAGCTGCTCGCCGGATGTAAGCTGAATCATGTGTGTAGGTTCTGTTATTTTGGTTTTTAAATGATGCCTTGCATGTAAGGGAAGGAGCGTAAGCCTTGAAAGAGAACAATGCCATAGGTGAAGCTCCTTTGAACTAGCTTTGTTGTGCTTGATGAGCCTAACCAGCTTAGAGAACAAATTTCTCCTCTCTATAAAACACCTACAAACAGAGAGATGAGGCCTAAAACGTCCCTAATCATAAATAATGACATAGCGCCAAAACTAGAGCACCTTTGTTTAAACTTTTTTTTTTAAAAGGTGATTTCCAGATTGTTCAAAAAAGTGATTAAATATAGAGATTTAGGATGGGATGGCACCTCAATAGGCAAACAAGAAGGATTCTATACGATTAGAAATAATAGACTAATATTTTTATTGTTCATGACTTGTCCACTATCATAAGGTAACTTTTAAGTATAATATGAACCATCATATCAAAACAAAAATAGAAAACAGATCAAGACTGCTTTAAGCTGCTGAATTTTTTATTTTATTTTTTTAAAAAAACGACCTTCATATCCATAAGCAACTAACAGCTCCCACAAACTAGCATCGAAGAAAAGAAAAAAAAAAATAGTGCAAGCGGCAGCAAAAACTAGAAAACATCCTAGAGCAAAGCAAACCATACTTGTTACATTATCGTCCTTATTTCTATCCTTATTATGAACAAGTGAGCGTTAATTTGATTTTGTCTTTCAACCATACAGAAAACATACAGGCAATGCTGAAAGTGGGTGTTTTGCCTTTCTAACTGTAAACAAGTGCAAACAAGTAATTGAAGAGAAGCCATGGAAAAAAAAAGAAAAAAAATCAGCAGGAACGAAGCTATACAAAATCAGAAGGCAAACAAGTAAATCAATTCAAGAGAAGCCATGAAACAAGTTCGAAAATGAAGCGATAAAATCAATTCCATCCGCAGCTAACAAAGCATAAAACAGTACATATCAGAGACACGCACCGTTCGCCTTGTGGGGAGGCTCTCGCGGAGGCGGAAAATTTTGTATGGGTTGGAAGTGGGGAGGTTCAGGAATCAGACACGTGGGAGGGTTTGGATGAAATTGTGACTTTGTGAGTGGCTAGGGCCCTTGGTAGTACTCACCTTATGGTTGTGTTTGTTTGATTGGACTATTTTCAATATGATCTTTTTAGAAGTAAGATTGGATGAAAGTTAGATTGTGTGAAGTAATTTATGTTTGAATTTATGATGATAGAAGTAATTTTTTTTTTCAATCTGACTTTTAAAAACATGTTTGGATGATTATTTTGAAAAGCAAGTTTAGAAGAAAAATTACTAAAAAGAACATTATTGTTATTAAATAATATATATAATATGCATATATTATTAAAGTTTAGAAAGAAAAAGTGAAATTTGGGGTTTTTTTGAGGATTTTAAAGGTTTAATTTCTCCTTTATTTTAAGGAAAATAATTTGGGAAAATTATATTTTTAACTCAAATGAGGATATTGTTAGAGAAAATAGTTAGAGATTATTATGGTAAATTTCTGGAGATAAAAATGAAAGTTTAAATTAAAAGAAAATACTAGTATCTTATTTAAAAATTTTAGAGGCTAATGGTCTAATTTTCCCACCGACTTTATCCTAGAAGTCAAAAGCCATAAGTCAGAAGCTCCAAATTCTTGCTTGGTAAATTTCTGGAGATAAAAAAGAAATTTTATAATAAAAGAAAATATCTTACTTGAAAAATTTAGGGGTTTAATAGTCTAATTTTCCTACACACTTTATTCCAGAAGCCAAAACCCATAAGTCAAAAGCTCCAAATTCTTGCTTCTTCTAAAAGCTCAGTTGGAGCCAGAATCCCATCACAAAATAAGCCAACCCAAACACATAAAAAAGCAAAAATAAGCCAAAAGTGGCTTTTCCCAGTGGAAAAGCCATCCCAAACACACCAAATGTGGTTTTGGATGTAGTTATGACACATTAACGTGATTTTTTTTACACCTTCACCTTTTTTATAGCGTGTGAGAACTTGCAGCAGGCCTTGAACTTTTTATCTTTTTTAAAAGGGGTTAAGATAACTTTTGATCTTTGAACTTTCATTTAAATTTGGTTTTAGTCCCTGAACTTTAAAATAGGTGGTTTTGATCTTTGAACTTTCGGTCAAATTTGGCCTTGATCCCTGAATTTTATATTGGGTGGTTTTGGTCCCTGAATTTTGTGCCATTTATAACCATTGGTTCCGGTTTTTCAAGTTCAGAGACCAAGTTCAAAATTGACTAAAAGTTCAGGGACTAAAACCAAAATTAACTGAACGTTCAAGGATTAAAGCAATCGATTTTAAAATTTAGGGACCAAGACCAAAATTGATCCTTTTCTAAACACGTGATAATTGATAATTTTAAGCATTGTTAAATGTTCTTATTTAATTATGCTATTGCAAGAACAGGAATTAACACTTTAATACGTTGTCGGAGTTCAAAATAATTTGAACAGTTAATTTTAAAAATCAATTAAAAGTTATGATAAACTAAATATATTTTAATTTTTTTTACTTATATATGTAAATTAGTTAGAACTAATTTATATTTGGAATTAGATGCATGAAGTACTCTACAAGGCAGTTCGATATAAAACACGTGAATTTTCTATAATGATTGATGGTGCTAAAATTATCTCCTAATGGCTATATGAAATTGAGTGGTATATTCAAAACTCTTGAGGTTTCTTATACGTTTATCAGGAATGACCCATTTGATTCTTTTCCACCACCATGACAAGGACAAGTTACAAAACAGTCTCCTCATGAAAGAGTAGAGCTGGGAATACGAGCCAGCACGTGGGTTGCAAGTTGGCCCATCACAGGTTATGGGTTATGTGATGCAGGCTCCAAGCGGGTTGGCCTGCCAAATCCAAACATATCCTCTATCACAACTAGAGGCCCCTGGCCTATTTGTCGGAAGGGACTAGTCGATGTAACAACCACGATAAATACATTCATCCAAAATCTCAAATGAAATCATGTGGCAGTGGAAAGTAAAGCATGCCTAGCCTAAGAGTATGGCAATATACATATTACCCCACATAAAACCAACAGCAACTGCATAAACTAGAAAGCGTCTGTCGATTCCTTTCCTTCGCGACTAGACCTGCAACTGAAAGGTAACTAAATGAGACAAAATCCTAGTAACTCTTATTCTTCCTATATCTTCTACATGCATATGTGTGAGCCAACACATTTAAGTAAAGGATTCAATAATAATCACATATCACAATTATAAGGGATAAAATATCCAACAATAACCTGTTGTTGACCTTCAGTATTCTACGTCTCTTGCATGGCTAGCATTAGCGTAAATTTCCATATTCCTAGCTGTACCTTTCTTGAAGAAGATATCTCGACTTGGATTTAGTTTTAGGTAGCTTAGGATTCCGATCACTGCCTTCATAAGTTCCTCTTATGGTTGATGCATAAATTGACTTACTATTCCAACTGCATAACTGATATCATAACGAGTGTGAGTCAAGTATATTAGTTTTCCCACAAGTCTTCTATATCTGTACGCATCAACAGGAACACCATTCTCTTTGATTTCCAGGTTACATGTTTCGTCCATCGGTGTCTCCTCTGGTTTTGCACCTAGCATTGCTGCATCATGTAAAAGATCTAAAGTGTACTTGCATTGGGACACGTTGATACCTTTCTTGGTTCTTGCTATCTCCATGCCAAGGAAATATCTCATTTGTCCGAGATCTTTCACTTGGAACTCCTTTGCCAGAGCCCTTTTCAGTTGAGCTATGGAACCTTCATCATTTCTTGTGATAACAATGTCATCAACATAAACAATTAGGATTGTCACTTTGTCATAATTATGTTTAGTGAACAAGGTGTGATCTGCTTGAACCTGGATGTATCCCATCTTCTTCATTGCCTTGGTAAACTTGTCAAACCAAGCTCTTGGGGAATGTTTCAAACTATACAATGACTTATTTAGTCTACACATAGTGTTGTTGGGAGCTTTGACGCCATCTGGAACCTCCATATACACCTCTTCTTTTAGGTCTTGGTTCAAGAATGCATTTTTAACATCTAATTGATGTAAGGACGAATCCAAGTTGGCTGCAACTGAGAGTAATATCTTGATTGTAGCAAATTTGAAAACCAAAGCAAATGTCTCCTGATAATTAACTCTGCATCTCTGAGTGTACCCTTTCACAACCAATCTAGCCTTAAACCTATTAATGCTTCTATCAAGATTGAACTTGGGGTTGAATATCCACTTGTATCTAATTGGCTTCTTCTCTCTTGGAAGAGTTGTGATGTCCCACGTATTATTCTCTTTTAGGGCCCTTAATTCTTCTTCTATAGCTACCTTTTGGTTAGGATCAGCCATGGCTTCTTGGAAGTTATTTGGAACTTTCACCTGAGTAGTGTTAACTACAAAACTCTGCATCTTTGCAGATAAGTTACCATAAGAAACAAATCTCTGAATAGGATGCTTAATACAAGTTATTACCCCCTTTCGGAGGGAATAAGCTAGCCCATCACTTCAAGATCTATTCTCGAGTCAGAGTCATGGTGATCCCTTGGAGAGAGGAATTCTACTATCATCCCCTGATTACAACTCCTCCTCACATTGTTGTTCTTCATCAGCCGTCCTTGCATTGATTTCCACTAAAGATTGAGGATTAGGTTCAGTTTTATCATTATCAAGATTGGTTGGGTTAACTGGCATTTATGGGATGCTTGGTATGATTGTGGTTGAGTCGGTTGAATTTCAGGGCTGGTGTCAAATGTGGGACTCACAATTAGCCATTCTGTATTATTGTTCTTCCCTTGAATGGGTAATTTGGGGTAGTAGGCTTCATTTTCATAAAACAATGTGCCTTTGAAACCATGGTTTTTTGTCTTGTCATGCAATAGCATTTGTACCCCTTTTGACTTGGGAAATACCCAAGAAATATACATTTGTTTCCTCTAGGACCCAGTTTGCTCTCAGCATGCTTGTGATCAAAGACAACACACCCAAAAATCTTTTGAGGTAGGGAATGGATGAGAGGAGAGCTGGGGGTAGGTTTCAAGTCGTGACTCTTTCCATCAACTTCTGATTAGTTTGCAAGTCAATTTGAGGATCAATGAAACTCAACGTTCCTTCTAGCTCTCTGTCTCTGGAAGACCAGAACAAATTTTGATAAAATAGGGACATATTGGAAGCAATATCATCCTGCTCTATGAACCATCTATCATCATCATCATCTTTAATCTAGAGAATATTGTTAATCTTCCTACATTTGATGGTTGATAGATGGAAGAACTTTGAATTATGATCACCAACTTGGAGCCATTGGCCTCTAGAACTTTGCCACCAATACTTTTCCTCACGATTAAGAACCATCATAATGTCAGCTTTTAGTTTGTCAATCTTTTTCTTGACCTTCTCCGTTAGGGGTGTTCATGGGACGGGACGGGACCGGGACGACCCCGTCCCGTCCCATCCCGTCCTATCCCGAAGAAAAGTGTTTGGGACGGGGTTCCCGTCCCGTGTCCCGTCTCGTCCCGAACTTGTCCCGGTCTCGATCGGGACGGGACATGCCTTGTCCTGAAATTTTTTCCCAATTAAAAAAATTGACCCAAAAATATTTTTTTTTGCAGAGCAACACACTTGGTGGGTGATTTTATAGTATAATTAAATCTCTTCCAGTGCCATGAGCACTCCATATTAATACATAATAAACCAAAAACATAATAATTAGAGCAAAAAAAGTAGCAACAACTACACATTTAAATAAAGTTTGAAAAAAAACTTCAAATGTGATGTGTTACACATAGAGCATAGTAGCAGCGGACAAGAAATTTAAGAATAACGAATGGTTGTAATTTAGTTTAGAAGTTAGAGTTATATATATATTTTTTAAAAAAGTCATATATATTCACAGATGAGACAGATGACACATGTATTTTTTTTTAAAAAATATGAACATACATATATATATTCGAGACGAGATGAGATCGGGACGACCCCGTCCCGAGTCTTGTCCTGTCCTGAAGCTGCACTTTGTCCCGTCCCGTCTCGAAATGGCCGGGACGGGATGGATGGACCGGGACGGGACAATATTGAACAGCCCTATTCTCTGTGATATCATTATGTGAGATTTTAGCAAGCTCAGCAGTGAGTATATTAATTAATTTCCTGCTATTCAGAAATTCCTTTATGCTCCATCTAGATAATTCATCTTGACAAGCTGTCAATCGGGTTAGGAAATAAAAAATAAGTTAAAGATCACATACCTCCGATTTATGCCGACTGTGATTTACTACTTGAATGTAGTTACGATGATCAACCCATTTAACCTCAAATTTAAACTCTGACTTACGAACAGTACGATCGTAACAACAACAAACCAGAAGGAGGTGGTGGTCGGAGCCCAAAGGATCAATATGAAACACTTCTAAGTTGAGAACATTTTCCCTTATAATAATATTACTAAGAGCTCTATCAATTCTTTCTCCGATTGTAGCCTAACCTTCTCTAGTATTACACCATGTGTAACTAGAAATTAAATTTTGAAAATTGATAATATTCCTCATATCTCTGGGATTCCCACCTGATTTTTCTAAGATCGAGGCTATATCATTAAATTCACCAACACACATCCAGGAAGTCAAAGTCGCAACATCATCAAGGAGGGAACAAGCTGACCAAATATATTGCTTAAGCATCCTAATTGATCTCCTTGGATTGGGCTCACAAATTTGTTTCTTTTTCTTTTTTATTAGCAATAAGGGGGATACTTCCTCAAACACCAATTGCTTTTTCCTCTTCAGGTTAGGGGCATTTACATCATCAGAACTGTGCCTCTTAAGATTAACACTTTCAAGATTTAGTGTTACCTCAAAGATTGGTGAAAGTGTGCCATAAGGAATAATTGCTCTCAAATTTTCTGTAGGTCGATCTAAAGGGTACGGATTCTGGTTGAAGGATTCCTCATGGGCTTTGCAGGAATGTATAATACTAGTTTTAGTCGGGCTCAAAATAATATCACTGGTCATGTCAACTTAGGCCTTAGGGGTGGTTTGTTTCAGCCCACATAGATGAATTTGCTTCCTTGTAATTGCATACCATTGCATCAATCATGCCATCAAGAGGGGTTTTGGAATAATTTTATGATTCAAGACAATTCCTCCAATTTGTTTACTGAGCTGCAATAAATGACCCTTGCTAAATTGGGAAGTTTTGCCACCACGTCTACAGATTTAGGAATCTCATCATTAATTTGCACGCTATGATTGCGCCTAGCAACTTGTTTTTCCAGAGTTGTCACCTCCTCCACCAGATTACCGTTTGAGATAATCTCTAGCGACTCCATCTTCTTCATTTTGTGCACCGCCTCTATCCAACCTATCTTGTGAGTAATCAGAGCCTCTTCAATTGTTTTCACATGAGGTGTTTGCAGCCAATTGCCAAATTCATTGTTATCTTCACCATCTTGGTTATCCTCTTGGACCTCCTTACAAACTTTTTCATCATGCCCAATTTGGCCACATTTGTAACAAAAATTCTGAAGCCGTTCATATTTGATGGAGACCCATGTTGGATCTTTCTCCTTCCTAGGCACCTAGAAACCCTTCTCAAGAGGATTATCAAGATTAACAAGACACTGAACCCGAATGAAGCTTCTGTTTAATTTACCATCAATATTAGTGTTCTCAAACATAAGGACTTCGCCTAGCTCCTCCCCTAGAATGATCACATTCTCTTTATCAAAAGCTTCCAAGGGAAGGCCATGGAATTGTACCCAAAAGGTGGATGTATTAAATTTGAATTCCGATAAGACCATGAATTCCTCCCATAGTTGAATACATAGCAAAAGACCTTGTATCGACCATGGACGCCCCTTAAGCACTTTCAGATAATCATCCTTTTTTTTTCAAATCTAAAGAGAAAGATTGGATGAATGTTATCTAATTCATGGATCTCCAATCCTTCTTTCTCAAGTTGCCATCCTTTGCAGATCATAGAAATCACAATCGCTTTATTGAAATTTTTTCCAGTAAGTAATTTACCCACCAGAGCGCCACCCTTACTTTTGCTAGCGTTCTCCAAACTTAGAACTACTTTCTTCAACTTACGCTCTCTACTACTCTGCCATATCTCCATGGAATTGAAGATAATACAGAGAAAGAAATATGCACCAAGAAAGTAGGAAGAGGAAGTGATACAAAGGAATAGGTTACGCAAGGAACCTCATAAAACTCTCACCACTCACCAAGGAGAGAGAATCAGGACTCTCACAGGGGAGAGAAAAAAAAACAAGCATTTTTAAGGTCAATCATGATGATGATAGTAGAAAATGCCATATGATAAAAATTCACGGAGAAAGAGTGTACAGTTTTTAATAGAAATTAACCAATTATGTAGTAAACAACATTACCTCAATGTGACAAAAGTTAAAGTGAAAATAAGTACCACAATTCAATAATAAAAGATTAATGAGAAAATGGCAGGTATCTAGTTATTGCATCTCTACTTCCTCTATATTAATAACTCGCTGTTGAAACAAATCTTATATATATAAAAGTAGAGTAGCCAGCGTGACCTTTTGACACGTGTCCACTAGCCATATCGTGCCAAGTGTCCATCCATCATACCCACTAACTCCATAATGCCCACTAACTCCATCACGCCCGATAACTTCTCATGCCCACTAACTGCATCATGCCCACTAACTCCATCATGCCTGATAATTTCTCATACCCACTAACTGCATCACGCCCAATAACTTCTCATGCCCACTAACTCCATCATGCCCAATAACTACCCACTAACTTTATCATGCCCGGTAACTTCTTATGCCCACTAACTCTATTATGCCCACTAACTCCATCATGCCCCATAACTTCTCATGCCCACTAACTCCATCATACCCACTAACTTCTCATGCCATATGTAGCCTATAAATTTAGGATACCGTATTCCATTTTGTGTACTCAATTCTTTTATTACTTGATATATCTTTCCTTTCACAAATGTGACAAGCTTTTATGATCCTTTGTGTGTGTTGAAACCCGGCCGTTACAATTGGCGTCTTCATGTCTGCATCATTTGATTATGGACAATTCCAGTACGCTTTAAAAACCAGGATATTTCATCTATTGAATTTGTGGTGCAAGATGTGGATGTGGGTCTATATTTTTTTCTGCATGTTTCTTAGCATCTAATAAATTCTTTTTATCATCTTAATGTTCTTTTTGTTATTGTTGTTGTCATCAAAACAGGGTGATAGGATTCATGGGACTGTGCGTAGTGGATTTGTTTGGCGACATAAGAAGAGTCTACATGAGGGTACAACCTGTGAGATAAGTCATTTGATGTTGTTCCCAATACTGGTGGTTCTACTGAACATCCATACATGGTTAACTTCCAATATTCTACTGTGATCAAGCCATGGACAGATGATGGTAGCATTCCTATGTATGGATTTTCGTTCAAGTCTTTTGCTCATCTAAAGTCTAACGCGTTTCATGACAAGTTTCTTATGGGTGGGTGATCTTTCTGTTTTCATTTTTTTATGGTTAATGTTGCATAGCTTGAATGTGTTTTCTATTATTGTGTTTCAAATTTATAACAGATGTCGTCAAGAATGTTATTGCTGTAGGGCATTGACAGAAGTGTATTGTTGGTGGCAGAAATCAAATCGGTGTGGAGATAATTTAATGGTCACAAGGTACATTATTTATAGTATTTACATTAAGTTTCTCAATCATTTGCCCTCATATGTAGTGACATCTATATAATTAACTCCTTATTATGCAACATGGAGTGACTTCAATGCACCTTATATGGATTATTTGCATATGAGATACTTGACTATATAAATAAACATGAATCTGGTCATGTTGTCCTCATTCTTCAATAGTGCAAGGCTAAGGAGTTTATGAGTTAGTGGTTGATCATTGGACAATTGTGTCATTTCACATTGGTTGTTTTAATTTAATATTTTACATTATTTCATTATTCCTAACTTATCTTTTACACAGATAAGAAGAAGTTGTTTAACTCCATGTTTAGTTCACGCATGTTGATTCATCCTACTTAGTCTTATGTAGTGACATTTATTTAATTCTCTCATTACTGTTCTTTCTATTATACAGTATAGAGGGACTTTAAAACACCTTATGGGGACTATTTGCAGATGAGATCCTTGAATACATGAATCTACGTGAATCTGGCCATGTTGTCCTCATTCTTCAATGGTGCAAGGCAAAAGAGTTTATGAGTTACTGGTTCATTATTAGACGACTATGACCTTTTATATTGGTTGTTTTAGTTGAATACTTGCTTTAATGCCTCCAAGAAGTTTTTGTATTATACGTACATATATATCTATATGTATGTATAAAATATATAGAATAAAATCAATTTAAGGTACTAAAATAATAAAATAATAATTCCTTTATAGATTAACTATCTAGTCAAAATATTCCAATATCTATCTATTATATAAAAACAGAAACCTTGGAGTCATGTTATATGCCATCTAGCACACCCCATCTATTGCCACGTTCATGGAGTTTATAGTTTACAATTAAGCCATCAAGCCTTTCACCCAACCCCACATCTCGTATTTTCCGACCTCAACACTATTTTAAAATAAATAATTTTTAAAATTTTTGTATAGAGGGTAATTAAAATTTAATGGGAAGTTATAATGGCTAGCGGGCATATTCTGCTACGTGTCCAACAAGCATTTCGAGCCAAGTCTCCGTCAATTAACCCATTACGCCTTTCACCCATCCCCACCTTCCATATTTTTCGCCCTCAACACTATTTTAAAATAAATAATTTTAAAATTTTCTTATAGTGGGAAGTTACAACAGCGAGCAGGTTTATTCTACCACACGTCTAGCGGGCATCTCACACAAAGTATCCATCAATTAACATATCACGCCTTTCACCCATCCCCACCTCGCATATTTTCAGCCACCAACACTATTTTAAATATATAATTTAAAAATTTCATGTAGTAGGAATTTACAATTTCATGAGAAGTTACAATAGCAGACAGGCATCTCACGTCAAGTGTCTATCAATTAACTCACCGTGCCTTTCATCTATCACCATCTCCCACATTTTCCACCACCAACACTATTTTAAAATAAATAATTTAAAATTTTCATGTAGTGAGAAGTTACAAATTCATTGGAAGTTACAACAGCCATCGAGCATATTCTGCCACATGTTTAGCGGGCATCTCGCCAAGTGTCCATCAATTAACCTATCGTGCCTTCCATACATCCCTACCTCTCACATTTTTTGCTCAAAAACTATTTTGAAATAAAGAATTTAAAAATTTCATGTAGTGAGAAATTACAATTTAATGGGAAGTTACAATAGCAAGCGTGCATATTCTACCACAAGCCTGGTGGCTATAACATATCATATGTCCATCAATTAATCCATCGCGCCTTTCACCCATTCCCACCTCTAGTATTTTCCTACCCCAACACTATTTTAAAATAAATAATTTTAAAAATTTTCATGTAGTGTTAAGTTACAATTTAATTGGAAGTTACAATAGCCAGTATGCATATTCTGCCACGTGTCCAATAGGCATCTTGTGCAAAGTGTCTATCAATTAACCTATCGCTCCTTTCACCCATCCTTAATTCTCATATTTTCTGCCCTCAACACTATTTTAAAATAAATAATTTAAAAATTTTCCTGTAGTGTTAAGTTACAATAGCCAATTTGCATTTTCTGTCACGTGTACAGCGGGAATCTAGGGCCAATTGTCCGTTAATTAATCCATGGAGCCTTTTACCCATCCCTCTTCCCGCATTTTCCCTCTCAACACTATTTTAAAATAAATAATTTAAAAATTTTTGTGTAATGTTAAGTTACAATAGTTAGCGGGCATATTCTGCTATGTGTCTAGCGGGCATCTTACGCTAATTGTCCATCAATTAACCCATCGCACCTTTCAACCATCTCCACTTCCCTTATTTTCGTCCTCAACATTATTTAAAATTTTAATGTAGTGTTAAGTTACAAATTGAAGGGAAGTTACAATTGCCAGCGTGTATATTCTATCACATGTCCAGCGGGCATCTCGTACCAAGTGTAACAATTACTTCCTAAATACACTTTATCAACTTAACTCATAATATAAACGCTAACTATGTTAGAAAAGAAATTTGCTTAGATAAAATAGCTAACATAGTTAGAAAAAGAATTTCCATAACGGTTACCATTACAAACAATTACTACGGTCTAACTACAATAGAAAAGAACTTTCCAAAATAATTATAAAACCTATCGTAGTTAGAAAATAGTTTTATCTTATAAACAGGTAATCCATGTTAGAAAAGAATTTCAGTAAAACCAAGAGCCTAACATGGATAATAACATCTTTCATATAACATTTATATTCTAATTATTCTTTAAAATCCCTCAGAGTCAAATCAAATCATTTGTTAAATACTAACTATGTTAGGAAAGGAAATCACATATAAAAATGACTAACATAGTTAGAAAAGGGTTTTCCATACTATTTATATTTATATATTATAGATTTAACAGTCTAACCATAAGAGTTACCAGAATTTGACCGGATCCAGAAGAAATAATCAACAACCAAATAATCTCAAAATAATGCATCATAAATAAATTAAAATTCAAACTCAAATGACAGTCAAAATAAGTTTAATCATGCGAAAGCGTAAAATCCTGTATGAATCCTAAGTGGCAATACAATTGCGTCCTGCTGGTCCAGAATCCCTTACTAACTCAGTGAGAAGTTCCCGGATCCTTCCCTTGACTTTCTACTCCCCTCCTAAGACCTGCAAAAAGTGAGATAAACGGGGGGTAGCCCCAAAACGTAACCACTAACCACTTGTCTACGTGCGGTGTGTGCTAGCAAGGTGTCAATGTGGGAGTCTATATAATATATATTCAGTTTGAAACATGAGCACATACCAAATAGTCATATAATAGTCAATACCAGAAAACATTTTCGCAACATGTATATCGTCATTTATAAAAATGGTTTCCAAATACATTTTTCACAATCATCCATAACGTTCGCCCTGCGGAACATTAGGTTGTCCCCTCCTACTAGGTGGACCAGAGTGGAACTCGACGGGGATCTCAACCCGTACCCAGAACCACGGAGATGTGGAACTCGATGGGGATTTCAACCCATACCCAGAACCACAACGAGGGTAATGCTCGATGGGGGCTACCCATACCCAGCACACCGAACGGTAATACTCGATGGGGGCTACCCATACCCAGTACACCGATAATATAATTAGTCCCTGTGGACCAACAGGGTACCTCATCACGTGATGGCAAAAGTATCAAGTGCATCGATGCTAACTACCACAACATATGCATCACAATCAGAAATGCAATTTAACCAAAGCTAGGCACTTAACCTTTTCCAATATTTCAAATACCATATAATGCAACAGTTTCAAATCAATATATATCCTTTTCAAAAATGATCATCACAACACATGCCACTTTCCGAAGTACGAATCCCACTTGACATTTTTATATAAAATAATCAATGAAAATCATATCATACATATACCATCAAAATCCAGGGTTGAAAGGGAGTTTGAAATCCCTTACCAACAACGCACCCACACATAGAACAAGTAGAAGCGGTTACCTGATAGTTGCCACCGATTTCATAATAGTGCAGCTCCCCCCTGCTGACTCCAGACAATTTAACACTACATCGAAACCTACAAAATTATAATTAACCAACTATCACACAATTCACTCATAGAAAATTAAAGCACTAACTACCCTTCCCTTTCTCTTTCTAAATTCCAATTCTAATATTAACCTTTCTTTCTCCTCCCTATATCCATCTTCATCTTTAATCCAACTTATACAATTTCAAGCCTACATATACATTCTTACAATAACCATTCCTTTAAAACCTTAACACAGTCCTCCTTAAATTATTACTAATCACAATTAACCAATTTAAGCCTAGGTAATAATCTCTCTAATAACCATTCATCTTAAACTTTAACATTCAATAATCCCCCATAATTCATCACAAATGTCATTTTATAAAATTCAAGACTAAACAAAATTTTTAAAACATCCTCTAATTATTTCTCAACCTCAAATCCCTTCATTTATCCACCATTTATTTCCAAACATTGATAGCTCAGTAAATTCAAGTTCAAGCCTAAAATATACCATTTCCCAAATCAAGGCCTACACCAAATCTAACATAATTAACCTCATTAATATTTTTTTTGTTGGGCATAAACTAACTCCTTAAATTTATAATTCAACATCCAACATCCATAATCAGAAAATTATCTACACAATATCCCACTTATCCCAAACTTTAACTCCCAATAATTCCTTATGTGCAACCTCCAATCAAACCAATTAATTAAATCTCCTCATATGACCTTAATAAACATCTAAAAATCATCAATTTATCCATAATCACCTCAAATCATCAAAAGCCCCAATTTTTAAAATCTCCAAAAATCCAAAAATTCCCAATAATTAGAAAAACTTTCAACAATTAGTAATCTATCCATAGGAACTCAATTTCATGGTCCAAGCTTCAGTTTATTAAGTTTAGGACTCCCAGAAATACCAACTTAGACAATGCCTAATTTTTCAAATATAGCCAAACGAAAAACTAAAGATATAGGGATGTAGAGAAGACTTACAGGATTCTAAAAATGTCCTTAGTTGGTCGGAAAACCCAATATTCCGGCGACAACGAGCTCCGATTGGTTTGACCACAAACTTTTTCTATCTCCTTCCTAAGGCATGGATCGGACCAGAAATTAGTAGGGGAAGGTTGTAGGAGGTGAGAGAAGGTGAATGAAGGTGGTGGGAGGTGATTTCAGGCGAGATTTCGCCGGAAATCGCCGCCCCCATTTAAGGCCGAACAATGGCCAATGGAAGGAGAAGAGAGAGGGAACGGCGGGGGAGGTGGGAAGAGAGGAGAGGAGAAGGGAATGAGGCTGGATGGTCGCTCTTGCGGCGGCGAACGGCGGCCGGCGCGGCGACGGAGGAAGACGCAAGGGAGATAAGAAGAGAGTGAGAGAATAGACGAGAGAGAGAAGGAACCAGGGGGCTGAACAAATGAGGAGAGGGGGAGTGATTAATTAAGGTGAGGAGAAAATAATAAAAAAAAGAAAAGAAATATTTATGCTACTAGGCCCTATAATTTTCATATAAGATATTTATTTTGAGCCACAAAATTCATTTAACTTCCAAAATTTCACCTATTAAACCCCTTAATTATTTTCTCCCATAATAACCTCCTTTGAACCTAAAAATAATTTCTCCAAATTTATTGTTCTTAAATAAGGGAGAAATTAAGCCTTTAAAAAAATTCTCAAAAATACCTCCAATTTCCTCAAATATTTTCATAATTCATAATTCATAATCTCTCATAAATCAATTCTTAATTAGCTCATCAATCTTCAATTAAATTTCTAGGATGTTACACCAAGTGCCTATCAATTAATCCATATGCCTTTCAATCATTCCCACTTCCAGTATTTTCCACCCTCAACACTATTTAAAATAAAAAAATTAAACATTTCATGTTGTGGGAAGTTACAATTTAATGGGAAGTTAGAATAGCGAGAGTATATATTATGTCGCTTGTCAAGTGGGCATCTCGCTTCATGTGTCCATCAATTAACCCATTGCGCCTTTCATTCATCCTCATCTCTCGTATTTTCCGCCCTCAACACTATTTTAAAATAAATAATTTTTAAATTTTCATGGTATAGGAAGTTACAATTTAATGTGTTATTTTTCTCATTAGATGTTAGTAAAACTTAAAATTCGATCTATCCCGTCACGGGTCTGGCTTTACAAGCCTGACCCTTGAGGTGGCGAGCCATGCAGGCCTAACTTTTTCAAAAGATTTTTTTCACTTTCAAATATGTTTTACTATCTAAAAAATTGAAAAATTTGATAAAAAAATATAAAAATGTTCCAAATTATGTTTAAATACCAAGCATTATTAATTTATTACCTCAACAATTAAATATTTAACACACATACAATTATAGTAAGACAATTAATTCAATGCATAGTAATTATTATGTTTGTGTAATTAAAAAGCATAGATAAATTAAAACTAATAGAATACATATGTGTGTACGCGTATGTGGTCTATTTAATTATCTCATTGTTCATATAATTGTACATTGTTATTGGATAAATGATATAATATCATACTCAATCTGTAAATAAACATAAAATGCCCCGCGCATCGCGCGGGTTTTGTACTAGTTGAAGCTTGTAGTAGTCTAGTGGCGTTGGATGTGGAGTGTGCCTAAGGTACATTGTTCTAAACTATCATTTGTTAAAGGAGAGTTTTATTTTGCTCTTATTATTTTAAAAAAATAACTCTTGAAATTACGAAATTAAATCTAGTGAAAATAACTATTTCATTGCCTTTAAACAATTTTTAGTACATTTCATTAATCATTCAGAACACAAAAATAATCATGAGCCCAATTCTATAAAAGGCATCATATTGTTTTCAATTCAAAATGTAATGGCTCTCCAGAAAAATATCAAATATTACTACTATGACGAAGAGTGTGCATATGCTACGCCTCAAATCAATTTACCTCTTGATGGTGTATTATGTTTTTGCATAAGAGTGTGCATGTGCGGGGTTCACTCTTTTTTTTTTTTTTTTTTAAAAAACATAGGTCCAGGACCGGGACCAGATTTTCTAGGGTTTGCCCGAATCCTATCTTGGTTCCCCATATTTCTCGGTCCCGGTTATGGGATGTTCAATTCCTGATTTTTCAGGATGAGAAATTCCCGATCTCAACTTGCCGGGACTGATATATATAGGATTATGATCAACTGGACACTCTAATTAACTATAATAGGTTGTCAACTTTTTTCCGTTCTCTTATTTTTTCTCTCCCCTTATCTAAACAAAGGGTAAAAGAGAAATCCTTAAGAAATACTCTGATAAACAAGATGGTGAGTTTTATGTATCAATACAATGAATATAGAAACAGAGAGAGTAAACAGTAAACATCTAGTTTTGGATACATTAATTAATCAAGGAGAAACACGAGTATGCTCATGGCACACTTATTCCAAGAAACAAAAAGTACATAGCATTATTCTTATTCTTATGTTATTAAGTAGCAGTATTAATTAAAACGGATTCCATATTTGGGAGACTTATCAGGGTTGAACAAACCAAAGTGCCTCTCTGTTTCTAAACCTCCCTTCTTGTTTTCATCAAACATGGCGAACAAGTAGGTCTCAATAGCCCCTTTACTCTTTGGAGTCCCAACCTTGACGTGGTTAATTAAATTCTGATAGTAAGTGCGTGCATTATCAACACTAGGCCCTTTATTTCCTCCAGCTGAAGGCCAACCACTTTCAGACACAACAACTTGCAAATTTGGTGCTCCTATCTTCTCAAGAGCATAATATATAGAATCCAACATTGCATCAAACAAGTTTTGATAGCCTTGGTCATTTGTTCCTTGTTGTTTGAACAAAGCATAATCAAGAGGAATTTTGCTATTTGGGTCACTGTAGGCAAAATAGGGATACACATTAGCAAGAAGCGGAGCTCCATTTTTGGCAAGAAAGTCAATAATGGGCTTTATGTATGGAGTTGCTGTGCCACTAAACTTGCCATCCTTTGGAGGGAAAGTGTTTTCAAGTAGATCCATTTTTATTGCTGTCGAGACCTTAACTTTGCCTTGTAAATTTGCAGCAGAAATTGCCTTCTGAATATTTTGCATTGCAGGTAGAATATATCTTGCTTCTTTGTCACTCGGACTAATTTCATTTCCGACGGAAATGTACTTAATGTTTACATCCGAATATGCTGCTACAAATTTTTTTACCCAATCATTGGCATTTGCAGGATTATTAAGAGATTGAAGGGTTTCCTTAGCCACATCAAGCAACACTTCAATGTTTGAACCTCTTAGGGCTTGAAGGGCTTTTTCATCGGGAAAGTATATGCGCATACTTCTAATGCCATTGGACTTGTACAAATTTATCACTTCTTGACTGCTTGGGAGGTTATCTCCAATCACACCATAGCACACTCCTATGGATTTCACAGCTGCATAAGATAGAACAAATTAATTAGTTGGTAATTCTCAAATAATATAGGGTCATAAGAGTAAAAAAAATATTTATGAATATAGATGTTCCTTTCAAATTGTCATACTCCCAACATATGGGGTAGATTGAATATCCTTGAGGAGTTTATAAATGAAAAGGTCAATATCTCATCTTTTAGTCCTTTAGTCAAAGCCTTAACTGCTTTTACGCCAAAATTAACAATGAACTTTCACTACATATATAAATATGAAATTTGCTCTCATTAAGTGAGAGACTAAAAGTAATTATACTTAAGATGCCAAAATAAAGGTCCAGTGACTTGACACATTGTTTCACTCAACCTCCTACCAATGAAAAGGTCAATATCCCATCTGTGAGTCTTTTAGTCAAAGCCTCGAGTGCTTTTTAGCACAAATTAACAATAACTTTATGCATATACTTTCCATCGTTCCTAAATACAAGACTTAGTTAACTTTTTAGTGGAGAAATTAAGGAAGCTAAATAAGTCAATTAATTTTTTTTTATTTTGTGTATTATTAGATTATATGTTAATTTATAAGTCAAATAAACTATTTTAGAGAAAAATTCAAGAAAATCAATTTACAAATAGTTTATTTAGCTTTTTCAGAATTTTTTTAAAAAAGTCAACTAGATCCTATATTTAAAAATGGAATAAAGTTTATGAAATTGGCTATCAATGAGTAAGAGTAAAAGTAATTGCTCAAGGCACCAAAATAAAGGTCTAGAGACTTGACACATCGTCTCACTCAAGCTCCTACTAATCAAAATCTTCAAAGCCTTCTTCAATTGGTCGGCTTTTAGAAGAACTACATCCTAAAAGCTAGCAGTTAGAGTTGGAGAACTTGAAGCTTTATAATCCTTGCTTCAATGTAATTTTGACAAGGACTCATGACAACATATAATAAAGTAGATGAAATTGGCTCTCAATGAGTAAGAACACAATAACGACTATGGTGCAGTGACTTAAGTAATTGTTTTAGGGCACTAGAATAATAAAGGTCCAAAAAATGGATTTAGGAAATACTTAATAGAAGTTGTAATCAGAATTTATGCATCAATATAATGTATCGAACGAGAGATAGAGCACTAACGATAGAGGGAGAGGAAAGAAATTATGGTATAGGGAAGACCTGTAAGTTGTAGTGTAATGGACGATAGTATTAGAAGAAGAAGCCGTATAGAAGACATGACGTTGCTAAACTTTGGTGTTCCTTAGAAAGATATTTATGGTAGATAGCAAAATATTTTGTGCACTCCAACGCTTACCTATAGAACCTTCATTTATATAGCAAATTAAAGAGTTTGGTAGGTACCACTTCAATTAATGGCGAAAACTCTAATTACCCGTCAATCACTCAAAGGAAAAATGCATGTATGCCAATGTATGAATTGATTGTTCCTCTGCAACTAGCTAAGCTGCTTTAATAATAAACTAAAATGAATTGTTGGTTGTCTCTATTGTTCAGCAATTGGGGTTAAGAGCAAAGTATTATAAATTGCTGTACTTACTTATTATTCAATTAGTAGTTAAACTAGGGGCTGAGTTGTAGTTGTTATTTTTTTTTACCAACAAGATATAGTTCAATTGACGGTGATTAAATTAATATATTTATAAGTACATATAAAATATTTTAAATTATACATATTAAATCAAATTGATTCTATATAAAAGCACTATAAGACTAACACACAAGTAGAGTAAAAATAATAAATCAAGTAACTTGAAATGTTTTGGATTCCCTTGCAAATAGTTTTATAAATTGTTTGTTATTCTGCAACTAGCAAGGCTGCTTGAAGGAGGAATTGGTCAAATGCAGTGAAGAGTGGTGTTTGTTGCTTTGTTTTCTTCCTCCCAGGATATCAATGCGTGTTTAATAAAATTAAATAGATCATTGGATATCGTGTGGATTTGGGAGCTCTACAGAAAATTAATTATTGATCAAAAACTTAGATTTTATATAGGATTAAGGTGCAAAAATACTCATTTAAATAAAGGGGATGATGGGCTGATATAACAAGCCAAGGAGAATGAAAGGACTAAAGGGATGAGGAGGAGAGTGGGGATAGAACGTGAGAATTTTTCTACTAAATAATCTTTTAAAAACAATAGTGTGTGCTTGTGTGGTCTATTAATTAATCAGAGTTTATAGGTATTTTCACATTCAAATAATTTTTTTTGCCAGCACATTCAAATAATGTATATGGTGTTAGCCCATGTTTTGAAAAAATACAAATGTATGTTTGCACTTCAACTTATCGGTGTCTCTAACATTTTTATGTCACGTCAGTCTCCAAATTATAATCTCTACTAAACTTAACGCTGAACGTCAACATATTTAATTGTGTAAGTATTTCTGCTCTATTTTCGAGTGCATATAGGCATTCACCTAAAGTTTTTATATGGTATCAAACACACATTTAACAAATTTTAATGAGTATTTTTTCACTTTGACTTTTTATATATACTCATCCAAACATCCTTTCCCGATATAAAGTGGATTATTAGGTCACAGGGGTTCTGAATTTTACCTTGCATGCGGTGATGGTATTGATGGAAGCTACCACCTCCAGTTTAGTTTTTTTTTTTGAAATAAATTTATTGGACTCTAAATTTTTTTTAAAGTCTATTCTTCAAAATCTAATTCAAACTCATAGACACTCTATTTAGAAACTGTGAGCAAGAGAAAGGTATTAAAAATGGATATATTATTTTATATATTAGCTGACAATCAACGCGCCTTTTCTGGATCATATTATCAGGTATTTGAGCAACCGACTACTCAAATTTTGGGTTTCATGACTGCCCCTACCAACACATATGTCTCCTCTAAGACTCAAACTCGAACTCAAAATCTCAAGGGATCTAGCGGGGCCTTACACTACTAGACCAACTTTGTGTTTGTTAAAAAATGGATATATAGATTCATTGTTTGATACTCCCTCATGTTCTAATTATAAGATCAACTTGACTTTTTTGTGGAAGTTAAGGAAGCAAATTAGACTACTAAATTATAACATATACTAAATATAATTAGAGTATATGTTAGTTTATAAAAGTTAAATAAATTAGTCTTGAGGGAAAAAGATAAATTTAAACAATTTAAAGTGATTTATTTTACATTTTTAATTTCTCTAAAAAGGTCAACTTAATCTTTTAATTAGGACCAGAAGGAGTAGTTAAATTAGGGGCTGAGTTGTGGCTGAATTTATAGTGATGGAACTAATAAATTAAAGATTTTGAATAACAAAAATCGATTATCAATATAATAAAATTATGTATAAGACTAAAATGAATTAAATCGAGTAAAAATAGCAAATCAAAATAAAGCTAATAAATAATTTATAGTTTGAGATGAAATGAAGATAACATGATTATGATGTATATGTTAAGTGTTTATCATTTTTATACTTTTTTATAATCCATAATTATAATAAACATGTTCTTTTTTTTTTTGGGATAAACATGTTCTTTTTCATGGCTATTCATAAATCATAACCTTGAAATCAAGATTTAAATTTAAACCAATAAAAAATTAACATTTGAACAATTCAAAGTTGAAACTATTGATTTTGACCTATTTTCTTTCACGGCAAATATTATTTTTTAAAAATTAAATTATCAATAGCAAAATAATCAGTTTTTGAATTTAATAATAAAAAAGTAAATAACAAAAATATGGTTTTTAAGAAAACAAGAGAAAAAAAGCTTATGCCTTTTCTTAATGCGATTTCTTCTTCATGTCGGCATTTAGATATGCTTGTGCGTTGTGATTTATAAGAGCACTGTAATAAACTCAATGTTGATTTACATTTTCTCAAGTGACAAAGACTGAATATTGGATTCCCAAAAATAAAATATCATTGATCGTGAAAGTACAAAAAAAAAAAAAAAACAAAAGTACACCCCATGATTTGAAGATTAAGAATGATGTAATGTTAACTCCCCCATTCTCTGTACCACTCTCTTTTTTTGTACTTTGCATTTATAAAATGTATCATTTTATATATATATATATATAAAGAAACTAATGACTTTAAGGGTAACTATATTGGACGTATATCCAAAAAGTCATTTCGTTATCGCTCGTGTGATAAGAGGAAAAGTCTAAGAAGAAAAGTCTGGGCAAGAAAAGACAAGAACAGTCTCCTTCGGTCTTTGAACGTGACAATTTGTACATATTTATTTTTCCTCCATGAATTTTGACGGGTTAGCTTCTTTCACGCGGAAGAACAGTTGATCTAGTCGTATTATATACTCGTAGACTCCGAAATATGTAATTACTTGGCAAGTTGTGTTTTTTTTTTTCTATTCAAAGACAAAATGATATTATAAATAAGCTAAACATTACATGGGTTTAGACAATGGTGGCATTAAAAAGAAATTAACTACAGCATCATACTTGCAACTTGTGGTGGTTGCAACACATACAGTAGAAAAAAAAGTGTAATGAAATCTTGGACATCTTGCAAAATAATGTTGGAAACCGGTGAGTTTATTATTGAAGGGTTGATAAAGTTTTTCTTAAAATTCCACACCATAAGAGTTATCAATGGAATTCCTGTCAGTGCAATCCAATTCAAAGCTGAACGAAAACATATCGTGGCAAACAACACTAAGGATGAAAGCTGACGTTCCCAAAGTTGATGTTGCAGCGGAAGACCCTTATAACATATCAGAATATGACAATAAGATGAAAATCCTCTTTTGTTCTTTTGAATGATGATTTCCTAGTCATGAAGTGGAGGAGAGTAAATTATGGGTCTGCACTCGTAATTGTGATGGCTCGATGAGAAGGTCATTGATGAAAAAGAGAGGTTACTGAAAATTTGTTGAATGACTTCCTGAGGTTGTGCCAATCCACCATTATGTACTTAAACATTCCTCTTAAACCATAGAGCATTAATCAAAATGATAACACCCATAGCAAATGACATTGAGAAGACAAGGTCATTAGAAATTGTTTTAGCCATGGACTAAGATCATTTAATGGCAGATTGTTGGGAGGCCTTTGGGAGAAGGAGCTAACTATATCGCTTTTGCAAAAGGGCAATAAAAAAAGATAAGGTTTATGGATTCATCTGAAGGACATCCAAATGGGCAAGAACTTGTTACCTCCACATGATGAGTCCTGATGAGAACATCAATCGATGGGATAGCCTTATGGAGAAGTTTCCATATAAATAGGAGTTGCTTCCTTGGTAGAGATATGGACCATAAATAATCTCCAAAACGGATTTGGATCAGGCTGTGAAGTAAATGTTGCATTGAATCGAAGTTGGAATCCTTGTTCGGTAGTGTACTTTCTTGAGTTGCTACCGGTCCAAATAATGCAATCCTTATTGGATTGGAATTATAGTGGTATGGATAAGATATGATCTACAATCTAAGGAGAATATAATTGCCGAACTAGAGTAGAGTTCCATCTAACAGGAATGGAGGATTGTGGGGTATGTGTAAGCAAGTCAGAAACCTTATGTAAGTGACAAATCTTTGATTTGTATGGTTTTTATATGCCTAATTTGAGGAAATTAACATGATTAAGATGCAAGTTTGGTCTAATAATGTCTAATTGAATATTCCAAACTCTAAAGAGAAATGAGTGTAAAATTAGGAGTAATTAGCCATAATTATAGATTAATTGTATTAATTAATTTATAGGGCTATTTGATTTTGGTTTTAACTTATTTTCACTTGCAGGGTCGCTCAGGACTAAAAGATCAGACTCGAGATGAAGAAAAAGACCAAACTAAGGAGCAGAAGAAATCCGCGACGATCAGACGGCGAGAAACACCTTGAAGAGGCAGAAAGGAATGGTCCTCGCTGTGGCGAGATGACGGCGAACAGGCCCTCAAAATTCCAGAAAGCAATGCAGTTCGCCGTGGCTTCGCCGCGGCGAGCCCACGGCGAGCCTGCGATTCTACAGAATTTCAGCTGCAAAAAATTGGGACCAATCCGGATCCAACCCAATACCCACTCACTTGACCCGACTTGGGGGACATAAAACACGAAAGTTAGACCCCATTAGGGTAGATTTGGTTCACATTTACACCCTTCAAGCCCTAGCTCTCTCTTCCCCATCTTCATCTTCATCTTCTTCATTTTTCTTCCTTCCACCCATGGCTTCCACACCTTCCTCTCTTCTTGTTGGTTCTTCCATGGAGAGTAGCAGCTAGGCTCCACCATTCTTGGTGGTGGGAGCCAAGGGATGAGCTTGAAGCTTGAATAGGGGAGTTTTTCTAGTTCTAATCCTTCCTCCATTTGTTGTATTTATGCTTTTCTAGGGTTCTAGGGGTGCATTTATGGCATTTGGTGGAATGTATTAATTGCATTTGGTTGAAGTGCATTTATGGCACTTGGTTGAGTGCATTTATGTCATTAGGGTTAGAAACTATGTTTATGTTATTTCCTTCTTGTATAATGCTTGACATTGCTACTTATTAACTTTGAGTTTAATGAAATTTATGGGTTCATAGTTTTGTTATTCTCTTTGTGAAAATTATGTGCTAATGCAAGGTAGCTTGGTTAGTGGATTAAGAGTGTTAAGTTATTTGCTTGAGGGAGATGGCATAAGAATTAATTGGTTGTGTTGAGACATTGGGCAATCACGAGATGCCTATGAGGCCCATGCACTTTTGTGAGATTTTTTATGTGTGGGGCATTGATTTTATGGGACCCTTTCCCCCTTCTTGTGGATTTACTTACATCTTGCTTGCATTAGATTATGTGTCTAGATGGGTTGAGGTAATCCCAACTAGGAAAGATGATGCCGCTACTATTTCTAGATTCTTACATTCTCATATCTTTTGTAGGTACGACATTCCTAGAGCTATCATCAGCGATCAGGGCACACATTTCTGCAACCGGATCATCCAATCCCTTCTTGCCAAGTATGGTGTTACTCACAAAGTTGCTACACCCTACCATCCCCAGACCAATGGTCTAGCTGAAGTTTCAAACCGGGAGGTGAAGCGCATTCTTGAGAAGATAGTGAAGCCATCTCGCAAAGATTGGAGTGATCGATTGGAAGAAGCTCTTTGGGCATATAAGACGGCCTACAAGATGCCTATTGGGACATCGCCCTTTAGAGTTGTCTATGGGAAGTCTTGCCACCTATCTATGGAGTTGGAGCATAAATCATATTGGGCTATCAAAGCTTGCAATGCCGATTTGGAGTCTTCCTTGACCGATCGGATGATGCAACTGCAAGAGCTTGAGGAATTACGGTTGCACGCCTATGAAAATGGGCTTATCTACAAGGATCGGTTGAAGATGATACATGACAAACACATTATGAAGAAGGACTTTAAAGAAGGGGACAAGGTGATGATGTTTAAGGCGAGACTCAAGATCCTACCGGGAAAATTCAAGTTTAGGTGGGAGGGTACTATCAAATTGTTAAAGCCTACCCGTATGGTGCATTTGAGCTTCTAGATGGCGTCACCGGATCAAAATTCAAAGTCAATGGCCATTTGCTCAAGCACTACCATGAGCCATCTCAACCACCTTGATCATGAGGTTGTTCCTTTCCTCTTTACTGGCTCCTTTTGCTTTATACTTGATACATGCTTTTGAGCTAAGTGTGGGGGAGGGAACTTACCAGTAGGAAAAAGTAGTTGTAGTTGTAGTTGTTTTTCAATTCTTAGGCTCAGTACTGACAGCTTCTTGCTCGCCACACTTAATTTCAACATGCTTTGAAAATTTCATTGGTATAACATTTTGACTCACTCTTGCTTCTCCCTATTTTTCTTTTGGTGATTGATGACGTGTTGTGCTTCAATCTTGAATTGGACTTCACAATTTTCCACTTCACCCAAGAGTTGAGTTGAATTGATATTTCCATATTTCTGCTACATTGAGGACAATGTAGAAATTAAATGTGGGGGAGGGATGTGCTTTGTAGTAGGTGAAGTGGGTTAACAAATCATTGCATCATGGTTATGTTTCTAGCTTCAAAAAGTTGGAAAATTTTGAAAATTTTTAACTTCTCCTCACTTCCACTTTTGTTCCTCTTTGGACTTGACATGATTTTTTTGGAATTGTTTTGGCAATATAGGAATTGTTTCATGCTTCTGGATGTGTGTTGATGCTTTTGACTTATCTTTTTGATTGACAACTTTTTTGATTGGAATTGATGCTTTATGGTTGAATCTTGGTTGTAGTTGATCTATGTTTATGAGTTTTGGAGAATTAGCCATGTCGTGAGGTTTATTTGAGCCTAAATGTTTATTCTTATGTGAAATCCACTTGGTTGCTATTCTCTAGAACTTGTTTTTGCATTCTTGATCAAAACTTGTTGCATTTAGTGTAATGAAGCATGATAAAGGCATTCATTTCATAGCCTCACATTCCAAACACAAACCGCAAACACTTCTTCCATTTGTCACCCCATTTGAGCAATTCACTTGATGTTTTGCATTTGACATGCCAATATATGAAAAGTTGCATCATTGCTTTAATTATATGAAAAATTCCACTGCTTGGTTGTACATAAGCATGCCATGTATAGAGAAAAAGAAAAATACAAGAAAGAAGAAAAAGAGTGAAAAATTACAAAAAGTGCAAAATAAGGCATGTGTGGTCTCTAGCAAGTTGCAATTGGTGCTTTGAGTTGAAATAGGCATTCAAGCATGCACAACATCATATTTCTTTCATTTCATCATACCATGAAATGCATTCCATCATTACAACCCCAAAAGACCTTTTGATGCACTACACTTCTTGCTTTTAAATGAAGATCTTAGAATTCTTACAAGCCTATGGTAGAGTGTGCTTCTAAGTGGATCTTGAGAGTAGAAAATGAACCCAAAATGGTGAGAAGAGCGAAACACTTATCCTTGAGTGACCTTCTCCTTTGCTCATCCTCATTGCAATCACTACACTCATGGTTAGCCCTTTAGCATCATTTCATTCCTCATTGCTTGTTGGTTGAAGAGTTATCAATTTGCGTTAGCTCATATTCATCTAGCATGTTGAAGTTCTCATTTATGCCTTGCTTACCATTGTACTTAAGCTTTGAAATTTGTCTTTGTCCGGGTGTACAAAGGTTTAAGTGTGGGGGAGTTGACAAATCTCTGATTTGTATGATTTTTATATGCCTAATTTGAGGAAATTAACATGATTAAGATGCAAGTTTGGTCTAATAATGTCTAATTGAATATTCCAAACTCTCAAGGGAAATGAGTGTAAAATTAGGAGTAAGTAGCCATAATTATAGATTAATTGTATTAATTAATTTATAGGGCTATTTGATCTTGGTTTTATCTTATTTTCACTTGCAGGGTCGTTCAGGACCAAAAGATCGGACCCGGGATGAAGAAAAAGGCCAAACTAAGGAGCAGAAGAAATTGTAGCTAGCCGCAACCTCGCCACGGCGATCAGACGGCGAGAAACACCCTGAAGAGGCAGAAAGGAATGGTCCTCGCTGCGGCGAGATGACGACGAACAGGCCCCAAAATTCCAGAGAGCAATGCAGCTCGCCATGGCTTCGCCGCGGCGAGTTCATGATTCTGCAGAATTTCAGTTGCGAAAAATTGGGCCAAATCCGGATCCAACCCAATACCCACTCACTTGACCCGACTTGGGGGACATAAAACACGAAAGTTAGACCCTATTAGGGTAGATTTGGTTCACATTTTGCACCCCCAAACCCTAGCTCTCTCTTCTCCATCTCCATCTCCATCTTCTTCTCCTCCTCCTTTCCTCCATCCATGGCTCCATTACCTTCCTTCCTTGTTGTTGATTCCTCCATGAAGAGTAGCATCTAGGCTCCACCATTCTTGGTGGTGGGAGCCAAGGGATGAGCTTGAAGCTTGAATAGGGGAGTTTTTCTAGTTCTAATCCTTCCTCCATTTGTTGTATTTATGCTTTTCTAGGGTTCTAGGGGTGCATTTATGGCATTTGGTGGAATGTATTAATTGCATTTGGTTGAAGTGCATTTATGGCACTTGGTTGAGTGCATTTATGTCATTAGGGTTAGAAACTATGTTTATGTTATTTCCTTCTTGTATAATGCTTGACATTGCTACTTATTAACTTTGAGTTTAATGAAATTTATGGGTTCATAGTTTTGTTATTCTCTTTGTGAAAATTATGTGCTAATGCAAGGTGGCTTGGTTAGTGGATTAAGAGTGTTAAGTTATTTGCTTGAGGGAGATGGCATAATAATTAATTGGTTATGTTGAGACATTAGTCAACCACTCTCTAGGTCCTAATTTATTGTATGGGTGGCCATCAATGGATTAGGGTTTAGAGAGAAATTTAGAGCAATTATGGGGTGGCCCAAATTGTGGATTTAAAAGTCTTGCATAATCAATTATTTCTTGATTTTGAACTTAATCAACTTTGGTTAAATTAAGTAATGTGCGGGGTTCCGGCATTAATTAAGTTAACCTAAGCCTAACCTAGAGGGGTTCCTCTAGGGTTCTTTAGAAATCAATTAAACTCCCTAAAAATCTTTAGAAGCAATGATTCCCGAATCTCTCATTCATCAAGAATGATCTTTATCCCATTCTCATCCAAATCTCACTTTTAATTCCCACCTTTTACTTTACCTTTTGCACATACCAAACTTCATACTAAAATCAAACAAAAATGCTTTTTACCTGCCTTTTCAAGTTTACATATTAGCTATTAGGAATCGTATTACACTAGGCTCCTTGAGATCGACACCCAGGGTTAGCTTCCACTATCCCCTCGGGTTTAATTTCTTGGAGAGCGGACTCGAGGTGGTACTGCTCCGATACAAACCCCAAACGGTTAGGTGAGCTCTTTAGTAAGTCTCTAATTGTGCACTGTATGGGCCACCAAAGAGGGTGGTTGAAAGATACACCTGTACTGATTCCTATTCTCTATTGAAGGTTGTTGATGATAAAAGATCCACAATCAAGAATATCATTCCAGAGCCAAGAAGAATTATAAGGCTTCAATAACCACTTATTTTTGGACCAATCTATATACTTCTTACCTATTGAAGTAGCCAGCAAGGACGAACCTTTGGCTAAAATAATGAGCCAAACTTGCTTTGCTAGAAGAGATTTGTTTTGGAAAGTTGTGTTGAGAGAAAAATGAGCTCAATTTGTTACACGTATTTTTTGCCCAAATCCGCAATACTCAAACCTTTTCTGACTTTCCCACCAAACAAAAAAGAGACAATTTTAGGAAAAGACTCTTGAAATATGTAAAGGATAGTTAGATACAGAGAATTTAAAAAAAGGACCATAACATGTCACTAACCTAACTGTTCTTTACAAATCTCAAAGAAATGACCAAAATGACCCTGAACAAATTTATTTTTAAAATAAAAAAGAACCCACACCCACTGACCGCTGGAGCTCCAACTGCTAGCAACCTCCAGCCACCTGCAGCTGCCTGGGAGTCATAGGTTTTATTATTTTTTAATAAAATTTGGGGGAAGGGACTAGTTCAAAAAATTAATTTGGAAGTGTAAGGTAGTGGGTTCCTTGACTTTAGGGACCTGGTAGCTAACCACTATGCCACCAAGTCCCTTTTGTATATGTGATGCAAAAATAATATTTGTATATATCATTCTTTATTATTTCCCATTATTTTCCCGAATTCAACTTGTGTTTTACCAATTTTTTTATGTTTTACCAAAAGTTTTCTATGTTTTACCATCTCATCTTCTACCAACTTGTTCCCAAACTTTATCAACTTGACTAATATATTTCCAGTTGGTATAGTTAAGGAAGTAGGTAAATGGAAAAACACATGCTGATAAAACATTTTATGAAATCGATAAACCATCATACGAATTTGGTAACACGTAAAACGAAACTGGCAACAAACAAGAAGCTAGTAAAGTTAAGGAAGTGGGTAAATGAAAAACATATCCTGGTAAAATATTATATGAAGTTGGTAACACACAAGATGAAATTGGCAACAAACAAGAAGTTGGTAAAGTTAAAGAAGTGGGTAAGTGGAAGAACACGTTCTGGTGAGTTGGTAATACATTATACGAAATTGGTAACAAATAAGAAGTTGGTGAAGTTAAGGAAGTGGGTAAATGGAAAAACACATAGTGGTAAAACATTATAAAAGTGGTAAAACATTATATGAAGTTGGTAAACCATTATACAAAGTTGGTAACACACAAGAAGAAATTGATAACAAACAAGAAGTTGGTAAAGATAAGGAAATAGTTGGTAAATGGAAACATACATGCTAATAAAACATTATGCCAAGTTGATAACACATAAAATGAAATAGGTAACAAACAAGAAGTTAGTAAAGGTAAGAAAGTGGGTAATTAGAAAAGCACATTCTGATAAAACATTATACGAAGATGGTAATACATAAGAAGAAATGGCTAGCAAACAGTTGGTAAAGTCAAGGAAGTGGGTAAATGGAAAAACCATTGCTGATAAAACATTATATGAAGTTGGTAACACAAATAAAACATGAAAAACTTTTGGTAATATAAAAGAAGTTGATAATGATTGGGAACAAGCACTACAAAAAAACACACCATTAGTAACGGTTTTTTGTCACGGTTAATCCCAACTGTGACAAATGTCTTAAATTTGTCACGGTTGGATTAAAAAACCGTGACAAATTTTATTTGCCATGGTTCCATAATCAAAACTGTGACAAAATGTGGCGGGAAGCGTGGTGCGTGAATTTTTGTCACGGTTGGATCCAAAAAAACCGTGACAAACCATTCAATTAATAAAAAAACTTTAAAAAAATTGTAACGGTTCGAGCTGTTACAAAAGTGTAACGGCTCGAGCTGTTACACGTTTGTAACAGTTAAAACCATTACTAATTGTCTAATAACAGTACCGTTACTAGACAATCTAGTAATGGTTTTCACCGTTACGAACCGTTACTAATGGAAGCAGTGGTCCCCTATAGAATTTCATTTGTCACGTTTTATTTTCAGTGAACCGTTACAATTCTCCACGTGAGTGCTTAGTCATTTTTTTCCTATATTTTGTCTATATAACAATGTCATCTAGGAGAGATAAAGGAAAGCAAAAGGTAGTAGAACAGCCTAGACATCCAATAAGAGGAAGTTCTAGTAGAGGGAGTAGCCAAAGTAGAGGAGTAGGTAGAATACCTGTTTATATACCATATGGACCCAACGAAGCCGACCGAGCCAACCGAAAGCTCATGTACCTTTCCCTGATGTCCCATCTAATTTAGAAGACATCAGTGTAGAAGATTTCAATTTAGAGGACTCGTTGTTCAACGATTTTCCCATTTTAGAAGAAAACATAATAAGTGCAGAAGCAAACAATGAGCAAAACCGTCCCCGACGATCATCTTCACGGGAAAACGGTTGGTGGGTTACTGTTATAGGTAATAAAATAAATAATATATTTTTATTTATTATATTTAATTTAGTTATTTGTTAAATTAAGGTTAATTTAGTTGTTATTTAATTTGCAATATTTTTCAGATCAACAAGGGAGGCCCATGAGGAGGAGGCTAGATGTGACGGCAACCAATCGGTTAGAAAAGGGTCTACGGGTTGTTCTTCCCTTTAGTGATGAGACTAGACAACCTAAATGTATGGGTGGCCATTTATTCAACCGCTTTTGCAGCTTTCTAGGTGGCAACTAGAGTCAGTTTCCAATCCACTACAGGACCTGGAAGAAGGTGCCTGATGAATATAAGTTCGCCGTTTGGAATGAGATCATCAAGGTAACAATTCGAATTAAGAAAATATGCGAATTTATTCAATATAAACTAATAATTTATTGAGAATTTATTTAAATTGATAATCTTATATAATATATCTGTTGAATAAGATTTTATAGGAGAAGTTTCTGGTTAAAGGAGAATTGATGTGAGACTACGCTTTTATGAAGATAGGTGAATCGTGGAGGAGCAAGAAGAATCGCCTGTACAACACAAGGAAGGGGGGTGGCACAAGAATGCTTGATGAGATGATAGCGGATGTGCCAGACGGCATTGATCCTACTTTATGGGAACATTTTGTCCGATATAGAAGGAGTGCACAGGCAATGGTAAATAAATTATTAAACAATGTTTAAATTTTTAAATTATGTTTAAAGAATTTATTATATCATATAGCTAGTAATTAAAACGTGTTTAATAAAAATGCATTTGTATTTTAGCGGATGTCTGAGCAGAACAGACAGTGTCGTTCCTACTTAACTGTCCATCACACTTTAGGAACGAAGTCGATGCAAGTTAGATATAGCGAGTTGGTGAGTGAATCGATTGATTTGTTCTATATATATGAATTGATTGGCTTATATTTAAAATTTGTTCAGGAGGAGGAGGCAGAGGCGGAGGGTATACAGACAAACTATGGGGAGCTATTCGTAGTAACCCATAGACATAGGGATGGTCGGCCTGTATCCCAGCATACAAAGATGCGAATCGTAACTAATTTAACCATATAACTAGTATTAATAGATATATTTATTATTAAATATATTTTTAATTAAAAAATAATTTCATATTTGGAAAGGAGCGTATTTAGCAAATACAGGAGCAGCTGAGCCAACAGAAGGGGGGAGGTGAGTCGCAGGATCCCACAGCCACCCTAAAAGCGGCATTAGAGACCAGAGCACCCCGGTCGGGTCCGAGGGATGGGGTTAGGTTCACGACCTAGCAAAATTTGTGGGAGATGCAGCACGTCTGAGGCAGAACCTTCCCAGTATACGAGGTGCTCAAATATGAGTGACATTCAAGCCTTTCAAAACTAGATGGCTAGCTTCTCTAAGGAGGCAAATGAGTTCAGGGCTTGCATGAACGAGTGGGGTGGAATTATACAGGAATCATGGGTCCGTGTTACGGCCTGGAGCTATGCCACCTATTTTGCCTCCTGTCCCTAAATTTAACTTTCAGCCTCCTCAGCCTCCTGAAGATGATGATGTTGTGGATTCTAGGCTGCAAGATGATGATGTTGATAATGATGATGAGCAGTAGTTTTTTTTCCTAGTAATTTACGTATGTTTGTTTGAATTTGAACATGTGTTTGTTTAAATTTGGACCTATGTTAAGTTAAATTTGAACATCTGTTTTTTAATTATTTCTAGTTTACTATTTTAAGCATTTCAGTATTTAAATTTGCCACTGTTTTTTCATTTTAATTATTACATTTTGAAAGTAAATTAAAAGACGTTCATAATGAATGTAAGACATCATAGTATTACATTTTTAAAAGTACATTATATGCTGTAAACCTTCTTGCTTGGTTTAGAGGTCCGATTGTAAGAGCTTATAAATTAGGAGAGTGTGGAAGGTTATCATTCATAATTCGACGCTCGAACCATGATGGGAATTCTCTGTGGACTCTCTTATCAACCTCAGCTGATGTGTTCGTCCGGATCCTTAGCTGATGTTTGACATGGCTTCTAAATTCCCTATAAAATTTAGTGAGTGAAATGCCGAATTGCATTATGTTGTAACAAAATGTAAACCTACATGAGTGTGTACTAATTCATACCAAAGGAATGGATCAACTTGACTGCAATTTATCAAGACATGTCAGTGTGCTTGTAGCTTATCCATTACAGTTAATATGAAATTTTCACTTCCCCCACTGCCTTACCAACAAGAGGGATTAGGACCTCATCAAGTGAATTGCTAGATTCAGGCCAATCGTCTACATGAGGTGGACAATTGAAAGATGTCTCTATGTCATCGAAGTATCTGGAGCAAAAGTACAGAACCTCATCCCTCAAATAGCCTTCAGCTATAGAACCTTCTAGCCTTGCTTTATTTCTTACATAGGATTTCAACTTGCCAAGAAACCTGTAAAAATATCAGTAATAGTTCAATTAGGAAGTTTGGATGTGATAATTATAAATAAAATAGTTACATACCTCTCCATCGGATACATCCATCGATACTGCACTGGCCCGGCTAACTTGGCTTCATGGACAAGGTGGATCGTTAGGTGAACCATGACGGTGAAAAATGATGGAGGGAAGATCATCCCCAAATGACAAAGTGTCAGAGCAATTTTTTGTTGCAGTTGATCCAGTTCATTGATCACCAAAACCTTTGAACACAGTTGTCGAAAGAAAGTGCATAGACCAACCAAAACGATGGATGCATCTGGAGGAAATGTATTTTTAATAGCCATTGGAAGTAGTTGTTGCATTAGAACATGTGAGTCATGACTTTAAGACCAGCAATCTTGCAGGCATGCATATCAATACAACGTGACAGCTTGACCGTGTAGCCTAATCCGGCTTTCAAAGTCATGTATTCTCGTCACTGAAAGGAGCGACCTTCTTCTCATTTTTTATTTTTACTTTTCTTATATCTATTGGTTTACATTCATATTTTGTGGATCTATGCTAAATTTTTTTAAAATTTCTTTCTGCGTTCATTTTTACTACAATATTACTTATTGGTTAAGGGCCTAAGTTCTAGGTGTTTACAAGGAAACTTTTGAGGCTACTTAAACACATAATGGATAAGTCTAGATGCGTACGAACGAGCATCATGTGCATTATTATTGCGACTGCTTCTTCTGATAAGTATTAAAATAAAAAGATGTCACAACCCAAAACTAAATTGTTAAATCTAAAACATTGATTTTTGGATCTTATTGTGGAGATTGGATTCTAAGAGAAAAGAAGAAAATATGATAGTGAGAGTGTCCTCTTCCTACATCGGTATATTTTAAGTGATTGTGTTAGAAATCAACCCTTAATTATAGGATATCAACAACCCTGTGATTGTGGCATATTAGAATTTTAATATTCCCTTTTCTCATTGCCTATTATTATGCCTAAGATTAGAAGAGAAATATATTGTCATTAATGCATTATTAGCCTTATTATAATTACTCGTTATGACTTATGCCCCTTATATCATTGAGCCTTCAACTTTTGTAAATTGTACCCTCATCTCTAACCGTATAAAAGTAAAGACTCGAGCACCCTCCTTGCCACATGTAAACAATTCAACTCTCTCAATAATATTGTTTGTTTTATATTTTTTTAGGGTCAATATAATGTATGATCCTTATATTCTGTTTCAATTTTGGTTATGATCCCTATATAGTTTCAATTTCAAACAAGATGTTTTATTCCCTCAAGTTTCATTATGATATTCCTGTATAAAAGTAGAGACGCATGCACCCTCCTTACGACACATAAACAATTCAACTCTCTCAATAATATTTTTTGTTTTATATTTTTTAGGGTTAATATAATGTATGATCCTTAGATCTTGCTTCAATTTTGGTTATTGTCCCTATAGTTTCAATTTCAAGCAAGATGTTTTAGTCCCTCAAGTTTCATTTCATTATTATTGTTAGTTCATAGTTGTAATTTATAAGGTCTGGGATCCGAGTTAACGGTGTTAATTAATCAAGATTAGAGTCAAAATTTACCAAGATTAGAAAATTTGCAAGTCTTCCATTTATAATCACGCTGCAGATCTGTTACTGATTAGACATTTTGCTGCTTCTATATATTTATTCACTGCACATCCCACATTACATGCATATCCAAAAACACACAAAAACGAGTTGCAAATGCCATAATGAAATAAAAAAGTTACAAACATGATCCCTAATGTCCGCTTAATATCTGTGAAGTGGGGAGCACTAGTCTCCCTCCCTCGTTATTATTTTACTGATTTTTTTAGAAGAATGGTTGTTTTAAATTTTTTTAGTCTGCCCCCTCTCCCAACCTCCATTGTCTCTCTTCAAAATTTATACCCAGACATCCTCTTGGGATGAGCCTAACCATAATCCCACCACCGTTTGCAAAGTCAAATTTATGTGCAGTTATGGCAGAAAAATCCAACTCAGGCCTCAGTATAATCTTTGTTGTTGATCGCAAAATCAAGTTTTCCCATTTCTTGGCCAAACTCTTGCTTCAAGTACCACCTTCCCAGCCAGCATGGCATAAGGGTGTGGCTTGGAAACTTCTGGAATATTTCGGAGAAGGTGTTGAAGAAGCATGCTTGGGAGGGTCCAAATTGGGAAAAATGCATTCTAACATGTTATGGTCAATATGTCCTAACATTTTCAGCAAAGGGTTCATTCAATTTTGCCGGGGAGATATTTTCACGTGCCTTAGGATTTCAAGAAGAATCCACATACATTAATCAAAAAAGGCCTTCGTAAATTAAAAAATAAACAGAAACTCAATGCCTTTTACTCAAATAAATATTACTCCCTTCTGATTTATCATGCATAATCCTACCGTACTAATTACTATAACCACAAATCTATTTTCCCAAGCTATACCTAATTAGAAAATTTCATTGAATCAAAATAAAACATAGCCTCAGCAACAGTCCAACTTACTCAAAGATAACACTACAAATTATCTACATATTAGATTAAATCATATTATTGACCTTCAATTTCTAATACATGGACCATTATTACCGCATTCCACTTCTAAACTATCAAACACTTTATTCGACCCAAAAAAGAACCATCAATGGTCTGAGGTAAGAAGCCCATTGGGGGAACGAATCATGAGTTGAATGTGATGGAGGCTTGTGGAATGGATGGTTTGGGACCAGTAGTAGTGAATGATGAGATTATGGATAAATCAGGGAACAAGGTACCTGATGAAACCTCAAAATTAACTATTGTTTTATTATTTCCTAATGAATTGGATGATATGGAATTTTCAAGGTACCGAAGCTCGTAATTTTCCTATTCTGTTTCAAAACTTAAAAAAACATTACCATCTTGATTTGTTCGTAATCATGGAAACACGATGTGATAGTAAAGTAACTGCAAGTAGAGTTAGAAAGCTGGGTTTCATGAACTCTGTTTCTGTTGATGCTGATGGATATAAGGGAGGCATCTTGATGTTATGGAATGATAGTGTGAGTAGCATTAGTGTGCTTGAATGTAACCACCAATTCATTCATATGGAGCTGGCATCTCCAACAAGGAAAAGTGGAACTTCACTGTCATATTCGCTAGACCCCAGTTACTGTCTTGGTGAATCCTATGGAGGAATCTAATAAGACTGCCGGAGAACATTCATGGACCTTGGTTGCTAGGTGGGGATATGAATGCAACTATTCTTGTCTATGGAAGAAGATCATGTGCGGCGAATCCTCATATACATGACCGTGATTCCGTGGAATGGTTGGAGGGAAGTAGCATGGTGGATCTAGGTTATGTTGGTCCTGAATTCACATGGAAAAGGGGATCTGTTGAAGCTCGCCTTAATCGGCCGATAGCAAATTATCATTGGATGAACATGTTACTAAAGCTTTGGTCTCTTACCTACCTTTCTTCAAATCAAATCACAGACCACTTGTTCTAAGATTTGATTCTTCAAGCATTAGTGGATGCCCCAATAGGCCGTTTAGATTAATAGCGGCTTAGCTGCTTCATGAAAAATTTTTAGATTTTGTGAAGAAGGAGTGGAAGAATGAGATGTCGTGGACTCTGAATATAAACCAATTTGCGGGTGCTTGTTTAGAGTGGAATAAATTTGTTTTTGGTTACACAGAAGCTCGAAAGAAGACCTTGTTTCGATGATTGGATGGTATCACTAAAGCTATGACTAGGAGGGGATGTGTTACTTACCTTGAGGAACTTCAAAGTCAGCTATGGTATGATTTGGAAGAGGTATTGTAGCAAGAATCTTTAGTTTGGGCCCAGAAAGCTCGACTTGAGTGGAATACTTTTGGAGATCGTAATACTCAACACTTTCATTCTCGGGCTAATAATAGAAAGAAAAAAACCAAATAGAGGCTCTGTGTGATGAAAACGGGGAATGGATTTATGATGCTGAGGTAATCAAGTAGAAGACTACATAATTTTTTGCTCATCTTTTTGCTGATGAAATTGTTGATAGACCGTACCTGGAGTGCTCCATGTTATATCCCTGTATTGACGAGAATGATTTAAGGAATGTGGCCGAGAGATTTCTGTAGATGAGATAAGAAGTGCCCTTTTTAGTATGGGTGGTCTAAAGGCTCCAGGTCTCGATGGCATTAATGCGTTATTTTACCTAAATCGGCGTATGATTCATTGCAGCAGGATGATACTCTAGTTGACTCTTACTGGGGAAAGATATGCAAATTTCGTATCTCGGAGCGGTGTTGCGTATTTATCTGGCTAGCTAGTCATTGAAGACTACTGACAAATGCTTCAAGACGTAAGCGTGGCTTAATAGACGATGATGTATGTCCAGTGTGCAAAAGTCAAGTGGAAGACACTATTCATGTTCTACGAGACTGCCCACAGACTTTATGTCTGTGGAAGATGCTGATTCATCCAAGTGCTTGGAGGGGTTTCTCAAGCATGGGATTCAAAGATTGGTTTCAGTGGAATCTCTTAAATAACCGAAACTATAATACGGTAGATTGGAGCTCCACTTTTGCCACTGTTTGCTGGTGCCTTTTTTTTTATGATTTTTCACAGATTATGTATTTTTATTGGAAAAAATACAGCCTTATTTTGGAGTATCTAATCTTTGAAAAATCATAAAAATTGAAAATATATCCGTTTTTGCCCATAATATATCAAAATATCACTATTTTAATTTAGAATATTATGACATAAAAAACAAAAAAAAATATATGAGAGCTGCCCCAAAATTTAGGGGTAGCCGAGAGCAGCCGAGGGAGGGGCAGCCGAGACCCCTCCCTTGGACAGCTTGGGAAAGGTTTTGCAAAGGGAATGTTCACAATCTCATGAAAGGCAGTCACGATTGGAAGTAGAAGCCGCCAGATCCTTGCTGGGTAAAACTTAATGTCGTCGGAGCATATTCACATAGTACGAATGTAGCAGCATGCGGAGGCATTTTGAAAGATGCAAATGGTAATTTTATTCGGGCTTTCATGAGCAAACTTGAATCAGCAGATGAGCTTTCAGCAGAAATACAGGGCTGTATTCATGGGTTGTGGCTTGCTTGGGACTTGGGATTCAGGGATGTGATCGTTGAATTTAATTCATTGGGGACCTTGTCCTTACTATTGGAAGATGTTAGTGAGCTTCATGACGATTATGGAATTATCGAAGAAGCAAAGAGGAGCCTACACAGAGACTGGAGAGTGATCACGAAGCATGTTAGCAGATGGGTGAATGGCCTCTGCAATGGCTGAGATTGACCGTCTTATGCTGGCTGATATAAGATCGTTAGTATAAGGTTGCATATTGTTAAAAAAAAAAAGAAAAAAAAAGAAAAAAAAAAGAAACCCATCAAACGCTATTGACTTGACTCCACAAAACAAGTTTTAACTCTTGGGTATTTATTTTCTTGCTAGTTGATAATCCATAGCGATAAAAAGAAATAATTCTGACAATGTAAAATGGTATTACCTCTGATTCTAACTATAAAATCAATTTAACTTTTTTGGAGAAATTAATAAAGCAATTAATCACTTTAAAATGTCTATAATTATCTTGTGTCTTCAAAACTAACTTACCTTACTTATAAACTATCGTATAATATAATTACATGTAAGATATGTTAAAACTAAGTGGACCATTTGACCCCCTTAATCTCCACAGAAAAAGTCAAAGTAATCTTATATTTAGGACCGAAAGGAGTAATTAGCTCCGCAATTTAGCAAGAGCCGCCAATAGAAAAAAAAACCGAGTCAATGCAAGCTTCTGAATTACTCTAGATGAAATAGCATATTTGAGAAACTTCTTTTAATATAGAAAAGTTTCACATTAATCCACTCCCAGTAAAAGAAAACGAGCCAATAAGCGATAAATAAAACCTTGTGAATTATTCCAGATGACGTAGTAGATGCAGCCAAAAGTTCCTCCACAGTCCCATAAAATTGAAAAAAAAAAATACCCTGATCATGAAAATATTCCATAATATCTCGCAGATTTAGTATGTCAAACTCCACCACTTCAACACCTTTAGATGCAAGTAGCTTTTGGAAAAATAATAAATGAAAAATTTGCATAATGATGTTATCCTTCTAAGATAGTGATATACTTCATGGGCAATAATGATGTTATCTTGAATAAGTCTACGTGGGATAGAAGTACTTTGATTTTTGGAAATGCAACCATCTAAGAAAGGCCTCATATGATGAGCAAGGATTTTTGAAATGATTTTGTATAAAAAATTACAAAGTCCAATAGGTCGAAAATGTGACACATGATCAAGTTTCTCAACTTTAGGAATCATGACAACATTGGTTTCATTTATTTTAGATAAATTTGATCTACCATCAAAAAATTCAAAGATCATATCACATACTTATTTACCAATTTTAGACCATGCAGATTGGTAGTTTTTTTATTACCTGAAAAGCCATCTTGATATATCAAGGGGAGTGGATCGGCTAGAAAACAAGTATAAAGATAAGAAAAGACAACATGGATGATCGATGGGAGAAAGAGTACCCGTCTCTTACAACCCTAGCTCATAAAGACACCACAAGGATGATCAGTCCTTGATACAGCAAGTATTCTCAAGAGAATACAAAGATGCAAGCAAAGCTCACACAAGACTTGAATGAATTGAGACTTTTGTTTCTCTTGTGTGAGCTTTGCTTGCATCTTTGTATTCTCTTGAGAATACTTGACTGTATCAAGGACTGATCATCCTTGTGGTGTCTTTGTGGGCTAGGGTTGTAAGAGACGGGGTACTCTTCCTCCCATCGATCATCCGTGTTGTCTTTTCTTATCTTTATACTTGTTTTCTAGCCGATCCGCTCCCCTTAATATATCACATCTGGACCAGGACCTTGTTACCACCCTTACTGAAGACTGTTGTGCCGATTTCATCATTTGTGACTCTTTCCATCAACTTCTGATTAGTTTGCAAGTCAATTTAAGGATCAATGAAACTCAGCGTTTCTTCTAGTTCTCTGTCTCCGGAAGAGTAGAACAAATTTTGATAAAATAGGGAAATATTGGAAGCAATATCATCCTGCTCTGTGAACCATCTATTATCATCATCCTTGATCTGGAGAATATCGTTAATCTTCCTACGTCTTGATAAGCTCCTATATTTCATTCATTTCATCACAAATTTCCTCACTGTTGTAAATAAATTTTGTGAATAAAAGGTTTAAAGAAGTTAAAAGTCAATAGAAAGAAAGAAAGAAAAGAGGAATTGTATATGTGAATGAAATGTGAGCTTAATGGATATAAACTTGAGTTATTTGTAGAACTCATCAACCCTCTTTCTATTTCTTATGTAGGAAGAGGTGGATCAATGGACAAGCTACAAAGCAACCAGAGAGATGGAGTTACAGAAACAAAGAAGCCAGAGAACAAAGGGAGCTCGCCGCCACCTCGCCGCGGCGAGCTCACGGCCAGGAGATGAATGTTCTGCCAAATTCACTTGTTAGCTCGCTGTGGCCTCGCCGCGGCGAGCGAAAGTCTCTGCTTCGCATTTTGAGTAAGTTGAAGCTGATAGAAGTCATATTTAAGCTAGGGTTTCGAAGAAACACTAGAGAACAGACTTGGACACGATTTTTGGGAGCTAAGAGTTGCAAGAGAGAGCTTAGGAAGTGCTTGGAAACTTGGAGAATCCCGGAGAGATTGAAGATTCTTACATCGTGGTTTCCCTATTTCTTCCTTCTTCTCTTCTCTTGTACTATGAACTCCATTTCAGTTTTTGTTTTAGGTTTAGATACATTTATGTGTAACTAAATCCCTTTTCTAGGGTTACTTTGAACCATTTCATGGATTTAACCTTATATTTCCTTTCTTTGAAGCAATGAATGAATGTATATGTGTGTGTTTTCATCTTGCTTTTATTCTTCAAGTGCTTGATCACCACTTGCTTTGTTAAATGAAGTATTTCTTGAGAAAGAATAATTTGTTTTAGAACTTGGATGAAAGTATGTTGGGCTTGAAGTTTATGGTTTTAAATGGATGGTTAGTTGGTAATGTAGAGATATAATTACTAACCTAACATTGTCTATAGAAGGTTGGTTGGCATTTATGGCTTGTATTAATTGTGACAAGAGATTGTGTAATTAATGCAAGTAGAAATTTGATTTTGACTTAAGAAAGCTCTTTCAAATGAAATTGAACCTTGGGCACACACATTGATTCATTTAGCTTGCTAAAAAGGAAGGAATTTATTAGTTCTTGAAGTGAAATGGGGATAAGTATCCCTAGATCTTTAATTTATCTTGACAAGTGTGTTTCAACCCATCTCACTATTTTATGACATTTTGCATTTAATCTTTAGTTTAAAAATTAATCTTAAATTATTTCTTACTCTCTTCTAATTAATTACATGAATAGTACTAATTAACTTGCTCAAATCTCAATCCTTGCGGAACGACACTTTTTTCTATACTACATTTTAAATTTGACGACCCGTACGCTTACGGAAATGACCGCAAAAAGGCCGTTAAGTCACGTCTGATGGTTGATAGATGGAAGAATTTTGAATTATGATCACTAGCTTGGAGCAATTGGACTCTAAAACTCTGCCACCAATACTCTTCCTCATGATCAAGAGCTACCTCAATGTCAGCCTGTAGTTTGTCAATCTTTTTCTTGACCTCCTCAGTGATATCATTATGTGAGGTTTCAGCAAGCTCAGCAGTGAGTTTATTAATTAATTTCCTACTATTTGGAAATTCTTTTATGCTCCACCTAGATAATTCATCTTGACAAGCAGTCAATCGGGTTAGGAAATCAAAAATAAATGAAAGATCGCACACCTCCGATTTATGCCAACAGCGATTTACTACTTGAATATAGTTACGATGATAAGCCAATTTAGCCTCAAATTTATACTCCTGCTTACGAACAGTACAATTGTAACAACAACAAACCAGAAGAAGGTGGTGGTCGGAGACCATAGGATCAATATGAAACACTTATAAGTTTAGAAACTTTTCCCTTAGAATAATACCACGAAGAGCTCAATCAATTCTTTTTCTGATTGTAGCCTAACCTTTTCTATTATTACACCATGTGTATCGATAACCATTAGAGCCAAAATCAATAAAGCACAACTAGAAACTAAATTTTGAGAATTGATAATCCTCCTCATGGCTCTAGGATTCCCACCTGATTTTTCTAAGATCAAGGCTATGTCATTAAAGTCACCAACACACATCCAGGAATTATTCATTGAGCTGCCAATCCTTTTCAATTTATCCCAACGTAGGAATTATTCATTGAGCTGCCAATCCTTTTCAATTCATCCCAACGTATCAATCTCCTTTTTTTCCATCAAGGGGACCATACACAAATCTAATATAAGTTGGTGTGTCATAAATATTAGTAGAGATACATGTATATGAACTATATATGGTGATGAAGAAAGGATGTTTATAGTAATATCGTCTATCCACCATAGCGCTAAGCCCCCTACTCAAACCAACAGGATCAACCAATTATTCATTCAAAAATGTACATCTGTTACAAATTTTAGAAACATATTTCTTTTTTTGTTTTGTTTTCATTAGAAAAACTATTTGGGGTTTATTTTTAAAGCATTCTTCTTTAAGATTTTTAACTATCAAGGGAACCCCCAAACCTTAACAGTTCTAAGATAAGATATTCATTATGAACCGGTGGTTAGTCCCATCCAACCACCGGCATTATGTGAGGAAGAAGAAGAATTAGAGTTAGGATTACCTCTGTTGAAGACAAACCACTCTTGGGGAAAATCAATCTCGTATTCTTCATGATTAGTTGAAGTCACAACATCAAGGTAATTAAACCTAGACCGGAAGGAGGGACAGTGGGTTAAGGGTTAGTGGGAGTCAGACCAGTAGTATTTTAAAAAATATAATTTAATTATAATGGATTATAATATATATTTTAATTATACAAAAATAATTGTTGAATATATATATCCATGTTTTGTAAGTATTCAATTATTTATACATATAAAATTGAAAATTCTTTCATATTTTTGTTTTATTTCTTTCTCTTTTTCTTTTTATTCTTTTAGTAGTTGACAGATTCATTGGCAAAAATAAAAATGGACTCATTCATATTCTTTCTCTTTTTTTTATATGTATATTCCCTCTCTTCTCTCTCCCACGTGATCTTGCCTTTCTCCCTCAACAATCAACACTCCTAATGCTAGGGCTGTTAAGACTTTTCCAGTCCCGGTCCGTCCCGTCCCATCCCGAAATTTTTAAAAAATTGTTATCACACATACATTTAAACTATTTTTAAAAAGAAAATTGTATGTGTGAAGCGGGTAGAAACTTTCGTTGTTGTAATGGTGAGTTAACAAATTGTAAGAATTAATTTGTTTATTCAGTGTGGGTTGAAATTGTTAGTGAATGGTGGCAAACTCTGTGTAATCTTTATGGCAGGAGTATTAACTATTAAGCTTGGGCCCCATTTGGTTTTTGTTTTGATTAAACTATTAATTTGGTTGCTTGCTTATTAGGCCCATTTGGTCTTTGTTCCTGGAAATAAAATGTATTTATTTAGTCCCTGTGCAAAGGGGGTAAGAATGGCATAAGAAAAGTGCAACGAGTTTATTGTTTTAGGATTAAAACATGAATATCTCTAAAATAGTAAATTGTTAGTTTATTATATTAACAGCCATATAGTCAGATTTTTGGGTATAATATTAGGCTTATATATTTTTTTTGCCAAAATGGTCATCTATTTTTTAATAGCATTTGTTTGCAAAAAAAAAAAAAAAAAAAGAGTCTTGACATTCCCATCCCGTCCCGTAAACACCCCTACCTAATGCCCTTCACACTCACTTGTCAGACTCGCATCACGAGAACCCAAAGGCAATAAGACAAAAACTCTTTTTGTAAGAGACCTTTCCTCTTTAGTTCTTCACTTTTTCTTCATCTCTTCAACCTTCAAACACGGCATCAAGCTTAAGTAGGGGCTACTTGGCATCTTCTTCTTCCTTCTATCGAGCAAATAAAGAAGATCTACGTCTTGCCTTCTCTGTTCCTTGGCGACCGATGAATCTCAGATCTTGTCTCAGATCTCAACATTTGGCCAAGTGATACACTCTTCTTATCTTCTTCATCTCTCATTTTTATCTTCATGGCCTCTCACATGGATCTAGTCTGAGTTTGAAAATACTCAACTCGGTGACTCGCACAACCCGACGAGTCACTCGAGTTAATAACGGGTCACTCCTGGTTTGCTGGGTCATGGCCAAGTCTCTTCTACTCTGAGTCATGTGCTAGACCGGACCAGGTGCTTGTCCAGTCAGGCGAGTTACGGACCGGACTAGCCGAGCTGGTCCGGGTTTAATAACCTTGCCCAACATCGTCAAGGAGGAGGAAGCTGACCGAATACATTGCTTAATCATCCTAATTGATCTCCTTGGATTGGGCTCACAAACTTGTCTCTTTTTTTATCAGCAATAAGGGGTATACTTCCTCAAACACTAATCATTTTTTACTCTTCAGGTTAAGGGGATTTACATCATCAGACCCGTGTCTCTTAAGATTAACACTTTGAAGATTTAGTGTTACCTCAGGGATTGGTGAAAGTGTGCGATAAGGAATAATTGCTCTCGAATTTTCTGTAGGTCGGTCTCAAGGGTATGGATTCTAGTTGAGGGATTCCTCATGGGCTTTGAAGGAATGTATGATACTAGTTTTAGCACTACTACAGAAATGCCCTATTGCAGCACACCAATAGCAGCGCACCATAAAAGTAAGCGCTGGGATAGGTATATAAGACCTATCCCAGCGCTTTATAAATATTTATAAGCGCTGGGATAGGTCATTGTGAATTATAGCTAATTCCCTGAATATTAATTTAAAATAATGTCTTTTATTTAATAATGTCTAAATTACCTCCTAGGTTTGTCTTTATATAGGTGATTTCCTTTGAACTTAATTCTCTGAACCTTATCTGAACCATATTTAACCCCCAGAATATATTATACGTGTCCTTATTATTTAATAATTAATAAAATTCTCCCAGTTTTTTTTTAATTTTTAATGACCTATACCAGCGCTTTTTACGTAAAAAGCGCTGGGATAGGTCATTTATGATTTATATTTTATTCCCTGAATATGTAAACTTATATCTTTTATTTAATAATTAATAAAATTCTCCTAGTTTTTTTTTTAAATTTTTAATGACCTATACCAGCGCTTTTTATGTAAAAAGCGCTGGGATAGGCCTCATTAAATAATTTTTTAATTTAAATTTTTATTTGTTTTCTTTTTACTTATCAGATTTTTTTAGAATATATTTTTCAATTTTTTTTAATTTTTCATGGCCTATCCCAGCGCTTTTTATGTATAAAGCGTTGGGATAGGCCTCATTAAACAATTTTTTAATTTAAATTTTTATTTGTTCTCTTTTTACATATCAAATTATTTTAGAATATGTTTTTCAATTTTTTTTAATTTTTCATGGCCTATCCCAGCGCTTTTTACGTATAAAGCGCTGGGATAGGCCTCATTAAACAATTTTTTTATTTAAATTTTTATTTGTTCCCTTTTTACATATCAGATTATTTTAAAATATGTTTTTCAATTTTTTTTATTTTTCATGGCTTATCCCAGCAATTTAGGCCTCATTAAAAAAAATTTTAATTTAAATTTTTATTTGTTCTCTTTTTACTTATAAGATTATTTAAGAATATGTTTTTCATTTTTTTTATTTTTCATGGCCTATCCCAGCGCTTTTTACATATAAAGCGCTGGGATAGGCCTCATTAAACAATTTTTTTATTTAAATTTTTATTTGTTCTCTTTTTACATATCAGATTATTTTAAAATATGTTTTTCAATTTTTTTTTATTTTTCATGACCTATCCCAGCAATTTAGGCCTCATTAAAAAAAAATTTTAATTTTAATTTTTATTTGTTCTCTTTTTACTTATAAGATTATTTAAAAATATGTTTTTCATTTTTTATTTATTTTTCATGGCCTATCCCAGCGCTTTTTACATATAAAGCGTTGGGATAGGCCTCATTAAACAATTTTTAAATTTTAATTTTTATTTGTTCTCTTTTTACTTATCAGATTTTTTTAGAATTTTGTTTTTTAATTTTTCAAGGCCTATCCCAGCGCTTTTTACGTATAAAGCGCTGGGATAGGCCTCATTAAACAATTTTTTAATTTAAATTTTTATTTGTTCTCTTTTTACTTATCAGATTATTTTAGAATATGTTTTTTAATTTTTTTTATTTTTCATGGCCTATCCCAGCGCTTTATAGGTAAAAAGCGCTGGGATAGGTGATTAGCTTTATATTTAATTAATTATCTGAATATTTAACCTTATCTTTTTTATTTAATTTTTTATAAATTCCTTTTTTTTTAATTTTTATGACCCTATCCCAGCGCTTTTTACTTAAAAAGCGCTGGGATAGGTGCGCGGGAAATTTCCCTCCAAAAATCTAAAATTTTCCTTTTCCCTCTCATTTCCCCACATTTCCCTATACCCAGCACCGTACTTTTACTCTTCTACATCACCACCCATTTAATTAATCACTCTTATTCATCTCCTCCTTGCTTATTCATCTCCTCCTTACTTCTTCATCTTCTCCTTACTTCTTCATCTCTTCCTTCTCTCCGATCATCATCATCGAGGTCTCTCAGATCTGTATGGATCAAGTCCAGATCTACATGCTGATGGTGGTTTCTTAAGGGTAAGGGTCCTCTCTCATATTACCTTTTTCTCTTTTCTTCTTCCCCTTCCAAATTTCTTTTATCTTTAGTCACGGATCAGATTTTGTGCTCTGTTTTTTCTTCTTCTTCATTACTCTTGACGGACTTTGCTTCTTATTCATGTGTTAATTTTTATTTTATTTGAAGCTCGTTATTTTTGGTAGCTATGGTTACAATTCTGATGCTTTCTTACTCTTTAGTTTCTGGATATGGCAAGTTAATAGTTTAATTAGAAGAGATATTTTGGTTGTTGCTCTTCTTAGTTTATGTTCATTCCATCATATTGATATGAATGTATCATTGTCTGATTCTTCTTATTCCATCATATTGATTGTTAATATGCATTGGTTGATGTTTTTTGAGGCTTGAATTTATGAAGTATTCATTAGGAATTTTGCACTGATGCAGGAGGGTGTAAAACAAAAATAAATGAATATTTTTTTTTAAAAAATAACGCCTATAGCAGCGCTCATTACGTATGACCTAAAGCTGCGCTTTTCAGATTATAAGCGCCGCTATAGGTTACCTATAGCGGCGCTTATAACACAAAATAAGCGCTGCAATAGGTCATATGACCTATTGCAGCACTGGCTATAGCAGCGCTTAAAAGCGCTGCTATAGGGTCAAAAAAAGCGCTGCTATAGAATATTTCTGTAGTAGTGTAGTCAGGCTCAGAATAATATCACTGGTCATGTCAACTTGGGCCTAGGGGTGTTGTTTCGGCCCACATAGAGGAATTTCCTTCCTTGTAATTGCTGCATAGGACTATTCATGGGACATACCATTGCATCAATCACGCCATAATGAGGGGCCTCTGGAATAATTTTATGATTTAAGACAATTCCTCCAATTTGTCCGTTGAGCTGCAATAAATGACCCAATTTCGGAATATCAAGTCTGACGCTAAGTTAGGAAGTTTTGCCACAACTTCTACAGATTTTGGAATCTCCTCATTAATATGCACGCTACGATTGCGCTTAGCAACTTGTTTTTCCAAAATAGTCATCTCCTCCACTAGGTTACCGTTTGGGATAATCTCCAGTGACTCCATCTTCTTCCTCCTATGCATCGCTTCTATCCAACCTATCTTGTGAGTAATCAGAGCCTCTTCAATTGTTTTCACATGAGGTGTTTGTAGCCAATTGCCAAATTCGTTGTCATCTTCACCAGCTTGGTTATCCTTTTGGAACTCCTTACAAACTTTTTCATCATACCCAATTCGACCACATTAGTAACAAAAATTTTGAAGCCGTTCATATTTGATGGAGACCCATATTGGATCTTTCTCCTTCCTAGGCACCCAGAGACGTGTCTCAAGAGGATTATCAAGATTAATAAGACATCAAATCTGAATTGAGCTTCTGTTTAATTTACCATCAATATTAGTGTTCTCAAACATAAGGACTTTGCCTAGCTCCTCCTCTAGAATGATCGCATTCTCTTTATCAAAAGCTTCCAAGGGAAGAACATGGAATTGTGCCCAGAAGGGGGGTGTATTAACTTTGACTTCCGATAAGACCATGAATTCCTCCCATAGTTGAATACATAGCAAGAAACCGTGCATCAACCATGGATGCCCCTTAAACACTCTCAGATGATGATCCTCTTTTTCAGATCTAAAGATAATGATTGGACGAATGTTATCTAATTCATGGATCTCCAATCCTTCTTTCTCAAGTTACCATCCTGTGCGGATCATAGAAATCACTATAACTTTATTGAGATTTTTTCCAATCAGTAATTTACCCACTAGAACACCACCCTTACTTTTGCTAGTGTTCTCCAAATTTAGAACTACTTTCTTCAACTTACGCTCTCTACTACTCTGCCCTATCTCTATGGAGAATTGAAGATAATACAAAGAAAGAAATATGCACCATGAAAGTAGGAAGAGGAAGTGATACAAAGGAATAGGCTACGCAAGGAACTCATAAAACTCTCACAGGGAGAGATAATCAAGTCTCTCACGGGGGAGAGAAAAAAACAACAAGCTTTTTTAAGGTCAATCATGATGATGATAGTAGAAAATGCCATATGATAAAAATTCACGGAGAAAGAGTATACAGTTTTTAATAGAAATTAACCAATTATGTAGTAAACAACATTACGTCAATGTGAGAAAAGTTAAAGTGAAAATAAGTACCACAATTCAATAATAAAAGATTAATTGTAATAAAATAAAGAGAAAGAAGAAAGATGGAGAGATGGAAAAGAGAATAACAAGACAATATAATATAAGAAGAAGACAAGAGAATATGAGAAGAAGATGGAGAGAAAGAAGATATCACTTTCACTTATAATTCAATGGTACAAATGCCTTGTACATGACCTCTATTTATAGGCCCTAAGTCATTGAAGACTATGCATGAGGTTACAAGAGAATAATGGTGGAGTTTATGGCATTTACAAGCCATTCATTGAGAGGTTACAAAGTTAAGGGCATTTAGAGAGAAAAGAATCCTATGAGGAATTCTAAGAGGAATGAGTCATGGACATTCACTACATATAATTTCATAACACTCCCCCTTGAATGTCCATATTATTGTGCCTCATTAAAACCTTACTAGGAAAAACCCATTGGGACAAAAACCTAGTGAAGGGAAAAGAGTACACAATATTTATTGAAGCTGCCTCGTTAAAAACCCTACCAGGAAAACCCAATGGGACAAAACCTAGGTTAAGAAAAAAAAGAGTGTAGCATGACAATATCTCCCCCTGATGACAACATCACTTTATCTCTTTGAGTCTGCGCATTCCAATACTATACACTAATTTTTCAAATGTTCTTGTTGGAAGTGTCTTGGTAAACATATGTGCAAGATTGTCACATGAGCGAATTTGTTGAACATTTATATCACCACTCTTTACAAGATCATGAGTGAAAAAGAATTTTGGAGAAATATGTTTTGTTCTGTCTCCTTTGATATATCCTCCTTTCAGTTGAGCTATGCATGCTGTGTTATCTTCATATAATACTGTTGGAACCTTTTGTGCAATAATCATACCACACATCGATTCAATATGTTGAGTCATTGACCTTAACCACACACACTCTCGACTTGCCTCGTGAACTGCAATTATTTCTGCATGATTTGATGATGTAGCTGACAAAGTTTGCTTCGTTGAACGCCATGAAACAGCGGTACCTCCACAAGTAAACAAATATCTTGTTTGTGATCTACCATTGTGTCGATCTGATAAAAATCCTGCATCTGCATAACCAACCAATTGTGATCCAGATTCATTAGAATAAAATAATCCCATATCACTTGTCCCTTGAAGATATCGAAATATATGTTTGATTCCATTCCAATGCCTTCTTGTTGGACAAGAACTAAATCTTGCCAATAAATTTACAGCAAATGCTATATCGGGACGTGTTGAATTAGCAAGATACATTAGTGCACCTATAGCACTAAGATATGGTACTTCTGGACCAAGAAGATTTTCCTTTTCCCCTTGAGGACGAAAAGGATCTTTTTCCTTATCAAGTGATCTTACGACCATTGGAGTAGTCAATGGATGAGCTTTATTCATATAAAATCACTTTAATATTTTCTTAATATAAGTTGATTGATGAAGAAGGATTCCATTTGTGAGATGCTCAATTTGTAATCCAAGACAAAACTTTGTTCTTCCAAGATCCTTCATTTCAAATTCTCTTTTTAAACAATCAACTGCTTTTAGAAGCTCTTTAGGAGTTCCAATTATATTTAAATCATCCACATATACAGCAATTATGACAAACTCTGATCCATTCCTTTTTATAAAAACACATGGGGAAATTGGATCATTTTTATAACATTCTTTTAACAAATATTCGCTAAGACGGTTATACCACATTCTTCCAGATTGTTTCAATCCATATAAGGATTTATGCAAGCGAATCGCATAATTTTCTCGAGAATTTTTATATGCTTCTGGCAACTTAAATCCTTCAGGGATTTTCATGTAAATTTCAGTGTCTAAAGAGCCATATAAATAGGCTGTGACAACATCCATTAGACGCATGTCAAGTTTATTGCTTACTGCCAGACTAATTAAATATCTTAAAGTGAGTGCATCCACCACAGGAGAATATGTCTCTTCATAATCAATGCCAGGCTTTTGTGAAAATCCTTGTGCTACAAGTCGTGCCTTGTATCTAACAATTTCATTTTTCTCATTTCGTTTTCGCACAAATACCCATCTATATCCAACTGGTTGTACACCATTTGGTATTTGGACGACAGGTCCAAAAACCTCTCGTTTTGAGAGTGAATTTAACTCCACTTGAATTGCGTCTTTCCACTTTGACCAATCACTTTTATGTCTACATTCTTCAACAGATCTAGGTTCAAGATCCTCACTTTGATTAATTATCTCAAGAGCAACATTATATGAAAATGCGTTGTCGACAACTATATTTTCTCGGTTCCATCTTTTTCCTGTTGTGACATAATTTATCGAGATCTCTTCATAATTTTCAGGTACCTGAACCTCTTCTGGGGTCCTTTGATTAATTATGTTTTGGGTTTCATCTATAAGACCAACCTCTTCAACTTGACCATCTTGATTGTTTGCTCCCTTTTTCTTTCTAGGATTCTTATCTTTGGAACCGATTGGTCTACCACGCTTAAGGCGAGGCTTAGTTTCATTTGCAACTTTTGGTTGTCCTTCAGGGACATCAATTCTAATTGGAGCATTTTCAGCTGGAATGTGAGATTTAGTAATTCTCTTGAGGTCAGTAAATGCATCTGGCAATTGATTAGCAATATTTTGCAAATGAATTATTTTCTGAACTTCATGTTCACATTGCAATGTACGAGGATCTAGATGAGATAGAGATAACGTTTTCCATGTGATCTCTTTTTCCAGCTGTTTATCATCTCCCCCTAATGTTGGAAAAATTGATTCATCAAAATGGCAATCATCAAAACGTGCTGTGAACAAATCTCCAGTTAATGGTTCTAAATACTTTATTATAGAAGGAGATTCATAACCAACATATATTCCCAACCTTCTTTGAGGTCCCATCTTTGTTCGTTGTGGTGGAGCAATAGGCACAAATACAGCACATCTAAAAATTCTAAGATGGGAAATATTTGGCTCCTGACCAAAAGCCAATTGTAGTGGGGAGAATTTATGATAACTTGTTGGCCTGATGCGTATAATTGCTGCTGCATGTAATATTGCATGTCCCCAAGCTGAGATGGGGAGTCTTGTTCTCAAAAGCATTGGTCTAGCTATCAATTGGAGGCGTTTAATAAATGATTCCGCCAGACCATTTTGAGTGTGGACATGAGCAACAAATTTTTCTATAGTTATTCCAGTTGCCATGCAATAATCATTAAACTTTTGAGATGAAAATTCACTAGCATTATCAAGGTGAATTGTCTTAATTGCATGATCTGGAAACTGTGCTCTTAATCGAATTATCTGAGCAAGTAATCTAGCAAATGCTAAATTACGTGTTGATAACAAACACACATGTGACCATCTTGTAGATGCATCTATTAAAACCATAAAATATCTGAATGGTCCACATGGTGGATGAATAGGTCCACATATGTCCCCTTGAATTCGTTCTAGAAATGTAGGGGATTCAACTCCAACTTTTGTCAAAGAATGCCTTGTTATTAATTTGCCTTGAGAGCAAGCAGCACAAGAAAGGTCTTTAAATTGAAGAATCTTCTGGTTCTTCAATGGATGTCCATGTGAATTTTCAATAATTCTTCGCATCATAGTTGATCCGGGATGGCCTAACCGGTCATGCCAAACAATAAAAGTATTTTTATCAGCAAGCTTCTGGCTTACTATGACATTTGTCTCAACTGTTTTAATACTTGTATAGTACAAACCAGAAGACAATGTATGTAATTTTTCTAGGACACATTTTCCCCCATCTCTAACATTTGTAATATGTAGATATTCAATATTTTTCTCACTAATAGTCTCAATGTGATATCCATTTTGACGGATATCTTTAAAACTTATAAATTTCTTTGAGACTTGGGGGAATATAGAGCATCATTGATGACAAATTTTGTTCCTCTTGGTAATATTATAATTGCTCTTCCGGAGCCTTCAATTATTCTTGTATTACCCGCTATAGTATTGATGCTTGCCTTTCCTTTACTTATACAAGAAAAATATTGTTTATCCTTAAGTATGGTGTGTGTTGTAGCACTATCTATGAGACATATATCTTCATCCTTGTGTCCAATGAAAGCATGGTGAACATCCATATTCTTCATGAAAGGAAAGAGAAGAGAGAAAAAAAATCATTAAAGCAAATTCAATACATTATAAGCATAGCAAGCAATAATGCTCTTATTACATAATGAAAATGAGGAAGTAAAAAGAGAAAATTAAAGTAAAACATAACTGAATTAGAAAAACATAACTAAAATATTCTTATTCTTTTTCCAATAAAGCTTGTCTAATCATGATTATCAAAGAAGTCAGCCACCTCCAAGTGTGCCATCGCATCAAGGCCATTAATATCATCTAGCTCATTGGCATGGTCATTTTTGTGTGCCTCAACAACATCACCATCTTGGAAAATCAAATTTGCTTCCACATTATTTGCATTCCTTTTCATGGAGGCTTGATAAAGTTTTGCTAGATGTTCAGGTGTACGACAAGTACGTGACCAATGCCCCTTCATGCCACACCGAAAACATTTATTTTCAACAGCTTTTGAAGGGCCACTATTGTCCTTTTTCTGCCATTCATTATGTTTCTTCTTCTGATGGGCATTAGGATTAAAATTGTTACTTCCACCACTATGATTATGATAATTTTCGCGTCCCCTGCCACGACCACGTCCACGGCCACGGCCACGTCCGCGACCACGGCTTCGGCCATTATCATGGTAATTATTACGCACATTTACATTCACTTCAGGGAATGGGGCAGACCCAGTGGGACGAATTTTATGATTTTTCATCAACAGCTCATTATTTTGTTCGGCTACATAAGACATGAGATTAATTCTGAATATTTTTTAAAACCTCTCTCACGATATTGCTGCTGCAGGAGCACATTTGAAGCATGAAATGTGGAGAAGGTTTTCTCTAATAAGTCCTCATCAGTTATTTTTTCACCACATAACTTCAACTGAGAACTTATCTTAAAAACTGCTGAATTATATTCACTTACAGTTTTAAAATCTTGTAGCCTTAGGTGGATCCAATCATAACGGGCTTTTGGTAAAATCATCGTTTTTTGATGATCATATCTTTCTTTCAAATTAGTCCACAATTCTAACGGATCTTTTACCGTTAGGTACTCAGCTTTCAGCCCTTCATGGAGATGGTGGCGAAGGAAAATCATGGCCCTGGCCTTATCTTGGCCACTCACTTCTTTGCCAGTCAAAATGGCATTTCCTAGACCATTAGCATTCAGGTAGATTTCAGCATCTAACACCCAAGACAGATAATTTTTTCCGGTAATGTCAAGAGCAGTAAACTCGAGTTTGGTAAGATTTGCCATGGTACGAACTAAAACAATAACAACTATGAAATTAAAATTATGATAAAATAAACAAAATATAAATAACAAAAGTAGGATCAACATAATAATAATAAAACAATAATTAAAATAACAATAAGATAGTAATATATGTGCGTATGTATATGTATAAGAATGTAAGCAGGATAATAATAAAGACAATAATATGAAATAGTATGAAGAGATAAATAAAAGCATGAAAAAAAAACTGAAATATAGTATAACAAGCATAAAATTAGAACAATATAATGGAATTGCATAAATTCATAAATAAAATTGCATGATAGTAACTTAAGATTAACATTAAATGTAATAATGGAAAGGTAAATAAGATAGTATAACAAGCATAAAATTAGAACAATATAAATTACAACTTATTTATGTGTATACATATAAATATAGTATGTATTATAATATGATATATATTTATATATATTATTAGAGCATCAAATTAAATATGCAGACGGGGTGTTCCGTAAGAACTAAAGGGCGTATGAGCTAAAGGCGGTAGAACCTGCCAATCTAGTTCATTGTGACAGCCTCTCTAATTCTCCAGAAGAGGTAAGGATATGATGCAATATATTATATATTTATATATTATATACATATATTATATTTATATAATTATATACTTTATATATATACACACAAGGCGCATCTGTGCATGAGTTTTAGTGATAGTATATATATAAACGCATGTTTGCATCTGTGTATATTGAAATATACACACCATGCATTATAAACAATAAATAAAATAAAATACTAATAATAGAATTGCACATGAAAATACTACTAAAGTTTTAGGGGGTATACCTAAAACTTTTCAGAGCAAACTCGTGCTGATAACGTGTAATAAAATAAAGAGAAAGAAGAAAGATGGAGAGATGGAAAAGAGAATAACAAGACAATATAATATAAGAAGAAGACAAGAGAATATGAGAAGAAGATGGAGAGAAAGAAGATATCACTTTCACTTATAATTCAATGGTACAAATGCCTTGTACATGACCTCTATTTATAGGCCCTAAGTCATTGAAGACTATGCATGAGGTTACAAGAGAATAATGGTGGAGTTTATGGCATTTACAAGCCATTCATTGAGAGGTTACAAAGTTAAGGGCATTTAGAGAGAAAAGAATCCTATGGGGAATTCTAAGAGGAATGAGTCATGGACATTCACTACATATAATTTCATAACATTAATGAGAAAATGGCAGGCATACTATTTATTGCACCTTTACTTCCTCTATACTCATAACTCGCTGTTGAAACAAATTGAAGCTTGTAGTAGTCTAGTGGCGTTGGATGTGGAGTGTGCCTAAGGTACAATGTTCTAAAGTATCCTTTGTTAAAGGAGAGTTTTATTTTGCTCTTATTATTTAAAAAATATAACTCTTGAAATTATGAAATGAAATATAGTGAAAATAATTATTTCATTGCCTTTAAACAATTTTTACTATATTTTTAAATCATTCAGACCACTAAAATATTCATGATGGTGAATTCTATGTATCAATACAATGAATATAGAAAGAGAGAGAGTAAACAGTAAACATATAGTTTTGGATACATTAATTAGTCAAGAAGAGACACTAGTATGCTCATGGCACACTTATTCCATGAAACCAAAAGTACATATTATTATTATTATTTTGTAATTAAGTAGTAGTATTAATTAAAACGGATTCCATATTTGGGAGACTTATCAGGCTTGAACAAACCAAAGTGCCTCTCTGTTTCTAAACCTCCCTTCTTGTTTTCATCAAACATGGCGAACAAGTAGGTCTCAATAGCCCCTTTACGCTTTGGAGTCCCAACCTTGACGTGGTTAATTAAATTCTGATAGTAAGTGCGTGCATTATCAACACTAGGCCCTTTATTTCCTCCAGCTGAAGGCCAACCACTTTCAGACACAACAACTTGCAAATTTGGAGCTCCTATCTTCTCAAGAGCATAATATATAGAATCCAACATTGCATCAAACAAGTTTTGATAGCCTTGGTTTGTTCCTTGTTGTTTGAACAAAGCATATTCAAGAGGAATTTTGCTATTTGGGTCACTGTAGGCAAAATAGGGATACACATTAGCAAGAAGAGGAGCTCCATTTTTGGCAAGAAAGTCAATAATGGGCTTTATGTATGGAGTTGCTGTGCCACTAAATTTACCATCCTTTGGAGGGAAAGTGTTTTCAAATAGATCCATTTTTATTGCTGTAGAGACCTTAACCTTGCCTTGTAAATTTGCAGCAGAAATTGCCTTCTGAATGTTTTGCATTGCAGGTAGAATATATCTTGCTTCTCTGTCACTTGGACTGATTTCATTTCCGACGGAAATGTACTTAATGTTTACATTCGAATATGCTGCTACAAATTTTCTTACCCAACCATTGGCATTTGCAGGATTAGCAAGAGATTCAAGGGTTTCCTTAGCCACATCAAGCAACACTTCAATGCTTGAACCTCTTAGGGCTTGAAGGGCTTTTTCATCGGGAAAGTATAAGCGCATACTTCTAATGCCATTGGACTTGTATAAATTTATCACTTCTTGAGTGCTTGGGAGGTTATCTCCAATCACACCATAGCACACTCCTATGGATTTCACAGCTGCATAAGATAGAACAATTTAAGTTGGTAATTCTCAAATAATATAGGGTGATAATAGTAAAAAAATATATTTATGAATATAGATGTTCCGTTCAGATTGTCATACTCCCAAGATATGGGGTAGATTGAATATCCTTGACGAGTTTATAAATGAAAATGAAAATGAAAAGGTCAATATCTCATCTGTTAGTCCTTTAGTCAAAGCCTTAACTGCTTTTACGCCAAAATTAACAATGAACTTTCACTACATATATAAATATGAAATATGCTCTCAATAAGTCAGAGACTAAAAGTAATTACTTAAGATGCCAAAATAAAGGTCCACAGACTTGACACATTGTTTCACTCAAACCTTGTACCAATGAAAAGGTCAATATCCCATCTGTCAGTCTTTTAGTCAAAGCCTTGAGTGCTTTTTAGCCAAAATTAACAATGAACAATACGTATATACTTTCTTTCGTTCCTAAATATAAGGTTTAGTTGACTTTTTTTGGAGAAATTAAAGAAGTTAAATAATTCAATTAATCATTTTTATTTTGTGTATTATTAGATTATATGTTAGCTTATAAATTAAATAAACTATTTTAGAGAAAAATTTCAAGAAAATCAGTTTACAAGTAGCTTTTTTAGAATTTTTTTAAAAAATCAATTAGATCCTATATTTAAGAACGGAACAAAGTATATAAAATTGGCTCTCAATGAGTAAGAGTAAAAGTAATTGCTACAATGCACCAAAATAAAGGTCTAGAGACTTGACACATCGTCTCACTCAAGCTCCCACCAATCAAAATCTTCAAAGCCTTCTTCAATCGGCTGGCTTTTAGAAGAACTACATTCTACAAGCTAGCAGTTAGAGTTGGAGAATTTGAAGATTTATAATCCTTGCTTCAACGTAACTTTGAAGAGGACTCATGACAACGTATAATAAAGTAGATGAAATTGGCTCTCAATGAGTAAGAACACAACAACGACTATGGTGCAGTGACTTAAGTAATTTTTTTAGGGAAATAGAATAATAAAGGTCCAAAAAATGGATTTAGGAAATACTTGATGAATAGAAGTTGTAATCAGAATTTATGCATCACTATAATGAATTGAACGAGAGAGATATAGAGCACTAACGATAGAGGGAGAGGAAAGAAATTAAGGTATATGGCTGACCTGTAAGTTGTAGTGTAATGGACGATAGTATTAGAAGAAGAAGCCGTATAGAAGACATGACGTTGCTAAACTTTGGTATTCCTTAGAAATTAAGATATTTATGGTAGATAGCAAAATATTTTGTGCACTCCAACGCTTACCCATAGAACCTTCATTTATATAGCAACGAGTTTGGTAGGTACCACTTCAATTAATGGCAAAGACTAATTACCCGTCAATCACTCAAAGGAAAAATGCATGTATGCCAATGTATGAGCTGGTTGTTCCTCTGCAACCAGCTAGGCTGCTTTAATAAAAACTAAAATGAATTGTTGGTTGTCTCTATTTTTCAGCAATTGGGGTTAAGAGCAAAGTATTACAAATTGCTGTACTTATTATTTAGTAGTTAAACTAGGGGCTGCGTTGTACTTGTTTTCCCCCCCAACAAGATGCAGTTCAATTGACAGTGATTAAATTAACATATTTATAAGTACATATGAAATATTTTAAATAACAAATATTAAATAAAATTGATTCTATATAAAAGCACTATAAGACTAACACACAAGTAGAGTAAAAATAATAAATCAAGCAACTTCAAATGTTTTGGATTCCCTTGCAAATAGTTTTATAAATTGTTTGTTATTCTGCATCTAGCAAGGCTGCTTGAAGGAGGAATTGGTCAAATGCAGTGAAGAGTCGTGTTTGTTGCTTTGTTTTTTCTATCTCCCAAGTTATCAATGCGTGTTTAATAAAATTAAATAGATCATTGGATAGCGTGTGGATTTGGGAGCTTTACAGAAAATTAATTATTGATAAAAAATTTAGATTTTATATAGGATTAAGGTGCAAAAATACCCATTTAAATAAATGAGAGATGATGGGCTGATATAACAAGCCAAGGGGAATGAAAGGACTAGAGGGATGAGGAGGAGAGTGGAGATAGAAAGTGAGAATTTTTTTCTACTAAATAATCTTTTAAAAACAATAGTGTGGGGTCTATTAATTAATCAGAGTGTATAGGTATTTTCATATTCAAATAATGTATATGGTGTTAGGCCCATGTTTAGAAAAATACATATGTATGTTTGCACTTCAACTTATCTGTGTCCCACATGTTCTTGTCACGTCAATCTCCACATTATAATTTCTACTAAACTTAACGCTCAATGTCAACACATTTAATTGTGTAAGTATTTATGCTCTGTTTTCGAGTGCATATAGCCATTTTACGCCTAAAGTTTTTATATGGTATCAAACACACATTTAACAAATTGTAATGAATATTTTTTCACTTGAACTTTATATATATATATATATATATATATATATATATTCATCCAAACATCCTTTCCCAATATAAAGTGGATTATTAGGTCACGGGGGTTCTGAATTTTACCTTGCATGCGGTGATGGTTTTGATGGAAGCTACTACCTCCAGTTTTTTTTTTCTTTTAAAAAAATAAATTTATTGGACTCTGAAATTTATTTTTTTAAAGTCTATTCTACAAAATCTAATTCAAACACATACATACACTCTATTTAGAAACTGTGAGCAAGAGCAAGGTATTAAAAATGGATATATTATTTTATATATTAACTGACAATTAGCGCGACTTTTCTGGATCATATTATCAGGTATCGAGCAACTAAATACCCTAATTTCGGGGTTTGTGGCTGCCCCTCCCAACACATATGTCTTCTCTAAGACTCGAACTCGAACTCAAAATCCTAAGGGATCTAACAGGGCCTTACACTGCTAGACCAACTATGTATTTTTTTAAAAAATGGATATATTGATTCATTGTTTGATACTCCCTCAGGTTCTAATTAGAAAATTAAGTTGACTTTTATGTAGAAGTTAAGGAGACAAATTATACTACTAAATTATAAAATATTCTACGTGTAATTAGAGTATAGGTTGGTTTATAAGTAAAGTAAATTAGTCTTGAGGGAAAAAGATAAATTTAAACAATTTAAAGTGATTTATTTTGCATCTTTAATTTCTCTAAAAATGTCAACTTAATCTATAATTAGGACCAGAATGAGTAGTTAAATTAGGGGCTGAGTTGTGGCTGAATTTATAGTGATGGAATTAGTATATTAACGATTTTGAATAACAAAAATTGATTCTATGTATAATAAAATTATATATAAGACTAAAATGAATTAAATCGAGTAAAAAATAAAAAATCAAAATAAATCTAATAAATAATTTATAGTTTGAGATGAAATGAAAATAACATGATTATGATATATATGTTAAGTGTTTACATTTTTATACTTTTTTATAATCCATAATTATAACAAACATGTTCTTTTTCATGGCTATTCATAAATCATAACCTTGAAATCATGATTTAAATGTAAACAAATAAAAATTTAAAATTTGAACAATTCAAAGTTGAAACTATTGATTTTGACTTCTTTTTCTTTCACGGCAAATATTATTTTTTTAAAATTAAATTATCAATAGCAAAATAATCAGTTTTTGAATTTAATAATCAAAAAGTAAATATAAAAAATATGGTTTTTAAGGGGGGAAAAAAAAGCTTATGCCTTTTCTTAATGCATTTCTTCTTCATGTCGGCATTTAGATATGCTTGTGAGTTGTGACTTATAAGAGCACTGGAATAAACACAATATTGATTTACATTTTCTCAAGTGACAAAGACTGAATATTGGATTCCCAAAAATAAAATATCATTGATAGTGAAAGTTCAAAAAAAAAAAATTAAGTACACCCAATGATTTGAAGATTAAGAATGATGTTGTAGTGGATCATTGGATTAGCTCTAACACTTGATGCCACCTTGAAACACATTAATATCATTTTGTACACACTACAAAAAAACAACTGATTACCGACGGAATTTTCCGACGGAATTCCGTCGGAAAAAAATTACCGACGGAAATTTTTCCGTCGGAAATATCACCGTTGCTAATTAATTACCGACGGAATTCCGTCGCTAAAAATTACCGGCGGAATTCCGGCGGTAAATTTACCGGCGGAAATTACTGGCGGAATTCCGTCGGTAAATTTGTTTAAAATTTTTTATTTATAACACATACCCCCTCCTGCCACGTGTCGCTCCCATACGTCGCCACGTGTCGCTACCGCACGCCGCCACGTGTCGCTCGCGCAATCCACCACGTGTCGCTCGCGCAATCCACCACGTGTCGCGCTCTCAAATTCTCTGAAATGTGGCTGAGTTGCTATCCGAACCCACGACCACCTGCACGCGTGCTGATGCCTTAACCAGTTGAGCTATGAAGACTTTGTGATATTATTTGCAAACTATTATATTTATTATAATTAAACTCCCACTATTATAATTATATTTGATCTTATATATACTTTACATTATATTTAAATTAATATATTATGAAATATATTTAATTATTAATAAATAATTTACATATTAATAAATATATTATTTTTATATAAATAATATTACTTAATAAAAAATTCAAAATTAAATTTGTAATAAATATATATATTAATATTTATAAAATAAATTTATTAACTATTTTATATATAAAATATTTTCAACATAAATTAAAATAAATAATTCATTTTTAATTAATAATTTATTTTTTATTAATTTTAAAAAATTACCGACGGAATTCCGTCGGTAATTTCTCTACACAAATTACTGACAGAATTCCGTCGGTAATTTTTAAAAATTAATAATTAATTTTTTAATTTATAATTAATTTTTTATTAATTTTTAAAAATTACCGACGGAATTCCGTCTGTAATTTTTCCGACGAAATTTCCGCCGGAAATTACCGACGGAATAATCAGTGGTTTTTTTTGTAGTGACAACTTCACTACTTGTGTTTTTCCAATTACTTTTTAGAGTGAAGGTACAAAAATACCTATGTAGTTTGGTTCAAGGTATACTCAACACTGCGAAGTTTTTTTTTTAGGCCAAAAGTGATGTTTTTTCCAATTACTTTTTATATAAAACTGATGTAATGTTAACTCCCCATTCTCTATACCACTCTCGGTTTTTACTTTACATGTAATATGTTTTATTTCTATATAACGTATCATTTTATATTAAAAAAAAAACTAATGACTTTAAGAGTAACTATATTGGACGTATCCAAAAAGTCATTTCGTTATCGCTTGTGCGATAAGAAGAAAAGTCTGGGCAAGAAAAAAAGACAAGAACAGTCTCCTTCGGTCTTTGAATGTGACAATTTGTACATATTTATTTTTTCTCCATGAATTCGGACGGGTTAGCTTCTTTCACGCGGAAGAACAGTTGATCTAGTCGTGTTATATACTCGTAGACTCCGAAATATGCAATTATAAAGACAAAAGGAAATTATAGCAATCTCAACATTATATGGATTTAGACAATGGTGGCATTAAAAAGAAATTAACTACAGCATCATAGTTGCAACTTGTGGTGGTTGCAACATGTAGGAATATACTTAATCCACCCTTGGTGGGTTAGGGCCCAAGCCCAATGAGAATTAGGGCTAAAATGTGAATTCCAATTAGAATTGGGGCTAACATGTAATTATGGAAAGACTTGAAAAAAATGAGTAATTTTTCCCTTAATAATTTGAATTGAAAAGATATGACTTTTCATATCTCATTTACGGGAGGAGTTGTCTTTCCAGACAGAGTAGCAATGAGAACAAAAAAAGGAAACTCCCGATGAAAACTTTCAGGGTCTCTTCTCTTCTCTTCCTCCATTGTGCATCTGTCGTATAACGTAATCGGGGTCCAAATCGGTGCTCCGATTTTGTGTGGGTACCAAGCGAGTCTACCGGATTCCAGGTACGCCCGAAACCCTACAGTGGCATCAGAGCATTAGGTTTCCATGGCTGTGTGGATTATTCTGCGTTATTTATCTTTCTTCTCTGATCAAACATAATTATTTGATTTCCGCTGCAAAATTTTAGATTTATGATTTAGGTTCAATCTGAAATCTGTTTGATGATGATTTGCTTTATCAATTCAGCAAATCTTGATATATTAGTTTGTTTTTATAGTTATTTAACCAACCGAACACCATATGATGCATCTGTGATTTTTTCTAACCCATATGCATCTGTGCTTTTCTTTTCGGTTCTGGATTAAATATGCATCTGTGTGTGTATATATTTGTTCGAAGGATATATATATATATATATTATATGTTCGTGGTGTGTGTACGTATATATATATATATTTTTGAAAAATAGGTTTCTCTGGTTCTATATTGTTTTTTCTTTGTTCTGAATGCATATACATGTGATTATGGGTTTGATAAACTCAGAGAAAACATATAGGAAAAACCAGAAACCATAGAAGATAAGGAAACCACAATTTAAGAGAGAGAATATATAGCATGGGGCATAATTTTCGAAACTGGATTGTTCGAAAATGAAGGATTCAGTCTTCAAAAATTATCCCATTGCGTAGAGCACGAAAAAACGATGAAAATGGACTACTAGAACGCGAAAAACGGACTTCGGACGGCTAAGATACGGTGGAGAGAAGAAGCGGGTCCGTCGGACCCGCCCGTCCGTCCAGCCGGGTCTGGGTCGACCCGGCTGGAGGAAGAAGATGACGGATGATGTCATGATGACGTCATCATGACGTCGTGCTGACGTCACATTATTAATTAATTTTTTTTTTTTTGCATGTAGGGGCCTGTTTAGTCTGGTCCAGTAACTAAAAAAAAAAAAGGGAAATGGGCTTATTTGGCAGAGCCCAATACGCGAAAAAATTTTAAAAAAAAGGCTTTGGGCCAATGTGTAATGGCCCAGACGCATATTTAATAAAAAAAAAAACGGGTGTCTGGGCTCAACCATTTTTTGGGCCTTCAGACCCAATAAAAAAAAAAATTCCAGTTTTTTTTTTCCTCTCTTCTTCTAGGGGCACTTGAAAGGGTATTTTAACTCCGATTGAGGCGCGGTTTGTTTCTAAAAATCCCTAAATTCAAGACCTACATTTAGACATATTGTTTGTCTATTATTAAGGTGGTTTGGATCTGTATATATATTTTTGGTGCTATTCTTTCTGTGATTTTTATTAGTTTAAAAATCTTAAAATATTTGCAATAATTCAAAAAAAAAATTATTTAAGGCAAATATGAACCTAGAGAGTTCTAAGAGCACCAAACCAAAAGAATTTCACTCTTTTGGATGACATTTAAGTAGAGAAACTTAATCTTAAGTATGATTTACATAGTAGTAAATTAGAAAATGAACAATTTATTGGTTATTGCCTCTAAGTGTTGATCCAAACCTAAATTACTTGGAGAAATGTGAACCTCTAAGTGATGTATGAAGTAGGGATTTGTGTATTAGAGTATGAGACTCTAGAATAAAAAACCTAGAAGGAGAAGATCCTTAAGAGGATCAAGAGAGAGATAATTCAAAGTAAGGTTCATTTGAACTTGAAATGAAACAAGAGGTGTAACATAAAGAAAATATTGATAATACACTAGAGGAGGAACCTGAATAACCAAAATCCTAAAGTTTAGGATTGGGATTTGGATAAACCTCAGGGAGGTTAAAATGACGATCAGATATTAAAGAAATAATATCAGATCAAATGCAAGAGGGAATTTCAAAAGGAGAAATTTCCACATCTTAACTCCGGATTATGGTGAAATTCAGGAATAAAATACATCTCAAATATCTCTTAAAAACCCACCTTAGGAGGAAAGAGAATCCGAAGCCTAGTCCAACCACCAACGATTGAATCAATAAAAGACTTAAGAGCAAAGACTAAGTGTTTCTGTGAAGAAACATATATATAAATTGCATAAGACATTTGAAATATTTCTTTGAGTAAATAGAGAACCTCTTAGAAATTACCAAAACAACATGACACAACTTCTATCATGTCACTTAGGAATATGATATTCCTAAAGCCTTGCTGAATAACGGTTAGTGAGAACCTATATCAGATTTGGTTTTGGGAAGTAGAGAGACTTCAAATTCCATTTTTGATGTTATATTCAGCTGAAATTAACTTCATAAAATTATAAGAACGTTGTATAAATCAAGAAAATTCTTAAGTCACTCAAATAAGAAGTTAATAAGACATTATGGAAATAATGTAAAGAGAGACATGAAGAAGTAAATGCCAAATACATTTTGTGAGTGGGAGCAAAATGTCAAATGCTCCATCTGAGTGGGAGCTCTTAGAAAATGTGTATTCTAAGAGTGTTATATGCTCTATCTAAGTGGGAGCTCTTAGAAAATAAGTCTTCTTGGAGTTTCATATGCTTTATTTAAGTGGGAGCCAATGTCAAATACTCTATCTGAGTGGGAGCTAATGACATTGATCTATCTAAGTGGGAGCTTTCAGAAACTTAGTTTTCTGAGAGATATAACCGAGCATATTCTAGAAAGTACTTGTATAAAATTCTTGATAGATGATAATATTATTACTGGAATCTGTGTGATGGGAGGTTTAAACGTATTCTCCTGATCGTAGACCCAATAGTATTATTATTTTTCTAGTCAAGAATAATGCAAGTGCATGACATTGTATACTTCAATGTGCTACAAATAAGTTCTTGGATCAAATCAGATTGTGAATAGCCAAATTAGTGGGATGATTTGAAGTAATTAAGCCAAGAAAGGCTGCCAAGAACAACAACACAACAATAAATTTAATGGGGACAAATGTGATATCTGATATTGAAAGGTCTCATACGATTAAATAGAAGATGTTGTCATATCATTGACTAAGAGTCATGATGTAGTTAAAGTTGAGAGTCATCTTGACTAAGCTTATGAGAGGACATGAGACCTACATGGCTCAAAAAAGGAATAGTGTGTCACAAATTACCCTATAGAGTGCAAGCATGATAGAAATCCAACAACAGAGAGCCATGTGAATTGTGTAAAAGGAAATTTTTTTTCCGCAAAACTTCCATTACACAAGATGAAAAAGGTTGTCAATTAAGTTTGACACATATAACTTAAGGTTTAGCGCCTTTTATGAGACAACATCTACATTAGATAACCAACAAGACAAGGAGATTGAAGGAAGTTGATTGTATATTGTCAAATGAACAATGAGTGCAAATTGTTCATAAGGGCGCTCATTTCCTGATGGGAGCACATGAAAGTCAGGTTAAACCAAAATAAAAACTTTGTTACTTTTTCAATGATGTATCAAAGTACTTGGAGCTTGAATATGGATGTCAGGAAGTATGCAAACCATTTGGGCTAGCATATACTGTAGAGGTAGCACGTTCTCTACACTCTAAACCCAAATGAGACAAGGGTGAGAGGTTCTACAAAAGGGAATGTAAGGACTACCCTGACATCACAGGAGTAATAAACTCTTTAAAAGGAATGATCTAAGTAAGGTCAAATGCTATTCCTACTAAAGGATAAACCATTTTGAGATGGATTTTCTTTTCTGTCAATAGTGAGCAGGAAAAGACTCAAGCTCCATAGACTAAAAGAATAAGGATCAAAGATCCTTTATTAAATGTTGTTAGTTATCAATTTCAAGCATAAGGCTTTAAATTGGTAATGACGTGAGGGTTGAGGTGAAAGGCATTGGATTCTACAAGTTCATTGTCTCATGCACCAGGCCCATGGGTTCTAAATGAACCATCTTGACTTTCATGACAAAATTAGTTGTTTGTGATACAATCTTCCTTGACATTTCTTTGTTTTTCCGTCATTGTTGGTAATCTTTATGTGCGTGACTGCTTTACCACCCTAATTCAAGTGTTGACTTGAATACATGTCATGGTGAACTAGGACACATAATTTGAATCGGCATTTTACAAGAATGTTTTGTTCATACCCAATAGGGAAGTGTCTAGTAGGTAAAGCAATAAGAAAATTTTTTTTTAGTAAGGGAATTGAGATAGAGAAAATATTGCATTTCTTCCATCCGACTATATATGGTTCAATGAATGTGAGGGCATGACACGGAGGTTATATTACCTTAGTTGATGATTACTCACGTAATTATCATTACTTTATTTCACACAAGTTTGAAGCTCAAGCGCTTTAGACGACAAGTGAATAAAGTTGAAAATAAAGTGCATACGGAATTTAAGAATTCTACGCACTAATAGAGATTGTTCCTGACCAGTTTCAATGAGTTTCATGAAGAAAAATGGATATTTATTTAGTTAAATGACCCTTCATACTCTGTCACCAGATGGAGTTGTTAGGAGGTGTAATGAAATGTTACTAAACATGGTCCTGTATAAAGTGATTCAAGATAACCCACCAAAAGTGAGTGGGAGAGTGTTGTTTAGTCCACCTTTGGTGGATTAGTACACATATTTGATTGATCAAGTATGGTTTTCTCTTTAAGGGAGATACAAACTTTATACTTAACCATGTGTTCTCCTAAGTGGTATTTTCTGAATCACATGAATTATGGTCAAAGAACAAATCAAGTCTTTTTGAGTTCCACGTAGGCCATAAAGGTCAATTACACGATCTCATAGTCATTGTAAGTGGGAGCTTATTATGGCAACATTTTCATAAGTGAAAATGAAGATGGATTTGTGTCTGAAAAGAATTGAAAGGAACCATATATATTATGGGTGAGTTTTTCGAAATAATGGTGAAGCTTATCACATTGTGTTTCTCTGTATCTCTTTATGAGACACAGTGACAAGGCAATACGGAACAAGCTCTAAAGTCCTCAATTGCCCATCTAAGTGGGAGCTTGTGAAAGGTCATTAAAGAGACCTAAAAAAGTGTTCTGTATATGAGGCCTTACCTACTTCTTAGAAGGAATGGAAGAAAGCAATATTAAAGGACGTAGATTCTTTGAGAAAGAATCAAGTCTGAGAGTTAGTTGATCCACCACAAGGATGAGAGATCATTTATAAGCAAATGAATTCTCAAGATCAAAAACAAGTTGGTTAGATCAATTAACAACACAAGACTCTTTTGGTTACAGAGGGTATACATAGGCATATATTGTGAGAATACCTTCTCAAATATTATGTGCTTAAAATAATACTCATTTTGGAAATAGTTGACTGTTTGGTTTAAGTTTACATCAAGTGGATGTGAAACTTGCATTTTGAGTTGGGATTTGGATGAAGAAATCTATATGCTTTGGCTCTTAGATTTCACTACAATACATGTTTGAGGTTTACAATGTGATGACCTCATATTACATATTTTGGCATTAGTCAATTCATAGACTGAAGCAATCATCCAAACAATGATATTTAAGGTTTCATATGAGTGGTAACCTAATATATTTTCTTATGGTTAAAGAAACCATAACCAAACAGTTTGTGATATTATCCTTTAAGCCGATGATATACTATTGACCAAAATAGTTTGATTTTGATAGTGCCTATTAAGGAAAGGTACTGAAAACATGGGTAAATCATTATATATTTTTTGGAGTTGAGATCCAAAGATATAGCTCAAGTAGAATCCATTCTCTGTCACAAGAGTTATATTATGGAAATTCTTGAGTGGTTCAAGGTAAATGATTGTGATCCCATAAATACCCTAGTGACTTCTAGAATGAGTTTGGTCTTGATTATATAGATATCCCTAAACTGAATCAACTTTAAAACTCAAAATGGAAAAGGGTTTCCATTTAAATGTTGTTGGTAGTTTGATATACACAGTGGTGTGTAAAATATCAGATATTCATTTTTAGTGGTAGGACTTGTAAGTCAGTACTAGTCCAACCATTGTGAGAGACACTCGGTAGCTCCGCAAAAAATGCTGAAAGATACTTTAAAGGGCATGATAGTTATGCACATTTAAAAGTACTTACTGTGATAGTACATATGGCTATATGGTCGATGATGTTTAGAAGAACATCTTGGATTTGAAATAAGAATTCAAACCTAGTGTTAATGCATTGTGAAAACACTACGACCATTGCCTAAATAAAAGACCCTAAGTATCATAGTATGAGTAAAATGCAAAGATAAATATGTGAGATGTGTTATAGCATATAAGGTTGTTACTAAACAACAAGTTCCTATGCAAAGTCCCCTGATTGAGCCTGTGGCCAAGGATATACATAAGAGACATGATAAGTCCTTCGGCAAGTATAGGATATGAAGTAATTGATACTTCATTAAGGCTTTACATTTGTATGTGATAGTATACAATGTCTAGTATGTCGTACAGGTTGATGAGGTCGGCTCTCTCACACGAGCGACCGCCTTTGACACTCAGGAGTAGTGTGCAAAGATGAGACAATGTGTTCACCTGCAAAGCAGTGAAAATACTGATATGGTAGAGAAGAAACACAAACTATATGTCGCCTCGACTCAAAAGTGCAGCAAGTCGAGATGAGATCCGTGATTACACACATATGGATCGAATTATGGATACCCACGTCCGTAATACCTGTAGCCAGACAACAAAATTCTTCAAAATTGGCGTCATACAATATGAGAAGGGTTGAAGAATTTTGGGTTTAGATACAGTGTGTTTCTATACTGAAGTCTGTACGGTGTTAATGATACAATCAAATCGACGTACGCTCTTATAGAAAAAGAGTAACACCGTAGCATGCGATTCATACCGCGTGTGCTAAAGTTACCGCAAACTGGAAGCAGTGAATGGATCCCTGTTTCATTGCTGTGTGAGTCCAAGAAAGGTTCCATACTTTCTTGATGTCCTTTGACTTTGACAATGTCATGGAAATATGTTTTAGTGTCTGCTACCTTAGCGTATATCCTATGGTCATGATAAATGCGATCTAAAGGTGTTACGTTAGGAAAGCGGTTGATTCATATTGAAGTGATATTTGGGCGAAAGGAAGATTACTTGCAATACACACACTTATGCTAGTGTCTGAGACCGGTCCATTATGATATTAGTGTGCTAATTTCATAAGTGTGGACACTGCATATGAGAAAGGCAATCTGAGCTTTATCTTGGCTCAAAAGGGATTAGATTGGCCATGAGAAAAGTGTATTTGTGTAAATCTAGGATATCTGAGGCACTATATCAAAATGATCGAGCTGCACTGCAAGGTTGTTTTGTGCTGGTCTCTGTAAAAGGGATTTCTAGTACAAGACACCTAAAAGGAGACGTCGTGCCCACGCGGTTACGACAGAGCACTTAGTATGAAAGAAGGGAAGAAGAGAAAGAGACTTGACCTTTAACATCTAACCCACCAAGTGTGAGTGGGAGATGTAGGAATATACTTAATCCACCCTTGGTGGGTTAGGGCCCAAGCCCAATGAGAATTAGGGCTAAAATGTGAATTCCAATTAGAATTGGGGCTAACATGTAATTATGGAAAGACTTGGAAAAAAATGAGTAATTTTTCCCTTAATAATTTGAATTGAAAAGATATGACTTTTCATATCTTATTTACGGGAGGAGTTGTCTTTCCAGACAGAGTAGCAATGAGAACAAAAAAAGGAAACTCCCGATGAAAACTTTCAGGGTCTCTTCTCTTCTCTTCCTCCATTGTGCATCTGTCGTATAACGTAATCGGGGTCCAAATCGGTGCTCCGATTTTGTGTGGGTACCAAGCGAGTCTACCGGATTCCAGGTACGCCCGAAACCCTACACAACATATACAGCAGAAAAAAGTTTAATGAAATATTGGACATCTTGCAAAATGATGTTGGAACCCAGTGTGGTTATTACCAAATGGTTGATAAAGTTTTTCTTGATATTCCACATCATAAGAGTTGTCAATGGAAGTCCTATCACCAGCCAAAGATGGGGTATATACTACCAAACTGGGATATCTAAATGAAAAAGAATCATGTACTAAGTCTGTTAATATTCCCAGTTCATCAAGTTCCATTGGACCATCAATATGGAAGGGAGTTTGGAAAATACAAACAGCTCCTAGGATTCAGCACTTCATTTGGCGAGTCCTTGTTAATGCAGTTGCAACTAATGATGCATTATACAGTCGTCATAGAGCCCCAACAAGATTATGCCAGATCTGTGAAATTGAAAATGAAACCACTGAACACCTATTTTTTCGCTGCCCATGGACTAGATGTGTGTGGTTTGGGAATGTACTAGGTGCTAAGATGTGCAGTTCTAACTGTAATAATTTTGGAAGTTGGTGGACCAGTATCAATGACAATACTATTGAGCTCACAAAGGAGGATATTTCGTTAATCTGCTGCATCTTGTGGTTTATATGGAAGCAAAGAAATGCACATGTCTTCAATCATGAAACTCCGGATCCAATGGCAGTGATTGAGAAAGCATCTACCTTCAATTTTGAGTTCTTAAGTGCTAACAAGTCTGATCATGTTGCTCATGATAGACACCATCCCCTACACCTCAGTTGTTCCTAGACTTTCCCACCGACAGACTATTTAAAAATTAATTGTGATGGAGCATTCTCACAAGGACCTGGTTATGGTACTCTTGGAATTCTTTGTCGTGATTATATGGGTAACTTTCAGTGGCGATTTGTGGATAAGGTGAAATCAATTTCAGCATTCATGACTGAAGCTCTTGCCTTAAAACGTGCACTCATGCTAGCCACTGATCTGGGAAATGACAAAATTATTTTTGTCACAGATTGCAAACTTCTTCAGCAAAGTGTTGAATTGAATCAGCCTTCTCTGCATGATTGGAGAAGCAGAAGCATCATTCAAGATATCACCAGCCTCTTGAAATCTACAGCCGGGTTCTCATTGATCTTTTCTCCTAGGAAAAGTAATATGGCAGTTGACCACCTTGCAGCTCTTGCTAATAAGGGGGAGTGTGCCCCTTAGGTTGGGTTTCATATCCACCACTCTCTTTGTCACTCATTCTGGTTTCAGATATAATAAAGATGCTCGTGAACTGACAAATAATGCTTCCTCTTCCACTCCAATACTGGATGAAGGCTGACCTCTGTTTGTCTTAGTTATTTCTTTCAATATATGTTATTGTGTATGTACTGTGTCGGTGTAGTACTTGTAGTCTCAATTGTTTGTCTTAGTTATTTCTTTCAATTCATGTAATTGAGTACGTACTGTGTTGGTGTGGTACTTGTAATCTTCATTTCTCAGTAATGATATCAGCATTTCAGATAAAAAAAAGTCAATGGAAGTCCTATCAGTCCAATCCAATTCAATGCTGAACGAAAACATATTGTGGCAAACAATATTGAGGATGAAAGCTGATTAGACATTTTGCTGCTTCTATATACTTAACTTATTCACCGCACTGCTTCTATATACTTATTCACCGCACATTTGCACCCACATTACATGCATACCCAAAAACACATAAAAACGAGTTGCGAATGCCATAATGAAATAAAAAAGTTACAAACATGATCCCTAATGTCCGCTTAATATCCGTGAAGTGGGGAGCACTAGTCTCCCTCCCTCCTTATTATTTTACTAATTTTTTTAGAAGAATGGTTTTTTTAATTTTTTTTAGTTTGCCCCCTCTCCTCTGCTCCATCCCGGTGCCCCCCTCTCCCAACCTCCATTGACTCTATATTCGAAATTTATACCCAGACATCCTCTTGGGATGAGCCTAACCATAATTCCACCACCGTTTGCAAAGTCAAATTTATGTGCAGTTATGGTAGAAAAAATCCAACCCAGGCCTCAGGATAATATTTGTGGTTGATCGCAACATCAAGTTTTCCCATTTCTTGGCCAAACTCTCTGCTTAGTGACAACGACACCTGCTTCAAGTACCAACTTCCGGGCCAGCATGGCATAAGGGTGTGGCTTGGAAACTTCTGGAATATTTCGGAGAAGGCGTTGAAGAAGCATGCTTGGGAGGGTCCAAATTAGGAAAAATGCATTCTAACATGTTATGGTCAATATGTCCTAACATTTTTGTTCATTCAATTTTGCCGGGGAGATATTTTCACATGCCTTAGGACTTCAAGAAGAATCCATATACATTACTCAAAAAAGGCCTTCATAAATTAAAAAATAAACAGAAACTCAATGTCTTTTACTCAAATAAATATTACTCCCTTCTGATTTATCATGTATAATCCTACCGTACTAATTACTATAACCACAAATCTATTTTCCCAAGCTATACCTAATTAGAAAATTTCATTGAATCGAAATAAAACATAGCCTCAGCAACATTCCAACTTAAAGATAACACTACAAATTATCTACATATTAGTTTAAATCATATTATTGACCTTCAATTTCTAATATATGGACCATAATTACCGCATTCCACTTCTAAACTATCAAACACTTTATTCGACCCAAAAAAGAACCATCAATGGGCTGAGGTAAGAAGCCTACCTCAGCCCATTGTTGGAATGAATCATGACTTGAATGTGATGGAGGCTTGTGGAATGGATGGTTTGGGACCAGTAGTGAATGATGAGATTATGGATAAATCAAGGAACAAGGTACCTGATGAAACCTCAAAATTAACTATTGTTTCCAAATGAATTGGATGATGATATGGAATTTTCAAGGTACCGAAGCTCGTAATTTTCCTACTCTGGTTCAAAACATTAAAAAACATTACCATCTTGATTTGTTCGTAATCATGGAAACACGATGTGATAGTAAAGTAGCTGCAAGTAGAGTGAACAAGCTGGGTTTTACGAACTCTGTTTTTGTCGATGCTGATGGATATAAGGGAGGCATCTATGTCTTATGGGATGATAGTGTGAGTAGCATTAGTGTGCTTGAATGTAACCACCAATTCATTCATATGGAGCTGGCATCTCCAACAGGCGAAAAGTGGAACTTCACTACCATATTCGGTCTCTCACCTACCTTTCTTCAAATCATATCACAGACCCTTTCTTGTAAGATTTGATTCTTTAAGCATTAGTGGATGCCCCAATAGACCATTAAGATTAATAGCAGCTTGGGTGCTTCATGAAAAATTTTCAGATTTTGTGAAGGAGGAGTGGAAGAATGAGATGTCGTGGACTTTGAATATAGACCAATTTGCGGGTGCTTGTTCAGAGTGGAATAAATTTGTTTTTGGTTACACAGAAGCTCAAAAGAAGAACTTGTTTCGTCGATTGGATGGTATCACTAAAGCTATGACTCGGAGGGGACGTGTTACTTACCTTGAGGAACTTCAAAGTCAGTTACGACATGATTTGGAAGAGTTCTTGTAGCAAGAATCTCTAGTTTGGGCCCATAAAGCTCGACTTGAGTGGAATGCTTTTGGAGATCGTAATACTCAGCAATTTCATTCTCAGGCTAATAATAGAAAGAAAAAAACCCAATAGAGGCTCTGTGTGATGAAAACGGGGAATGGATATATGATGCTGAGGTACTCAAGCAGAAGACTACATAATTTTTTGCTCATCTTTTTGCTGATGAAATTATTGATAGACTACAGCTGGAGTGCTCCATGTCATATCCCTGTATTGACGAGAATGATTTAAGGAGTGTGGCCGAGAGATTTCTGCATATGAGATAAGAAGTGCCCTTTTTAGTATGGGTCGTCTAAAGGCTCCAGGTCCGACGGCTTTAATGCTTTATTTTTCCAACATCAATGGGATACGGTAGGCATGTCTGTTATTAAATACATTTCTTTTCTTTTTGTGAATCCTACTACAATTAGAGAGGTAAATAGCACTCTTATTGTTCTGAACCCTAAGAAAGATCTGCTAGAATCAATTAGAGATATGAGACCAATTAGTTTATGCAATATTTTATACAAGATTCTCACTAAAGTGCTTGTATAGGCTCAAACCTATTATGCCTCATGTGATCTCTCCAAACCAATGCATTTTTGTCCCTCGGAGGGATAGAAGTGATAATATCATAGTTGCTAAAGAGGTCATTCACTCAATGAGAACCATGAAAAGGAAAAAGAAAAGCTTTATGGAAACTAAAATTGATCTAGAGGAAGCTTATGACCGGATCAACTGGAAGTTCATGGTTAATTGTCTTGAAGAAATTGGTCTTCCTCAGAACTTTATTTAGTTTGAAATTGTGTGTCAGCGACCAATCTACAATTATTATGGAATGGTGGTAAAGCAGATATATTTCATTCTTCTATAGGGATGAGACAAGGAGATTCCATTTCACCATACTTATTTGTGCTTTGTATGGAGAAGTTAGCTCATATCATTCAAATGCATATGAATAATGGTTCATGGAGATCCATCTGATTGACAACGAATGGACCACCTTTATTAAATTTATCTTTCGCAATGACATAATTATTTTTGCAGAAGCGTCATTTGGCCAAGCCCAGGTTATTAAAGAAGTTCTAGAATCCTTTTGTCATTGCTTTGGCATGAAGGTTAACTCTTCTTGAACTAGAGTATTCTTCTCCAATAGTATATGTCACACTAGACGTTCGAAAATTAGCGAGGTGCTTGGTTTTGTGCAATCCGTTGACCTTGGCAAGTATTTAGGGGTCAAGTCGCACAAAAAAAGTGACTTCAGAAACCTTTAAAGATGTCCTAGATCAAGTCCACTCTCGCATCTCAAATTGGAAAGTCAATTCTATTTCAATGGCTGGTAGACTTACTCTGGCGGCATCTTTGTCTTCTTCCATTTCAGGGCATGTGATGCAAACCTCATTTATTCTAGTCACCACATGCAGCAAACTGGATCAGTCGAACATGAATTTTTTATGGGGTAGTGCCGAGGATAGAAAGAAGATTCATCAGGTATCTTGGGAGGATCAGAGGTGTGCAGGCTGAAGAAAAGAGGTGGCCTAGGCTTGCATCATGCACGACAGCAAAACCAATCGTATCTCATGAAAATGGGTTGGAATTTGGTGAAACAGAAAGACAAACTGTGGGCTCAAGTGATCACAGATAAATACAAGTGAGGAAATGATAATATCCCAAAAGTGGAGTCTAGACGATGCGAATCTAATGTTTGTACTACCATAAAATCAGTATGGAAAAACATTAATGATGGTATGAAGAAATTATCAAATGGAGACGTGCGATGGATTTGGTCAAAGAATGGGGAATTCTTAGCTAAATCGGCATATGATTCATTACAGCAGGATGGTACTCTAGGTGACTCTTACTGGGGAAAGATATGCAAACTTCCCATCCCGGAGCGGTGTCGCGTATTTTTCTGGCTAGCTAGTCATCGAAGACTACTGCCAAATGCTTCAAGACATAAGCGTGGCTTAACAGACGATGATGTATGTCCAATTTGCAAAAGGCAAGTGGAAGACACTATTCATGTTCTACGAGAGTGCCCACAGATTTTATGTATATGGAAGATGCTGGTTCATCCAAGTGCTTCGAGGGGTTTCTTAGGCATGGGATTTGAAGAGTGGTTTCAGTGGAATCTCTCAAATAACTGAAACTCTAGTACGGTAGATTGGAGCTCTACTTTTGCCACTATTTGTTGGTGGCTTTGGAAATGAAGAAATTTAATTGTGTTCGAGGGCAAAACATACTCTAAACTCAACAATTATTGCAAGTACAAGAGAACGGTGGACAGCTGCAGAGTAGTGTGGGAAAGGTTTTGCAAAGGAAATGTTCACAATCTCATGAAAGGCTGTCAGGATCAGAAGTGGTAGCTGCTAGATCCTGGGTGGGTAAAACTTAATGTCGACGGAGCATATTCGCATAGTACGAATGTAGCAGCATGTGAAGGCATTTTGAGAGATATAAATGGTAATTTTATTCAAGCTTTCATGAGCAAACTTGAATCAGCAGATGAGCTTTCAGCAAAAATATGGGGTTGTATTCATGGGTTGGGGCTTGCTTGGGACTTGGGATTCAGGGATGTGATCCTTGAATCTGATTCATTAGAGACATTGTCCTTCCTATTGGAAGATGTTAGTGAGCTTTATGCAGATTATGGAATTATCGAAGAGGTAAAGAGAAGCCTACATAGAGACTGAAGAGTGATCATGAAGCATGTTAACAAATAGGTGAATGATGCAGCGGATCATCTTGTAAAAATAGGATTATCATGTGTGCCGGGGTTTCATGTAATGGCTTATGCAACACCTGAGATTGACCGTCTTATGTTGGCTGATATAGGATAGTTAGTATAAGGTTGCATATTGTTATAAAAAAAATAACCATCAAATGCTATTGACTTGATTCCAAAAAACAAGTTTTAGCTCTTGAGTATTTATTTTCTTGCTAGCTGATAATCCATAGTGATAAAAAGGTAATAATTCTGATAGGGTAAAATGGTACTACCTCTGGTCCTAATTATAAGATCACTTTGACTTTTTTGAAGAAATTAAGGATGCAAAATTAATCACTTTAAAATGTCTTTAGTTATCTTTTGTCTTCAAAACTAATTTACATTATTTATAAACTATCGTATTATACAATTACATGTAAGATACGTTAAAATTAGTAAAAAATTAATTTATATATGGGATTAGATGCATGAAGTACTTTACAAGGTGGTTTGATTTAAAACACATGAATTTTCTATAATGATTGATGGCGCTAAAATTATCTGCTAATGGCTATATGAAATTGAGTGGTATATTCAAAACTCTTGAGGTTTCTTATACGTTTATCATGAATGACCCATTTGATTCTTTTCCACCACCATGACAAGGACAAGTTACAAAATAGTCTCCTCATAAAAGAATAGAGCTAAGAATATGGGCTAGTACGTGGGTTGCAAGCTAGCCCATCACAGGTTATGGGTTATGTGATGCAGGCTCCTAGGTGGGTTGGCCCGTCAAATCCAAACATATTCTCCATCACAACTAGAGGCCTTAGGCCTATTTGCCGGAAGGGAACAGGTGATGTAATAACCACAATAAATACATTCATCATCTCAAATGAAATCATGTGGCAGTGGAAAGTAAAGCATGCCTAGCCTAAGTGTATTGCAATATGCACATTACCCCACATAAAACCAACAGTGACCGCACAATCCAGAGAGCGTCCGTCGGTTCCTTCCTTTCACAACTACCTTCCGAGCTAGGTCCTGCAGCTGAAAGGTAACCAAATGAGACAAAATCTCAGCAACTCTTATTCTTCCTATACTGTTTACATGCATATGTGTGAGTCAATACATTTAAATCAAGAATTTAGCAATAATCACATGTCACAATTATAAGGGATAAAATATCCAACAATAAAATCTTATCACATGCTTAGCCACTTTTTCAATATTTAGTGAATGAAACCAAATATATACATTGATACAGCTAGGACATGCTGCAACTGTAAAATAATTACAAGTCATGCATATAATCCTTAAAAGAGGGAAACACACACTTTGTCCAGATGGAAGGTACCAAAATTAGACTTTATCCATTACAACATATGATTAAACTAACCACATCTAACCATGAGCCACCGAAACTAGACACCACGACCCAACAAAAGCCAATGAAATGAGACTTCACTATCGGTAAGTCCCCACGGGACATAAACCCATAAGGTAACCCCATGACCGTCGGGCACCTCATTACTTGATGGGGGTGAAACCAATCTCATACCAGGCGTCACTACCAACCAACAACAATGTAAATGTAACCACAAACAGGAAGATCATGCTTTCACAGGTTGGTTATCAAAAACAACATATTATCTTCTACAATTAACCAGGCATACTTAAGTGCAGTCTCATGTATACATATGGGTAAATAGGTAATTATTATCCAACAACAATTTTCCACAATCACCAGAATCCAACGCATGCTTTTCTCAAACAATAGAGTAACAGAGTAATAAAGTAAACATTCACCGTTACCCATGTAAGTAGACATACTAACCAAGTTGCACAATCTCATCCAACAATTTATTTTACCAGTGCACCACATGCAATTTAAGACAGAAGTAGTTACCTTTTATCTTTTTGAAACCCCCCACACACATGATTAGTAACTTAATAAGCGCCACAATTCACTGATTGTTTTTGAGATTGAATAATTCTTAGATCTTATTGAAATATGATCAAAAAGATTACAATATATAAAGGCTAATGAGAAGCCAAATTGGAAATTACAATTAAGCAAATTAAGGTACATAAATGTAAGGGAATCTGATTAATCCTAAATAGGAAATAATAATCATAATCGTAAATGGGAAATAGTCATCCCCAATCAGATATGATTCTAATTCTAAGACTTCCCCTCAAGCTGGAGAATAGATGTCTATCATTCCCAGCTTTCTTCAAAGCCCTTCAAACTTGACTGTAGCAAGTGCTTTTACCATCATATCTGCAATTTGTTTAGTTGATCAGATATATGACAATCTCATGGTGCCATCTTCAATCTTCTCCTTGATGAAGTGTTTATCGATCTCAACTTGTTTAATTCGATCATGATACACTGAATTCTCGATCATCTAAATGATGGCCTTGTTATCACACCATAGCTGCAATGATCCCTCAAATAGGATTCTTAACTCGCTCAACAATTTGATGATCTATATTCCCTCACATACCCCAAGTGCTACAGCTCTCAATTTAGCTTCAGCACTACTTTTTGATACAACAGTATGTTTCTTGCTCCTCCGTGTAACTAAATTTCCCTATAGATAAGTGCAATAACCTGTTGAAGACCTTTTGTCTTCTAGGTCTCTTGCACGACTAGCATCAATGTAAATTTCCATATTCCTAGCTGTACCTTTCTTGAAGAAGATACCTCGACCTGGATTTAGTTTTAGGTAGCTTAGGATTCTAGTCACTGCCTTCATATGTTCCTCTTGTGTTTGGTGCATAAATTTACTTACTATTCCAACTGCATAACTGATATCAGGACGAGTGTAAGTTAAGTATATCAGCTTTCCCACAAGTCTTCTGTATCTCTCCGCATTAACAGGAACACCATCCTCTTTGATTTCTAGGTTACATGATTCATCCATCGGTGTCTCCTTCGGCTTTGCACCTAGCATTCCTATATCATGTAATAGACTAAAGTGTACTTGTGCTGGGACACATTGATACCTTTCTTGGATCTTGCTATCTCCATGACAAGGAAGTATCTCATATGTCCGGTGCCTTTCACTTGGAACTCCTTTGCTAGAACCCTTTTCAGTTGAGCTATAGAACCTTCATCATTTCCTGTGATAACAATGTCATCAATATAAACAATTAGGATCGTCACTTTGTCACAATTATGTTTAGTGAACAAGGTGTGATCTGCTTGACCCTGGATGTATCCCATCTTCTTCACTGCTTTGGTGAACCTATCAAACCAAGCTCTTGGGGACTGCTTCAAACCCTATAATGACTTATTTAGTCTACACATAGTGTTGTTGGGAGCTTTGACACCATATGGAACCACCATGTACACCTCTTCTTCTAAGTATCCATTCAAGTATACATTTTTGACATCTAATTGATGTAAGGACCAATCCAAGTTGGCTGCAATTGAGAGTAATATATTGATTGTGCTGAATTTGGCAACCAGAGCAAATGTCTCCTAGTAATCAACTCTGCATGTCTGAGTGTACCCTTTCACAACCAATCTAGCCTTGTATCTTTTAATGCTTCCATCGGGATTGAACTTAGGGTTGAATATCCACTTCCATCCAACTGGCTTCTTACCTCTTGGAAGAGTGGTGATCTCCCATGTCTTATTCTCTTTTAGGATCATTAATTCTTCTTCTACAATTACCTTCTTGTTAGGATCAGCCATGGCTTCTTGGAAGTTATTTGGAACTTTCAGTGTTAACTACAAAACTCTGCATATTTACTGATAAGTTACCATAAGAAACAAATCTCTTAATAGGATGCTTAGTACAAGTTCTTATCCCCTTCTAAAGTGCAATAAGCTAACCCATCACTTCAGGATCTATTTCCTAGTCAGAGTCATGGTGATCTCATGGAGAGAGAAGAACTCTACAATCATCACTTGATTGCAACTCTTCCTCACATTGTTGTTCTTCATCAGCCACTCTTGCATTGATTTCCACTAAAGGTTGAGGATTAGGTTCAGTTTTATCATTATTAGGATTGGTTGGGTTTACTGGCATTTCTGGGATGCTTGGTATGACTGTGGTTGAGTCGGTTGGAATTTCAAGGATGGTGTCAAATGTAGGACTCACAATAAGCCATTCTGTATTATTCTTCTCCCCCTAAATGGGTTATTTGGGGCAGTAGGCTTCATTTTATTAGGTCTGGTTGGGTTGACTGGCATTTCTAGGATGCTTGGTATGACTGTGGTTGAGTTGGTTGGAATTTCAGGGATGGTGTCAAATGTGGGACTTACAATTAGCCATTTTTATTACTGTTCTCCCCCTAAATGGGTAATTTGGGGTAGTAGGCTTCATTTTATTAGGATTGGTTGGGTTTACTGGCATTTCTGGGATGCTTGGTATGACTATCGTTGAGTCAGTTGGAATTTCAGGGCTGGTGTCAAATGTGAGACTCACAATTAGCCATTCTGTATTATTGTTCTCCCCCTGAATGGGTAATTTGGGGTAGTAGGCTTCATTTTCATAAAACACTGTGCTCTTTGAAACTATGGTTTTTCGTGTTGTTGGGCAATAGCATTTGTATCCCTTTTGACTTGGGGAACACCCAACAAATATACATTTGTCTACTCTAGGACCTAGTTTGCCCTCAGCATGCTTGTGAACAAAGACAACACACCCAAAAATATTTTGAAGTAGGGAATGGATGAGAGGAAAGGTGGGATATGTTTCAAGAAGTGGAGAAATTAAGGACTTTGGATGGCATACGATTGATAAGATAGGTAGCAGTTAGGATGGCATCACCCCAAAATATGTTAGGGACATTTTGTTCCATCATGAGGGCTCTAGTTACTTCTAGAAGATGCCTATTCTTCCTTTCAGCCATTCCATATTTTTGAGGGGGTATAAATAAGAGGTTTGGTGTTGGATACATTGTTGGGCGAAAAATTATTTGAGGGAGACAGAGGTATGAAATTTATTTTTTTACAAAGGAGTAGAAATTTTCAAATGTTTGACCTACTTCAGATTTTTCTTTCATTAGGTAAACCCAAGTTGATCTAGTGTGATCATCAATAAAAGTTACCAACCAGTTGGCATTGTTTTATGTTTTGTTTTGAGCAGGGCCCCAAATGTCACTATTGATTATTGTAAATGGTGTGGTAGGTTTATAGGATTACTTAGGGTAGGAGGATTGTTTGTGTTTTGCAAATTGGCAAGTTTCACAAGAAAACGGTATTGAATTCTTATTGAATAAATTTGGAAATACATGCTTTCGTATAATCAAAACTAGGATGGCATATCCTATGATGCCACAAAAGAACATCTTCATTATTGGAATTTGAACTAATCGACGCCCTTTTTGCTTCTCGATTCTTCAAGTGCAAGCCTTCAAGATAGTAAAGTCCATCACATTCCTTAGAACTCCTAATCATCCTCCTCGAGCTTAAATCCTAAAAAATAATACACCCAATATCATAAAAAATCACTCGACATTTCTTGCCTTTAACTAATTTGCTTATAGATATCAAATTACAGGTAAGAGCAGGAACAAAAAGAACATTGGGGATTTCTAAATATTCTATCAACATAATAGAACTGATTCTTGCAACATCTGTAAATACTTCATTTGCTACTTTAATTCTAAGATTTTCATGGCATAATTTAAAAGTTTTGAATAAACCTTTATTTCTAGTAATGTGATCTGTAGCTCCAGAGACAATCCAGGTATCATCATCAGTCATCACAGCATTAAGGGCTATTATCAAATTACCTGATTGAATAAGGTTCACATCGGGGATAGTTGTGACCTATTCTATTTTTCAAGAATTTTTGGTAGCATATGCATTTCCTCCTTGCTCAAATGATTATCATCTTTCTGTTCAACTTCAGTGAAATAACTCTTCCCTTCTTGCTGAAATTTTGACCTTATGTTGGGTGGTTTGCCATGCAGCTTCCTACAGTCATCTCTGGTGTGACCCCTCTTATTGTGATGTTTGCACCACTTGTTGCTTATCCTTTCTTTTTTCTTTGAGGATGCACCTTTGATGGTTAAAGCAGATCCCTCTATTGGAGCTTGACTGCTCTGAGTTAGCTACTTTCTGCTCTCCTCAAATTGTACTAGATTAAAGACTTCAAACATGGATGGAACTAGTTTCAAACCCATGACTCTGCCTCGCACCTTATCATATGCATTAGTGAGTCCCAAAAGAAATAAATGCATTCTTCCCTGCTCAATCAGTTGCTTATAATACTGTGCATCTCAACATACTTCCATGGATGAACTTCGAATAGATCCAATTGCTGCCAAATTCATTTTGAGGCACTGTAGTATTGGGCCACCATCATATCTCCTTGTTTCAAATCTCGAAGTTGCCTCTTGAGTTGAATCAAAGCTGTAGTATTATTCAAAGAAGCGTAGGTGAACTTGGAAGCATCCCAAGGAGATAAACTTCACTAATTTCATCAGTCATTTAATTAGATAACCAAGTCATTACCTGATTATTCTCAGCAAACCATGTGTCAAATTGAGGATCATCATGAGCAGGTTGAAGAGCATCTCCATTGATGTATTTCTCCTTCCTTCTACCCTGAATATATCTCAAGACTCTTTGAGACCATTGAAGATAGTTGCTGCCATTAACCTTGTGGCTAATAATCATCACTTGAGAGTCTGAAACGAATTCAGGTACTGTTTTAGGTTTCTTTCCCATAAGAGCTTTTTTAGATCTGCTCCTGAATTGCTGGATTTTTGAGAATATGATCCCAAAAAAAGAGGAACTTACGACGACTCCATGGATTTGGCCTGAAATTTTTTTTCTGGGGATAATAAGTGACGGTGAGTAGGTTCACATGCCTAGACAGAGGTGTAGATATGGGTCGTGGGCTTCACATGCTACCAGAAAATGATGCCAGAGATAAGGAATGGCCGATCAGACGGTGCTGGTCAAATTTGTGGATGCGGTGTCACACCACTCGCCCTCCTAAGGTCGGATCTGAAGAAGGCCGACCACTCTCTTTCTTTCTTTCCATCATGCTTCAAAAGCACTCTCTCTCATGTTTTTAGACCTTACCATGAGTGTTTTTGAGACTGAATAATTCACAGATCTTATTGAAATATGATAAAAAAATTTACAATATATAGAGGCTAATGAGAAACCAAATTGGAAATTACAATCAAGCAAATTAAGAAACATAAATGTAAAGGAATCTAATTAATCCTAAACAGGAAATGATCATCCCTAATCAAATATGATTCTATTCTAACATTCACAATTTAGGTTCTAATTCTCACATTCACAATTTAGGGACTTAGTCCGTTCAAAGACACTAATGATGCTTTCGGCGGTAATTTATGATTATGTGGCTAGATTAAGTTGATTTAACCCATATCAAGCCTATTAAATCATAACATCCTCAATGCACCCATTAAATCTCAAAATCCCAAATCACAAAAACTCAAACATCCACTAAAATTCTTAGTTTCCATTTAACATAACATAATCACTTTAGCTTTTGTCACAAAAAAAAAAAAAACAACAACAACAACACCAATCCATACTACATAAATCAAACCATCACTTAAACACTAACAAAAATGGAATAGAGCAAGATTTTAATCTTACAATTATCACCTCCAACCCCAAATCATCATTAATGACCACAATACCAAGAGATAATTACAATTCACAATTAACTTCTAAACTCCTTTATGCAATCACTTTAGTTATCAAGAAATAGATCGACAATTTCCTAAGCTCATAAAGTTTCAAATTCTTCCAAGTTTCCCATTCCAATAATGAAACCTCTCTTTTATATTAACAAAACAAAGACCCAAAATCCAAATCAAAACCACCAACTCAAATAATACTTTTACAATGATTTAGAAAGGCTCTTTCCTCAATTCATCTTAGTGTTCAAACATCATTGATAAAAACTAAAAATTTTCTTCACTTTACATCAAAACAAAGGTTTCAAACTGGCACTCATAGTTAAAAATCACAATCAATCATTAAGATCCGAATTTCTTAGATGTAATCGCCTCACACACCAAAATGTATATGCAAAGCCCCTTTGATAAGCTCTTAAAATATACATTTTAAACTCCAAAATGCAACATGTATCATATCAAGCCACTTAAATCACACTACCCATTCATGTCATCTTTAACGTCTCCAATCTTTACCTCTAACATTAAATCCCCAGTTCCTTTACTGTAAAGAACTCCCAACACCCATTCTCACCAATCAAATTCAATATCAATTCATTTCTACATATTAAAATAGAACATATACCACACTTTATTTAGGCATTTCGATTTTTACTCCCAGTGAATCAGTACTAACCATAATTGCTACATGAATCAAAACCAATTTATATTCATTACAATTCATCTGTCTCCATTAACATTAAGGTCATATTACTAACACAATTACTAGGACAAAATTTACGTTTATGCTTCAGATCCCCAAACATAAGGCAATTTACACATAAAGCAGCAATTATCGCAACCAATTTCAAACTCACTAGAATTGCTTTCAATGGAAATGATGAAATATAGTTCAAGGGAATTCAATTTTTCAGACTGTCATGCATGACTGAGAAACAAAAGCTTATCAGAAACTCAAACAGGGATGAGCTCACCAATTAGACCTTCCTACTATGGCCACCAAAGAATCAGTTCAAATTTAACAGAAAAATCATTCCATAAACAATTAATTAGCCTTTTAGCTTCAATCTTCACCATCAATATGATTAAATCATTCATGGCAGTAATTTAGCAATATCAAACTCAGCTCCACACAAATGGGCAAATTAACAAGAACTAGGAAAGAAAATTAGAATCATAGAAATCAGTGAGCATAGCACTAATTGAACTAGAGCTTTAATAGTGAAATCAATCAATTTCCACAATGATTAACATTAAATTACTTTAGTTTATCTAGATGAAAACTCTCATAATTTCATATCAAATTATTCCACTTAGATTAAACCCAAAATAAACAAAAATCAGAGGGAGAGAAAACGGAAGAATCTTACCAAGATTTTCGGCGATAAAGCTCTTAAGTTTGGGAGCAAACCCCCTTCTGATGCTTTGGTTCCCAGAAGATAGAAGGAAGAGGGAAGAATGGATAAAGAATAAGAAGAAAGGGTTAGGGGATAGGCAGAAAGTACAGGGAAACACGTCTGGTGCTGGCAGTGAAGCTTCCCAACTACCATCTTCCTCTCTCTCATGCTTTCTACATGGCGTGAAGAGGAAGAGGGAACGATGGTGTAGACCGAGGAATGAGGGATCAGAAATGAGAAGGAGAAGGAAAGGAAACCCCCTCACTTCTCGTGCTTGCTCGGGGCTAAGAAGAATGGTGATCTGGGTGAGAGAAAAGTGATGGTGATGAAGAAGTTGACGTTGAAGCACAAAGAAGAAGAATGATAATATTCATGATGGTGGCTGCGGGAAATGAAACAATTAGGGTTTCAAGGGCAAAATAACCAAACTGCCCTCCAACCTAACGCTCAATTTATCTTCTTATCAAGGGCAAACATGCCATTTACATGAATAAACTTTATATTTTTAATTTCATATTCCTAAGAATAATATTCTTTTAATTATTTCCAAGTTAGATAGATTCTCTGTCAAATAGGATTTTTAGAAAATTTTATTTTAGCCTCCAAACATTTTTTATAAAATCCTCAATTTAAAATAAATGCCTTACTGTCTTTCTTTAATGGGGAAAAGACAAAAAAGTACCTTTGAATATGTTAAAGGACAAATCAGTCCCCAAAATTTTGAAAATCCCATGTTAGGTACTAGGGATCAATTTAGGATTTGCATATATTGTAAAAGACAAATTTGCCCCCTCCTCACACACCCTATCCTCTCACACAAACCCAACCCTCCCTCTCAGGTTCTCACAGACCCAACCCTCTCACAATGGAAGAAACCATACCCTCTTGTTTGAAATCATCAGCCTCACCTCGGCGGAATCCCTTTTAGCACACAAAATCAACATCTTCAACAGCTTCTAGAGTCGTTGGATAAAGCCTGATGCGATATCCCAAGCTTTGGCTCCACGTGCTACAAGGAACATCAAAAGTAATGCAAAAGCCAATCAGCCGTAAACAAAAAAAGAAAGAACCTCAGCCTTTTGAGCGAGTTTAGAAGCGCCAGAAAGCAGAGTATTAAGCTCCTGCAAAGCCGATGATTGAGGGAGCATTAGTGCAAGTGATAAGTTGGTCTTATGGGAATGTCTCTAAAAGAGACGCACTATTATTTTCTCGTACAGTAAGTTCCTATTGTAACTGATGACCAGTTATCTCATGTTCTCAAATTTATTATTTTTTGAAAGCCACAATGTACTGATACCTTATCAGCAATTCCTTTTTATATACATTTTATTATTCAATACCTAAATTGGTTGCATGCTTGTTACCTCTATGAAGACTTATCACTCATATTGTTGCTGCACAAACATAAGTTTTACAAAGAAATATGTTAAATCGATAAAATTTATTGGGATTAGGATGTAACTGAGAAGATAACCAAATTGTAGTATTCTATTTTTAAATCAACATGTTGGGAGTGTGGATGAAATTTTGGATTTGCTAAGATTGGTTTTTCTTAGTTTTTTGGTGAAACTGGATTGAAGCCTTGCACCAAAGTTAAGTTGGTGACTAAATGTGATTTAGCATAAATTGTTTTTGGCCAAAGTAAGCTTAAATCACATCCCCTCTTTCCGTACACACAACTATTAAGCAATATATTTTGCTGTCCTTTTTCTGTGTGGACCCTACACATGCATATCTTATTTTCTATTGTTTATGCAAATTTCTAGAATGTTATTTATGATTTTGAGTGGGAGTGGTGCTAGGGGAGTAGGACTATATAATTGAGCATAAACTATGCGTTTTTTGTTCAGTCAAGAGTAGAAATCATTGTTTACTTTTTTTTTTACATTTGAAAATTTTCTTTAAACATGTTTTAGCATCCTTGTGGGTTTAATCAAATTTTTTTTGGGATTTCTTCATTGGAAATATTTCCTTGCGCCTCTCCCTCCCTCCCTGTGCCTATCTTGGAGAGATTTCTTCATAGTTTACATTTGTGTTTATTGTATATTCCTTTATTTTCTTATTTTCTTCATTAGCTTATATATTATTGTTGGTGCTAATCACAATAAAAAACCAGGTTATGAAATTTGGGAATGAGGTCCAAATCCACTTAATAGCTGCTGAGGTTAGCGGGGCATTTGTAGCTACTCTGCCTGAAGCTTAGATTGATCTCTTCAATTCTCTAATTGATGGCTGTAAAGAAGCAGCTGGACTAGGAAGTATGGACCCAAAGGTTTGTATAGCACTAAATGTTTTTACAAGCATGTGTGCAATTGGTTTATGTGTTGTTATTATTTTCATGCATGGCATGTATAATTGCATCCAGGGACCTCTTTTGGATTTTTTTGGTATCCCAGTGAAGGCAAATTACCTGCTTAACCGTGTTCAAGAACTACAACTCTTGGCAAAGCGCATTAATAGATATGAAGATCTCATTGCATAGTTTCATGTTTTAATATATCTTAAACCTTCAAACTGGCTAAAGGTTGTGGATGAAATCAAAGTAGGTGTTATCCATTATGGTTTGTATTTATGCATTTTTAGGAGGTTGTTGATTTCTACTCTTGCTGATGATAGTTTACTTTTGATAGTTGATGATGCAAGCGGAGTGTTCAAATAAAGCGGTGAGTGGGGAAGAAATACTGTAAAAAAAGCAAAGAAAGCAAGGCAAGAGAGAAAGCTGAGAAACTAACACATTTTGAGACATTTTTTGATGAGCTTGATTATAGATGGACTGCACTTGATGTTTTCTCTAGGACTTGCATATATAGTTATTGTGAAATTAACATTTTTTGACAATTTCACAAAGTTGTAATCGTTCCACTTTTGTTTGATTGGACAATTGTATGGTTCATGTAGTTCCCTTTTGGTATGTTGTATGAAAGTTTGAACAAAGTTCTCTTTTGTTTAATTGGAAAATTTGTATTGGATGGAGTATGATTTGTTACTTATAATTTACAAGGTCCGAGTAGCGATTAACAACTTACAAGCATTAACAGCTTCTTCGTAGATATTAACAACTTCTTCATAGACATTAACAATATTTTCATAGGGATTAACAACTTTCATATTTGTTTTTCACAATGTGAATATGAGGTAGAAACACATTACTGTCAACACTAACAACTTCTTCGTAGACATTAACAACTTCATCATAGATATTAACAATATGGGTGTAGTGATTAACAACTTTGACGCTTGTTGTTACGAATGTCCAAGTGAAATTAAACTTCATTTTTAATAACACACTAAAGTTGCAACATTAAACCACATTCTTCATTGACATAGATTTTTTTTATATATTCAATAAGCATTAACGACTTTGATGTTTTTTTACATATTCAATAAGCATTAACAACTCTGAACCGTTCCTAATATGCCTTGGGATTCAAATGTAAAATATTATTTTTACCGAGGATTGCACTATAGTGATGCAATCCTGGATCGTCTCTCAAGGAGTCTAATGAACTATCCTAGGTAAACTAAATGCAATTAAAGCTATAAAAAGACTGGGGGTTAAGAGAAGGTATTTTTGGTATTTTTCATAAAAAGAATATAAAGCTTATTTTTGGTATTTTTAGGATAAATATAGATAGATGATGGAATGGGATGATGGGATGCTCTCTTGTCTAGGGATGACATGTGACAAACTATCGACTCACACTTCTAGGGAGGATCTAATCCAAGCTCTAATATAAAATCTAAGGCAATCGCTCTTAGTCCAGTTACCTAATTAACTAATTAACGTGGCGCATCGCTCATTCAATTAATTAATCAAATAAATGTTAATTCCCAACTCGGTAGTGAAGAATCATGATAAACATACAAAGAGACTCTCGTTAGAAGTAAATCGAACCATCTAACGTTGGACCTAGTGTCTAAACACACATACAATTGCACATGTATTCAACATATTCTAGAAATCCAAAGGAGATATAAATGAAGCATATCTTTCGCTTAATATCATGAAAAAGAACACTAGGTTCATACATATAAAAGGCATCGCTTGATTACATGCATGATCATTACAAATGATTAAAAGCATACTTGTTCTAAGACCAAATACATATAACAAAACACAAGGAATTGCAATACATAAATAGAACTAGACAAGAGAAACTAATAAACTCCCCTAAAGTGGATTCAATGCTTGCTTCAAGTCATCCCATCGTCCAAGAGAGCATCGGGCCGATTTAGTTCATCAAGGAGGAGGAGGAGGAATCACCCAAGAGCAGCTGCAACTCGAGCTCCATGAAGAACTGATGAAGGATTGTGGAGTGGAGGAGAGAATGGGTGGAAGAAATGAGAGAATTGATGTCTTGTATGTGTATTTTCGTCCTCTCCCCTCATAGGCACACTAGGCAACATATATAATCCAAATTAGCCTAAGATCTCCTAATCTGACTAGGATTATCAATTAGGAAAGGATTGGGGAAGACCCAATCACTCAATCTTCAAGAAAGCTTGTCAAAATAGGAAATAATGAGTGGGATAATTTATTATGAAACTTCCTAATCCATTTAGGCCTAGAATTACTTGGGAAGGTCAGCAATATTCATTAGGAAATAATTAGACATGACCCAACCACTTAAATTACAATTTGGCTTGAAATAAGAAACTTTCCAAAAACTACCGAGTCACGCATTCTCGCCGTCACCTCGCCGTAGGGCCACAGCGAGGAACCTACTTTTCTGTTTGCATTTTTCCTCTACTCGCCATCGTCCCGCCGTGGCAAACCCACGGCGAGGCAATTCCTCTATTTTATTGTTGTTTTCAATTTGGTCCTCTTACTTTGCACCTATAATAGGCAATTAAAGCAATTGTGAAGTATATCAAGTCGATAAATATATAATGCAGGAGTTAAATGCCTAAAATACCCAAATTATGATCTTTATGCAACTAACTCAATAATATTGGACCTAAGTGTAAAAGTGCTTAATTCCCAATATATTTGCCTATAATAAGTGCTAAATTCCTTACAATTAGTGGACAAAAACACATAATAATCAAGTGCAATCACTACTCTTGCTAAACAAGTTCATCATGCCATATCTTTTAATCATGTCCTTTAGAATACTACAAAGTCTGACATGATTTCTCCTTCAACTTCAATTGCATCCATTTCCCTTAGCCTTTCTATAGGACTATATGATTGGAACATTGTCTGCTGCAAATTTGAGGATTAGTTAGGAATAAGATGCAAGATGGCAGTTCTTTTAGGTGCTTAACTGATTCAAGCATTTATACGGAAGAAGGATAAGAGTAAAGCATCTTGCTTTTAGCTAAGATGTTTAAGAACAAGTCTTCAATGGTTCCATTTTAGCAAGTTCAAAATTTCTCAAATAACTTAATCTATCAGCTCGTCATGCTAGGTGTTCAATCTTCCACAAGAGGCTACAAATGACATCATATCTATGGACATTTGGATGATGTTTCGAGCATTTAAAGAAATTCAAATGTCTATAAATGGAAGGAACACTTGTCATCATTCCTTAATAATAGGTTTTTTTTTCATCTTTTCCTTATGGTATTTTAATTAGTTGTTTGTTATTTGTGAACATTTTAACTTTTAAATGATAATAGTTTTTTGAGTTAACGGTAAAAAATACACATGTGATTTTGTCAAAAGTTTGTCAGCACCAAGTGCTTTATTTTGGATCAAATAACTATAAACTTTCAAATTAGGCTCAAAAGTTACATTTACATTAAATTAGGGTAAAAAATATATAAGTGATTTTGTCAAAAGTTTGTCCAGCACCATCCACTTTTGTTTGGACCATAAATGTCAGTGTGACTTTTGAGCCTAATTTGGAAGTTCAGAGTTACTTTTGGTTCCAAAAAAAGTACTTAGTGCTAGACAAACTTTTGACAAAATCACATATGTATTTTTGACCCTTAACCATAGTTTTTATCTTAAAAATCTCAAATGTTAGATAGTAACCTCATTAATTGTAAATTATTGGCCGTCAAATATTAATAATTCTTTGCAGATTTATGAGAATTATATAAATAAAGAATTTGAAATGACAAATGAAAAGGTTGATCATGGTTTGTTTTTTGAACTGAATAATATGCCTTCCATTAATGAAAAATACTCAAGTTCAGGAATACAAAATAAGACAAGGAAAATGAGAAAAAGAACAAATACATAAGCTAGTAGTGCTAATAAAAACTGGTGATTAGCTAACACCAAACCTTTACAAGCATCGAGAAGAACACACCAGACCTCCAACTAGCTCTTGATCATCCAAAGTTAGAAGATTTGACAAAGAAAGTGACGGTTCAAAAATTCACCCGATTAGGCACACTTCCTTACAAGATTCAGCTGCTAGGTTATCAGTTGCTACATTTCCTTCCCTTGGTGTAAAACATAGCGAGAATCCAACTTGAGTTTTCAAGAGAGCGAGGATTTCATGGACAACTCCTCTACACCGCCACTCATACAAAACATATATATTATTGTCCACACATCATTTAAGCAAAAGACAATCAATCTCAAAATGCACCTTATCATAACCCAGATTAATTGCAAGCAATAATGCTCTTTTTAAGGTCAACGCTTTAATCATAAAGGCTGATATAGATTTCACCTTATGAATAATACCCCATTGAAAATGACCATAATCATTTCTGCATACATTACCAATACCAGCACGCATTTGAGAATCTTTGAATGACTCATCACTATTAACTTTAAGAAAACTTGTAGGGGTTTTTTTCCAACCATTTTGGATCATAAGCTTGCAAGATGGTATATCTCTCAGCACCAGTTTTTTACCCACATTCTGAAAATCCTCATTAGCTATTGTAGCTGAGCGAATAGTTATAGAGGAATCTGGATGCTTGAAATCAAAGATTTTGCTGCTTCCAAATTAACCGTAAGATCCACAAGTTAACGATAATTCTTTGGCAGTCAATGGAGATGAATTATCAGTAAGAGATAACCACTATCGGCAAAAATTTACCTACACTCAATAGTTCTAACCCCAAACTTACATCCAAACCAAATACATCTAGTCCATGGGCACATGAAGAAAAGGTGGTCTCTGCTTCACATATGGGACAAATCTAGGTTCTTGCTCTCTTCCTTTTAAAGAGTGCCTTATTTATTGCCACTGAGTTTAATAGGCACCGCTAGATAAAATGCCGAACCTGAGGAACTACTTTAGTGTTCCAGATTCTTTTCCAATTACTATTGCTAAGGAAGTAGATGAGGAAGGTACATCTCCACTCTCAGATTGGGATTTCCTTAAATGGTGATAACTTGCCTTTACTGAAAATTCTCAATCTTTAGTAGGGGTCTAAATGAGAGAGTCATTCATATTATTTGAAGGGATTGGAAGTTTAAGAATCTCATTCAACACCTCCTGCAAAAGATATGGTTGGATGGGTAATAAGTCCCACTTTCCATTAATGATTAAGTCTGATATGTGTCCTTAATTGACAAAATAATCATCACTATCATCAGGCTTTTGGGAGGAATCCATATGAGGCACCCACTTATCCGCCCAAATTCTTATTGAAGTACCATCACTAATATCCCATGGCAAGTCTTTTTTAATTTAATCTCTTCCAGTAATGATACTAGCCCAACACCCTGAAGCATTGTACCTCTTTTTTGCATCAATAAATTCATCTCTAGGGAAATATATGCTTTTCAAGACTTGGACCCAAAGGTCATTAGGATTATTTAAGATCCGCCATGCTGTTTTAGTAAGGAGAGAATCATTCATAGCAATAAAGTTATGAAAACTTATACCTCCACTATCTTTAGTTTCAGTCAAATATTCCCAAGATCTCTAGTGAGTTCCTCCTTCAATTTTTCCTTCCAACAAAAAATTAGCAACAAGGCTATTTAACTCTTTACATGGGGTAGATGGGGATAGCATCCACAACAGATTCGATCATGACTTCCCTTCTGGCGTATGAAAGAGTAGCTTGGTTCCACCCTTGGACATTCGATTTTACTCTATCTCTAATGTAGGCTAGAGCTTGGTGTTTTGTTTTACCCCATATACTTAGAATCCCCAAATATGTTCCTTGATCAGCAGAAGATTGGATGCCAAGAATTTGTTCAACCGTGGCATTGGCTTCAAGCGAAGTTGTTCGCACCGCAAGTGTACGGGTCGCGCCAAGTAATAAAGTGATAAGAAAGTATCGTTCCCACGAGGATTTTGTTACAAATGTGATCAAACAGAAGGCTTAGTGAGTTCAATTAAGTTGAGCTAAAGAAAATTTTGTTTGGAGAATTAACTAATAGAACAATGTTTTTGAAAATAAGATTTGATAACTACAAATGATTCTTTGACTTAAAGGATAAAATGGAGCCTATGATTATTTATCCCCCTTGTATTTCATAACCTCTAAATAACCTCCTCTCACAGATGCTTTTAATAAATATACATGTATTAGCCTAGAGTTCAAAATATACTTGTAAAAGTTCTCTCAAGTCAAGAACAAGTGTCTCATTTCATTAATTGCTCAATCTCTTGTTACAATTAATAAAACCCAATTTCCAAACTCCAACCCTAATGTGGCTATGCAAGGTTAATAAGTATATCTCTATCTTACCAACAAAACCATCCATTCATCAAGCAAATTTCAAGTTCTTGCACAATTTCACCCAAGTTCTACATTTAACCTAGCTCTCTCAAGCTTCAATCAAATGAACAAAACATCTAAATGGTGATCAAGCATATAGAAGCATTAAGCAAAGAGTAAAATAAACACATATATACCATTAATCACAAAAAGAGAGGAGTAATAAAGAGTTAATCCATACAAGGGTTAAAAATAATCCTAGATAACAAGTTTAGCTACTCATAGTCAATGAAAAACTACAAATCCAAAGAGAAAATGCATTCATAACATAAAACAAGAGAGGGAAGGAAGATGAAGAAGAAAAACCAAAGAAATTAAGCTCCAAATCTCTTCCAAAGCTTAATCCTAGCTTTCTTCTCTTCAAAAACCAAGCCCTAGCACCCCAAAATGCTCCCAAGATGCCCAGAAAGTCGAGAATGAGAGTCTCCCATCGTTTTCCCACATTTAAAACCTAATTTTCGTGTGAAAATGGAGTTGTGCGTTTTGCTGCGCGACTGAGCCGCGGCTCAGTTTTCCTTTGTCCAGAATTGAGCTGCGGATTAGCTGCGGCCAACTTTTTAAGCTGCGGCTCAGTTTGCATATGAAAAATTTGATTTCTTCTCTTACAATAAAGTGGTCTATCCATGATTTGCCATCATTTTCCTCATCTTGGATTTCCCAAATGCCTTGGCTCTAATTCTCTTTCCTAAAACACCTCTTGCACAATAATAAATTTAATGAGCTCATATTAAACAAAGAGGAAATCCCAAAATAAGCACAATTTAGCACAAATTGCAATAACAAACATCACACCAACTTTTCTATCTTTGAGTATCCAAAACATGTACAAATGCTCCAAGAATATATAAAATCCAATGGAAAATGTGCTAAAAGACATGAATTCCAAGAGGTTAACAGAAGTATTAGCTGAGAAAACAATGCTAGACTTCTATAGATTAGCTGATTGATTGATGTACGGTAGTAGAGCTTAAGAATTCTTGCCAAGTTATCACAATTAATCCTGTCTACATTCATGAAGAACAAAGCGTTATCAGCAAAAAAAACTATGTGAGAGAACCAAACAACTGTTGCTTAGCTTAATTCCTTTGATAGATTTTGCATGAATGCTCATGTGAATCATGCAGGATAACACTTCCACCATAAGGATGAACAAGTACGGTCAGAGAGGGTCTCCTTGTCTTAAGCCTCTTCCTGGAGTGATAGAGCCAATCTTGTCTCCTAAATCACAAAGATTCATCCACACTGATTTTATACATCGCATAACAAGAGAGACTCATTCATTACAAAAGACAAATCTTAGAAGTACTTGTTTTAAAAAGTCCTATTCCACTCTATCATAGGGTTTGCTCATATCCATTTTAAGTGCAAATTCATATGTAAAACCATATTTTTTTCCATCTAAGATAGTGGTATACTTCATGGGCAATAATGCTGTTATCCTGAATAAGTCTACCTGGAACAGAAGTACTTCAATTTTTGGAAATGCAACCGTCTAAGAAAGGCCTCATACGAAGAGCAAGGATTTTTGAAATGATTTTGTATAAAAAATTACAAAGTCTAATAGGTCGAAAATGTGACACATGATCAGGTTTCTCAACTTTAGGAATCATGACAACATTGGTTTCATTTATTTTAGATAAATTTGATCTACCATCAAAAAATTCAAAGACCATATCACAAACCTGTTTACCAATTTTAGACCATTCAGATTGGTAGTTTTTACTTGAAAAGCCATATGGACCAGGAGCCTTGTTACCACCCATACTGAAGACTGCTATGCGGATTTCATCAGTTGTGACTCTTTCCATCAACTTTTGATTAGTTTGCAAGTCAGTTTGAGGAACAATGAAACTCGGCGTTTCTCCTAGCTCTCTGTCTCCGGAAGAATAAAACAAATTTTGATATAATAGGGAAATATTGGAAGCAATATCATCCTGTTCTATGAACTATCTATTATCATCATCCTTGATCCGAAGAATATGTTAATCTTCCTACGTTTGATGGTTGATAGACGGAAGAATTTTGAATTACGATCACCAGCTTGGAGCCATTGGACTCTAAAACTCTGCCACCAATACTCTTCCTCACGATCAAGAGCCACCACAATGTCAGCCTGTAGTTAGTCAATCTTTTTCTTGACCTTCTCAGTGATATCATTATGTGAGATTTCAGCAAGCTCAGTAGTGAGTTTATTAATTAATTCTTACTATTTGAAAATTCCTTTATGCTCCACCTAGATAATTCATCTTGACAAGCAGTCAATCGGGTTAGGAAATCAAAAATAAATGAAAGGTCAAACACCTCCGATTTATGCCAACAGTGATTTACTACTTGAATATAGTTATGATGATAAGCCCATTTAGCCTTCAATTTAAACCCCTACTTAAGAACAATACGATTGTAACAACAACAAACCAAAAGAAGATGGTGGTAAGAGCCTATAGGATCAATATGAAACACTTCTAAGTTGAGAAAATTTTCCCTTAGAATAATATCACCAAGAGCTCAATCAATTCTTTCTTTGATTGTAGCTTGACCTTCTCTATTATTATACCATGTGTATCGATAGCCATTAGAGCCCAAATCAATAAAGCATAACTAGAAATTAAATTTTGAAAATTGGTAATCTTCCTCATAGCTCTAGGATTCCCACCGGATTTTTCTAAGATTGAGGCTATATCATTAAAGTCACCAACACACATCCAGTAGTTACTCATTGAGCTGCCAATCCTTTTCAATTCATTTCAATGAATCAATCTCTTTTTTTCCATCAAGGGGACCATACACAAATGTAATATAAGCTGGTGTGTCATAAATATTAGTAGAGATACATGTATGAATTATATTTGGTGATGAAGAAAGGATGTTTACAGTAATATCGTCTATCCACCATAGTGCTAAGCCCCCACTCAAACCAACAGGATCAACCAATTATTTATTCACAAATTTATATATGTTACAAATTTTAGAAACATATTTCTTTTTTTGTTTTATTTCCATTAGAAAAACAATTTATGGTTTATTTTTAAAGAATTCTTCAAGATTTTGAACTGTCAAGTTGATTGCACTTGATTATTACATATTTTTATCCACTAATTATAGGAAATTAACATTTATTCTAGGCTTTTAAATGGGGATTTAGGCACTTTTATACTTAGGGTCCAAGATTAGAAGTTAATTGCATTTTCATTATAATTTGAGCATATTAGGCATTTAACTCATGCATTTATTATTTTTGGACTTGAAATACTTCACATGTGCTTAAAATTTCCATTGTAGGTGCAAAGAATAAAAGTCAAAGCAAGAACAAATCAAAATAGGAAACTTCTACAAAAAAAAAAGGAAACTTCTGCAAAAAAAGGAAACTTCTGCAAAACAGGAAACTTCTATAGAAAAGGAAATTCTACAAAAAAAGAGAGGAAATTTTGCACAATCGGAAAATAGTTATTAGGAAATTGGATTGATTGATTGAGCCTAATGGATTGGCCTCTAAACTTTCCTAATTGGTAAAATCAAGAAGAATAGGAAATTTCCTATGGGATTGGTTGGCTTTGCCTAAAATATTTCCTTTTTTTAATCCTAGTAAGAATAGGCAACCCTAGGCTTGATTGATGTTAAGAAGTTTCCTAAATGATTATTCTAATCAAAACTTCCTATTTTGGCTAGATTTCTTGAGAGAAAGTGTTTGGGTCTTCCCCAAATCTTTTCTATATGTTATGGGGGGCCAAATTAGGCAACCGGAGACCATTTTGGATAGTTTTTGAGTGGTTTCTTGTGCCATAGAGAGGGGAATCCGAATTTCCATATTTATTCACCCATTCTCTATTTCATCCCATAATTCTTTCCCCAAACCTTTCCTATTTGTTAATCCTAGTAAGAATAGGACATCCTAGGCCAATTTGGAAGGTTTTAAGTTGCCTCTTGCTCTATATAAGGAAGACCAACGAAATTTATCTCATCATATCTCATATTTTCATCCTCCTCTCCTCTCCTCTCCACCTTGCACGAAAATCACGTTCCACTACACTCTCATGGCTTCCAATTCCAAAATCCAGTCTATGTTGATCGAGAGCATGAGTGGCTACGCACTTTTGTGGGGATTTTGATGGAGGAAGGCAACCGGAGCTTCAACGTTTTTAATGGGGAGTTATTAGTTTCTTTTATTGTCTAATCTCATCTATGTATTTTGTAATAAGGCAGGAATACACAAGAGGGGGGTGAATTGTGCTTTTAAAATTTGACTTAAATGACAACACAATTTATATTGGTTCAGCCCAAACTTGGCCTACGTCCAGTTCTCCAACCATCAGTTGGGTTCCACTAATACTTCAAGATTAACTCAGGCTCTTGACAGCCTTTACAAGTGACAGCAAGAAGCTTCTCTCTTTACTGATCACTCCCCCTTACAACTTGTAAGATTACACCCTACTCTTAAGATCCCACTATCTTAAGAGTAATCCTCACTTGATAATAAATGTAGAAGAATAGTTCACTCTTTTGAACAAATTATGTTACACACTGAAGAATATAATCAATAAGCTTTGACAAGTGTTAAGAGTATTGAATGCAGTAGATACAGATAATCAATATGGCGATCAATGTCCTCAACAACCTTCTTCACAGGGCTTTTATAGTTTCTTCTGAAGATTTGCCCGTTGAGAAGTTATAGCCGTTGTATGACTGGAGAGTTGGTTAAAGGTATGGAGGGTTGAGGTTGTATTCTGAGATGCATTAACTCCATTGTACTTGGCTTGTTTCTGCTTATCTCTCTTTGTCTATCACTGGAAGAAGTAGGTGAGTTCCAACGGCTCTATTGATCAGATAGCATGTTAACATTAACTTCCATAAGTAGGTCTGAGCAATCCTGTACTTGAAAAGCTTAAAATAGACTTAGCCATTGGTTTTGAATAATTTCTTCCGCCACTTCAATTACAGCCTCTAATCGATCACAGGAAATGGATTCTGATCGATCACATATCGATTATGTATAGATTACATCTGCATCACTGAATATCAAGTTAGAAAATCATTCGCCTAATCGATTATAAGGGAAGCCTGATCGATTAGGCATATTTAATCGATTACAATTCAAATTACATAATTCTTATGATCGATTACACAATATCCTCTAATCGATTATAGTTCTTGTCTTGATCAATTATAGCTCTCTAATCGATTAGGCTTGTTTTTCTTAATCGATTATTGCTTTCTGATCGATTATGCTAACATCTCTTAATCGATTATGTGTCTCTAATCGATTAGGCTAAAATCTCTTAATCGATTATATGTCTCTAATAGATTGGGCTAATTCCTCTAATCGATTACAGGGGCCTCTAATCGATTAGAAGGCCATATTCTTATCTTCTTGATCTATCTCTAATCGATTGGCTCTCTTTGTAATCTATCCCTGATCGATTAGGCATCACTTAAAATTTCTTATCAGATTTTCTCTAAGTTATTTTCTGATCCTTTATCGAACCTATCTTCATGCCTAAGTTATGTTTAGTTATCATCAAAATATATTATTCTAACATATTTCAATTCCATGTGTTTTGGTATATGTATATGTTTTTGGAACAAGTTGTCTTTGAATTTCTATTAGTCATGCATGTAATCAAGCGATGTTCTTTTATGTGTATGAACCTAGTGTCGTTTTTATGATATCATGCAATAGATTTGCTTCACTTATATCTCCTTTGGATTTCTAGTATATGTTGAATGCATGTGCGATTTTACGTGTGTTTAGACACTAGGTCCAACGTTAGATGGTTTGATTTACTTCTAACTCTTTACGCGCTTATCATAAGTCTTCACTACCAAGTTGGAATTTAACAATTTCCTATTTGATTAATTAAATGAGCGATGCGCCACGTTAATTAATTAATTAGGTTAATTGGACTAAGAGCGATTGCCTTAGGTTTTACATTAGAACTTGGTTTAGAACTCCCATATCATTTAAAAGCTAGGAAGGTTGTCCAATTCATCAAGAGACCTACATTCATCTCATAATTTTTCTTAAATCCATTTTAATTGCTTTCTCATAAATCAAAAATACCAAAAAGAATTTAGTTTAGTTTCATTAACCAAAATCACAAACCCCGAATTTTTATAGCTTTTCTTGCATTTAGTTAGCTTAGGTTAGTTCATCAGGCTCCTTGAGAGACGATCTGGGAAAGCACCACTAGTGCAATCCTTGGTTAATTAAATTTTGCATTTGAACCCCAAGGCGTATTAGGAAAGGTCCAAATCACAAGTGAAACCCCAAACCTTGACAGTTCCAAGATACGATATTCATTGTGAATCAGTGGTTGGTCCCATCCAACCATTGGTGTTATGTGCGGAGAAGAAGAATTAGAGTTAGGATTACCTCTGTTGAAGACAAACCACTCTTGAGGAAAATCAATCTTGTATAATTCATGATTAGTCGAAGTTGCAACATCTTCAGGGAGGGAGGAAGCTGACCGAATATGTTGCTTAAGCATCCTGATTGATCTCCTTGGATTGGGCTCACAAACTTGTTTCTTTTTTCTATCAGCAATAAGGGGGATACTTCCTCAAACACCAATCACTTTTTCCTCTCAGGTTAGGGGGATTTACATCATCACAGCCTTGCCTCTTAAGATTAACACTTTGAAGATTTTGTGTTACCTTAGAGATTGGTGAAAATGTGCCATAAGGAATAATTGCTTTCAAATTTTCTATAGGTCGGTCTCAAGGATGCGGATTCTGGTTGAAGGATAGCTTATGGGCTTTGAAGGAATGTTGATTTCACTTCATTATTACATGTTTTATTCACTAATTATAGGAAATTAGAATTTTTTCTAAGCCATTAAATGGGGATTTAATCACTTCTATACTTATGATCCAAGATTAGAGAGTTAATTGCATTTTCATTATAATTTGAGCATATTAGGCATTTAACTCATGTATTTATCGTTTCTGCACTTGAAATACTTCACAGGTGCTTAAAATTTCCATTGTATGTGTAAAGATAAAGGTCTAAGCAAGGACAAAGCAAAATAGGAAACTTCTGCAAAAAAGGAAACTTTTGCAAAATAGGAAATTACTTATTAGGAAATTGAATTGATTGATTGAGCCTAATGGATTGGCCTCTAAATTTTCCTAATTGGTAAAATCAACAAAAATAGGAAATTTCCTATTGGATTGGTTTATTGGGTTTGGCTAAAATATTTCCTTTTTGTTATTTCTACAAGAATAGGCAACCCTAGGCTTGATTGAAATTAAGAAGTTTCCTAATTGATTATTCTAATCACAAATTCCGATTTTGGCTATATTTATTGAGAGAAAGTGCTTGGGTCTTCCCCAAATATTTCCTATATGTTATGGGCTACCAAATTAGGTAACCGAAAGCCGTTTTGGATATTTTTAAGTGGTTTCTTGTGCCATGGAGAGGGGAATATGAATTCGCACATTTATTCACCCCTTCTCTCTTTCATCCCACAATTCTTTAGTCTATACAAACTCTCCAAGAATTTTGGACTCTAATGGGGATAAGTTCATCATTGTCACTCCAGACAACGGTGATACCACTCTTCTTCGGCACTACTTGTACCGGTGACACCCACTCACTATCAGAAATAAGATAGATAATCCCAGTACTCAAGAGCTTGGCAACCTCTTTTCTCACCACATCAAGAATGAGAGGATTCAGTCTCCTCTGTGGTTGCTGAATGGGCTTAGAAACCTCCTCTAAGAGGATCCTATAAGTACAAAATGAGGGATTGATCCCTGGAATGTCAGCCAATGACCACCTAATTGCACCCCTATAATGCCTAAGAAGAGAAACTAGTCTACTCTCCTCAACATCAGACAAAGAACTTGAAATAATTATAGGCAATTTATCAGAATTAGAAAGAAACACATATTTCAAGTTAGGAGGTAAGGGTTTAAGATCCACAATTGGGGGTTCTACCACATACCGTACAACTCCTGATGTTCAAGAGAAGCAAGTGGTAGAATGGTGTCATCATAAGGATGGGAAGGAGATATAGGTGCATCCACGTATGCGATAACTTCTCCACTTCCCATAGGTGAGCAAGTATCCACCATAGATAAAGCTACCGGTGTAGCTTGTATAACAGTGTTTAGGTGATCAGTAGGGCCTACATCATAATCAAAAGAAACTTTCCCAAGACCATTTGGTGAGGCATGGGCAGACGTAATATCATAAGAGCAAGTAGAAGCATCAAAATCATGGGAGGTGGAAAGCCAACTCTCAATCTCAATGCAAGCAAGACATGGCACATCATCAACGCAATCACAAAAGAAAGAAGTATCGGAAGGGGAAATGACAGGTGATGGATCAACATGCTCAAATGAATCAACAAACATAGCATCACATAGCTCATCAATATCATCATCCACACAAGAAATTGCACTAATGCCTAGGTAAGTACAATCATTACTAGCATTGCGCGTGGTCTCCAAAAACAGAAATTTGACCTCTTGGTCACCAACACCCATAGTGATTGTACCTTGCTTCATATCAATGATGGTTTCGGCCATTCTAAGAAAGGGTCGGCCTAAAATCAATGTACTATCACTAGGGTTGTCACTAGTCATGTCAAGGATATAGAAATCGACTGGAAACACGAGGCCTTTCACTTGCACCAGAATATCTTCTAAAATACCCTTAGGAGACCTAATTGTTCGGTTCGCAAGTTGGAGAATTACACTTGTATCCCGAATAGATTGGGTACCCAACGACTCAAAAATAGAGGTAGGTATGACATTTATAGCAGCACCAAGATCTAATAAAGCATTTGAAATGGTGGCCTTGCCTATGATACAAGGAATAGTGTAAGAACCAGGGTCTTTACATTTCAAAGGTAATTGTGGTTTAAACAAAGCACTAACATTAGACCCCAGTTGGATTCTTTCACTATGCTTGTATTTCCTCTTGTTGATGCACAAATCTTTCAAAAATTTTGCAGACTTGGGAATTTTCTTTATCAAATCAAGAAGAGGCAAATTTACTTCAACTTTGCTAAACATATCAAACATTTCTTTGTCACATTTATCATCCACAACACTTTTACTAGCTAAATAGGAATGAGGAAAAGAAAGACACTACTACAGAAATTGCCTATAGTGGCGCTTATAAGCGCCGCAATAGCTTATGCCGCGATAGGCTATTAAGCTTAACGTGGTGCTTTCTAAGCGCCGAAATAGGCATACCTATAGCGGTGCTTATTTCATTAAAAGTGACGCTATAGGTATACCTAAAGCAGCGTTTATTTTGTTAGAAGCGCCGCTTTAGGCTAGTTAAAATTTATATTTTTTTAAAATGTAACTGGCATAAAGCAGCACATATAACAAAATAAGCAATGCTTTAAGTATACCTATAGCGACACTTTTAACGAAATAAGTGTTATAATCTTAAGTTTTGATTAAGACTGACCCTATATATAACATAAGTAAATAAACGCAAGTTACCTTTGAATTAAAAAAGTAGAATCTGATAGGTAACAGAGTTCTATTGCTAGAGCTAAAAACTATCACTATTGAAAGGATCAACTATAACAGATGGAAACTTAGCAGAACACTAAGAATAAATATCTCTATCGCTAAGTGTATCTCTATAGCTAATAGATAGCAAATGAAGACTTAGTAATAACAAAGTTAATATCTATCGCTAAGTCATTCACTATCGCTAAGAAAGACCCTATCGCTAGAAGTTCATTGATACCATTGATAAATGAAAGAAAGAACAACTAGCAGAAATATAAACCAAGTCCTTGAGCTAATAAACTCAGCCAGCGATAATAGGTTGAGCTATCGATAACAGAATACCTCAGATAATAAACATTCTGATAGCTAGTGCCTGAGCAAATGAGTTAACTAGCGATAACATAGTTGCTAGTGCTAACAGTTTTATCTATCGATAGTAGGATACCTGAAATACCTGAAATTAATAATCCTCTCAATATCCTTAAAGCCAATAAGCAATCAAGTGACTAGCGATAATGGGATTAGCTATCGATAGAAGAATGTTTGCTGATATGATATAGCTAGTACGCTGAACAATTGAACCAAGAAAACATGCTAGCCTTAATATCTATCATTAAGAGTACACTCTGATAACTTAGACAATCTTAGCTGATATATATTGTCTCTATCTCATTGAGCTAATAGACAAAGCTTGCGATAGCATCTGCTGTGCATTATATAGTTACTTGTTTAGCTAACAGCTCAAGTGCAGGATTTACACTATGTAGTTAGCGATAGCAAAACGTGCTAGTGCTACTGAAAAAGCTGCTATGCAGGTACAGTTTGTACGGATGCTCAGAACGCTAAGTCTATCTCTCTCTTAGCTCACCCTACATAAGAGTAGTTGAAGCTATAGTAGAAAGTTATGCCCGATGAAGAAACTGCATTTAATGCCAACGGCTATGAGCTCCCAACGACTAAATTCAAACGGCTTCTTGAAGTTGAGAGCTAGGGCAAAATCAGAGAAGAGATATAAATACAGAACTCGAGCATTTATGAAAAAGAGACGAAAAACGAGAATATTCACAAACTCATTCATTGCTCTCTGTTTTCTGTATTTATTGTTTTAGAGATTTTTATTTGTACTTAAGTGTTTATCAAAATCAGTTCATTAAGTGAACGTATTTATTGAAATCCTCTACTGTTTGAGGTTGTTCTGAAAGCTTGGTGCTTTAGAACAGGGATATTTCCTTACAGGTAGTAAGGGGGAGTGTTTAGAGGGATTCTAAAACTCTGTAAAGGTTGACAGGTGAACCTGTGCTCGTAAAACCTGTGATTAGTGGAACCCAACAAGGTGTTGGAGAACTGGACGTAGGCAGTGTTGGCCGAACCAGTATAAAGAGTTTTGTGTTGCTTTTATTCGTTATTCATCCTAAATTTTTGAAGCACAATTCACCCCCCTCTTGTGCGATTGCCACTTTCAATAAGCGCCGCTATAGGTATACTTATTGCTGCGCTTAGCATGAAATAAGCGCCACTATTTATTTATTTTTTTAATAAAAATATTTGATTTAATTTTATATACACCGGTTCAAATGTAATCCAATTTACATTTTACATACAAAAGTGCTGTTGTAAATATCAGTACTTATACTAGTTAGTAACAAGTTATTTCGTTAGTAAAAAATTATTCATATACTATATACTATAACAAAGCAGAGGAAGCTATTACAAGACTTCACAGGTAATAGACTAAGTACTTCAATTGATAGCTATTCATATTCCATGGACATGAGAGAGAAAGAGGATGAAAGAAAAAGGATATACTTGAATTAGTGGATCATTAATTGAATAGGCAAAGGTAATTATTCATCTCCTAATATGCAAATTCAAGTTTGCATCACAAATCAACCTATGAAATGAGTATGTTCTGGTAGATTATGTAGATGAAAATTGAAACACTACTAAAAAGTGAAATTTTTATATGGACTCCACAAGTTAAACCATTTTAAAATAAAAGAAGAAATTACATTAACAAATAAATTAAAGTACAAGTTATAGGATAAGAACTCCTCAATCAAAGAAAGCATTCTCTGAAATGAGACTAGCGCATAAGGCAACCTAAAAAAAACTTATCAACATAGGTAAACAAATGTTTAAATAAGCATCACAACTGATAAAAAGAAACAATATATGTCACCTGAAATTCAGAGTAAAGTAGAAATAAGTTAGATCGCTAATCAATCAAGTATGTTATCCAACATAATTCAAAAAGAGAAGACAATCGCAAAACAAATACAAAAACAAAATTAAACATTCAATTGTCTTAAACTAATACAACAACAACAACAACAACAACAACAACAACAACAAAAAGAGTTAAGCATATGGAAGGCATGAAGATTCAACAAGTTCGCATATAAAAAAAGAATAGATATTTTTCTCGCAGTAGCCTTTCCATGTCCTGAATCATAAGATATTTTCCATATCAAAACAAAATACAGAATCACAGCAGATTAAATATGCCTTGCAAGCTCTGTAGCAAGGTAAAATAATCTTGAGTCAGCAAGAAATTAACAAGTTTACAAAGAAATTATTACTGTGGAACAATATGCTTTCATGCTTTGAGAGCTTTGATATCATCTGGACCAATAACCTGAATTAACAGCATGTAGGAAAAACTTTAATGAGATATCCAAGTTAGAAAGGGAAAACTTAGAAGAAAACACAAGTAGGAACCCTTCCAAGGGTTGAATTTTTTTTTTTTTGATTAAAAATGAGACTGACATATTTGGTTTAAACGCCAAGATAAAATGACAGAGAAAACTCACTATCTTAGATAACTATATATTAGCATCAAGCATGAAACTGAATCAATTAAGCCTCTGTCTCAGTATAATATGAAAAGAATTAGAAATCAGTTCTCTTATGTCGCTAGTAAGGAGAGAGCCACAGCTATGAGCATATAATCAGTGTATTGGCTTCTTTGAAAAATTTTCATTAGTTTTAAATTAGAGAAAATATTTTATCAATTTTATTGAGAATGTCATTAACTTGCTAAACTTCAAATGAATTGTGTATCTAAGAGAACCAAATTACTTTCTTTAAGGCACTAATCAGCAAGAACTATGGAATTTATTACAGTGGAATCTGAGAAGGCCACAATAAATTACAGGGTATAAATTGCAAGTTAAGTATAATAGTTCATACCATCTTTGACTGCATCCTAGCAGGTTCAATGCCATTGAAAAGACCAATGTACCAAACACTTGAAGATATATGAACAATATTCTTTTAATGTTTTCCGTCTATGTTATTGTAAACAAAGATAGAAATATACAACATATGCATTAGTTCTTTCCATTAATAATAAAATGGATATTTTATTGTAAAGGCATATACCATCAGTCATTGCAACCATGTCGTGATATTCATTTCTAAATAGGGAAAAACTATTAAGGATATATTAATTTTTTTCATAGTTTGTGTATTTGTAAATAGTGCAACCTGTTATAATTTTTGTTATATAAGCTGATATATTAATTTGTCTTTCCTTTTGAAAAGAGGAAGGTAGAGAACAAGTGAACAAGTATCAACAAAGTCATCATGATAGGAAAAAGAAACTATCCCAGTAGAGCAACTACACAGAAAAGGGGAAATCAAACTAAACACAAACAATGAATAATAGTTAATCAAACTAAACACTAACAATGAATGCAGCTTATCAACAGATATAGGGTGTTCTTAAGGACAATTTCTAAGAGAAACAAAGCTAAATTTATATTTATCTAGCAATAGGGAACTTTAGGATATATATAGTAACCATGCTCAGACTTATAACAGTTCAGTTGGACTAAGCTAAACCAACTAATGGTTTACTTGGGATGGCTAACTTTTTCAAGGAAATATTTAAGGCATCTAGCAATGGAGGGTTGCCATCTCTAAACATGCTAATGGCATCATGCTTTGTGGAATCTTTTCAACTTTTGTAACATCCTGAAAATAAGGCACAGAATAAGTGTATCATGAAATTGGGTTCTCAAGGCATATTTTCCGTAAAACAAGAAGATAAATTTAACAAATAGATTCAATCGTAACAGATAAAAGAACATCTAAATGGAATTCTCTTGGGATATTTATATATTCTTCTCACAGGCAATTATTTGATTAACATTTTTTACCACATGTAGTACCAATAAATATAATCAAACAAAACCGAAGAAACAGAATTTCATCAAAGAAATTTTATCAGAAGGGGCATAGTTGCAGGAAGTTGTTCCCAGGTAATTTCCATCATATATAGAGGCCAATATACTAAAGTAATCCTATATTTTATGAATAGCAAATAAATATACTTACAAGGTCTACATCTGACTTCAATGCTATAGACACTGCAAAAAACCAAGTTGGCAAATCAACTGGAATAAGTAAAGAATGACCTCATACATGTAAGATCATCTGCAAGTGCACATACAGCAGTCAAAGTACTAATCTTTTTTTTGTCCTCTCCTCCAATACAACAGACTTATTAACCAACATATTAAATTCCCTAAAGCGGAGAAAGAGAGAACATAAAGTAAAGCAACTTAAGTAAATATTTCTCATCTCTGCAATTGAAAAATTAGCAAAAGCATACTAGGCATAACCAAAAATTATCCAATTCTTGATCATTTAGGGATTTGATGTATATCAACCATAGAAGATAGTTAAATTATCGTTACACAGAACCAAAAAAAATGTACATTCAAATTTTGTGAAATTTATATGACAACGAATGACAATCAGCCAACTAGAATCTCAAGTTCTGTAGAAAACACAGAAGAGTAAGATCATCAATACAACACAAGCTAAATTGTTGGAACTTATATTGTTCTAATAAAAGCCCTTTGATATAACAATTTCTCTCCATTACACCTAACAAGAGATTAACCCAACAAATAAATTAAGCATATGAATAGAAGAAAAACTACCAATTAGGCCACGCACCTTTGATATATGGCAAATTAAAGGGCTTGAGAGTAGCTTCAGGGTAGCTGAAGCTGGAAATTTTAATGTTGTGAACTCTAATGCAAGCATAAAGGTATTGAGATGGATGAGGGTGTAGGTCTGAGGCTATGAGGGACAGTGAACTAAGACCAAAATTGGTTAGTAAGGGGTAAGAGTGATTTGCAAATAGGATGACTACTGAGGTGAGACAATGAGCAAAAATGATGGGAGAAGGAGAGCACAAAGTGAGAGAGTATATCAAAATTAAGGAAATGGATTTAAAATTTGGACATAAAAAATAAAAAAGTAAAATAAAAATATTCAGGACAGGACGGGAATGAGACACCCTTGTCCCGTGTCCCGTCCCATCCTGAGACCAAAATTGTCCCGTCCTGAATTTTTCCCGTCCCTAAATGCTTAAGAACGACACGGGACGGGAAAAATTTGAACAGCCCTGTTGCTTCTTGTAGAAGGTAGGACATCTAAGAGCTTTTTCTCTTGATCACTCTCACTTTGGACCGTTGTAGCTGGCTTAGGCAAGGAGCACTCATCAATGGTCTTGGAGTTAGAGCACTCCCCATTACCCGAAGGTGATCTATCACAAACAATTTCCTCATCTACATCTGTCTCATCATCCTCAAGGTCTTGAAATTTAACTGTCTTTACACTCCTCAAGGTGATGGCATTGAGGGACTTCGAGTTTAGCATAGTGTTAGAAGGAGAAGCTCTACTTGACCTTGCTTGCTTGTCACTCAAACCATTCGACAATTGGGTCACAAAGGATGAAGGTTTGTAGCTCTAGTCTCCCATTGCTCTATATTGGACTAAGGGATGGAAACCTCGCATCTTTGCGAGCATTCATGTCCTCATGCATCCTTTGAATGCTCTTAAGAAGTTGAACATTAGCATTATCCCCTCTTGGTGAATCTTGTGAGACTAAAGATCTTGGAGGAGAAGAAGATTGGCCCTTATAATTGGTCATGGAGTTGTTGTTATCTCTCCACCAAATATTAGGGTGTGACTTCCATCCTTCATTGTAGGTGTTGCTGTGGGGATCCCATTTCTGGTTGAGATTAGCATTGGACCTCCCCTGGTACATAGCAGTAACATCTACTGGCTCATAATATTGAAAATTGACCTGCAATGCTCACAACTCGGTGCAACTAAGGCTGTGGAAGTAGAAAGAGCACACTGTTGTATGCTAAGGTTCCTTAACTCTGATGTGATAAAGGCAAGTTGAGAAGTGAGCTGAGAACCTGTATCCACCTTGGCCTCAAAGGAATCCATCCTCCTTGATTGTTGTGGGTTGGAGCTCACCTTAAACACCCCTTTAGAACCTCTTTTGTTGTATTGTTGGGTGTTTTTTGCTCTCATCTTGATAATAGCCCAAGCCTCCTCGGCAAGTAAGTCTTCCAAAGAACAGCTAACACTAGCATCCATGATGCCTCTCTCATTAGGTAAGAGTCCATTGTGGAAATACTGGATCAACTACTCATCACTGATATGATGGTGGGAACATTAGGCCAATAACTCTTGAAACTGGCACCAATACTCATAGAAGCTCTCAGATGGGTCTTACCTGATCAAATAAATACTGTTTCAATTGCTCATCAACGATCGAATAAATGTCCTTTTTCAGATGGCTCTAGGAATGCCCACCTCAAATTGGCCCAAGACGTGAGGGTGTTCTCATCATGTCTAGGCAGAAGTTTGAACCATTCCTTGGCCTTCCCATCCAGTGACAAGTAAAAGACTTTCAGCTGCACGTCATCAATGTTTGCTCCAACCGGTTTCATGCTTGAACATGCAAGGTGGACTCCTTATAAATGACCATATGGGTCCTCCCCCTGTAAACCAGAAAAATGAGTCAAAGCTACTATTAGAGGTCCTTTAATCTCAATATTAGCATGTAAAGCAGGATATGCAGTTTGAAATGGATCATATGTGACCCCACTAGATGTGGCTTCCCTAATGCTTCTCCTCCTAGGGATATCATTGTTTCCTACTCCCTTACCCTCACCATTGTTTCCATTGTGACCGTTATGGGCCTTGGGTGGTGGGATGTTAGCATTGGGAAAGTTGGGTGGTGGTCGGTGGGCCATCTGTGGGATATCTAAGGGAATCTCTATACGCATAGAGTTTTTGGTATCTGAGTGAGAGGAAATGCTAGACTCCCTAGAAAAATACTCCTCTAAAATTGGGCTAGAGGGACCACCTTGACTGGCTCTCTTGATTTGACTAAGGTTTCCCTCAATCTTAAGGTTAATGGATGGAGGGTTATATCCTCTTCTCCGTCTCCCTCTAGTTATGCACAACTCAGCACAAACAGGTAGAAGAAATCAAGAACAAGTCAAGGTTGAGTCACACAAGGTACAGAAAACAAGTGGACTATAAGCAGCAACCAAGACTTAGTATGTACAAAACTCAAGCAAAAATGAATGGTATGTTATGTATGTAAGTATATGTATGTATATGAAGTGTGTATGTATGAGTATAATATGAGTATGGGGTGCATATAAGCAAGAATGGCGAGAGAACAGCGAAAATCAGCAAAAACAGGTGTTGTTAGGTGGCTTGTCATGGGCCCTCACCATGACTAGGTATAGCGAGGGGCAAAGAGTGAGGTATGTGTGTGTGTGCGTGTGTGCGCTCTCGCTGTGGCTCATTGTAGTAGGGTACGACGAGGGTCAGAAGGCATGACAGTGAACACAAGGGAATAAACTAGAATTTGCAATTTGAAATTAAAATGGCTCAAGTGAGTGTGAATCAAGATATACCACTTCAAACAAGTGCCAAATAGTCAAAGCAAGTATGGAATGCAAAAATTGATTTCAAAATATTTCCAAATCCAATTTTGACCATTTGAGTTCCAAAAATATCCTTTGTGCAAGAAACTGAGTTGAGTGGCCAAATTTTGCAAGATAGCACAAAAGGGTATGCTATGCACAAGTATGTTTTAAGCACCAAAAATGTGACTCGGGGGATAGAATCATGCACTCAAAATCACGCTAAAGCAAGCATTCACAATTAGTGCAATAAATCTACTACAAAAGCAACCAAGCACAACATATGTCAGTGAGCAAAGAAAATGCAAAGAGCAAGTATCTATACTAATTTTTTCGAGTTTTCAAAGTATGATATGAAAAGATAAAAACAAAACTAAAATGCATGCATCTAAACTAAATGCAACTAGAAGCTAGACTTGGCCAAGCAAGTTTGACAAACGGCTACTAGGGAACCAATTACTTGGATCCCCGACAACAGCGCCACTTGAAGAGCACCGAAATAGGGGTTGATCGGTATAGTGCCATCTCATATCCACTCTCCAAGAAATTTAGACCCAATGGGTAGTGGAAGCTATCCGCTGGTATCGGTCCCAAGGATCCTATGTGCAATTAATTCCTAGTAACTAATTCAAATTAATTAAAACAGGTAAAAGCATTGTATTTGGGTTTTTGGTATAGAAATTGGTGTAAAAAGTGTGTATGTTAAAAAAAGCAATTAAAGATAGATTGGATAAAAGTGGGAGATTTGGATTAAATGAGATGGATATTCTTTGTGATAGGAGACTTAAACAATCATTGCTTCAATTAATTTTGGGGAGTTCTTTGGCTGATTAAAAGATCCCTAGAGGAATCCCTCTAGGCTAGGCTTGGGTTCAGTTGATTAGTACCGGAATCCCGCTTACTAATCCCTCCAACTCAAAGTTGATTAAGCCCAACAACCAAGTTGAATTTGTCAATTGCAAGGGGCTCCTAATCCAACAACCGAAATCCCTAATTGCCACTTAATTAATCCTAGGGTTTTAATTCATTATTGGAATCCCACATAATGAACCAAAACTCTAGGATTGAAGCCCAATGCTACTCATGCAATTAACAAGTTCAAGAGCCATTTTCCAAATTCAATTACATGATACCATGATCCACTAAGTGAGCATCCTCAAATAGCACAAAATCTTAACTTAAAGATTCATTCAAAATGATGAATCCATACATTTGAACAATATCCAAGTCAATAAAGAACAATACCAAGCATACACAAATAAAAATATAGCTATGAATGTTTCTACCACTCTCTAACAAAGGATAATCATAAACAACACATCCAATTGCATAAACAAAATCCTAGAATTCTAGAAATATGCAAATACAAGATGAAGAGAGTGGGAGAACAAGAACTCCCCTAGTGAAGCTACAAGCTCATGTTGTCATCTCCATCACCAAGAATAGGGCTTCTTAGTTGCTACTTCTCATGGAGAAATCACCAACAAAAGGAATGGGAGTGGAAGCCATGGGTGATTTTGGTTGAAGATGGAAGAGATGGTGGTAGGGTTGAGAGAAAATGAGGTAAAAGATGAAATTGGGAATGGAGAAGATGAAGGGATTGAGGCTCTAAGTCGAAATATATGTTTAGGAACCAGGTATGGGTCATTCAAGGTTGGATCACAGCAATGGGTACCCTAAAAACCCGAAATATCAACAAAACCACGCATCAGAAAAATCGCGTGTTCACTGCGGTGAACAAGACAGAGAGGGGGGAATGCTCACTGAGTAGTTTGCCGCGGCAAACAAGGTAAGGAGGTATCTCCCCCTTATTTGTCCGCCTCCGGTATTCCCTCGCTCGAATGCTCTTCGACTCGGCGATTTCTTCATGCAATTATCTTCCTTTCATCTTGAATCTTCCTCTTTTGGTCCTTATACGACCCTACAAACAAAATTACAATAAACAAGGATAAAAAGTCCTAGAGATCAATTAACAAACAAATCTCCAATTATGGCTAATTAACCTCATTTTCATGCTAATTCCATCTAAAGGTCTATGATGTTCAATAAGCTTATATGGACCAAAATTGCATCTTAAATATGTTAAAAGCCTCATTTTTATCATAGCAAAACAATACAAATTCCATCTAAAGACCCTTATTCTGGAATATCAAGTATGATGCTAAATTGGGAAGTTTTGCCACAACATATACAAATTTAGGAATCTCCTCATTAATATGCACGCTACGATTGCACCTAGCAACTTGTTTTTCCAAAATAGTCATCTCCTCCACCAGGTTACCGTTTGGGATAATCTCCAGTGACTTTTGTCTTCTTCCTTCTGTGCATCACCTCTATCCAACCTATCTTGTGAGTAATGAGAGCCCCTTCAATTGTTTTCACATGAGGTGTTTGCAGCCAGTTGCAAAATTCATTGTCATCTTCACCCACTTGTTTATCAACCTCCTTACAAACTTTTTCATCATGCCCAATTTGACCACATCTGTAACAAAAATTCTGAAGCCGTTCATTTTTTTTGGTAACAACAGGAAAGTGGGGCTAACCCGGATTCCCCTCAGTATCTGATGCCTTTTTCTAAGTCCCTAACCTTCTCAACTGGGCTAGGTAACACGAGGCAATTGACTAATCCGAAGCGAGGTTATATGGTAAGCACACCCATGTAAGGTGCTTTGCACCAAAGGTGAGTAACCCTTCCCAACAAGCACGTCTCCAAGGTTTGAATTCACGTTCACCTCGGGGTAAGTCAGTTGCCTTACCAATGAACCCAATGCTTGTTGGTTGAAGCCATTCATATTTGATGGAGACCCATGTTGGATCTTTCTTCTTCTTAGGCACTCAGAAACTTGTCTCAAGAGGATTATCAAGATTAATAAGACACCGAATCTAAATGAAGCTTTTGTTTAATTTACCATCAATATTAGTGTTCTCAAACATAAGGACTTCGCCTAGCTATCGCATTCTCTTTATCAAAAGCTTCCAAGGGAAGACCATGGAATTGTGCCCAAAAGGGGGATGTATTCCGATAAGACCTTGAATTCATCCCATAGTTGAATACATAGCAAGAAACCTTGTATCGACCATGGATGCCCCTTAAGCACTCTCATATAATCATCCTCTTTTTCAAATCTAAAGAGAATGATTGGATGAATATTATCTAATTCATGGATTTCCAATCCTTGTTTCTCAAGTTGCCATCCTTTGCGAATCATAGAAATCACTAATATCCAATGTTAAAAAAACGGACCGGCTGGTTCAACCGGGAACCGGCTACTGGTCCGATCCGGTCAAGGGGAAAACCCAGGATGGAGGTTGACCCGGCCTTGCCCGGGTCAACCCGGTCACCCCTGCAGTTGAACCGCCCAACCCGGGGGTTCAACCGTCCAACCCGGTGGTTGAACCGGGTTGGCCCCCTTTTTAAAAAAAATAAAAAACTTTTATTTTATTATAATTCACCTAATTACTAATTTTCACTTAACTCAATTTTAGAAACTAGGAAACTATAATACTTTAAATGCTATTTTACTTGCATATACTTAATATTTAATTGTTGTTGCTCCTAATATTTGAATTTTAGTCTGTGGATTGTAGAATAATATTTATTTTTACGTGTAATCAACTAATATTTTCTCTTTTTCCCTCTATAGAAACATTAAAATATTCATATTTGATTAATCATGCATACCTATCTACATTTACATTTTGATATTAGTGATTATTAATGTTAATATCAAAAAAAATTTATTATTTTAGTATAACCGGTTTGACCCGGTCCGACCCCGATCCGACCATTGACCCTTGAACCAGTGCCTCACCCGGTTTGATGCCCGGTCCGGTTTTTTGAACCTTGATCACTATAGCTTTATTGAGATTTTTTCTGATAAGTAATTTACCTACAAGAGCACCACCCTTAATTTTGCTAGTGTTCTCCAAATTTAGTACTTTCTTCAACTTACGCTCTCTAGTACTCTGCCCTATCTCCATGGAGAATTGAAGATAATACAAAGAAAGAAATATGCACCAAGAAAGTAGGAAGAAGAAGTGATACAAAGGAATAGGTCACGCAAGGAACCTCATAAAACTCTCACGAGGGAGAGAGAATCAGGACTCTCATGGGGGAGAGAAAAAAAACAAGCTTTTTTAAGGTCAATCATGATGATGATAGTAGAAAATGCCATATGATAAAAATTCACGTAGAAAGAGTATACAGTTTTTAACAGAAATTAACCAAATATGTAGTAAACAACTACCTCAATGTGACAAAAGTTAAAGTGAAAATAAGTACCACAATTCAATAATAAAAGATTAATGAGAAAATGGCAGGTATACTATTTATTGCACCTCTACTTCCTCTATATTAATAACTCGCTGTTGAAACAAATTGAAGCTTGTAGTAGTCTAGTGGCGTTGGATATGGAGTGTGCCTAAGGTACAATGTTCTAAACTATCCTGTGTTAAAGGAGAATTTTATTTTGCTCTTATAATTTCAAAAAAATAACTCTTGAAAGTACGATATGAAATCTAGTGAAAATAATTATTTCATTGCCTTTAAACAATTGTTACTTAATTTTTACTATATTTATTAATCATTCAGACCACAAAAATATTCATGAGCTCAATTCTATAAAAGGCATCATATTGTTTTCAATTCAAAATGTAATGGCTCTCCAGAAAAATATCAAATATTACTACTATGATGAAGAGTGTGCATATGCTAGGCCTCAAAATCAATTTATCTCTTGATGATATATTATGCTTTTGCGTAAGAGTGTGCATATGCAGGGTTCACTCTTTTTTAAAAAAAAAAAAAATTATAGGTCCAGGACCGGGACCAGATTCTCTAGGGTTTGCCCGAATCCTATCCCGGTTCCGGATATTTCTCGGTTCCATTTATGGGATTTTCAATCCCTAATTTTTCAAGATGAGAAATTCCTAATCTCAATTTGCTGGGACTGATACTGGACCGATCTCAATTTCCTTATCTCAATTTTTCTCCCCTTATCTAAACAAAGGGTAAAAGAGAAATCCTTACAAAATAACAAGATGGTGAATTCTATGTATCAATACAATGAATGTAGAAACAGAGAGAGTAAACAGTAAACATCTAGTTTTGGATACATTAATTAGTCAAGAAGAAACACTAGCATGCTCATGGCACACTTATTCCATGAAACAAAAAGTACATATTATTATTCTTTTGTAATTAAGTAGTAATATTAATTAAAACTGATTCGATATTTGGGAGACTTATCAGGCTTGAACAAACCAAAGTGCCTCTCTGTTTCTATACCTCCCTTCTTGTTTTCATCAAACATGGCGAACAAGTAGGTCTCAATAGCCCCTTTACGCTTTGGAGTCCCAACCTTGACGTGGTTAATTAAATTCTGATAGTAAGCGCGTGCATTATCAACACTAGGCCCTTTATTTCCTCCAGCTGAAGGCCAACCACTTTCAGACACAACAACTTGCAAATTTGGTGCTCCTATCTTCTCAAGAGCATAATATATAGAATCCAACATTGCATCAAACAAGTTTTGATAGCCTTGTTGGTTTTTTCCTTGTTGTTTGAACAAAGCATATTCAAGAGGAATTTGGCTATTTGGGTCACTGTAGGCAAAATAGGGATACACATTAGCAAGAAGTGGTGCTCCATTTTTGGCAAGGAAGTTAATAATGGGCTTTATGTATGGAGTTGCTGTGCCACTAAACTTGCCATCCTTTGGAGGGAAAGTGTTTTCAAGTAGATCCATTTTTATTGCTGTAGAGACCTTAACTTTGCCTTGTAAATTTGCAGCAGAAATTGCCTTCTGAATGTTTTGCATTGCAGGTAGAATATATCTTGCTTTTACGTCACTTGGACTAATTTCATTTCCGACGGAAATGTACTTAATGTTTACATCCGAATATGCTGCTACAAATTTTTTTACCCAACCATTGGCATTTGCAGGATTAGCAAGAGATTCAAGGGTTTCCTTAGCCACATCAAGCAACACTTCAATGTTTGAACCTCTTAGGGATTGAAGGGCTTTTTCATCGGGAAAGTATATACGCATCCTTGTAATACCATTGGACTTGTATAAATTTATCACTTCTTGACTGCTTGGGAGGTTATCTCCAATCACACCATAGCACACTCCTATGGATTTCACAGCTGCATAAGATATAGAACAAATTAAGTTGGTAATTCTCAAATAATAAAGGGCCATAAGAGTAAAAAAATATTTATGAATATAGATGTCCCGTTCAAATTGTCATTCTCCCAAGATATGGGGTAGATTGAATATCCTTGAGGGGTTCATAAATGAAAATAAAAATGAAAAAGTTCACTATCCCATCTGTTGGTCTTTTAGTCAAAGCCGCCTTAACTGCTTTTTAGCCAAAATTAACAAATCACTTTTAGTACATTGATAATAAAGTATATGAAATTGGCTCTTAACAAGGAAGAGAATAAAAGTAATTGCTTAAGACGTCAAAATAAAGGTCTAGAGACTTGGCACAACATTTCATTCAGCCTCGTCTTATTAAAAAGAACCTTTAGAGTCTTCTTCAATTGACCGGCTTTCAAGAGAATAACACCACAAAAGCTAACACTTTAAGTTGGAGAACTTAAGACCGCATAAGCCTTACATCAAGGTAACTTTGAAATGGACTCACGACAACATATAATAAAGTATATAAAATTGGATCTCAATGAATAAGAACACATTAACGATTATGATGCAGTGACTTACGTAATTGTTTTAGTGCACTAGAATAATAAAGGTCCAAAAATTATATTTAGGAAATACTTGAATAGAAGTTGTAATCAGAATTTATACATCAATATAATGAATTGAACGAGAGATAGAGCACTAACGATAGAGGGACAGAAAAGAAATTAAGGGACAGGGCAGACCTGTAAATTGTAGTGTAATGGACGATAGTATTAGAAGAAGAAGCCATATGGAAGACATGACGTTGCTTAGCTTTGGTGTTTCTTAGAAAGATATTTATGGTAGATAGCAAATATTTTGTGCACTCCAACGCTTACTCATAGAACCTGCATTTATATAGCAAAGAGTTTGGCAGGTACCACTTCAATTAGTGGCGAAGACTCTAATTACCCGTCAATCACTCAAAGGAAAAATGCATGTATGCCAATGTATGAATTGATTGTTCTTCTGCAACTGGCTAAGCTGCTTTAATAATAAACCAAATAAATTGTTGGTTGTCTCTATTGTTCAGCAATTGGAGTTGAGAGCAAGTATTATCAATTGATGTACTTACTTATTATTTAGTATTACTAGGGGCTGGGTGGCAGTTCTTTTGACACTGATTAAATTATTAATATATTTATAAGTACATATGAAATATTTTAAATAATAAATGATAAATAAAATTGATTCTATATATGTAAAAGAACTATAAGACTGACACACAATTAGAGTAAAAATAATTAATCAAGTAACTTGAAATGTTTTGAATTCCCTTGCAAATAATTTAATAAATTGTTTGTTCTTCTGCAACTAGCAAGGCTCTGATTGAAGGAGGATTCAGTCAAATGCAGTGATGAGTGGTGTCTGTTGCCTTGTTTTCTTCCTCCCAAAATATTAACGCGTGTTTAATAACATAAAACAAATCATGATATCGTGTAGTTTTGGGAGCTCTACAGAAAGTTAATTATTGATCAAAAACTTAGATTTTATATTAAGGTACAAAAATACCCATTTAAATACACAAGGAGCAGTGTGTGGAGAGCATGTGAGGATTTTTCTATTAAATAATCTTTTAAAAATAATAATGTAGGGTCCATTAATTAATCAGAGTTCATTTGTATTTTTACGTTGAAATAATCTACATGGTGTTAGGCGCATGTTTGGAAAAAATATATATATTTTTGCACTTCAACCTATCAGTGTACGTGTCTCTGACATTTTTATGTTACGCGTTAGCCTTCACCTTATAATCTCTGCTCAAATGAATGCTCAACGTCAGCCTTCACATTATATTAACTATTTTAAATAACAAAAATTGATTCTGAGTATAATAAAATTATATATAAGACTAAAATGAATTAAATTGAGTAAAAATAAAAAATCATAATAAAGCTAATAAATAATTTATAGTTAAAGATGAAATGATAATAATAAGATTATTATGATATATATATATATATATATATGTTAAGTGTATCATTTTTATACTTCTTTATAATCCATAATTATAATAAACATATTCTTTTTCATAGCTATTCATAAATCATAACCTAGAAATTATGGTTTGAATTTGAATAATAAAAATAAAAAATTTGAACAATTCAAAGTTGAACTATTGATCTTGACTTATTTTCTTTCACGGCACATATTATTTTTTGAAAATTAAATTATCAATAGCAAAATAATTAGCTTTTCAAAAACTTATGCCTTTTTTAATGTGATTTCTTCTTCACGACGGCATTTAGATATGCTTGTGGGTATCAAAAACGTCATCTCGTTATCGCTTGTGTGATACGAAGAAAAGTCTGGGGCAAACAATAAACATGGATTTATAGATTTGTGATTTATGTTTAGTTTGTGAGTTGTGATATACTTCCTCCGGTCTAGTTATAATATCACTTTAATTTTTTTTTGGAGAAATTACGTTTGCAAAATTAATCACTTCAAGATGCCTATAGTTATCTTTTTTTCTCAACTAATTTATAATACTTATAAACTATTGTATAATACAATATAATTACATGTAAGATGTTAAAATTAAGTGGCCTATTTGGCTGCTTTAATCTCCACAAAGAAAGTTAAAGTGATCTTATATTTAGACTGGAAGGAGTATAATATATCTATGTATTATTTTGAATGTTTAAAATTTTGAGTTTGATGTTTTATGATATTTAATCTCTATATTTTAATGTTTCTAATGTATATTTATAATTTAGATTAGTCAAAAAAAGATATTTCCTTTTAGAATGTGTTATTGATTCTTTAGAATGCGCTATTGATCATTTTATATAAACATGAGATATTTGATAATTTTAAGCGTTATTTATGTTCTTAGTTAATCATGGTAGTGCGAGAATAGAAATTATATTTTAATATGTTTTTGGAATTTAATATAATCGTGGAAGATCATAAACATAAAGATTGACACATAATTGTGTATATAAAGCTTTAAGGCCTTTACAAAATGGCTAACGAAGAAGATCTCACTTTAGATAGTCAGCATTTTGAGTTGGATAATTTTGATAATTTCTTTTTGAAAGAAGATGGACATCTACCATTAGTTTGATAAGTCTTTTTATTACACATAAACTATACAACTTCCAACATCATTATCACTATTTAAAATTTATATCTTTATATATTTTCTTTTGCAGGCAAGACCAAGAAGAAGATTGAAGCAACAAACTTATTTTCAGTCTGAAACAAATTGCAATGGTTCAAAATCCGCTACAAACTCCTCACATTTTCACTTAGTGGCGGTTTCTCAACTGCTAAGGCAACCACTACTACTAATTCCCACCTCAAACCTTACAAATATCCCTCCTTCTCTCACAAATCATTTTTCTTCACAACTTCCTCCTTTCTTCTCCTGCCTCTCTCTCTACAATCCCTTGCCTTTCTCTCTCTCTCTACACATATTGCTTTAATTTTTTATTCTTATATATTTTATTATTTATATTATATTCTTCTATATTCACCTTTTGCAAATACCCTATTTTTTCAGGGCACAATAAAAGAATAAAAAAATAAAAAATAAAAGAAAGATCATCATTGTAAAGTCTCCACTAATTATGATTGATACCAAATTAAAAAAATGATATTTTGATCATTATTACACAAAAATTCAAAAAAAATTGATTATGTGTTGATTGGTGGTCAACATTACAAAAGAAATTCCGAAATATAAAATTTATGGTGATTATGGGTCATTGATGATGATTGTGGGTGATTGATGATCTAAAAAAATAAAAAAATAAATAAAAATAATTTCAAAAATGTATTTATTTATGTTGATTGGATCTTAGAATATGAAATATATTTAAGATAAATAAAAAATAAAAAAATTATAAAATAACAAGACCATTAATGAGGCAAACCCTAGATGTTGCCTATAAAATAGATAGTAAGAGAACAATTTTGGGGGGGGGGCTAATTTGGAGATTTGGGGAAGAGGCAGAAAATAATTTTGAGATGAGAAAAGAGAGAGTCAGAAATTTTTTTTAGAGAGGAAGCAAGTGAGAAAGGAAAAATGTCTCTATTCTATTTAGGGGTGGAAACAGGCCAGGCCCTTAACAAGGGCCTTAGGCTTGGCCTATTTCAGGCCTATCCAGGCCCAGGCTTAACAGGCCACAGGCTCAGGCTCAGGCTTTTTTTAAAGCATATTTTCCTAAACAGGCCAGGCCCCTGCCTTTTAAAAAAGCCTATTAGGACTAACAGGCCGGCCTAGGCGTGTTATATATTTTTTAAGAAAAGAATTAGTAACATTATATTTGTACACTTGATTTAAAATAAAATTATACATATATGTATCTAGAGTATTTTTTCACTCACCCTCACTTTTCACTCTATCTCACTGTTTTCCTTTTCTCCTTCTTGTTGAGGACGCAAATCCATCACCTTGGAACCAATACACCCATCTTCTCCTCTTCCTTTCCCATCTCTACCATCACTTTTCACTTTATTTTTGTTGGTTGTATCAGACTACTAGTTTTGTTTATATTTATTTGCTTTGTCTTTTATACTCTTGTTGTTTTGTATCAGATTTGTGTTCTTACATTACTGAGTATCATACTATTGCTGAGTAAAAAAATGTACTTTTAGATTTTTTGAGTCATAGGCCTGTCTTAAACTTGTTAGGCGGCCTGTTGATAATATGCCTTTTAACAGGCTTCAGACCAGGCCTGGTCTTTGAACAGGCCAGGCTCATGCTAAAAAAAAAGGCCTACTATAGGCCACAGGCTAGGCTCAAGCCAATCAGCTACATAACAGGCCAGGCCCATTTATGGCCAGGCCAGGCCAGGCCTGGACTATTTCCACCCCTAATTCTATTACATCCTTTTATTTTGTCATGTGCTCATTCTTCTTTTAGAGGACTAAATGATTGTCATGCCGATGAACTATCAATGAGATTGATGCATAGGTATAATAAAAGCTTTTGACATAGTTCTCTTTTCATCTTCTTCAAGTGATCATTAATAATCATTGGGTTTTTGTTATGATTTATTTTATTCCTTTGATAAATATTTTCATCCCTTTGTTTTTATAGAATGATTTCGTACTCCCTTCCTTTACCTATATATATTTGTGTTGTTTTCCGCTTGCTTTTGATGATTTGATGAAGTTTTTTTTTTTTTTTTTTGAACTGAATGATTTGATGAAGTTTTGACTTGTGCGTTTGTGTCATATAATGGTTCGCACACTCTTTCTAACCCTATTTCATTATTTGCCTCCCTTCACTAATTCTCTGCAGTAGGATTAAAAGCGTGAAAGCACGCATTTTCATCCAATCTTGTATTTTATTTCGGTCAAACAATTGTTCCTCATTATCATTAGTTTTTTTGTTGAGTGAATTCCTCTTATGTTCTTTTTCAATTAAAGCTTGCTCAAACATGAAATATACATGCCTCATGATTCTATATTAATTCTCATAATTTATTTTGGAAATGAAAATAAAATTGAGAGCTTTTACTTAAAAATAAGATTTCAAACCATTTTATGTTATGTGAGGTTTTTAGAATTTCCTCAGACAAAATCGATTATTTTTCCATGTGAAATTATAGGAATATCTTTAGGAATATTAATAAAAACTCTTTTGAGAAATCTTCTTTTCAATTAAATTGTTTTTAAAATAATTTTTATCCTATGTGAGGTTTTTAGAACCTTCTCATGCAAAATTGATTATTTTTTCATGTGAGATTCTGGGAATTTCCTTAGGAAGTTTCATTCAAAATTCTTTTGAGAGTCTTTTTCTAGATAAAAATAAAGAACCCTTTTCCTAAATAAAAAAAAAATACAAACCAACAAAAAATATTTTTCTTAAAAAAATTATATAAACATTTTCCCTAAAAAATACAAACTCACTTAATGACACGCATTTCTACCCCAAATTACGTGGGCTTTGATCCTTCTAAAGGGTATGTAGGCCCTATATTAAATTCTAGGTCAAGTTCAACTATGTAAATAATTATTTTTGTGTTAATAATTTTTGTTATGTTTTTTCTAAATAAAATTAAATGCCATATTTATTTTTACATAATTAACAAAGGGTAGCGATTCTCATGAAGGGATGATGTGGAGTGTCTAACACCTTCCTCACACACAATCAAATTCCAAACCCAATTTGGTTTTACAAGACCATTTATAATTTTCAAAAAGTTTTCCAAAATTATCCTTGTTTTAAAAATTTTGATGGCCACTCCATTGAACTAATTTTAGGGCGCTACACCTAACTTATTAATTATCTCACTTTTGATAATTAACATTTTACTTAAATAATTATTGAATACTTTCTTTAATAAAATTTTATTCTACATAAATTACTAACATTGATTTTAATTGGTAAAGCAATTTAACAATTACATATTAACATTAATATTCAAAATGTAGGATACATATTAGTAAATAATTTGATTATATTTTCCAGAAATTTTCAAAAAAATTTAAAATAATAATGCTGGTTTTATTTTTTTTAATTCTTAAACAATTAATAGTGATTCATAAACGGCCATCAATTTTTACCTAGTAGCGGTTGTTGTTACCGTCACCATCTGTCACTAATTATTTTCTAAATTTGATATTATTATTTTCTAAAAACCGCTACTAATTTCCAAAATTACTAGCGGTTATGACACTGCTACTAATACTTGTAAATTCAAATTTTCACTTCCTGAGCTGTTACTAGCGGTTTGAAGCCGCCACAAAATGGCACTTGATTTGAAAATTTGACCCGTGACGAGATGGCATTTGTACTAGCAATTTCATTAAACAGCTACAAATAATTTGTCATGATGTTTTTAGTAGCAGATGGACAAACCGCTACTGGCATACTTGTGGTAGTGGGATTGAATCTCAATCCACTTAGTAGGTGCTACAAACTTTTTTGTAGTGGTGGTGGGAGTAGGATTGAATCTCAATCCACTTAGTAGGTGCTACAAACTTTTTTTGAAGTGGTGGTGGGAGTGGGATTGAATCTCAATCCACTTAGTTTACCATCAAAAGTATTATGGCCATTAATTTATAATATATAACATGCCAAAAAATATAAGTAGACTATTTATATGTGTGTCCAACTCATTTCCAAGTTTCAGTAGTGAAGCATTACCTACATTTCAGTAGGTGCTACAAACTTTCATTTATTAAGTAATGAACCCACTTTTTCAGCTTATTTTCAAGCAATGTTCAAAGACCCGAATCGGGCCGGTTGAATCGTGAACAGTACACAAACCCGGTCCGGGTGAGCCTTTAGCCAGGGAGGGAAGTTGAACCAGTTCAACCCGCCCAAAACCGGGCAACCCGGCCGAACCGGGGGTTGAACCGGTTCTATTATTTTTTTTTTTTTAAATTTGATTTTTTTATTTTGTTATAATTAACCTAATTACCAACTTTCACTTCACTTCATTTTAGAAACAAGGAAATTATAATATTTTAAATGCTATTATACTTGCATATGTTTAGTATTTAATTGTTATTGCTCTTAGTATTTGTATTTTAATCTGTGGATTGTAGAATAATATTTATTTTCACGTGTACTCAACTAATATTTTATATTTTTCCCTCTATAGAAACATCAAAATATTCATGTTTGATGAATCATGCATACTTATCTATGTTTACATTTTGATATTATAGATTATTAATGTTAATATCAATAAAATTTTATTATTTTAATTTAACCGGTCCGACCCCGATCCGACCATTAACCCTTAAACCAGTGCATCATCCTGTTCGATGTCCGGTCCGGTTTTTTTAACCTTGTTTTCAAGTTTCGATACGGCTGACCAACATTTCATTAGCGTTTTGGAGAATTTTGCCATTAGTTTATACTAATTAGGTAACTCTATTTGTGTATATGTGAATGTGTAAATTATATAAAATTTAAGCATGTTTTGTTAGTATTTAACTCCATAATCATGGTCTAATAAATTTGTTGAGTCATTTTTTTCTATCAAATGAAACTAGAAGTATTTGGATCAAAGAACTAAAACTACATTTTTAAATTTTAATGATCATATAAAAAAATTAGGAAAAATTAATCATTTAGTCCTTATAGTTTCACCGAGTTTGTAACTCATTCCTTGTAGTTTAACTCATCGCGACTCAGTCCCTGATGTTTACTTAGTTATCTCCATCCATCCTTATCTTACAAAATCTGTCAGGGCTAGGCTCATGTGGCATTAACGTACAGTTGCCTAACACCATTAAATTTGCTTAGTTTCTACCACGTCATATCTGATTTGTTTCCGAAACCAGAGAAATTGGCAAGAAACGTCAACAGAAACAGAACGAACCCTAACCCCCTGCGTTCACCGTTCATCTCGCCTTCTCAGCCCGATGGCTCTCATATAATCCACGAGCAGAGATGAAGCTTACGACTAAAGCATGAAGGTCCTTTTGTTTTTTAGTTGTGGATACATGATATCTAGATAGTAAAACATGCTTAGGATTGTTCCCAAAAACCATTGCGAAGTGAAAAAGCTTTTTACTTGCAGAGAAGAATCAATTAATGCCTGCATTCGATGAACTAGTTCCTGGAGTAGAGCATCGTCTCTGTGTCAGGCATTTATATGCCAACATTAAGAATCGTTATGGGGGCGGTAACGTGATCAGAGATTTAGTTTTGCAAGCCACAAAAACAACACATGTCCCGGGTTGTAAGCAAAAAATGCATGAGTTGAAGAATATATCTAAAGAGGCCCATGACCATTTGATGAAGTTCCCTCCAAGATTATGGACAAAGTCACATTTTAGTACTTTTGCAATGTGTGACATGATTATGTACAATATATCTGAATCATTTAATGGGTGACTTTTAGAGGCACGCGAACTTCCGATCATTGGATTATTAGAGTGGATACACTCGTACATCATGACAAGATTCACTCAATGCAGAAGGAGGGCAGAAAAATTTAGAGCTATTGGTGATATATGCCCCCATCCAAGATGAAGGTTGGACAAAGAAGTTTTTGAGTCACGAAAGTGGGTTGCAAAATGGAGTGGACACTTTGAATATGAAGTTAGTCATTATTCACACAAATTTGTAGTCGATCTTCATGACAAGACATGCACTTGTAGATGGTGGGACTTGACCAGTATTCCTTGTAGGTATGCATTTATGTATTATTTAATCTTAGTGTTTTGTTGTTTGGTGCTTGGGGAAATGCTAACAGTCTAACATAAGTCATGTATACATTTCAGGCATACAATTAGTTGCATTTATGCATGTCAAGAAGATCCCCTTTGAGTATATTGATGGATGGATGAAGATACAAGCTTATGTTGATTGTTATTCCCCTGTGATCACAAGTGTCATCACAACATCAAGGGTAGATGATGAAGATATTATTATTATTTTATTTTTTTTTGGCCTGAGATGAAGAGGATATTTGAATCTTGTACCCTTTTGACACGCTTGGCTTTTGAAGTTTTCTTATCACCTCAACAGTAGTCAATTATATACTTTGATTATCTAAACTCTCAACCACTGATACTGATTAGGTTCACTTTTGATATTTGTGCCTTGAACACTTTGATAAGCTATTTACTTTTGAAAAGTATTGATGTTTTTTTTTTTTATGGAAAAAAGTATTGATGTTGCCTTTGACTTTAGAAGCCTTTGTGCCATTATTTAGTTCATGAATTTATTGTCCTCCCTCACTTGCCAAGAATTTATTGTACAACATCACGCACCATAAATTCCTCATACCCAATAATTTGAAAACAAATTCAGTCCAAAAAAAAAAAAAAATTTGAAAACAAAGACAGAAGAGAAGAGGAAGGAAATATGTGTATAGATGCATAATGAAAATAAATTGCAATTTTTATTTCTTTGAAATTGCATTACAAAGTATACTTGAATTTATTGTCCTCCCTCAATTGCCATTACAAATTTACAATGTCTACCTACCATCCAGCTAGCTAGTTGTTTTTTATACATGGTTCAACCAACAAAATACTTCCTACCTAATTACAAACAGCCCCACTAAATACAAACATCGTCTCTTCCCTTCCATGTGCCATCTGACATGAACGATACAAAATCAGTCCACTAAACCTTCCAAAATCTCGAAGTACCTATCCTAAAGCCATGCAGCAGCCAAAATCGCTTCAGCAGTACTCTTCAAAGCATTCAGCTCTTTCTTCTACTTGCAAATTTCTCCCAGCATCTCATTGATTCTTTCTAAGCTCAGCCTTGGAATGAACCATCTAACCGATCAAAATAATTGTAGCGTCAAGCTTCCTGAAGGATACACATATCAAAACAATGTCAATTGCAAGAATCGAACTATATCAACAAAAAAGAATTAGATAGAATAATCATTACTTTGATCAGAAAATCAGAATAGTTATTATTAATTTGATCTGAAATAAAAGCATATGCAGCTGCGCATGTAATTTATAAAGACTTCTGCAAAGCACAATAGGTGACAAATTAGAATAGATTATTATCCTTGTACTTGAGTTAGAGTCATAGAACACAAGACAAGGGAAAATATATAAAAGCATTAAAACACTGTTTGTCATATGCAACAAGAAATTATATAAAACCAACGCGCAGAGGAAAATGGATGAAACAAGAAAATAACCAACACAAGAATGATTTTACAAAGGAATGTCCTCCAAATCAATTTGGGTAGGCTTCAATCGTTCCCTTTGACAGCTGTAAGGCTCAGGTTCTGACAGCCTTCAACCAAGAAGAATAATCAAAATGGAACAGGGGAGGTAAAAGTGGGTGACCTTCAACTAAAAAACAAAAGAACCTTCAGGCTTCAATTGTGAGCTTCGTCTTTAATCGCGGATTATATGAGAGCGATCGGGCTGAGGAGGCGAGGATAAACCGTGAACGCAGGGGGTAAGGAATTTTGTTTCCATCGACATTTCTTGGCCAATTTCTCTTTTTATAAATCCAAATCTCATTAATATAATCTATGTGGTTTAAAAAAAAATCAGATATGATGTGGTAGCCAACTAAGCAGATTTAACGGTGTTAGGCAACTGTTAATGCCACATCAACCTAGTCCTGACATATTTTGAAAAATAAGGATCAATGGAGATAATTGAGTAAACTTCAGGGATTGAGTCGCGACGAGTTAAACTACAGGAATTGAGTTACAAATTCGGTGAAACTATAAGGATTAAATGATTAATTTTCCCTAAAAATTAATGTAAGCTTAAAAGATTAAACATATGCTTTTAAGTTTTAACTGTTTTTTATAAAATGCGTACAAGGTCCATATATTATATTTAGATACAGTTTACATGAAATTAAACTTCAAGTATTTAAAGTTATTAATTTTAATTTTTAATAAAATTTTTGTTTTCTTAGAATGAGCATCAGAAAGAAGTCTATAGTTAAAACCAACAAGAATGAGTTTAGTAAAAAGGTGACAAATTAATAATAGAATCTTTATTGAGAAATTTGCTTGCTTTTAGCACTTGACAATATCTCTAGCAGAATATTTGTATACTATAAGTGAGCTAATCCAATCAATTTTACATGTACAATAGAAAGAGCCTCTAATATATCTCTCCACTGAATCAAATTAGATAAATGTATGCGTTAATGAGCCCATACTTAAAGTTTCAATCAATTCCTACCAATACCCCCACCAAGAGATTAAGAATATAAATCTAGTAGCCCAAACAAGATATCCAAATGATATATATATATATATATATATATATATAAGAGCACTACATATATATTTTAAATAAATTTTATTTTCAAAAATTATCAACATAGAAGGAAAAGAAAAAACCAAGATGATCTAAATTTCATGTTAACAATGAAGATGAGATATACCCTTCACTCATGTCTTTTTTTTTTTTTTTTTGATATAATCTTCACTCATGTCTTTTTTTTTTTTTTTTTTGATATAATCTTCACTCATGTCTTTGACAGTGCATTGAATCAAAATTTCCAAAAGAACAATTTTTTTTATTAATTCTTTGATATTCGAGCTGCTAATAGCCGAGTAGTCTAATTCACGAGTAGATAGGCCCATAATAGAATGAGTCTCATTACCTTCAAATAATTTTTCTGGTTACATACTTAGGGCTCAAATACAAAACTTCTTGTTAAAATGGAATGATTCACATCTAGTCAATTCAAACCAAGGTTTGAAAAACCGGATCAGACAATCATCTAGTTAAGGCATTGGTTAAAAGGTCAGATGTTAGACCAGATGTATAAATAGGGATAGATCAGTCATATTAAAATAATATAATTTAATAGTTTATGTTATATTTTCTTAGTCATTTTATACTTTATGCAAATCTTTCATTTATTATTTTTTTACACGTGGCTACTTAATGAAAATCGACTTTAAATGAATAAATCTTATTTCTCCTATTGAATAAATTCTTCAAATAAGAATTATAAAGTTAGAAGTTTGTTGTATTGTGGTTTTAAAAAATTAGGGAGGGCCCAAGCCCAAAATGATATTTAACTATATCCTAGACGCACTTTATTCTTTCAACATGCTCCAGCCGCACGTCCCTCTTCACATTTATCTTCCTAGTTCTTCTTCAACTGATTCACGGATTCAGCATAGCCTTGTCTGCTTCTTCACTAGTTTCATCAACTTCATCATGCTTCTGTTTTTAATCTGGTAATTTCACCTTCGAACCAGCTCTCTTTCAATCTCTATCTCCTTTTCTTCTTCAATCATCGATCTTCTACCCTCTTCTGCTGTGATCCAGATTTTTTCATCCATTGCTTCGATTTTTTTTTCCTTTCTAAATGTTTTAAAAACAAACTGCTTATCCCGTTTCATGCAACGGTTCACTGCTTTTTTCCCTGTTCATACCGGGCGCCCATCCGGTTCGTTTTCACCTCGGTCCATTTCCTAAACCAGTCTGGACATGGAGACAGTTCCGGTCAGAATCAGCCATCCGGTCCAGTTGTTCTAACATTGATTCAAACACTTTGGCCAAAAGTAACCATGTTTTAAAAGTTGGACCAAATGTCAATGTGAAGAAGCCAACGGATCATAGTTCAAACAGTTGGATCAATTGCTTAGTTAAGTGGGGGACATAACAATTTAATTAAAAATAATTATATTTAATAATATCAGTATTATAAAAAGAATAATAAAAATGAGCACAAAACTTTTAATCTTTTAATAGTAGAAATATGTCTGTGTGTAAGTATATATGAATATATTTTTATAACAAAAAAGTAGCAATATTATATATAAAATTGATAAGATAAATCCGAAAGACCCATTTAATATTCATTTTGCTCAAAGTAAATGGAAAGCTAATAATGTCTAATAAATTTAAAAGGTGCAGCTACTCAAAGTAGGAAAAAGTAAATTGTGTGGGAAAGAGTAATAACATTCAGGCAAAAAAAGGGAAAGGATACTAGTGTGTCTACAAGGTCATGACCAACATTTTCAATACCATGCCGGACAAAGCAGACCGTCAGTTGGAGTCGACTAAGGCTCGACTATAAAGAAAAAAACTGTTTTTTTTTTTTTTGATAAAAAAAAACTGTTTGAAAGATTAATTAGGCTAGATTTGACCAGAAAAAAGTTGCTACAAGGCCGTAATATGCTTTTCATCCGACACCTAAACGATTTTCGTTAACAGGACTGCTCCTAACTATATATCAAAGAAAGGGTGCGGGGGAAGGAGATGAAGAAGAGCTAAACATTCACTAAACAATGATCAGATTGACAAACAAAATTGTATTCCTCACTATTTAATTTGCTTAGCTGAGTTATTGATCAACTTTCGAACTCAGATCTTGCTTCCTTACTGGAACTGAAACCAAAATGTAGATCCGGTTGTAAAGAGAGATCGCATTGTTATAGGAAGATAGAGGGACGGGTGAGTGAGTGAGTTTGCAAAGAGATATTTGGATCCTATTAGTCGATGATTGGACCAGAGAGGTCCTAGTCCATGACAAGGAGGGATGTAAGTTACTTGAGGTTTTACTATATAGGTTCTATTACCATAAAAAAGATCAAGCCAAAAACTCAAAAAAGAGACAGTTGCATGGAACACTGTGATGATACAGCTGCAACTCAAAAGTATAAAGCGAGAAAAATCAATTGAGATCTGTTCTTTGATTTTACATATTTTTGTGTTGTTAGCAAGTATTTTAGGGACATGTCATAGATAGTAGAACATTCAGCTTATGTACGTTTTTTTTTTTACTGCAACTTCTACTGTAATTGTTAACTGTCTTTAGCTAAAACAATTGACTACTCCCTCTCTCTGGCCCTAATTATAAGATCATTTTGACTTTTTTGACTTTTTTTTTCAGTCCAAAAAAAAAGTAGTTTCAATCCCAAAAAAAAATCTTTTTTTCTCAAAATTATTTCATTCTACTTATAAACTAATCTATAATCTAATTTTATATGACATATGTTATAATTTAATGGTTTAATTTGCTTCCTTAACATTCACAAAAAAAAGTCAAAGTGGTCTTATATTTAGGACCGGAGGGAGTATTTAATATAATCAATAAAATTGGAAAATATATTAATATATTACAATTTTTGTAGTGATTAATATTTTTTTACATTGATACTAGCCTTATTATAGGTTGGCAAAAACATTAGTCTTATCATAAATTTATGGTTTGGAAGTATATCACTCAAAACTTCAAGTAATATTCATGCAATATAAAAAAGGACTCCACAATGTCATTAATCATGTGATCAATCTATGCTCATCTGCATCATCTAAAGCTTCCACATTTTGGGAGATGTAGAAGCAATGTTACATAATTCCCCATGCCCTATACATCTTGTGTACTAAATACTTATTCCTTCTATACGAAATGATCCTTGTATTATCAATACTTTATCATCTCATTTAAACACTTCAGACATGGGTGTAACACCTAACTTTATAATACTATTATATAGCATTTTAATTAATTTACAACCAATTTTTCAAATATCAGAAGCCTAAAAAAACAAATAATTTAAAACTTAGCTTTTTCCCAACACTAATTCTCTTTCTTTCTAAATGGGCTATTTTGATAAATTTTTACAACTAAACTTTTTATAAAACACAGTGGTCTAAAAACAATTAAAATAAATCAAATCTCCTTACCATACCTAATCCTTATTGATAGCATTTGGGGAGTGAAAACCCCTTTATATATTTATATCAAATACCTGTATACAGATTTCTACCAATCTAATATCCAAAATATTGGGGTCATCTCGACTGATAACTCTTTTACCTGTACGTATCCCTATTTTCGCTTCATGCCGATATATACATATATTAAGATACATATTAGTCTATATAACTTCTATTTAAGCTCCGCTCTTGTTTTACCTATACATACACACATATATACATACATCTCTTTATAATTACTACAATGGGCACATATACATCTCCTTTTATCTAGGCACAATCATTTTAGTAAATTCAATAAACTCTTACACCCCATTCTCAAATTCTGCACTAGTTCTCAATGCATTAATCCAGTTATTATCCATTCTATTGAAACCTATGCATAAAAGTAAAGGAAGGTTGCATTACACATTTTTTCAAAAACAAAAGGACAACATTTCCTCATAAAAGTAAAACTACCAAAATTTCCAAATACAATCCAAATCATTTGAATTGTTACAAAACTAATTACCATTAGTAATTTCATACATTATCTCAATCCCATAAAAGTTTTGGTATTGTTACAATTACTAATACCAACTATAATATACTTATTTTTCCTTTTAATAACTAATGTCGTGAAGTTATGCCCTTCTAATCAGCAATCTAAATGAATTCGATGCCCATCTAGAAATTTTGTGATTATAAATGCTCTCTAGTAAAAAAAAATTAATCTTTTATTTTCAAAAACTCTAACACTCGCGCTTTTGGATTTATGAAAATAGATTTTAATTTAATGTCAATCTTAATTGATGATACTAGGTTGATAGATGAATATCTTTTCAATCAATAGTTTAGTTCAACTTAATTGAATTCACTTAGTTTTTTGCTTCGTCAAGATTTTAGTCCAAATCTCTGTGGGAACGATATTTTATACTACTTGTGATCTGTGCACTTGCGATTAACGCTTAACAATGAACAAGTTTCTTGACCAAGCAAAAGACTAAGTGAATTCAATTAAGTTGAACAAAGAAAATATTTTTGGTGGTGTAATGAAATGTTGAAATCTATTTCTAAAAACTACAAAATGATAAAAACAATGGTTCTTTTGACTTAAAGGACTAAATGTAGGATTATTTATCCCCTTTGCATTTCATAAGAATTGAAGAACTCCCTCTCAAATGGTATTTTCCAAGAACATATGTGTTTGTCTAAGGTTCATATGCACTTGACTAAGCTCTCTCAAGACAAAATCAAGTTTATCTGTTCATTAAAATGCACAATCTCTTGCTACAAATAATGAAGGGTTAAGGGTAAAAAATACACATATGATTTTGTCAAAAGTTCATCCAGCATCAAATGTTTTTTTTTGGACCAAAAATACACATGAGTTTTCAAATTGGATCAAAAATCACATTTATAGTTATATTCCGAAAAAAAGCGCTTGGTGTTGGATGAACCTTTTTACAAAATCACATGTGTATTTTTGACCCTAATTTAACTATAGATGTGTATTTTTGATCTAATTTGAAAACTCATGTGTATTTTTGGTGCTGGATGAACTTTTGACAAAAACACATGTGTATTTTTGACCCTTAACCCAATAATGAAAATCCACTTTCAAAACCAACCATAATGTGACAATGCAAGGGTAGCAAATATATCTCTATTTTACCAACAAACTTTCCATTTATCATGTAAATTTCAAGCCAAGCATGATTTTAACCAACTTCTACACATGGATTAGCTCTCTCAAGTCAAACCCACATGAACAAATCAAACTAAATGGTGGCCAAACACTTATTAGAAGTATGAAAAGAAGGATAAAATCTACACATATATATATATATCATTAACTACCAAAATAGAGGAAATATCAAGTCTTAATCCATACAAAGGTTCAAAATAATCCTATAATGGATGTTTAGCCACTCATGGAGAAGGAAATACAAATATGTAAAATATGGACAGCTATGGCAGAAATTTCAAAAAAGAAAGAGAGAAGAACAAGAAAAACCAAGGGAAATGGGTTGAATCTCTTCAAATCTTCAATCTCCACTTGAATCTCCTTGAAAATCTCAAAACCCTAGCTTAGAAAGGCTCCCAAGTAGCCTCCAAAGAAGTCCCAAGTCGAAAGATTGTGTTTCTATGCGATTTCGGGGTGTTTTAAAACTTAATTTTTGAGCTGATGTGTTCACTGTGCACTCTGTCAGCATGCTGTATGTAGTCAAAACTTTTTGATTACACTGGTTGGCTGTGGCCAATAAGTCTCTACCTGGAACTTTTTGGGTTTGGCTACAACCAATTATTTTGCCTGCGCTTTTGGCTGCAACCAATATTTTTCTGCAGACTCTTTTAAGCTTTTTTGGGTTTGCTAAATCTTCTTTTTCACTTCTTGCCCCTTGACTTTAGCTTCAAATGCAACTGAAATGTGGCTTAATTGATTGGCATCAACAACCTAACAAGCAATGAAATCTACAAAAGCCAAAGTTGATAAAAGAGGGTAAAATATTCACATTTAAATCAAGAATTCAATGACTTTAACTTAAATATCAACTTGGCACATTTTCCTATCATGTGTACATAAAATATGTATAAATCCACCCAAAAAATGTAAGAACTATAGGAAAATGTGCTAAAATGACATGAATTTCAAGAGGTTAACATACCCTCAAACTTGAAATTTTGCTCTTCCTTGAGTAAAACAAGTGATGTAAGAGTTAGATTCACTAATTATCCATTTACTATCCATGCATGATGACTTCCTCATTGATTGCTTAAAAGTATATATTCACTAGGAAAGTTATGGAATAGATGCAAATGCTTGATTTGCAAATTAAAAACAAAGTTCCTACCAATTTTCAAAAGTGTGTGTGTGAAGAGTCATAGAATAATTGTCTTACAGTTATCAAGATCAAATGCAACATTTCAACATGTATAAAGCAACCTCAACATCAAGACTTCATAAGCTCAAATTCTCCTCTCTCTCCACCACAAAATCATTCCACACAATTTCAAAATCAGTGGGACTTTACTCCCCCAACCTTCTTTCAAATTCAAATCTTTGTACACAAAGTCTTATTGAGACACTTGAACTACATTATTTTTTTTTTCATTTTCCTTTGACTTTGGGGTACAAACTATTGAGAACACCATGCATCATTTATGTTTCCTACACCAATTCTGTATCATCATGCACATTTAGCAACCATTTAATTTTTTCTACCAATGATTCATCAAGTTGCTAAAGTTAAAGTCTATTGTGGGTTCCAAAAACAAAATTCAAATGGTTTTTCATTATAAGGCTGAAAGAGGGTGCAAAAGGATTTGTGTCATAGGTTGGCTTGAAAGGCTCAATCTTATTAAAAAGAATGCCCAAATCATTTTTAAAAAATGTGTTAAAACATCCAATTGTTTCAAGAGATTCAAAGATGAGTTGTAAAGCTTTTCAATTGAGAAAGAGAATACATGACAACTTGCTATAAAGTCTCCCAACAAAAGCATTCAAATCATTCTATAATCTCTTAGTGCATAAATTTTGTTTCCAAAAATTGCTAGGAACTAAGCTTTAAAATACAAATCAATCATCCACAAATATTGACCACAATTTCCTATCAAGCATATCACCAAACCAACTTTTCTATCATTGGATCACACATTCACCATATGAGATAATTAATCAATCTAACTCAACTTTCAAACATTCAAGACAAGCAACAATCCAAATTTCCAAAATTGACATCCATGTCAAATTAGCCAAAATGTTCACTAAAGCATTTTTGACTCTACCTAGATTCATATTTTAATTCCATTTCTTGGCTAGATGAGTATTTTGTAAATATATGATGAAAGAAAGTTTGGTTCTAGAGAAAGAAAATGAAGGAGGAAGTGAAATAAAACATTGCTAGACATGGATTCAAGGTTATATAGATTATACATGATGTGCATGTGGATAAATGCATTCGCATGTTAAGGGGATTGTTTTGGAGGATATTTTTAAACGTAGAAAATTGAGACTAAAGAATAATGCAGTTTGATTTTTCTAAGAAAAAAAGATGCTAGGGTGTTCATATGCTAATGCATGTAATGGCATGGTATTGTCATTCCTTATACAAATGAAAGTTGACAACACATAATAAAATATTGGTATTACCTTATCAAAAATTAGAAATGAGCTGAAAGTATGAATTTGTTACTTAATAAATGAGCTGGGCCTCCCATGTGTTGCACGATTGATATTTTCATGTGAATCAACTTGAAATCATAAATATAGTTTTTCAATTCAAAAAAGAAATCATAAATTTGTTTGCATGATGTCATGGGAAATATTAACCTAAATCATTATACAAATATAGATAAAGGCAGAATACTTATGCAGATCATTTAACCAAACTATTACATCCCTTAATCAAAAACACATCTCAAGCTATAATGCCTTGGAAAATTAAAAATATTATGTTCTTGAGGTGTTGGGATGTAGGAAATGCCATTCAACCAATTAACAATTAGAAATACATGTTGGAAATGTAGCCTAACATTTAAAACAATAAGGTAGAGGAATGAGCTCATTTAAGTATAATGCACCGTATATCAAGGAATTAATGCCGGTCTACATTCATGAATACTTCCTTGTAAATTACGTTCTTCGTCTTGTTACCATGCTTAAGTTCATTAGGGCTCAAAACAATCTTTAACCCTTCTATGCTCCTTACTCTCGATAGTGCAACATAAAGTTGTCCATGTGTGAAAACCAGTTTTGAAAGGCATATTCCAACCTTCTTTAGAGATTACCCTTGACTCTTGTTTAATGTCATTGCGAATGATAAAGTGATTGGGAACTACCTCCATTTCATCTTAAAAGGCCATCTTGATTTTGAAGGGTTCATGTCCATTCTTCAGTACCTTTTCATTTGGGCTTAAACCATTCAATGTTACTACATCAATGACTATCTTTCCTACCTTAATGACTCGTAATCTTGTTCCATTGCAAAGGCTTGATTCTTGATCAATGTTTCATAATAACATGATTGGAGCACTAACCTTAACAATTAACTTGTGAGGTGTGAGGCTAGAGGATGCAATCGTGTTGAGGAACTCTATGGTGTATAAATTATCAATGTTGTCACTATCCATTAAAGATTTACAAACATTGTCACAAATTAGAAACTCATAAGTTTCACCAGGTAGAAGAGAACACATTTGCTCATTAATTTGATTAACCATTTCAAGTGTTGGAGCAAGGATTGCACGATCATTGAAGTATTATCATAAGTTGATTCCATGATTTCCTAATAAGATCATTGAAGTAATTGACTAATATTCCTTGGGTATTTCTATATCACTTTCACCATCTATGCTTAAGTGATCCACATAGAAGCACAGTAACAAATAGCTTTCTTAAGCATCTGCCCAATGCCCAAGTTGATGCTTCCTTTATTGCATATATGTATTCACGATCATCATCCAACAGGCCAAGAGCAAAGCATGCATCTTTGTATGTTTTGTGAACCACTCCGTCAACCATCTTGATTGCATCAAATGAGGTGGGCCCTTGTACCTTTGTTAATAGAATGTGCATGCAATAACCTTGAAGAATGCAATAATGTAGATATATCTGAAGGCCGATACATTAGCTTGTACCTCATAAATTCACGAATGCTAACTCTTTTTCTTGTTTTCGTTGCATTTAATATTTCCTCTCGATGTTGTATGTCATCCCTATAACCATCTTCCCCAAATGGAAAAAGCAAAGGATATTGCAAAGGCAAGTAAGAGGCATGCAATTCGTTGATACATTGAAATGACCCTGATGTGGTCTCTACAATAATGTCCCTCACTTGAAACTCCATATCTATATCACTTACGATTAGAGCTGCTACTTCTGATGCAGTGAAAAGATTGTATTTCTGACCGCCTTGTTTTCTGCTTCCCAATAAAACCATTTTTAATGATGGTTTGTTAGGGTTTGCTAGCTTATTTGCTGCAACACGAAATTGTTTGATGAATGGATTTATCTCATCTAACAGCGTCTTTATCTTAGCAACCATGGTGAGATTAATTGTGCTATCCTTTTGATGCTTGCTGCATACATACACCAACAATTCATTAAGAGGCAGAATCATGATTAAACAAAATATATGCTACATTTAAGTTATATTAGAGCAATTACTTTACAGTAGAAATCTTGTTGGATATCTCATTGTCAATGTTGTGATTGTAGAGCTATGAGAACACAGGCTAAGCTCCTTTTGGGGGTAGTAGATTGCCAATTGTATGATAGTTAATTCCATATAGCACGAAGGTGTAAGGGCCAGCACCTAAGTTGATTCTATGGTTTATTTTACCACCCATAGATGTGAAAGAAAACATGTTATTGTATTGCCTTATATTTGCATAAAAGTTTTTCAACTCATCACTTTCTTTGTCAAAGAATAGCTTTTGCAACAACGGTGGAGGGTATTTAAATGGAGGCAGGACAACCATTCCCTTCAAACACCACATGGAGAACTAATTTACACTTATTTTCTTATCATCCTTTTTCACCCTTTCATTAAACCACATTTGGGAACCACATAATTTGCATTGGTATTGAGGGTCTCCTTCATCTATACATTAATTGTCGAGTTTATTTGGTGAATGAGGAAATAAAAAATGTCATAAAAAATGGCAAACGAAGGTGCACATCCAAGGCAGAAAAACGTCAATACCCTTTGACAAATCCCAAGAGTTGCACATATTTCATATCATTTTGGAGGTATTTTATCATATTATTTGGGCATTAATGAATATTTTGTGAAGAAATTAGATTCTAGTATGCACTTAGTGGTAAAAAGGGCATTTTTGAAATGTTTTTATGATTACTCTTGATTTAGTTGATTATTTGGAGCTATTAATCTTTCTTGAGGTTATTTTATATTGTAGGAACCTTAAAGAGGGGAGAAATTGGGGCAAGAAGCTGAAAATTCAAGAAAAAAAAGGACAAAATACAAGTTTCTGGACAAATTGTGAAAATTACAGAAAAGCCATAGAAATTTCTGAAACTATGCAGATAGGTCCCTCCTCGCCGTAGGACCCCACATCTTTGGACCTCGTCATGGCACCCCACAGTAAGGGCCATGAAGAGGCCTCAAAACATGTAGAAAATTAGCATATGATTTGGGCCAAACCGGGTCTAATCTGACTACCTACCTCTTGACCCGACTCAGGGGTGATATTAGGTTAAAAATTTAGGTCATTTGGTATATTGGAACCCCTCCAAACCCTATCACTCATATTTTCTCTCAACTCTCTCATTCCATCTTCTTCTTTCTTCCATTTTGCCTTCCTCCACACCATGTCCATCACTTCCTCCTTCCTTATTGGTGTTCTTCCCATGAAGAGCAGCAACGAGGCTCCACCATTCTTGGTGGTGGGAGGTAAGAGATGAGTTTGGAGCATTTAATAGGGGAGTTTTGTTTCTAATCTTCTTCCTCTTGTTATGCTTATGTTTTTCTAGGGTTCTAGGGAGATTTACGTAGCAATTGGTTGTGTTCTTCAATTTCATATTGTATGAAGATTAGCTACTATTTTTATGTTGTTTCTTTCTTGTTGAATACTTGACATTGTGCTATTTTAACTTTGAGTTTAATGAAATTTATGGGTTCATGATTTTGTTACTCTCTTTGTAAATATCTTGTGCTAATTCAATGGGCTTCGTTAGTGGATTAAAAATGCTAAGTGGTTTGCTTGAATGAAATGGCATAGGAATTACTTAATTGTGTTTAGACATTAGGTAATCACTCTTTTCAACCTTAATCATTGTTTGGGTGGCCATCAATGAATTAGGGTTAATTGAGAAATTAAGTGCAATTGTGAGGTGGCCCAAGTTGTGGATTTAAAGTCTTGCATGATTAATTATTTCTTGATTTTGAGCTTAATCAACTTAGGTTAAATTCACTAATGTGTGGGGTTCCGGCATTAATTAAGTTAACTTAAGCCTAACCTAGAAGGGTTCTTCTAAGGGTCTTCTGAAAACCAACAAAAAGCTCACCAAAAATCTTTAGAAGCAATGAATCCCAAGCTCTCATTTACCAAGAATGATTTTTATCCCATTTTAATCAAAATCCCTCTTTATCCAATCTCAATTTGTATTTGAACATATCACACACTTTTTATACAAAAATAAAATAAAATGCCTTTTTCCCATCTTAACAAGTTTTGCATTTAGCTATTAGGAATCATATTGCATTAGGACTCCTTAATAGAACGATACCCGGGGGTTAGCTTCCACCATCCCCTTGGTTCTTATTTTCTTAAAGGGCGGACCCAAGGGTGCGCTACATTGCACAAAATCTTGGTGCTCTTCAAGTGGCACCGTTGCTGGGGAGCCAAGTAATTGGTTCCCTAGTAGCCGGTTGTCAAACTTGCATTGGCCGGGTCCATCTCTTGGGTTGCATTTATTTAGTTGCATTTTAGTCTAGTTTTTAGCTTTGCATATCATACTTTGAAAAACCTCTAAAAATTAGTATAGATACTCCCCTTTGCATTTTTCTTTGCTTCTTGACATACTTGTGTGCTTGGTTGCTCTTGTGGTAGATTTATTGCACTAACTTGAGAATGCTTGCCCTTACTTGATTTTGGGTGCACGATTCTATCCCCAAATTCACATTATTGGTGCTTGAAGCTTACTTTTGTATAGCATACCATTTTCAACTTTTTGGCAAAATTTGACCACCCAACTCAATTTCTTGCACAAAGGGTAGTTTTGGAACTTTAGTGGCCAAATTTTGGATTTCAAACTTTTTCAAGCTTAATATTTGCATCCTATAGTTGCTCTAACTATTTGGCACTTGTTTGAAGTGCTATATCTTGATTTACACTTACTTGTGCAACTTCCATTTCAAATTGCAAATTCTGAATCATTGCTCTGTTTGCTGCACTGCTTTTTGTCCCTCACAGTAGCTTGCCAAGGCAAGGACCCACAGTAAGGCCCCTAATAGCATCTTTTTCTGCTGGTTTTAACTGTCCTCTTACTATTATTGCTGCATATACACATCATACTCATACCATACTCACACATACACACTCAATAGACATACATACAATTCTATACATCATATACCATTCATTTTGCTTGAGTTTTATACATTCTAAGTCTTGGTTGCTACTGAAAGTCCACTTAATGTCTATGCCTTGCGTGACTCACTCAACCTTGACTTCTTGATTTCTTCTATTCATTGGTTCTTTATTGTGCATGACTAGAAGGAGATGGAGAAAAGGATCAAACCTTCCATCCATTAACCTTGGGATTGAGTGAAACCTTAATCAAATTAGGAGAGCCAATGAAGGTGGTCCCTCTAGCCCAATTTTAGAGGAGTATTCTTCTAGGGAGTCTAGCATTTCCTCTCACTCAGATACCTAAAACTCTATCCATATAGAAATTCCCTTAGACATTCCACAAATGGCCCACCGACCACCCAACAACAATATCCCCTATGTTAATCCTTCATCCAATGGTCATAATGGAAACAATGGTGAGGGTGAGGAAGTAGGAAACCATGATATTCCTAGGAGGAGGAGTATTAGGGAGGTCACATCTAATGGAGTCACATATGATCCATTTCAAACTGCGTATCCATCTTTGCATGTTGATATTGAGATTAAAGGACCTATAATCGCAGCTTTACCTCATTTTGCAGGATTTGAAGGGGAGGACCCATATGGCCATCTATATGGGGTCCACCTCGCATGTTCAAGCATGAAGCCGATTGGAGCAAACATTGATGATGTGCAGTTAAAAGTCTTTCACCTATCGTTGGATGGGAAAGCCAAAAGGTTCCAACTTTTGCCTAGACATGATGAGAATGCCCTCACTTCTTAGGCCAATTTGAGACGAGCATTCCTAAAACACTATTTCCCTTATGTAAAGACTAAGGATTTGAAGAAAGACATTTATTCCATCAGGCAAGACCCATCTGAGAGCTTTTATAAGTATTGATGCCGATTTCAAGAGTTGTTGGCTAAGTGTCCCTACCATCAAATCATTGATGAGCAGTTGTTTCAATACCTTCCACAAAGGACTCTTGCCTAATGAGAGAGGCATTATGGATGCTAGTGCCAACGGTTCCTTGGAATATCTACCCGCCAAGGAGGCTTAGGCCATGATTAAGCTAAGAGCCAAGAACACCCAATAACACAATAAAAGAGGTTCAAAAGGGGTGTTTGAGGTGAGTTCCAACCCATAACAATCAAGGAGGATGCATTCCTTAGAGGCTAAGGTTGACACTTTGTGTTCCCAACTTACCTCTCAACTTGCCTTTATTACATTTGAGTTGAGGAACCTTAGCATGCAACAGTGTGCTCCCACCCCCTCTACCTTCAAAGCCTTAGTTGCACCTAGTTGTGAGCATTGTGGGTCAGTGATGCATATTAGTAGCCTTTGTCCAAGTGAACCGGTAGAAGCCAATGTTATGTACCAGGGGAGGTCCAACTCTACTCCCAACCAAAAATGAGATCCCCATAGCAACACCTACAATGAAGGGTGCAGGTCACATCCTAACTTCCGGTGGAGAGACAACAACAACACTATGACCAATTACAAGGGCCAATCTTCTTCTTCTCCAAGGTCCTTAATTGCCCAAGATTCACTAAGAGGGGATGATTCATGTGATCGGATTCTCAAGAGCATGCAAAGGATGCATGAGGATATGAATGCTAGCAATGATGCGAGATTTGCATCTCTTGAGTCTAAGATGGAGCAAAGGGAGACTAGAGCTACCAACCCAATTGTCGGATGGTTTGAGTGATAAGTAAGCAAGGTCAAGTGGAGCTTCTCCCTCTAATAATGTTATCAACCCGAAGTCTCTTAATGCCATCACCTTGAGAAGTAACAAGAAAGTCAAATTCCAAGATCTTGTGGGTGATGAATCCCATGTTGATGAGGAGATTGTATGTGATAGACCACATTTGGGAAATAGGGAGTGTTCTAACTCAAAGCTCATTGAGGAGTGCCCCTTGCCTATGCCGACCGCTCTGGTCCAAAGTGAGAGCAATGAAGAGAAAAAGCTCCTAGCTACTCCACCTTCTACAAGGAGAAAGAGAGATGTTCACTTTGCCACACATGAGTCACCCAACCAAGAGCCGCAAGAAAAAGGTAAAGAGGTAAAATTTTCTGACATTCCTTTTCCTCATTTATATTTGGTTAGTAAGAGGGTTTTTTATGACAAGTGTGATAAAGAGATGTTTGATATGTTTAGTAAAGTTAAAGTGAATTTACCTCTTCTTGATTTGATAAAGAAAATGCCCAAGTGGGCCAAGTTTTTGAAATATTTATGCACCAATAAGAGGAAATATAAGCATAGTGAAAAAACCCAACTAGGGTCTAATGTTAGTGCTTTGTTTAAACCACAATTACCTTTGAAATGCAAAGACCCAGGTTCTTACACTATTCCTTGTATTAAAAGCAAGACCACCATTTCAAATGCTTTACTAGATCTTGACGGTGCTATAAATGTCATGCCTACCTCTATTTTTGAGACTTTGGGTACCCAATCTATTCGGGACACAAGTGTAGTTCTCCAACTTGCAGACCAAATGATTAGGTATCCAATCACTAGGCATTAGTGCAATTTCTTGTGTGGATGATGATATTGATGAGTTATGTGATGCTATGTTTGTTGACTCATTTGGGCATGTTGAACCATTACCTGTTATTTCCCCCTTCCATACTTCTTTGTTTTGCGATTGTGTTGATGACGTGCCATGTCTTGATTGCATTGAGATTGATGACTATCATTCTACCTCACATGTTTTGGATGAATCCCCTTGTTCAATTGATACATTATCTACTCACCCCACATCCAGTGGTCTTGAGAAAGTTTCTTCTAATTGTGATGCAGGTCCTACTGACCCCATAGACATTGTTATGCAAGCTACACTGGTAGCTTTGTCTATGGTGGATACTTGCTCACCCTTAGGAAGTGGAGAAGTTATCGCATGTGTGGATGCACCCATATCTCCTTTCCTACCTTGTGATGACACCATTCTAACACTTGGAGAACTTGAGTTGCAAGAGTTGGCACCTTCTGTGGTAAAACCCCAAATTGTGGATCTTAAACCCTTACCTCCTAACTTGAAATATGTGTTTATTGCTGATTCTGATAAGTTATCTATTATTATTTTAAGTACTTTGTCTGATGTTGAGGAGGGTAAACTAGTTTCTCTTCTTAGGTCTTATAGGGGTGCGATTGGGTGATCATTGGTTGACATTTCAAGGATCAATCCCTCGGTTTGTACTCACAAGATCCTCTTGGAGGAGGGTTCTAAGCCTATTCTGCAACCACAGAGGAGACTGAATCCTCTTATTCTTGATTTGGTGAGAAAAAAGTTGCAAAGCCTTTGAGTACTGGGATTATCTATCCCATTTCTGATAGTGAGTAGGTGTCACTAGTACAAGTAGTACCGAAGAAGAGTGGAATTACCGTTGTTCGGAGTGATAACGATGAGCTTATCCCCACTAGAGTCCAGAATTCTTGGAGATTGTGTATAGATTATAGGAAGCTTAATTACTCCACTAGAAAAGACCATTTTCCCTTACCCTTTATTGACCAAATGCTTGAGAGAATTTCTGGCAAGTCTCATTATTGTTTCCTTGATGGTTTCTTCGGGTACTTCCAAGTACCAATTGCACTAGAGGACCAAGAAATAACCACATTCACATGTCCTTTTGATACCTTTGCCTATCGAAGGATGCCATTTGGACTATGTAATGCTCCAGCTACTTTTCAAAGATGCATGATGTCCATTTTTAGTGATTTGTTGGAGCATAACATGGAGGTGTTTATGGATGATTTCATTGTGTATGGTACTAGCTTTGATGTATGGCTCTTTAGTTTAGAACTTGCTTTGAAAAGATGTTTGGAAAAGAACTTGGTTTTGAACTAAGAGAAGTGTCATTTCATGGTAGATAGTGGCATTATTTTGGGTCACTTGATCTCTCAAAAGAGAATTAAGGTTGACAAAGCTAAAATTGAAGTTATTGCATCTTTGACTTATCCTACCAATTTGAAAGAAGTTAGGTCATTTCTAGGGCATGCGGGGTTCTGTAGGCGCTTTATTGCTAATTTTTCAAAAATTGCCTTGCCCCTTTCCTCTTTGCTTAAAAAGGATTATGATTTTTTGTTTGATGATAAATACAAGCATGCTTTTGATACATTGAAGTCTTCCTTGATTTCTCCTCCCATTATTAGTGCACCTAATTGGAATATGCCCTTTGAACTTTCATGTGATGCATCTAATTTTGTGGTAGGAGCCATACTTGGTCAGAGAGTTGACAAGGTCCCTAGGGTAATTGCATATGCATCTAAGACACTTGATTCCGCAAACCTTAATTACACCACTACTGAAAAAGAGTTGTTTGCCGTGATTTTTGCACTTGATAAGTTTAGACAATATTTGATAAACTCTTTCTTCTGTGGTAGTATACACTGACCATGCAGCTGTGCAGTATTTGTTTCAAAAACCCTAGTCTAAGGCTAGACTACTGAGATGGGCTTTACTAATGCAAGAATTTGATGTGAGGATCAAAGATCGGGCCGGAGCTGAAAATCATCTGGCTGATCATCTAAGCTGCTTGCCTTCTGACGCAAGGGGAGTTGATTATTCTGATCTTTGCATTGCTTCTTTTCCTGATTCTGCTTTGTTTGTCTTGGCCACTATTGAGCCTTGGTTTGAACATATTGGGAACTATCTTACTGATGATGTGGTTTCTTCTTTCTTGTCTCATTTCCAGGTCAACAAATTAAAGAGAAAGGCCAAGTACTACATCTGGGATCTACCCACTCTATGGTGCATTTGTAGTGACCAGATCATCCGTCATTGTGATCCGAACGATGAGATCCACTCTATCCTTACTCATACTCATTTTTTATCTTGTGGTAGTCATTTTAGTGCTAAAAAGACTACTAGGAGAGTGTTATAGTGTGGATTTTTTGGCCTACTTGTTTAGGGATGCATTTATTTATTGTAAGTCTTGTGAGAAGTGTCAACAGTTTGGGAGTTGGGGTAAGAGGCATGAAATGCCTATGAGGCCCATGCACTTTTGTGAGGTTTTTGATGTGTAAGGCATTGATTTTATGGGACCTTTTCCCCCTTCTTATGGTTTTTCTTACATATTGCTTGCAGTAGATTATGTATCTAGATGGGTTGAGGCAATCCTAACTAGAAAAGATGATGCTACTACTGTTTTAAAGTTCTTATGCTCTCATATCTTTTGTAGGTATAGCATTCCTAGAGCTATCATTAGCGATCAAGGCACACACTTCTGCAACCAGATCATCCAGTCCCTGCTTGCCAAATATGGCGTTACTCACAAAGTTGCTACACCCTACCATCCCCAAACTAATGATCTTACTGAGGTTTTAAACCGAGAGGTGAAGCATATTCTTGAGAAGATAGTGAAGCCATCTCTCGTAAAGACTTTAGTGATTGTTTGGAAGAGGCTCTTTGGACGTATAGGACATCCTACAAGACACCTATTGGGACATCACCCTTTAGAGTTGTCTATGGGAAGTCTTGCCATCTACCTATGGAGTTGGAGCATAAGTCGTATTGGGCCATCAAAGCCTGCAATGCCGATTTAAAGTCTCAGATGATGCAACTCCAAGAGCTTGAAGAATTGTGGTTGCATGCCTTTGAGAATGGGCTTATCTACAAGGACTGGTTGAAGATGATTCATGACAAGCACATCACGAAGAAAGACTTCAAAGAAAGGGACAAGGTGATGATGTTTAAGGCAAGACTCAAGATTCTACTAAGCAAGTTCAAGTCTAGGTGGGAGGGTCCATACCAAGTTGTCCAAGCCTACCCCTATGGTGCATTTGAGCTTCTAGATGGCGCTACTGGATCGAAATTCAAAGTTAATGGCCATTTGCTCATGCATTACCATGAGTCATCTCAGCCACCTTGATCATGAGGTTGTTCCTTTTCTCTCTACTTGCTTTACTTGATATTGATTGAAATATGTTTTGAGCTAAGTGTGGGGGAGGGAACTTACCTAGTAGGAAAAGTAGTTTTAACTATCTTTAATTCTTAGGATTAGAAATAAATGCTCCTTGTTCACGCACCAACACCACACTTAATTTCAACATGATTTGTAAAATTATCATGATTTATCATTTTAACTCGCTCTTGCCTTCTCCCTATTTTTCTTTTGGTGTTGATGATGTGTTGTGCTTCAATCTTGAATTGGACTTCTCAACTTTCCAATTCGCCCTAAGAGTTGAGTTGAATTGGTATTTCCATGTTTTGCTACATTAAGGACAGTGTAGGAATTAAGTGTGGGGGAGGGGTTAGCATTAATAGTGTTGGGTTTAGGTCAATTTTGTGGACTTTCATGATAAAACCTAGATTTATGAAATTTTTCAAAAATTTTGAACTTTGCTACACTTGAACTTTTGTTGTGTCCTTGAACATGGATAACTATTGTGGATTTGTATTGACAATTATGGGAATTTCTTCATGTTTGAAGTTGATTGTTGATTTTATTGATGAATTGGCTGAGTTAATCATTGTGGCGATTGATTTAATGCTTTGTCATCAATTTTGAGTGCAATCAATCTTTGTGCATGAACTTTAGAGACGTAGCCATATTGTGAGGTTTTTGAGCCTAAACTTCCATTCTTGTGTGATATCCACTTGTTTTCCATTCTCTAGAATTTGTTTTAGTTCTTGATCAAAGCTTGTTTTCATTTAATGTGGTGAAGTATGAAAGAGGCTTTCATTTCACAACCTTCATATCCCAAACACAAACCCTAAACACCTATTCCATTGTCACCCCATTTGAGCCATTCCTTTGATGTTTGCATAAGCATGCCAATTCGGTAGATGATGCATCTCAACTTGCTATATGTAATCTTGATTGTAAAAATGCCATTGCTATAATGTTTGTGAATATGCCATGCATAGAGGAAAAACAAAAATATAAAAAGTAGAAAAAAAGAAAAGAAAAAAGAAGAGAGGAAATAAGGCATTCATAAAAAGTTTTGAAAGTGGCAATGAAGAGTATGTTTGCAAGTTGTTTTGATGGTTTGATGCTTTATGAGTTCTTGTGCATGCATAACATCAATTTTTATCTTCTGTATATTTTCCATTTAGCCTTCTCCATCATTACAATCCTTTAAAGCCCTCTTGATCATTTACATTATTGCTTTTAAGTTGAGATTTTAGAACTTCTACAAGCTCATGGTAGAGTGGTTAATTAAGTAGATTAGAGAGAAATGAACCCCAATTTGGTGAGAATTGAGAAACACCATACCTTGAAAGTTGTTCTCTTTTGTTCATTCTCATTGCATTCTAGATTAATCCCTTGCAATTACTTCATTTTACTATGATTGTTAGCTTGAGGTCTTTGATTGATATGATTAACTTTCATGCTTTGAACATATTGAAATTCTCCTTCATGTCAATACTTCCATTGAATTGAAAATGTTTTATTGTCTTTGTCCTAGAGTACAAAGGTTTAAGTGTGGGGGAGAAGACAAATCCCAAGATTTGAACATATTCCATATCATTTTGGAGGTATTTTATCATGTTATATGGGCATTAATGAATATCTTGTGAAGAAATTAGATTCTAGAGTAATTGCATGCACTTAGTGGTAAAAAGGGCATTTTTGGAATGTTTTTGTGATTACTCTTGATTTAATTAATTATTTGGAGCTATTAATCTTTCTTGAGGTAATTGTAGGAACCTTGAAGAAGGGAGAAATTGGGGCAAGAAGCTGGAAATTCAAGAAAAAAAGGACAAAATACAAGTTTTTGGACAAATGTGAAAATTACATAAAAGCTCCAGAAATTTCTGAAACTTTGAAGATAGGTCCTTCCTCGCTGTGGGGCCCCACAACAAGGGTCCAAGAAATTTCATCATCTTTGGACCTCACTGTGGCACCCCACAGCGAGGGCCACGGCGAGACCCCGAAACCTGTAGAAAATCAGCATCTGATTTGAGCCAAACTGGGTCTAATCCAACTACCCACCTCTTGACCTGACTCAGGGGTGATATTAGGTCCAAAATTTGGGTTATTTGGCAGATTGGTACCCCCCAAACCCTAGCCCTCATGTTTTCTCTTAACTCTCTCATTCCATCTTTATCTTTCTTCCACTTTTCCTTCTTCTACACCATGTCCATAACTTCCTCCTTCCTTGTTGGTGTTCTTCCCATGAAGAGTAGTAGCTAGGCTCCACCATTCTTGGTGGTGGGAGGCAAGGGATGAGCTTGGAGCATTTAGTAGTAGAGTTTTGTTTCTAATCTTCTTTCTCTTGTTATACTTATGTTTTTCTAGGGTTCTAGGGATATTTGTGTAGGAATTGGTTGTGTTCTTCAATTCCATATGTTGAATGAAGATTAGCTACTATTTTTATGTTGTTTCTTTCTTGTTGAATACTTGACATTGTGCTATTTTAACTTTGAGTTTAATGAAATTTATGGGTTCATGATTTTGTTACTCTCTTTGTGAATATCTTGTGCTAATTCAAGGTGGCTTCATTAGTGGATTAAAAATTTCATGTTGTTTTCTTGAATGAAATGGCATAGGAATTAATTAATTGTGTTTAGACATTGGGTAATCACTCTTTTCAACTTTAATTTTTGTTTGGGTGGCCATCAATGAATTAGGGTAATTGAGAAATTAAGTGCAATTGTGGGGTGGCCCAAGTTCTGGATTTAAAGTCTTGCATGATTAATTATTTCTTGATTTTGAGCTTAATCAACTTAGGTTAAATTCACTAATGTGTGGGGTTCCGGCATTAATTAAGTTAACCTAAGCCTAGCCTATAAGGGTTCTTCTAGGGGTCTTTTGAAAACCAACAAAAAGCTCCCCAAAAATCTTTAAAAGCAATGAATCACAAAGCTCTCATTTACCAAGAATGATTGTTATAACATTTTAATCCAAATCCCTCTTTATCCAATCTCAATTTGTTTTTGAACATATCACACACTTTTTATACAAAAATCAAATACAATGCCTTTTTCCTGTCTTAACAAGTTTTGCATTTAGCTTCTACTATCCCCTTGGTTCTTATTTTTTTGAAGGGCAGACCTAAGGGCGCTACACCGTACACAATCACGGTGCTCTTCACCCTTGTAAGTAACATCAATATGAGATTGATTAGTAGAACATATGCTTTGACTGCTTGTAAGTGTCAGATCTGGAGTTTGATCTACATTTAAAGAGGCAATTTAATGACTCGGTGCAATACTGATATAATTTTAATGCTACGCAATACAAATATAAATGTGTTTTCCAAACTTTAAAGTATTAGAAAATTAGAAAAAGCTTCTGACCATATAGTTCATCGTCCTCCTCACTGTCATACACATCATTCATTTGTTCTTCGGACAATTGAAATCAATGTGCTTGTAAAGTGTCTCTTGGGGAACAACTTGTTTTAAACAAACAAATAGATTTTTTTTATTAAGACATGAACAATATATATGTTATGAACAGTTTAGTCAATAAGCAAAATGTAATTGCTGAACTTATGTTTTTTTCAACTTTCAGTAAAAAAATCTCATGTGGAATTATTTAGGGAAAATTGCAGTAGGGTCCCAAGTAAGGCAAATTATTACTCTAAGGTCCCTTGAAATCTCAAAATTATTAGCAAGTCCCTAGGGACTTGAATGCAATAAAATGGAATTACTCACCAAAATCAGTTAACAAAAGCTTATATAGTTGTCAACGAAGGCATGTTAAGTTGTTAATGGGGTTTATCACATAATTAACAACTCAACAAGACTTCGCTAAAAAACTGAATAAGCCTTCGTTAACAACTGAATACAGTCAGTAATATTAACATATATCTTACATCAAAATATCAGTTTATTACTGGCCGTATTCAGTTGTTAACAAAGGCGTATTCAGTTGTTAGCAAAGTCTTGTAGAGTTGTTAATGGGGTCTGATGCGAAATGTCATAAATTCCAGTAACAACTCAACAAGCCTTCATTGACAACTGAATAGGCCTTTATTAACAACTGAATTTGGTGAGTAATTCCATTTTATTGCATTCAAGTCCCTAGGGACTTGGTAATAATTTTGAGATTTCAAGGGACCTTAGAGTAATAACTTGCCTTACTTGGGACTAGGGTGCAATTTTCCCAATTATTTATGGACCAATTATACATGACATTTACACTTGTGATGCAATAGTTTGCAACACATTCCTTATGCAGTCCATTTTCTGGATCAATGTGGTTGTAATTTGCCATTTAGGGAACAAATTAGTTGAAACAAAAGATGGATATTTTGGAGTAACACATGATACATATATATATATGTTTTGAACATTTTAGCTAGTAAGTAAAGAACAATTATAGAATTGTTACTTATCTAGCTTTTAGAAAGCTAATCTAAGGTTGAATTATTTGTGAACTAATTATACCTCGATTAAGTCCCTTTTATGAATCTTCTCTGCTTGCTCTTTTTATTTTCCTAAGTGGTATGTTATTTTGGGTGTTTTCAAGTCTGATGCACTCACCCGCTTGCAAGATGGGATGTTGATCATTACTTTGTTATGGCAATTCAATTATTTTTTGGTTTGAAAGTTTGACACCTAATTTACATTGTGTTGAATACAACCAACACACAAAACTGCCTATTAAATCGCAATCTGAATTATAAAATTGATTTTTTGGTTGTAAATATGTATTTTAGAATTTAAAAATAAAAACAAAATTTGGATATGAACCAATCACAACATTTAATTATTATAATATATGTTTGGATTATGATGGGCATGTGATTTGGATTTGGATAAAGATTAAAAAAAATTGATATCATATTTTTGAAAAAATATATTTAAAAATATACGTATAATTTTAAATTTTAAATATTAAAGTGTAAAAATTTTTAGAATAAAAAATTATGTTTCGCTATACTCTATAAAATATTAAAATCAAGCTATTTGCCACTACTACTTGAATTGAACTTATTCACTGCTTTAGGCTTTTGTAGAAAAAGCCTACCTAGTAGGCGTTAAGTGCAAAGGTGATACACAACATTTCTTTGGCATTGAAGAATCTATTAAGGAGCTAGCCCAGCTATATCTCAAGGTAATTGGCCCTAATTTTCCTTTGATATCATTTTTTTGAAAAAATGTATTAAAAAAAACGTAGAATAAGCTTTCATTTTAAATATGTAAATAATGAAGCTTTTATTTTAGAGCAAATCACATATTTTCATCCTAAAATTTAATTTTTATTTTCAATTTTTAATGAATACTCTTGCACCAAGTTACTATTCATAAGACATCTAAAGCTTCTGATTGGTCAATCTATCACTAATTATATCTACTAATTATATTTAAGAAAAATATAATCATTATTTTTTAATTATTATATTTAAGATTTAAGATAAGCCGAAAAATTATGTTTAAGATTTAAAATAAGCCCTGAAATTATGTTCATACGAAACTTGTGATTGGTTAATCCTAAAATATATATATATCACTAATTATATTTTGAATCATTATATTTAAGATTTAAGATAAGTCCTAAAATTATTTTCATAGGAAGCTTCTGATTGGTCAATCCCAATATATATATATATCACTAATTATATATAAAAAAAATTAAGATTTGTTTAACATTTAAGATTTTAGATAAGCCCAAAAATTATATTTAAGATTTAAAATAAGCCCTAAAATTATGTTCATAGATTGGTCAAATATTATTTCATAAAATTGAAAGTAATCTAAAATAGAAAACATGGCCCTATGGCTATATGAATTATTGAAATAGCGTACCTTCTGCCAAATTACTTATCGTAGAGGGTATTGAATGTGCCAAATTACTTATCGTAGAGGGTATTGATTGTGCTTATATGAATGTACTATAGGCTCATTCAGTCGGTAGAACATACACATAATGTACGCTTCATATTTATAGCCATAACTTAAGGTTACAATATATCTAGAATAAATAAGGATAGAAATATATTTTTTGATATCATTTTTTTTGGGAAAAATATATTAAAAAATAAATGATAAACCATGTGAGGAAATATTGTCTACGCTATATCAAATATATATATATATATTAGATGATTTTCATTCTTTAAATTTAATTTAAATATAATTAGTGATATATCAATCAGAATTTGATATGGACGTCTTTAAATTTAAATATAAATATAATTAGTAGATATAATTAGTGATAGATTGACCAGGAGAAGTTGTGGTAAAAATAATGATTATATTTTTCTGAAATATAATTAGTAAATTAGTAAATATAATTAGTGATAGATTGACCAATCAGAAGCATTGGACGTCTTATGAATAGTAATTTGGTGGAAGAATATTTATATATATTTTCATAAGAAGCTTTTGATTAGTCAATTCCAAAAAAAAAATATATATAACTAATTATATCTATTAATTATATATAAAAAAATAATATTTTTTAAATATTTAAGATTTAACATAAGCCCAAAAATTATATTTAAAATTTAAGATAAGCCTTAAAATTATGTTTATTAGAAGCTTGTGATTGGTCAATCATAAGAAGCTTCTGATTGGTCAAATATTGTTTCATAAAATTGAAAGTAATCTAAAATAGAAAACTTGGTCCTATGGCCATATGAATTATTGAAATAGCGGACCTTCTGCCAAATTGCTTATCATAAAGGGTATTGAATGTGCCAAATTGCTTAGCATATAGGGTATTGATTGTGCTTATATGAATGTGCTATATGCTCATTCATTTGGTAGAGCGTACACATAATGTACGCCTCATATTTATAGACATAACTTAGGGTTACAATATATCCAGAATAAATAAGGATAGAAATATATTTTTTTGATATCATTTTTTTGGAAAAAATATATTAAAAAATAAATGATAAACCATCTGAGGAAATATTGTCTACGCTATATCAAATATATATATATATTAGATGATTTTAATTCTTTAAATTTAATTTAAATATAATTAGTAGATATAATTAGTGATAGATTGGCAATATAATTAGTAAATTAGTAAATATAATTAGTGATAGATTGACCAATAAGAAGGGTTGGACGTCTTATGAATAGTAATTTGGTGGGAAAGTATTTATATATATATAGATGAAAATTGGTAATATCTAATGATATTTTGGTAATGTCTTACCAAAACATGAAAATAAAGTGGATACAAAACTAAAAGGTCCAATGATATTATGTTGAAATCTTATAAATTGAAGTGACCAGAAATTAGGATAAGTGACCAGAAATCTTATAAATTGAAAGCATTGGCGACCCAATAGTCACCAATGTTTTAGGCAAACTTTGTCATTAGTTTACATTCACTCGTGTTGGGGCTCCATCACGAGTGGATCCACTACAAAAAGCAGGCTACTACAGATGAAATTAACAATGGAATCACCGTTTACTGATGGATTCTCAGCGGAATCGGATAATCAACAAAATGTTTTCTGTTAAAAATTTCTAGGTGATTATTTGGTTCGTCCACGAAACTCGCAATTTTTTCGTTTATTAATGACAAAATGTTTTGTTGGTAATTTTATATTATTTTTTAGTTTTAAAAATGCTATAAGTCATACTGAGATACTTCCATGTGTCACCTTATACAAGGCTAATGTGTCCACCATCAGACACATCGTCACCAACGCTGATTGTTTAAAAATTTAATGATGATTCATTCAAACAGTCGTTGTCATGTTAGCACCAGATACCTTCTACGTCATGCCATAATTGCCACATATCCTTGCCCACTTGCGCCATGTCAACGTTAATTGGTTGCATTTGTTGACCTTACTTGGATTCGAACTCACCTTAATTCGTTTTTATTGCAAAATTATATATATATATAATCTCAATTTCAAAAAAACAAAAATTCAATATTTATATTATGGAAGCATATAAATATTTTATAAATAATTTATGAAATATATATAATAATTTAATATAGTATTAATTTTTTTTTAGTTTTTAAATTTATGCAAATATTTGTTAATAATAAATATATTATTTATTGAAAAAAAATGCAAAAGTAAACTTTATGATATATATCTATATATATGTACTTCCAAATTTTTATTTGTATTTCCTATTTTTAATTTTGATGAATATTTTATTGGGAAAGTCTTATTAAATAAAGACAGTTGAAATACTTAAAATTCTAATTTAGTTAATTGAATTTAAAATAAAATCATTAATCAGGTTATGTTACCCAATAATGGATTTAGAAATTGGACAAAACTACCTTCATTTGTTTTCAAGGAGGGTTGAAGTAGCGGTAGAATTCTTTGTAAAATTAAGAACCCAAACAGTAGGAAATTCATTATAGACGTTGGCAAAGTCTGAAAACTGATAAAGGAGGCAATGATAAGTTGATTTTGATATCAAATCTCCACCGGCCACCCTTAATTCATCATGCTCAATAATAACTAAGCATCGTTTTGCCCGAAACCGAAATGCATATATATATATATATATATAGAGAGAGAGAGAGAGAGAGAGAGAGAGAGTCGAGTGGCCTTCCAATGTATAGATAGAGAATAGTGCGGCAGACCTTATTACCAATTGGACTCTTAAATTTGGCAGCAATGGTTAAGATCTAATGTTTCACGATTCTTTTTTTTCAACTTATTTATTTTGTGATAATATGTATGTGTGTATATATATTTACGGTTATGGGTTCATTATCTCCTGAAAGCTTTCGCTCAGGATCAATTTTTTCTCAGAAGTTTGTTTGTATTTAAAATTACTCTAAAAGTTTTAAAACGTAGTAATATTGTCATATTCTGATTAAAAAAAAACTCACATTGACCGTAAGAAAATTGACATTGACTATTAATATTACAATGGTAAAGGGTCAAATTGCTTCATTTTAATACTTCCACAGAAAAATTGGACCAAAAACTATTTTCAGGGAAAAATTGGTCTTGAGTAAGACTTCCACACAAAATCCACCTATAACCCCCATATATATATATATATATGACAACCATTAAACCTTCTTCAACTTGAACTTGTCAGATTGGATGAGCACGAATATTTATAACGTGGCAAAGATGGGAAACTTGGAGAACTGGAGCATAATTTGTCAACTACTGTAGAAAAGAAAATCACTATGTAGCAAAGGGAAAAGCAAATCACCCAAACAAATGGAACTAGCAAAGAGGCAAGTCGATTACCTCGAAAATGACGGAGAACTCATCCTACCTATTATAATGTGCAACTTATTATAATATAATCATGCAAAATTTCAAAAAATATTAATGACAGAAATTCCATCAATTCCTTTGATAAATTCTATTAGTAATTCTATAATAAATACTATTTGTAGCTGCTCAAACCAAGAATTAGTAGCGGTTTGAACCGCCACAAGTAATTTAGTAGCGGTTTGGCCATCCACTACTAAAAACACTGTAGCAAACTATTTGTGGCGATTACAAGTAACCACTAGTACTTTGATCAAACACGCTACTACACCGGATTTGGGGTAGGGGCAAAGTTACTTAAAGCTTTTAAGAGAAGAGAAAATGAGAGAAGTGAAACTAACCTTTTGAGCTTTCAAATCACTGCATCGTTTAGCATTTCCCCCTCCCCCTCAAAACGAAGAAACACTCAGAAAGAGAAGAAGAAGATCCAATCAAAGAAGCTCTTGAAGAAACAAAGACAAAATCAATGCAATCCTTAAGATGGAAGGGATAGACAAAATCACCTCGTCGTTCGTTCTTCGTCCTCCCTCATAGTTTGTTCTTTGAGTTTGTCATTCTTTCTTTGAGTGCGTTGTCGTCGTTTGACAAACGGAGGTAGGTGACGGTAGCATTCTTTCTTCTCCCTCATCGTCGGTTAGGAGGTAGGTAACAGTAATGTATGTTCTTCCTCGTCATTGGCGTTTGGAGGTATGGGAGCGATTGGGAGTTTTGGCTGTAACGTTGTATGGGAGCGACGGAGGAAGAACTTGGAAAGTGGCATAGGTAAACTGAAAAGAGAGAAAGATGAAGATGAATAGTAAAAAATACCTATCGGGGCATTTTGCCAGTTAAACCACCCGTTAGGTATTTTTTTTTTTTTAACAAAAAGAACCTCGAGCATTTTTCATGCAAAACACCTTGTTTGGTATGTAAAAAAAAGGAGCAGTATTGACCTAACAAGACATTTTGTAGGGTAAACCAAGGTATTTAAAATCGGACCGGATAGTGAACCAGTCAAGGTGGTGGTTTAAGGGTCAGTGTGTTAAACGGTGGGTTAATCCGTAGTAAACTGTTATTAATTAAAATAATATAATTTTATTAAAATATATATTAAGCAATAAAAATAACACATATCATTTTAATATACATTTTAAAAATAAAGTGACCCACTGATCATTTCCTCCTCTCCTTCATATATTAAAAATACGTAATGCTTTACAATTAATTAAATTGTGTGGTGAATGGTGATGGACAGCTGTTTATGGGAAATGTGCATTTTTTCAAGTAAAATAATAAGGGAATGGCCTTGAAAACAAAAAAAAAGAAGGAAGATTGCAAGTTTGCAACCCCCAATACGTCATATCATATCAGTGAGTTTTCTGTTGCAAATTTAATCTCTCATCCTTCTCTCCTTCATGTACTTATTTAACACCACTAATGCGTTTTGACAACTAATAATTATAAGGAAAAAGGCCATTTTTGGCCCGGAAGTTTTCACTTTGGACCAATTTTGGCCTGAAAGTTTTTTTAGGACCTATTTTGACCCGGAAGTTAACAAAACGTAGCAATTTTGACCTGGGCTAACAGATACGCCAACCAGCGTCTGCCACGTGGCATAACTGTCTATGTAGCCCAGGTCAAAATTGCTACGTTTTGTTAACTTCCGGGTCAAAATAGGTCCTAAAAAAACTTTTAGGCCAAAATTGGTTCAAAGTGAAAACTTCCGGGCTAAAAATGGCCTTTTTCCCAATAATTATAGGTACAACATTTTCTTCTTATCTTTTCAAATCTCAAACACAACCTCTCTCCTCCTTATCTTCCATAGTTGCCGGCAACTCTTTCTTTCAAGTGCTCTCTCTGCGAAAATAATTCTATCCCTTTCTTATTCACGCTTTATACTTTAGGAAATTTTTTCACTATAAGTTTGCTTTTATATCTCTACTATTTTTCTTCTACTCTTCCTCTTTTTCAAGTTTCAGATAAATCTTTTTCTTCCTGGAAGTGTGATTTATGGAGGAAAAAAAAGCTTATAGGTCAACCCGTGACCCTTCCAGGTCACACCGGGTTACCTCGGTTTTCTCCAGGTCTGCACGGGTTACACCGGGTCCGATCTACCATACTTTCTTTGCTCACCCGGACCGGACAGGCATGCAGGTCGCCGGTTTCCGGACTAACCCGTCCGGTCCGGTTTTTAATTCATTAGGGTAAACACCCCTTTAGGTTTATATTTTTCAAAAAAAAATTATAAACTTTCGTATGAAATTTTCCTCGATAAACCTGCAAAAAGTTGATTTGCTTTTTTTCAAAAAAGTGCACATGTTGTGGCATTTTTTAACCAAAATGCCACCTAATTAACGCTACAATAGACATTTTTTTGTATTAGTGATGTTCTATCCCACTAAGTCAGTTATATAGATCTCATTATACCATTTTATTCTATTAAAAGCCAAATGTTTAGATAAACTATTAATAAAACGGTCATATTTGTTTTTCTTTAATAGATGGCACGCTAAGTTCTTTCCTTATATGCTTGTTAGGGTAAAGGGTCAAAAATGACCATGTACTTATCTCGAATGTACATCTGACACCTTATAATATTTTATGGTGCAAAAGTGACCATGAACTTTATAAAATGGGGCGAAAATGCTGCCTCTATTAAGTTATGCAGACTCCATTATGTGGGCCCCATTTTATTACTTTTATATGATTATTTTTTAAAAAAAAATCCAAAACCCCCCCCCCTCTCTTTCTCCTTCCCCTCATAATGGAAGCTCCTGTCGGAAAAACAAGGCAAGTATTCTTAGAGAAAGCGATGGTAAGATACACTCCTAATGGTAAATATGCCTGCAAGTTAATTCACGAGCGAGGTTATCCATGGCGATGTTGCCGTTGTTGCAACGAGGTGTTCGGAGGGATTGTATGGTGGCGGGGTAGTGGTTTCCAATCTTGTACATAGAGTTTGCTGGAAATCTTCTTATTAGAAAATAATAAGGCAAAATACAAACAAAAAGAACCAAAGATTACTGAAACCAAAGATGCTGGTGAGTTCTAAACCAGTTGATGAGAAATAGTTTGTGGGGAAGGAGATAGAAGGGGCTAGAAGATTGTTTTTTAGAAAATAATCATATAAAAATAATAAAGTGGGGCCCAAATAACAAAATTTGCCTAATTTAATGGAGGCACACTACAAAAAAAGCGGCACTTAGTAGCGGTTAAAACAGTTGATTAGTAGCGGTTTTAACCGCTACTAAGTGGTTACTAGCGGTTTTATATTCCGCTAGTAAATCACCCGTGACTAACATTTAGTAGCGGTTATAAAAACCGCTGGTAATATGGTCAACACCGCTACTAATCCAGTAGCGGAAACAAAAACCGCCACTAATCAGATACTAGCAGCGGTTCAGAACCGCTACTAATGAGGAAAAATTAGTAGCGGTTTGTGAACCGCTACTGGATACTCAAAAATATAAAAAAAAATTCTGATCAGACCCAATTTTACTATTTGCAATAATGTTTAATTTTATAAAACATTTTTAAAAAATTTAACATTAAAGATTCATAAAAAAATTTTATCACATTTTCTCAATTGTTATATCCAAAATGATATGTCAAATAAATAATTCATAGTATAAAAAAAGGTGATTATAACCAATCAATTTAATTTAATAGTATTCAAATGAAGATAGGGAGTACGTACACATGAAAACAAAAACAAAAAAAGTTAGTAGATATGTATGATTGAAAATTGAATGAAATAATTAGAATAAAAAAATAAAAGATAAATTAATGAGATTGATGGAAAAATTAAGAGCATCAGAGGAGAAGAATTAAGAAGGAAGGTTTTATGAGGTTGAATGAAATGAGGAGAGGAGTAGGTATTTATAATTGTTGTAGGAGGGAATCAGTAGTGGTTTTAGTAGCGGTTAAGAGAACCGCCACTAACTGCACCAAAAACTGGTACTTGCGCATTTAGTAGCGGTTCTTGAGAACCGCTACTGCACATTTAGTAGCGGTTCTTGAGAACCGCTACTAATAGTAGAGGTTATTTTTTGGAAAACCGCCGCTTAAACCGTTACTAAATTACGCCTGCAATTAATGAATTTGTTAAGTTAGTAGCGGTTTTAAGAGAACCGCCACTAACTACACAAAAAACCGCTACTAATTAGTAGCGGTCTTAAGACAACCGCCACTAACTACATGACCTTCCAATTTCTCGCGGGTTTTCCAACACAACCGCCACTAATGTGACGCCACTAAGTTTCCCGCCAATTGGCGCCACTTTAGTGGCGGTTTTGTGAGACTAACCGCCACTAAAATACACCACTATCTTTGATATTGGTCAAACAGACGGATTTAGTCGCGGTTTCTTATTAAAACCGCTACTAATGTGTAATTAGTGGCGGTTTTAGTTTTCCGCTACTAAATGAACCGCCAGTAAACCATGTTTTTTTTTTGCAGTGGCAGCACTTTCATCTCATTTTGTAAAGTTCATGGTCATTCTTGCACCATAAAATAGTATATGGTTCTAGATGTACATTTAAGATAAGTATATGTGATCATTTTTTACCCTTCTCCATGCTTTATGAAACTCATATTTTCTTATATGATCATAAGCTATATCAAAAGTACATGTTGATTTTTGCTACCCCAACTTTATATCCTTGTAATCCCTTAAAAGTCCAACATTGACTCCCCTTTAAGATCATTACAAACTCTTTAGGGTGTGTTTGGATAGACTTCTGGAAAGTTGACTTATTTATAAGTCAGTTTGAAAATAAGTCAAACTGAAAATAAGTCAGATTGTGTAATGACGTTTATATTTGAATGAGCTATTAAAAAAATGACTTATAAGTCAATTGAACTTTTAAACATGTTTGGATGAACTTCTTGAAAAGTAACGTTAAGATGAAAAATAAGTCAGAATTTGTGTGCCCCACCAAAATAAGTTCTTATTTTTAAAAATAAGTCACTTTTTTCAACTTGTGCTTATTTCCTCCATAAATTCTTATTTTTTCCATAAGAACTTATTTTTATAAGTCCAACCAAACACATCAAATTGGGCTTTTTTCACAATAAGTCCTTTTGATGGAAAATAAGGACTTATTTTGGGGGGGGGGGGAGTCCAGCCAAACAAGTCCTTAGTCACAAATAACTCCGGTGGCCTTTTTTTCACTTGAACTACCCTAGCTTGTAATATATATATATATATATATATATATATAAATTTCAACATGTTTTTGTACAATGGGTCCCAAATAATCAATCAACTTCGTTCTTTTAACAAAATATATATTTCTCGATAACATTTGGCAACTTTAATGAATGACATATAACTAGAAATACAAAATAACATTGCACCCTAATTTTATTAATCTGAAATAATAGTCTTTTCTTAGAATTAACCTTCAATTATTGAATTCTGGATAAAATAATAAAGAAGAAATACGAGCATGCTCATGGCACACTTATTCCCCGCAATACAAAGTACATATTAATAAGTTTCTTTTCTTAGCAGCATTAATTAAAACTAGTTCCATATTTGGATGACTTATCAGGGTTGAACAAGCCAAAATGCTTCTCAGTTTCTGCACCTTGCTTTTGGTTTTCATCGAACATGGCAAACAAGTAGGCCTCAATAGGTTGATTACGTTTTGGAGTCCCACCATTGACATGATTAATCAAATTCTGATAGTAAGTACGTGCATTATCAACACTAGGTCCTTTATCTCCACCTGCCGAAGGCCATCCACTTTCAGATACAACAACCTGCAAATTTGGTGCTCCTATCTTCTCAAGAGCATAATATATAGAATCCAACATTGCATCAAACAGGTTTTGATAGCCTTGGTCATTTGCTGTTTGTTGTGACAACAAAGCAAACTCAAGAGGGATGTTGGAATTGGGGTCACTGTAGGCAAAATAGGGATAAACATTAGCAAGAAGTGGTGCTCCATTACTGGCAATGAAGTCAATAATGGGCTTTATGTATGAATTTGCAGAATCCTTAAACTTGCCCTGACTGGGAGGGGAAGTGTTTTCAAGTAGATCCATTTTTATTGCTGTAGAGACCTTAACCCTGCCTTGTAAATTTGCACTAGAAATTGCATTCTGAATGTTTTGCATTCCAAGTAGAATATACTTTGCTTCATTGTCGCCAGGACTAATTTCATTTCCAACAGCAATGTACTTGATGTTGACATCTGAGTATGATGTTACAAATTTCCTCACCCATTCATTGGCAGTTGCAGGATCAGATAGTGAGGGAAGTGTTTCCTTAGCCACATCAAGCAATACTTCTATGTTAGAGCCTCTTAGGGCTTGAAGGGCTTCCTCATCTGGAAAGTATATTCGCATCCTTGAAATGCCATTGGACTTGTATAAATCTATCACTTCTTGCTTGCTTGGTAGATTATCTCCATTTACGCCATAACAAACTCCTATGGAATTCACAGCTGCATCATATACAAACAAATTAAGATCGTAATTCTCATATTGTAAAGGGTTTGAAATTCTATTGGTAATAGATTTTTTTTTTCTAGTTAAAGTTTGAAAAAAAATATTAAGAATTTAGATCATTTCCAATTCAAACTGTCATACTTCCAATATATGGGCTATAGATTGAGCATGTGTGAGGAGTTTATTAATAAAAATCGATGAATAAGTCAATATCCCATCTGTCACGTCGTTTTTTTAATTAATGCCTCAACTGCTTTTTTGAATGTTTGATTGTAATGTAGGCGAAATTTGTAGCCAAAGCTAACCACTAACATTGATCCTCCACAACTACAAGTAAATAGTCCCTCTATTTCTAAATATAAGATCTAATTGATTTTATTAGAAAATCCTAAGAAAGTTAAATAAGTTACTTATAAATTGATTTACCTGATTTTTTAAAAAAAAAATTGGTTTAACTCACTTATTAGTTAACATATAATCTAATAATATATAAAATACGTTATAATTAAGTGTTTCATTTAGATTCATTAATTTTTTTTAAGAAAAATCGACTGGATCTTATATTTAAATACGGAGGAAGTAGTATATATGTAACCATAGTAATATATATGTCTTAATTTATGTTGGTAAATAAAACGACCTGGGAAGTACAATTTCTCTACATTAGTTAGTTCAACATTTTACATTTTTATTGACAAAAATGCCTAGTTTCTTAAACATGAACTCTACGTCAATTTACTCTTTAACGGACGCAGACCAGTGAAACAACGTCGGTTAAGGGAAAACTGACATAGATACTCCAAAAATGTTTCAATTAATTTTAAATTTGTTGCTATCCCTTTTTCTATGTCGATCGGTTTGTTTGATAACCGAATTAACTTGGCATGGTAACAAGTGCTTTTGACCCTTCAATACACACACATACATATATAAATATATAATAAATAAAGTTGATGAAACTGGCTCAAGAACACAATGATGACTATCTGTTTTAGGACACCAGAGAATAAAGGTCGGATGAATGGATTTCAGCAAATACTTGAATAGTACTAGTAGTGGTCTTTAGAATATATGCATCAATATATTAGACGAGAAACAGAGAGATAGTGATAGACGGGAGACAGAGCATACCTGTAAATTGTAAAGCAATGGACGATAGAATTACAAGAAGCAGCATTATGGAAGGCATGATGTTGCTTAACCTTGGTCTTCCTTAAAAAGTATTGTATTATATTTGAGCAAAATATTTTGTGCACATCGAAGCTCCTCATAGAACCAGCATTTATATAGCAAAGATCAGTTTGGTAGGCATCACATCAATGAATGGCTCAAAGACTAGGTACCCGTCAATCACTCAAAGGAAAAATGTATACCATTTCACAATGAAATGAATTAATGTCTTGAATTTCCTTGCAAATGTAAGTTTATGAATTTATTGTTCATCAACAAGCTAGGCTGCTTGAAGGAGGTAGCGGTCAAAGTTAGTTATGAGTGGTGACTTGCTTTGTTTTCTTTGGAATTGGTTTTAACGTTCATCACAAGCTGAGCAATTCATATGTAAAATGTTTGAATAAAGAATTATTTTTGAAAAATTGACAGTTAAGAAATTATCTCTACTTTAAGTCTGGTTCACATTAAAATAATATTTTAAAAAATAAATTCAATTCAAACCATCTAAATTATATTTAAATGAGTTATTGGTACCGATCAGTCTGGTTTGAAACGCTGTCCGTTTTCTTCCTCCCAAGTTGCGTGTACAATAAAATAATACGACTTGTTGGTTGTCTCTATTAATCGTGATTGGGCCAGGGTTAGGAGCAAAGCATTATAAACTGGTATACTATTCGTCATTTAGTAGTTAATTTAGGGGCTAAGTTGTGGTTAATTGATAGTGATTAAGTTAATGTATTTTTAATAACATATAACTATTTTAATATAAAAATATAAAAAATAATAAATAGGGTTTAGGGTTTAGGGAAAATGGTTTCCTGATAAAACAACTATAAAACAAAAAAAAAAGATTAAAAATCATAAAGAAAGAATATATTGGAATAATAAATAAAAATATTATAATTTAATAAAACGAAATGCGGATAATATAATTATGAAATGTTGAGATGTATATAATTTATATACTTGCTTTTAAATTCATAATCGTATATACATACCTATTCGAATTTAAAAAAATGTTAACATTTGACCATTTCAACTAGTTTGATTATTGGTTTCTAGATATTGAGTTATTTTCTTTCAGGGTATATAATTTTTTTAAAATAAAAAACACTTTGAGTTATTTTCTTTCAGGGCAAAAAATAAAACATGTACTAAAAATTCTTATGTATTTTTCAATTATTTCTTCGTATTGCCATTTTAATATATATGCTTGTTATTTACAGATAAGAGCATGATGATAAAGTTGATGGTGAATATTCATCAAAACCCACAAGAGTTGAATTTATATGCGCGCGCTCGCGCACACACACATATATGTGTATTTATAAATATATACTCCCTCCGGTCCTAATTATAAGATCACTTTGACTTTTTTGACTTTTTTTTCCAGTAAAAAAAAAGGAGTTTTAGTCCCCAAAAAAATCTTTTTTCCTCAAAACTAATTTATTCTACTTATAAACTAACCTATAATCCAATTTCATGTGACATATGTTATAATTTAGTGGTCTAATTTGCTTCCTTAACTTCCACAAAAAAAGTCAAAGTGGTCTTATATTTAGGACCGGAGGGAGTATATATATATATTTATATACTTTTCAAACACTTTACTGGCTGCGTGGTATAAGGCGAGGCGACGGAAAATTTTATGCCTTAACTTAAAAAGATTGAAAAAATGTGGTTAAGAATTCGGCTGAAATATATAAAACTGTTTAAAATATAAAAGGAAAGAAGAAAGATGGAGAGAAAATGAGATAATAAGACAAATACATTAGAAGAGGGAGGAATGGAGCATATCTCATTTACTTGTAATTCCTTGGTACAAATGCCTTATATTTAGCCTCTATTTATAGGCCTCAACACATAAAGTTTATAGCTATGGTTACAGATGAGTAAAGATGAGTATAATGGTAATAATCATAAGAAACTCCCACAAGTCATTCATTAGGAGGTTATAGGAAAAAGAATCCTAAGAGTGTGGAGTTATAGGTATCCACTCATGTAACAACAATATTCATAACACTCCCCCTTAGATGTCCATAAACAAATATTGTGCCTCATTAAAACCTTATTAAGTAAAACCCAATGGGACAAAAACCCAATAAAGGAACAAGAGTACACAATACTTATCAAAGCTGCCTCATTAAAAACCTTACCAGGAAAACCCAGTGAGACTAAACTTTGGTTAAGGGAAAAAGAGTACAGCATGATATTATTTCCCCCTGAAGATATGATCACTTTTACTTTTTCACATAACAACAATGTCAGTTTTACTTCCCTTGTGACAATATCACTTTTATCTCGATTGAGTATATTAACTTTTCAATTATATTACTTCCGATGATATATGAGAGAATCTTCATTTTGGTTAAATTGCATTATCATCAAATATTCTGCTAAAATGTATTCCTCTAACATATCTCCATGATATATCTCGCATCAATGTAATTACTCAAATTCACTATCTTCTTGTGTACCTGCAAAAACTTAATTCTTCCACAAAACTGTGACATGTAATATCAACACAATTAACAAATATTTATGTGGGATACCTTTATTCATGATTTTGAAAATCATTGTGAAATTTAATAACTTGATCTGTTGGTCAAGTAAAATGAAAATTTGTATATTTTCCAATGGATATTATATGTTGAATGATTTTCTTATACATACTTCTGGCATTTAAGATCCTTCAAGGATGTTCTTTTAAATCTCACAATATTTAACTATTGATGTATATTTTCTTTTCATATACTGTCAGACTTATAATATATGCAAAATAATAGTATATCCACCACAAAATAATACTTCTTATCATAATTTTCATTAACTTTAATTAGTGAAAATATATATTTCACATAAATGTTTAATCCTGTAATAACTTAATATTTCAGGTGTTTGGACTGCAAGTACATAATTTTTACATATTGAAAAACATAATTATATTTTCATTATGTCTTCTCCTTTTTGTTTTTCTTTTTGGCCAATAATCTTTTTGTCTACTTTTAATGACATATCTTTGAATATGATCATCATTTGATCACATGATGTCATTTTCAAAATTGTTGTCGACTACTTTATTCTTTTGGGTTCCATTTTTCTTTTTCTAACTTAACTTATAGAGATCTCTATCTTTAAGGTACATGAACTTCCTTTGAGGTTTTTCAATTAGTTATATATTGGCACTCTTCAGGAGTACCCGCCTCCTCAATATTATCATCATAATTATAAGCTCCTATTTATTCGAAGTATTTACATTTGGAAACGATTGATTTCTCATACTTCAGGTATGTCACATTTATTGGAGCATTGTCAGCTGGATATGAGATTTGATAATTCTCATTAGGTCAGTAATTATATATGGCGAACATTTTGTAATACTTCATGAATGCAAAGTATCATGAACTTCTGGTTCATACTATATTTGAGGATCTACATTTGATAACTATAGTGCATTCAAAGTGCTTCATTTTCCAGCTACTCGATTTCTCTTCCTCATGGTTGGATAACTTTGTTGAATGACTATCAAATAATCATGCAGTATAAGTCTCTTAAATCCTTTTAGAAACTAGAAGAAGGAGTTCCTTACCCAACATTTATCTCAACTTTGAATAAATATCAATCTATACACGTTGTAGTGGATTAATATGCATATGCAAAACTTTTGAGATGGAAACTATTTGGCTCCTGACCTAAAACCAATTTTACTGGGAGAATATTGTTGGCTTGATGTCAATTAGTGCTACATCATGTCAACAATGAAATGGAAGTTAAGCTTTGTTATCATAAGTATTGATATAGCTATTCATGGAGGCTTTAATGTATGATTTTTGGATCATATAATCTGGAAATTGTGCACTCAACATAATGATTTATTCAAACAATATTGCAAACTTCAAGTTGCATACTAATAATAATCATTCATGTAATCATCTTATAGATGCATCTATCAAATTTATTGAATACTTGTATGGGCCCATGAGTTTGATATATTTCCAAAAGTATAGGTCCATTCCAAATCACAACTAATGAATTTTCTTTTAGAAAAAGTAGCATAATATAATTCTTGAATTATGTTAACTATTCATGAAGAATCTTCTAGTTCTTCAATGGATGTCAATAAATAACTTCAAATGTATGACTTGGATGATCAAATAAGTCATGCCAACAATAAATTTATTTAGATCGTAAACTTCTGGTTTACTATATCATGTTTCTTAACCAACATTAAACTTTTCAATTTCCATATTTAAACATAACATGGCATCCATCTTTGGGAGATTCATTTGGCTATGTGAGTTGAATTTTATTCAAAATTCAACATTAACTCACACTTGTATTCCAACAATCACCCTGTCAAGTGCGAGTCATACTAATAAAATTTCCCTATTCATGTATTTCAAAGATATTTATAGTTGGCTAGTAACCTAAAGTTCATTCAAAAGCTCAAATACTTCCTTACTCATAAAACTATGGATTTCAAATTTCAATCCAACTGGATTATCCTTTTCATTCCTTTTAGTGAACTGAAGTTCTAATATCAATCTATGAAGCATGATTTTCATCATCAATTATTCTTTTACCCATAAAAAATTTGCATTGGTTCTTCAGGAACTATATATATTTGTAACATATAAGTTTTTCAAGAACTAACATATACTTCAATTTGTTTTTTCTTATATATATATATATTCTCATAAAAATTTCATCTCACATCCCAACCATGAAAATTACTCTAACAAAAGTTAATTAACAATCATTTATCAGATCAATCAAATCCTCATCCAAATTTGTGTAAATCTCACTTGTAAAATAAAACCAATAATCATATTCTCTTACAATATATGTGAAAATTAAATTAGAATTTCATATGATAATGTTTCAATTCAATATAGTTGTCATTAAGTTCATGAATATGTTGAATCTTTCCCACCAAATGAGATAAAATGTATCATTAATATATAAAATGTTTCATTACTCTTCTCAAATAATCACATGGCTCAACTAACTCTTACCAACTCATTGTTCCTTTTTTATAAAAAAAAATATTATTTTTTCACAAAATTAATTTCATGAAAAAATATTTGGTATTTATTACAAATTATATAGATTCAACCACATGCCAAATTATAAATGACAAGGGTAATTGTACCATATTAAACAAATAATGGAAACAATTAAATAATAATTGTCTTTACCAATATAATTTTTATAAAGTTATCATCATAAATAAAAATCTCATGGTAAAATAATGAAGATATTAACTCAAAGATCCAGTTGAAATATCATAACAAACATCACCAACAATAATTCAAATCATATTCTATGCGGAAAAACATGTGGGTAAATTCCACAGTAATAACCTTTTATTTTCAATAAAAATAATACTTTATAATAAAAAGATAATTGAAACATAATATTTTGCAAAATTTTAGACTCTAATTACTAAGATTTTTTTTTTCATTGTTGTAATTCCCTCTTTTTAAACATAAAATTCATTTTTCATGAGATAAACATAAGACTACATTTTAAAAGAAAAAAATCATACAATAACAGCAATAAAATTCATTTAACCATATATACTAAAAAACACCACAATATCTATGATTATAATATTCATAAGCATCTCATCATTCATACATTTGAACAATCTTATAGAAGTAAAAATAGATGTGTACTTGTTTATTATCAACTCTGATTAAAGTAAGTCCAATGGCATAAAAAATGAGCTTTTCTTAATATAATAAAATTAAATCCTTATAGTTATTTTTCCCACACAGTTCAATCATAATAAACTTAAACAATAATGAAAATAAATATAAGGCAGCCTTCTGGGCTTAAAATAATATATTTGGCAATTTCCTTTATAACTTATTATCACTTTTTTTTTATATTTGTCATCTCATAGTCTTTTCAACATGATAAGCATTTTGACATTTTATATTCACCGGATAGTTACATATTTCTTTATGGCTTCTCGCCATATTAAAATACTTGCTCATAATTTATATCAAAATATAATTACTTTCATATTTCCAAACATTGTTGCCTCAATTATTAATTTGGGCGTTGATCATATGTGATTGAAGAAAAATGTGTTAATTATTAGTCTTCAAGACTATTGCTTTTGAATATCAAAATTCTCTATAAATTATTTGTCTTCAGAACAATATATTCTTAAAATTTTTTTTAAAGGTTATAAAACCCCATTCTTTGTCATTTGATACATGACAGTAAGCATTTAGTTCTTTTTAACTTCATAATCGCTTTAGCCTTTACTTTCAATAAGTTGATGCATAATTTTTTGTATGATTTCTTGCCATTTCGTATATGCCTTTTATCTATATGACTTCTGGTCATATTATAACATTTGCTTTAACTCTAATGACTATAAAGATATAATTATTTCCATAATTAATCATCAATTCCACCAATACAATATGATCATGTTCATCATCACTTCTCATAGTAATGTTCCATCTTTCAATAGCACACCATCAATATTCTTTTTTTTTTCAAATATTAGTCTTCAAGACAATAGTAAAAATCTTTCATAGCTATAAAATTCTTTTGTCATTGAATGTCTGAATTATTATTCTTCGGGGCTTGAATGTGTAGATCATTAGCCTTCAGGGCTTTAACATTTGTTATCACTAAATCGTCAAATTATAAATATATATAATATATATTATTTCATATGCATGTATTTAACATGCATGTGTGTGCGTGTGTATTATATATAATATGTATTATAATATAATATATATATATATATTCTTAAAGTTTCAAATTAAATAAGGTTAAAGGTCATATTTGCTCCGAAGTATGCACAGTGAATCACATCTACCCCGGAACTATTTTTTGGTCCAATTTTGCCCCGAAAGTGTGTAAAGTGGATTATATTCACCATTTACCGTTAAAATATTAACGGTCAACGTCAACTATTTAACTATTAATGTGAGTTTCTTAACGGTATAGGGCGAATATGATACACTTTACACACTTCTGGGGCAAAATTGGACCAAAAAAACTTATGGGACAAATGTAATCCATCATGCATACTTCCAGGGCAAATATAATCTTTAACCCAATTAAATATGCAGAGGGGGTGCTTTGTAAGAACTAAAGGGCGCATGAATTAAAGGAGGTAGAACCTGCCAATCTAGTTCATTGTCACAACCTCTCTAATTCTCCAGAAGAGGTAAGGATATGGTGCAATGAAATTTAATGACCATGTAAGAACAAAACTAAAATAACAATGTAAATCAATTAGCATAATAAATAACAAAAATTAGAATAAAAATTGATAGTATAAAATAATATAAAACACAAGAATAGAAAGGTAAAATGGAATAACATAAAACTTAAAATATAAAGGTGAAGCGATGCAGGGAATAATATAAAGCTACAACGTTGGAATAATATATTAAATAACCACATAAAACACCATAATGTGAGACAATGATTAAAATAATAGCGTAAAATAAATAACAAAAAGAATAATAAAATGATGAGAATAGATAGTAAAAGAAATAACATTAAAAAAAACTAAATAACAAATGTGAATGTATAGAAAGAACAATATGAAATTAACATCATAACATAGACAACATAAAATTGCAAATCATAACTGAACAAGTGGATAATGACTAAAGAAAAGCTAATAGAAAACGCTATTAGACACATACTGCAAGAAAATATTAATTTACTCAAAGCCCAAACCAATTTTTTTTTTTTTAGAGCAAACTCTCGTACTAATAATGTGTTAAAAAATAAGAGGAAAGAAAAAAGATGAGAGAAAATGAGATAATAATACAAATACATTAGAAGAGGGAGGAACTGAGCATTTCTTTTTTATTTGTAATTCTTTAGTACAAATGCCTTATATACTTGGCCTCTATTTATAGGCCTTAACATATAAAGTCTATAGTTATAGTTACAAAGGAGTAAAGATGAGTATAATGGTAATAATCATAATAAACTCCCACAAGTCATTCATTGGGAGGTTATAAAAAAAAATTCTAAAAGTGTGGAGTTAGGGGTATCCACTCATGTAACAACAATATTCATAACAAAAACCTGATAAACTTTAGGTTAGTTTCCTATCACCTCCCTTACATTTAAGATTTTAATTAAAAAAACCTAATGTTAATATTTTGATTGTCAGACTTTCCTTATTTTAAAATTACTATTAAAGGTAATGGTTATTTCAAAATACATAAAGGACGCTAATTCGCTAAGGTGCACAAAATTTTGGAAAGCGGACTCATTTATCTTTTATAAGTTTAAATGAAATGACAAAAAATTAAATATAGTTAAAATTATACAACAAATAAAAAGAGATATTTTTTAAATGATTCTGTATATAATTATAAAAATAAAAAAGTGTGATATGGCAAATAATGTTAACTTTAATGGTAAATTTAATAATAAGAGTTGAAAGTTAAAACATGAAGTGTTAGGGTTTTTAATTTAAATTTTTGAGGGTTAGAGATATAATCTGCAATTGACCAAAAATGTAATTTTCCTAAAATTTTAAAAAATGGAACATTTAACATAAAAGAGTGCAAAAAATTAATTAAAAATTGTAACTCCACTTCTCTAATTATTTTTTAATAATTCAACTTATAAAATTTTTTTCTCCCCTTCCCCTCCAGTTCCTTCATATGAAGCAGGCCTCTAAACGCAACATTGGACGTGTTTTTAAAAGTCCTTTCATACACACTTTTTGGGACAATAACTACTTTTGTCTTTCAATGTTTAAATTAATTAGTATATATCTAATTTTTTTTGGGCAAAAAAAAATGGACCTAATTTTTTTCAAGAACTTGCTTCCTGTTGACGGGCAACTAACATAGTCATTATATATTATCCCTGCCTTAAATATGAGAGCTAATAATTATAGAAATTAAAAAAAATAGTTACATTTGTTATTTGTTTAAAATATGTGTATTGATTTCATTAAGGGTATCCCATTTAATCATGTTCATTGGAAACTACCTTATATAAATTCCCTTATTTGATGTGTACAATCAATAGGGATAATTTGAAGAAAAAAATATAATTAATTGAACAAAATAGATTGAGGATATATATTTAAGACCAAAGAGAACATCTTAATTAGCTTATGCTCCGTCAATTAGGACCAGATAAAGTATTTTACAAGGCAATTCCTTTTCTTTTTATGAAAATTTTACGAGAGATTACTCAATGCAAACTATATGAAGTTTCTTGAGCGATTGACGGTGCTAAAATTCTTCGCTAATTGCTATATTAAATTGATTTGTATCTTCCACACATTTTGAAGTTTCTTATACGGTTCACTAGTAGTGACCAATTTAATTTTCTCCACTGTTATGACAAGGACTTGTTACAAAACACACTCCTTAGGAATGAATGTCTATAAACGGTTCATATCTCTTTGATATCAAACGACAAACTCTCCTTGTAAACCCAGTGAACAAAATTTTACCCATGAAATTTCCATATGAAAATTATCGACAGAATGATTACAAGTGTCGGTAATTACCTGCTTTTTAATTAAAGAAGTGCTCATAAATTTTAAAGTATAACTTTTCTCTCTTAATAAAGATTGTATGGTCTTTGATTATAATTTTTATCTTCCTCATCATTACATGCTGAATGCTTCAAAAGTGAAAGGTTGCACCCTCTAAAAGCTGTTCGTAGAGCTCCATAAGGGCAATAATAATAAATGGAAATATTCAAATTCTTCAAATTGATATAAATGGTCCCAAACAAGAAAACATCTCAACTGCAAATTTAGTGATAAATAATTGATGTTAAAATTATAATAAATATAATAAGACTAATACAATATTTATTTTAGAGGAAAATATTTTTTATTTGATTCCCTCAATAATGATGGTACCGACAAATCCCAATATTTGTATATATTTTATATTATTTTGGAGGTCTTTAATGTTGTTATTTGAACACTATTGCATATCTGGTGAAGAAATTAGGTTCTAGAGTGATTAAATGCACTTAGTGGTAAAAATGACATTTTTGGAATGTTTTTATGATTACTCTTGATTTGATTGATCATTGGGAGCTATTCATCTTGCTTGAGGCTATTTTTTTTTGTATGAACCTCAAAAATGGGAGAAATTGGAGCAAGAGCTAAAAAATTTGAGAAAAATGTCAAAATACAAGTTGTTGGAAAATTTGTAAAAATGACACAAAATGACCTAAAACTTTCTAAAAATTACATAAAAGCCCCAAATTAGATGTAGGTGCACTATGGCTAGTGACAGTGGTTCCACGACAAAGTCCCATGAATTAGGACCTCTGAAAACTGCGTGTTTTTGTACCAATTTTAGACCTTAACCCATTTCTCTCACTTGACCTGCCTTCTTGAGCTTATATCCAACCTAAACTCTCATTTTCACATAATTTCTTTACTCCATTTCCATCTCCACTCTCTTCCCCTTCCATTTTCTCCATTTAACCTCCATTTCTTCCCTTTTCTTTCACTTCTTTCATCTATGTTTCATTTCCACTACTTTCTTTTAACCCAAGCTTCATGGACAAAATTTCCCCTCTATTTGAGGTTGTTATTGATGCTATGAGAGGCACGATAAAATGGTCTTAATAATTTGGTTTGATTATGTCAATGCTTGCCTTAATATCACTATGAGACGCCTCCGAATTGCATGTCAATATCACGTGAGCCGGCATAACTCCAAATACCAAATGTGTCATATACTCTAGAGTTTGGGGTGAGGAAACTTTCATCTCATGCAACGGTATATAATTTGAACCTATTGACGTTGTATGATGTATATCTCTTGACATGGTCAAAATGACCAGTTAATAGATTTGTCAAATCAGAAGATGGGAATTGTGGTCATTGAGTATCCTTTGTGCAAACCAACTCAGAAATTCGCGATGGACCTTTCTATCCACCTAAGCAGATGACCTTTTGCAGCTTCCTAGTTGACATTTAACATAATGCCGGAACTCCCTAAAAATCAAAATAAAAAATGAGAAGATTTTGTTGTGTGCGAATAAAATAATATGATGTATGGTGTTAAATTTCTTACTGAATATAGCACTCAACTTGAAGTCAATTTGTTAATACATGTCTATGCGCTTATAACCTCTCAGTAGGAGTAAGTTTGTAATACTGACTTCCTCCAACTAGCTTTCCGATGGGTGGAAATAATGTGTTTGACAGTGACTGAACATTGGTGGGACTATTATCAACATGAGGAGGGCGATTGAATGAAGTCTTGATATCATCAAAATACCTCGAATAATGAGTTAGCATCTCATCATCAGAATGAACCTCTGCTATAGAACCTTTCGGATGCTTTGTTTCTCACATACGACTTTAACTTCTGCAAGTATATTTAATTATAATTGAAATGAGATTATAAGAACTGCTACTAAAAACTCTACAATCCTATTTTTGACCATTGTGAGTAAGGGAACTTTGAATTCAGAGAAAAGTACGTTAGTAGTGGTTTGAAACCGCTAAAAACACTACTATAGAACACACTTTTTACGTCACACATTTTGGACTTTTCACATCTTTTTTAGGTGGGACGTCTTTAAGAGAGACGTAGAAAATGGGCACTTTTTACGTCTAATAAATATGAGACATGAAAACTCCATCTTTGATGTCTAATTTTTATTTTGTAGACTGATTGCACTTGATTATTACATATTTTCATCCACTAATTATAGGAAATTAGCATTTGTTCTAGGCTATTAAATGGGGATTTAGGCACTTTTATACTTATGGTCCACGATTAGAGAGTTAATTGCATTTTCATTATAATTTGAGCATATTAGGAATTTAACTCATGCATTTATTTTTTATGGACTTGAAATACTTCACATGCACTTAAAATTTCCATTGTAGGTGCAAAGAATTAAGGTCAAAGCAAGAAGAAAGCAAAATAGGAAACTTTTACAACAAAGGAAACTTCTACAAAAAAAGAGAACTTTTGCAAAATAGGAAATTTCCTATTGGATTAGTTGATCGGGTTTGCCTAAATATTTCTTTTTTGTTATTTCTACAAGAATAGGCAACCCTAGGCTTGATTGAGGATAAGAAGTTTCCTAATTGATTATTCTAATCACAACTTCCTATTTTGGCTAGATTTCTTGAGAGAGAGAGTACTTGGTTCTTCCCCAAATCTTTCCTATATGTTATGGGAGGCCAAATTAGGCAACTGGAGGCCATCTTGGATAGTTTTTGTGTGGTTTCTTGCGCTATGAAGAGGGGAATCCGAATTTGCATATTTATCACCCACTCTCTCTTAATTCTTTCCCCAAACATTTCCTATTTGTTAATCCTAGTAAGAATAGGACACCTAGGCCAATTTGGAAGGTTTTTGGATTGCCTCTTGTGCTATATATAGGCAACCAATGAAAATTTATGCTTCTCTCTCACTCTTCTCTCAAATTTTCATCCTCCTCTCCTCTCCTCTCTACCTAGCACGAAAATCACCACCCAAGAACACTCCAATTCTCTCCTCCATTCCACCATCACCCACCATAATTCCTTCCATTCTTTTGCCCTCAAGCCCTTGCACAAATTCCACTCTTCCATTCACTCATCTACACCGATTCCACTCTTTCCACCTTAATCCCATGGCTTCCAACTCCAAATTCCATTCGATCGTGTTCAAGAGCATGAGTGGCTAAGTTCTTCGTGGGGATCTTGATGGAGGAAGGTAACCGAAGCTTCAACGTTTCTAATGGAGAGTTATTTAGTTTCTCTTGTCTAAGTCTTATTATGTATTTTAATCCCTTTTGTTATATGTAATGAGTCTTGGAACAAGTGTGCTTCATTGTTTGATCTTTTGTTTAAATGGTCATGCATGTAATTAAGAGATGTCTTTTATATGTATGAACCTAAGTGTTGTTTTCTTGATATTATGCAATGGATATGCTTCATTTATATTCCCTTTGGATTTCTAGAATATGTTGAATGCATGTGCGATTGTATGTGTGTTTAGACACTAGGTCCAACGTTAGATGGTTCAATTTACTTCCAACGAGAGTCTCCTTGCATGTTTATCATGAATCTTCACTACCAAGTTGAAACTTAACGATTGCCTATTTAATTAATTGAATAAGCGATGCGCCACGTTAGTTGATTAAGTATGTTAATTGGACTAAGAGCGATTGCCTTAGGTTTTGCATTAGAACTTAGTTTAAAAACTCCCATATTATTTTAGAAGCTAGGAAGGTTACCCAATTCATCAAGAGACCCATGTTCATCTCAATAGTTTTTACAAATCCATTTTAATTGCTTTCTTTAATAACAAAAATCCGAAAAAGAATCTAGTTTAGTTTCCTTAATTAAAATCTCAAAAACCCTGACTTTATAGCTTTTCATGCATTTAGTTTCCTAGGTTAGTTCATTAGGCTCCTTGAGAAACGATTCGGGAAAGCACCACTAGTGCAATCCTTGGTTAATTAAATTTTGCATTTGAACCCCAAGGCGTACTAGGAAATGCTCAAATCATAGATGTTAAAAATACTCAAAAATGTATTTTTCACGTCTCATAATTAAAAAAGAGACATGATAAGTGGCATTTTTCAAGTCTCATATTTAAAAAAAAAAGACGTGAAAAGTGGCATTGTCCATGTCTCACATATAAAAAGGAGACGTCGAAATTATTTTTAAAAAAAATGCAAAAAAACACATACCTCCACTCTCCTTCACATATGAACAGAATTTAAAATTGAACCTCGCACAAAATAGACAGAATATGGACAGATTTCACCAAAACAAGTTGTCTACATACAATTAAAAGTAACATATAAGTCCAAGTACACAATACATAAATCCAAATATTTACATCAGAAGTAGAGAAAATAAAACAGAACAAAATTGTAAACATAGTAACACATCTAAGCAGTACTGTTAGTGCAAGAGTTTCCTGCTTCCCTTTGACAAATAAATTGCAATTCACAGAGTACAAATCATGTTAATGCTATTAATAATAATGAGCAAGCATGATGAAAGACATCCAAGAAAAATTAAATAGCACTTTTGAAAATACAAACATAACAACAAATATAGTCAGGGCAAAGCCAAGAGCTTCTTTAAGATAAGAAAAGAAATTGAATGAAATAATATAATACCAGCTTTTACGCAAATCAAGTTCTAATCCTGTTGAATCTTGACTATTGTTTTATAGCATTACATGTAACTCAATGTTTGCACCAGCTAAGAATGATAATGAGAAAGCAACTAAAGAAAAAGACAACATTTAGATGCAATCAATACAACATAAACAAACCAGATATCCTAAAAAATTTTATCCTCATACCTTCCTGCTCACAATGAAGTTTCTTCACTACATCATTGATAGCAAATTGATCAGAAGGTGAGAGACCATCCCATCCAGGAAACTTTTCGACTTGTATTGATGGGGATAATTCCATAAGACAACTTCCATGGTGCCAAGCCAATCCTTTAGCACCTTGACATCAGGCTTCCTAGATGTACAAACCTATAAATACGATAAAACTATTAGCAAGAAGAGATACTAAGTCAAATTGCACATCTACATGGATTGGTAAGATTACAAATAATCAAGGAACAGTCTGAAAATGAATGCATATCCGCATAAAACACACATTATGGTCATTTGGTGAAGGCTTCCAAATTTGAACAAACTTACCACCTCTAAGAACCAAAAGAATCAGACATGTAGTTGTAAAATTCAACTCCAATAAATCCTTAGAAATTTTTACACATCGAATAACTTTAGTTTAGGCAAAATAATCAAAGGATTCGGTGATGCACAGTCACCTCTGAGAACAGAGATCTCAAAGTTGCATCACTGTTGCCACTGTCATCACTATCACCAACACAATTCTTCCTCTTCCCCTTCTCCATCGCGCACATCTTCTTCCATTCTCATCCTCAGATCCAAGGGGGAGAGAGAGAAAGAGAGAACACTCAATGCATAGCGATGGGGGAGAAGGCTTCCAAGGGATCCAGTAAAAAAATCATACACCATAACAAAATTTCTTCATGAAACCTTTAAATTAGCTCTCACACTTCATCAGATTAAACTCCTAAAACTCAAACCCCAAATCCGAGAAATCAGAGGGTAGAATAGAGTAGAGGGAACTCACCACAAATTTCTAATCAAAGCTTATTGGTACCTTCGGCTTCCTCCTCCTACAACGCCTCCGTCACCTGTAACGTCGAACCTCCCGTCCTTTCTCCATATCTTCCTTAGAGTCAATAAAGTCTTAGGGGCATGTTGGGCATGTCGTCGGGGATGTGCTTGTTGTTTGAAAAGGTACGGGCCTTTTATCACGAACAATTTAGTGGCGTTTTGTCTTAAACTGCCATAAATTAATGGTGGTTTTACAACAAATTGCCACTAACTCACAATTACCAATGGTTGCGTTATTTATGAGCATTGATGATTGATGATCGCGCTCAGTTAGTGGGGGGTTTTTGCAAGAAATAGCCACAAAATTCTTCCAACTTCCACTAAATTTAGGACCTTTCATTTTTTTAGTGGTTTGTTGAACTCAATAGCTACTTTATATGCCACTAAATTTGACGCCACATCGGTGGCGATTCAACTATATAAACCGCCACTAACATTCGCCACTAATCACCTTCTTGGTCAAATTGTCAAATTTAGTGGCAGTTTGAATGAACCGCTACTAATTCAACTGCTACAAAATCCCACATTTTTTTATATTGTGCACCTAATCAATTTTAAAGAGATTCAATTCATCCATTTCCATTTACTATCATATCATTGATAAAACAACCAAAAAATAAGTAGTTTAGGATTTTAATTTATTCACATTCTTGCATTACACTCATTTATAAGAAAACCAATTTTTTCCACTTTTTAATATAGCATTTCATGACATTTTGGTTACTTATAAACCAATAAAAGGCTCATCGAAAAAGAGAGAATGACCCAAAGCATTGGTTTATTTTGCATTTGAATCCAAGGGCGATATAAAGACGGTCAATTCAGGCACCTAGTCCTCAAATCTATCTTAACAAAGACTCGAGTTCCTACCACTTGATCTAATAAATAATCTGACCTGTTTAGATACTTATCCTTCCAAACGCCAGCTAAGTGGAATTTGCCCTACTTACCTTTGTGAGCACCTCCTTGCTCTTTGCCCTGAATGTGGTAATCTCAATCCTTGTTCTTGTTGTGGAAGGATGTAAATGCATTAGGATCTTTTATCCTATAAAGGTAGATAGGGCATGGCAGTTCATGGCTGTTGTATGGGGGTAGGAGAGTGAAGGTCAAGGTTTTCTCAAAGAGTGAATGAGGTAGAGAGGGGATCAGGTGCACCTCGGCAAATGAGTCCGTTGATTAGATGATGAGTTGGTATGTCATGTGGAATATTTAACTAAGTTAACAGTCAAACTTAACATTAGATAACAGTGGAGCGAAATTGATACGTTTTGTAAACTTCCGAAGCAAAACTGATTCCAAAAAAAAACCTTCAAATATGACCCTTATCCAACATTTAATACTGCAAGCATTCAAAAGGAAAAAGGCACATGGCAAAGCACAATACAACTAATTTGGAAAAACACACATTATTCTTTGTTCCTTCGAATGGGATGAATTAAAACTGATTCCATACTTGGGTGACTTACTAGCAGGATTGAACAAACCAAAATGCTTCTCAACTTCTGCACCCGCCTTCTCGTTTTCATCAAACATGGCAAACAAATATGTCTCGATAGGTCTATTAGGCCTCTTAGGAGTTCCATCATTGACATGATTAATCAAATTCTGATAGTAAGTACGTGCATTATCAACACTAGGCCCTTCATCTCCACCAGCCGAAGGCCACCCAGTTTCAGACACAACAACCAGCAAGTTTGGTTCTCCTATCTTCTCAAGAGCATAATATATAGAATCCAACATTGCATCAAATAAGTTTTGATAGCCCAGCTCATTTGTACTTTCTTGAGTGAACAATGCATAAGTAAGATCAATGCTTTGTGGGTTGGCAGCATATGAGAAATAGGGATGTATATTGGCAAGAAGTGGAGCTCTGTTGTTAGATAAGAAGGTGATGATTGGCTTTATGAATACACTCGCAGAATCAGTGAAAGTTCCATTATAGGGAGGGTAAGAGTTTCCAAGTAGATTTACTGTTATTGCTGTTGAGACCTTAATCTGGCCTTGTAAATTTACTGCAGAAATTGCCTTCTGAATGTTTTGCATTACAGGTAAAATATATTGTGCTTCCGGGCTGCTTGGATTTATTAAATTTCCAACCACAATGTACTTGAAGTTTACATCTGAGTAGGAAACTATGAACTTTTTGACCCAATCATTGGTTGAATCAGAATCAGTAAGAGATTGGATTGATTCCGTGCCCACATCAAGCAACACTTCTATGTTTGAACCTTTGAGGGCTTGAAGGATTTCTTCAATTGGAGAGTAAATGCGAATCCCACCGATGCCATTGGACTTGTATAAATCTATCACTTCTTTCTTGCTCGGTAGATTATCTCCATTCACTCCATAACACACTCCAATAGATTTTACAGCTGCATAACATGGAACAAATTGAGTTGGCCTCGGCAATTCTCAAAGCATAAGATACAATAAATTAGTACTCCATTCTATCCTAATCGTAGATGCTAGATAACTAATAATTCACAAAGATTAAGAAAATAAAATAATTTTATGGGTCAATGCACGAATTTGCTCTAAATGTTTTCCCTCATCAGCTATTTTGTTCATTAAGTTTTTTCAGGTTCAAAATTACAAGTTTTAAAACATAACAATATTATCCTACCCCATTACACAATTAACATTTACTGCTGAAAAATTGACATTAACTATCAATATTTTAATAGTAAAGGAGAACATTAATTAAAAAAAAAAGAAAAGAAAAAAACTTCTGGAGCTATATTGTTTGATGGTAAACTTCCGTGGCATGTTTACACCATAAGCTAATTATATTTTTAATGGTGGGCTGGTTTTATCAAAATATCTAACTTAATCATTTAATGTATACTGAAATATTGTCATCATAATATATACATCATACTATAATCTTACCATAGAACTGGCAGTTTCGGGAAAACAAATAATAAAGGGGACGAGAGATCTTGGGTTCTTTACATAGAACAAAAACAAATTCCTCATCCAAGTTTAATAATTATATTACTTCATGAATGAATATATTAAAATAGCTATACCCGTAATACAGATTATTTATTCTAGTTCGTTGTTCTTGTACTCTTAATTGAAGGAGTAGTTAAAATATGCGACAGAAATTCATACAAGAAAAGGAAATCATTAAGTAGTTCACATATCCTATCATTTAAGATAAATATTTAGCACCTAAATAAAAATAAAGTCCCAAAGAAACACACACATATGAGTATGAAAGTAAGATAAGATAGAATATGATATACCATGGTAGCAGTGTCTAATTATCATATATTTAGAGATAGAGAGAGGGGGAGAGAGGGGGAGAGAGAGACCTGAAAATGCAATGGACGATAGGATTAGAAGAAGCAGGATCATGGAAGACATGGAGGCATCCGATTACCCTTTTCCTACTCTTTAATCAGAGGAAAGTTATTTAAAGAGCTTGTAAGGTACAACCACTTCAAATATTGGCAAAGACCACTTTAACGCGTCAACTACCCAAACTTGTTTTTCCTGCATAGGCTGCGTCAAGGAAATGTTCCAAGTCAAAGGGGGACTTGACATAGATGCTGTTAGTTTCTTTATTTTCCATTGTAAAAATATTCATTTCAATTTTTTTAAAATTAATAAAGTTATATATATATATTTAGTACAAGATATTTTTTTTTCAGTTTTTCAATTTTCAGAAATATATTTATAACATCAATAAGCAAATAATAATTTTCTTTAATTTGATGCTGAAAATGTGACAAAGGGCCTGTTTGGTTGAATTACAGTTTACTTTAAGATGGCAATGCAATGGTATATAATGCAATAATTACAATATTAGTTTTTAATTTAGAAATGGGTTATTTTTTAGAATTAATTAAATAGTTCCAAACAAAATAGCCCCATCAAAAAATTCCCTCTTGTCTGTTAATCAATAGGAATTTATTGTTTTCTAAGCACATTTATCATACAATTAAACATGTTTTGTTTGAAATTAATATATTTATTTGTATAATTGTTATAATAAATTGTGCTACTCCGTTTGGTGCAAAGCATAGATAAATTTACAAATTTTCTCCCTCTTTTGTAGCATAAAGAAGGAGGAACAAACGGAGCAAAAATCAGAGTGAAAGGAAGCATGCTAGACAGGACGCCTCGGCCACCAGAACAGGGTGCTGAGGTGACCTAAGCGACCCCGGACGCCTCGGCCACCAGGACAGGGTGCTGAGGCGACCAGAGAAAAATCAGATTTTAGATTTTAGATATCAGATTTGAAAATTAGGGCTTTTTAAGACCAAGAAGACGTATAATTGAGAGAGGACTGCATTTGGGATGAAATTGAGAGAGAGAAACGAACGGTGCAGAGAGAAAGATCAAATTAGGGCTTTAGAGAAGTCTTACGGTGCGAATCCGGGAGGCTTCTATAGGGTTCTTCTCTAGTCTTCTTATTTATTCGTCTTGTTTAGCAGTTGTAATCATGAATCGACTTCATATGTTTGAATTCCTTTCAATTATGCGTAGCTAAATGTTAGACTAGGGTTTCTTTGAACCTCTATATGGATTGATTTTGTTAATTTCCTTTCTGTTGGTTGTTTAATGCAATGCAGTTTTGTTTTTACCTTGCTTATATTTCAAAAAGTGCCTGATCAACACTTTACTTGTTCAATGATTCATCGCTTGAGAGAGGGTGTTTTATTGTAGAACTTAGGTAAAAGCATATTAGAGAGAAAACTCTTTGTTGACAGAGAAGAGATTCATCTGTCAACCTAATATCGTTAGAATGAAATTGATGCTTAAAGTGTTTTTGTTGATTCAATAGCATGAGAGTGTGAGAGTCTTTTGAACACGATTTTTCATAAATCCAATAGCATGATAGTGTGAGGGTTTTGAAAGATAAAGATCAGATTTTTGACTCAAGAGAGCGTTTCTGATCACATTCGAATTTCAGACGAAGACTGGATGTATTAGATAGCCATTAGAAAGGGTAATTTGGTAGAAATCATGACATATAGAGGGGATAAGGAATCCTGGGTTTTGATCTCATCTTCTTAAAAGCAGTTTTCAAAGTTTGTTTATTTGTTTCTTATTGTTTTTGTTTAAAGCAATATTTTTATTCAACTTAAGTAAACATAGAATTAAATTAGTTAACTTCATTAGATTAAACCATAGTCCTCGTGAGATCGATATTTTTATACTACATGCGACCCGTACTCTTGCTGGCGAACAAGTTTTTGGCGCCGTTGCCGGGGACTACGGCTTTAGTCTTTCAGGCGTTAGTTAATTTAATTGTGTCTTTAGTTATAGTTGATTTCTTTTCTTTATTTTTTTCTTTAATCATCTATCTTGATAAGGTTGATACTCGTTAGTTCGATTTGTCTTTGCAGGTAACTCCGTCAGTTGTATGCTAGGTGATTTGGAGGTGGTTCTTTTTGACATTGAAGAAATTCCTATTCTGCAAGAACCAGTTGTTCCACCTGAACCTGAACGTCAACCTTGCACTATAGCTGCAATTCGGGATAAGGAGGATCTCTCTATGGATGAGTTCTTGGAATGAGAAGGCTTCACATACTCATCCAGTATTCAGTACCCGAACATCACTGCGAGGACATTTGAAGTTAAGCCTGTCATGATCCAGATGATCCAGATGATGGGAACTTTCAATGCAACCCAATTGGAAGACCCCACCGAACATCTGACTAAGTTTGTGGAAGTTTGCAAAAACTTCAAACAAGTCGGAGTTTCCAACGACGCTCTACGACTACGCCTTTTTCCCATGTCACTGGGGACTAAGGCAAAGGCCTGGCTCAATTCACTCCCCGAGCATTCCATCACGAGTTGGGATGAACTGGCTTCCAAATTTAAGGCCAGATTTCTTCCTACAGGAAAAAGAGCAACTAAAAGGGGTCAATTACTTAACTTTCAACAAGAGCCAGGTGAAACATTCTATGAAGCCTGGGAGAGGTTTAAAGACATGTGCCGGAATTGCCCAAGCCATGGGCAGAGATCTAACATCCTCCTGGAGGCATTCTATCATGGGTTGACTGAGCCTACACAAGTTATGTTGAATACAGCAGCGCAAGGGAACATTAGAAAAATAAAGAGTTCTGAATTACAGCAGCTATATGAGGATGTTGCCTCTAATAACGTTCAGACCTCGCGCAGAGACAGAGCTTTCTATAAGTCACATATGAATTCTTCTGCATTAGGATCCTCATCAAATGGCTCTAAAGACATCAATGCTCAGTTAGAAGCTATTACTCGGAGATTTGACAAATTAGAGATGAAATTTGAAAATCATCTCCCAAGAGGTGTTCATATGCTTCAAGGCTCCACCCCATCATGTGAGACTTGTGGTGAAGGGCATAATGTAGTGGATTGCCCCTATGCGGTTTAGACCCTGAATTACATGAATAATTCCAATCGGAATCCTCAAAGCAATCCCTATTCCAACACCTATAATAACGGGTGGAGAGATCATCCAAATCTGTCATGGAGAAATAGTACTAGTCTCAATCCACTTGTAGCTTCCTCTTCATATAAATCCCAAGCACCACCGGGATTTACAACTCAACCACTTAAGCCTCAAGAGGAATCTAGGATTGAAAAGATGTTTTCTCTGCTCTTAGAAGCGACTAATGCAACCAATGCCAAGATTGCCCTACATGACACTGCCATCAAGAACCTTGAAGTGCAAATGGGACAGGTTGCTTCCCAACTGAACATCTTAACACAGAATGGATTGCCTAGTGACACAATCCCTAATCCGAAGAGTGATGGCAAAGAAGAGTGTAATGCTATCATGTTGAGGAGTGGAAAGAATTATGAACAGGCGGTTGCTTCAAACATGAAAATTCAACCAGTGCAAGATCCATCTAGTATTAATGTAAAAAAGGTTGATACAGATATTGCAATAGAAGATGAGGCCTCTAAAAAGAGAAAACAAGTTATAAAGAACCTTGATGATGTGGTTAAAGGCACTACGAATCCCAAGCCTAACGGGGAAGATAAGAGGCAAAAGATCTTCACTCCTTTTGTGCCCCCACTTCCTTATCCCCAAAGGTTCAAGAAGAAGGATGAAGACACCCAATTTAAAAAGTTTGTTGACATGTTCAAGCAGCTTCATGTCAATATTCCTTTTGCTGTGGCACTTGAGAGTATGCCTAAATATGCCAAGTTCCTCAAAGATGTGCTATCCAAGAAGAGACGGTTCAACGAGTTTGAAACTGTAGCTCTAACAGAAGGGTGTAGTGCAGTGATCCAGAGAAAATTACCAACCAAACTTAAGGATCCAGGAAGTTTCTATTTTCCATGTAATATCGGAACCAACTTCACTGGAAAAGCTCTATGTGACTTAGGAGCTAGCGTTAATCTCATGCCACTAGCTGTATTTAATCAATTGGGGCTTGGTGAGCCACGACCTACCACAGTCACCCTGCAATTTGCTGACCGTAGCATAGCTAAACCGCGTGGTATTATAGAAGATGTGTTGGTAAAGGTTGATAGGTTTATATTCCCTGCAGATTTCATTGTCATAGATTGTGAAGTAGATTGGAAAATTCCAATCATATTGGAATGACCCTTCCTAGCCACAGCAAGAACGCTCATTGATGTAGAAAAGGGTGAAATTACTTTGCGAGTAAATGATAAGCAAGTTATCTTCAACATGTCTCAAGCACTAAAATTTCATGAGGATGAACATAGTCAGTGTTACTTTACTGATATGTTAGGAGATGTGATGCAAGAAGAACATCATGAGCCAATTATAAAAAATCCTTCAGAAGCACTCTTGACTGGAGAAAAGGAACTTAACCATGCCAAGCAGGGCAAACGTGAAGAGACACTAGGTATTAGAGTATTCCCTCATACTAAGTTCAAACTTTTTGAGCCACTTGATGCCTCTAAGGCACTAAGTTCTTATATGAAGCTGTCTAGGGAAGCATCACCAATGCTTGAGAACAGAATTCTTCAACTCAATGAGATTGAGGAATATCAACTTATTAATCATGAGCATGCATGCTAGATTCGACAAAGAGATGGTTAAGAGGCCACCTGATAGAAAAACTATTCCTGAATATTTTGAGCCTGAACAACAAGTACTTCTCTACAAATCTAAACTGGCGTTGTTCCCTGGCAAGCCTAAATCAAGATGGTGTGGACCGTTTACTGTGGTGCAAGTGTTAGAGTTGGGGAATGTTGAACTTGAGAACAAGAAAGGTGAAAGATTTTATGCTAACGGACAATGTTTAAAGCAGTATTGGGGGGGGGGGAAACGTGGATTGCCCGATATCCACTATCTACATCAAGAACCCACCATAAGTCCTAAAGGGTCAGGCTGAAGACTATAAATCAAGCGCTTCTTGGGAGGTAACCCAAGTTCTGAAACTTGTTTTTATAATTTTGTTTGTTTGTTTTATTTTATTTTGTTAGTAGAGTTATATTTGGTCTTTCTCCTGCAGATCTAAGTCGTGTCATATGTGGAGACAAAAATGAGAATGCAATAGCTCATCGTGGAACGTGCAGAACTAATACTATGAGCTGTGAAATCCGTTCTTCCACCACCAGCCGCTCAAACCCAAGGAAGAGGATTAAGCTTGAGGAACTACGAAGGGGAGTATTTCTTACTTATCACTGAATTCTCTAGCACTTATATGCTTACTGATGATATGCGTCTCATTGATATACCCTAGTTTACTCTTAAATTGTGTTTCTTCTCTCCTATGTTGGATTCACAATGAGGACATTGTTAGATTTAGGTTGGGCGGATAAACAAATATTAATTGCATTAAATTCTTTGACAATTTCATCTCATAAACTTTAACTTTTGTTTGATAATTTTATTGATAACTCCCATGCTTATCAAATGTGTTAATAAGTCCAATGATGTGATAAAGATTGACTGACATTTAGAACAGCAAAAAAAACATACTTTACATGCTTGTCAGTTGAATTGTATGGTTACATATCACTTTACTAAATTCTTTTGAGTAATAATATCCACCATTAGAATTAGAAATAGTTTTGAAAATTTTAATCAAGGAAATTGATAGTAATCAAGGTTATGTACTGATTTTTAATCTTGTACTCTTACAACCAATTTCGGTATTTATAGTGCTTATTTGATTCTCATTAAAATTTTGAAAATAAATTAGACTAACATGGGTAGTAAGAAAAATATATAAAGTCTTTTGGTCAATCCCAAATTTGAAAAAAAAAGTATATACAACTCCGCTAGCATCTAAAGACTCGACTTAGTAACCGGGGCCACTTCATCACCAAGTTGGCACTCGCGTCAAACGGTTGAGTCAAAGAGAGCTAAGAGTTGGGCAGAAAAGCCTCTTGATCTTGTTGGAGTAACTGAGTAACCGGTGCTGCATCACCCATGTGCAGGGTAGCGTAAAAAGGGGACCTACAACAATTCAAAATATAAATAAAAAGAAGAAGAAGAAGAAAGAACGAAAGAAAGAAGTACAAAAATAGAAAGAAAATTAAAAAGCAAGAAAGTAAAAATCAAGTTTGGGGGAGATTTAAAAGGCAATAAAATAAAGTGTAATTTACTACCATGTGAAATCTAATGAGTTTTTGAAGTTTTATGAACATACTTTTCAAGAGGAATGTATTTAGAAAAAGGTTGTCAGTGTACTTGGTTAGAAGTTTGTATGTAGCTTAGATTACCATTGATGACTAAGATGAGAATTGGAGAAACTATTTTTGATTCTATCTCACACATGCACACTGGAATTTGGAAGAGGATTGTTCAACTATACAATGCATACTGGTTTGTATGTAGATATGGTTATTTGAGGTTCTAAAAGGAATGAAAATCTCTGAGGAGTTACTAAACACATGAGATAGGCAGAAGAGTTGTTGTTTGAGCTTTGCTTGAGGACTAGCAAAAGTTTAAGTTTGGGGTTGAAAGGATTCCCTCTTTCTTCATTAGTATTTATTTCCTCGTTAGTAGTTTGATTAATCATGTGGAGAGATACTAAGTGAGGAGAAAGTGAGGAGGCTATGCAGTGGACAAACCCTTGGCTAAAAATTTTCTTCTTCTGATTTATAAGCCACTTTGCAATGGACAACGTTCTGGATGTTTTAAGTGTTCCATCAAAAGAGGTATTTCTCTCGCACGATATACTTCTCTGAACGAACTTTCAAGCACAAAATCAGATCGATAAAGATGGAGGCTACATGTTGAATGAAGATCTCTTCACGAACAAAGAGATATGTGATTTAGAAATCTATCTTCAAAAGCAATGGAAGAATGTGTCGCAAAAACAGATAAGCACTATTTCCATATAAATAATGCATTTAAATGACCAATTCAATTAGTTGGGGTCCAAATTTGGTGAAATACTCCCTCCTCTCCTGTTTTTAAGGTCCTATCCATAATCTTTTATACAACATGCTTTACAAAATTTCGAGAAATATTTATAAATAACTTATATAAAAAAATGAGATTGTCTTTTTGATGTAAAACACACTTAGAAACACTTCATACACACATAGATGATGCAGAACATATTTGATTTAGGTGAAAAGAGATAGAAACAGAGAAAATAAGAGGGGAAGGTGCTGAAACAGAGGTGGGGGAGGGAGAAATAGAACCGAACTGAGGGGGAAGAGGGGAAGAGAAGAACCAGAAAGGAGGGGGGAACCTGAACAGAAAATGGAGGGAGAAGTGAAAAATTTGAGGGAGAGGAAGAGAACTCACATAAATCACATATTCATTTCATCAAAGTCTATCTAATACAAGAGGGAGTCTTTCCTATTTATAGAGGAAAGAAGAAGCAAAATACAAATTGACAACAAGAAGCAAAATACAATTTGACAAGAAGAAGTAAAATCCAATTTGACAACCTCTTTCTTATCAAAATACAAATTGTCAACTTGCTAAGAAGCAAAATATAAATTGATAACTTGCTAAATAATATAAACTATTGCTTCTTACTTATCTACTATCCAAAATAGAGATAGAAATCAGTTTTAGTGTGCTGTTTTCGGTGCTTCTTATTGCTGTTTTGAGCTTCGATTACTATGATAGAAAGTATTATAGTTATTGAAATTGATTTTTAATCTTGAAGTCTGAAGCTTAGGAAGTCATTGGGTTGATTTTAGTTTGACTTTTTCAATGGTTATATAGTTAAACAAAATAGAGGAGCATTATATGTGCAGTTTCAGCTCTTTACAAGCCAAAGAGAGTCAAGTATACTATTGTCAATTTGTTTGGTCATATTCTGTGATGGCCTATTATGAAGTCTTGAAGGCCTAATGGTTTGTAGGTTGGTTTTCAATGGAATTGTCTGAAGCAGTATATTTAATTTGAATCAAGAATGTTGTTTCATCCATTTTTTAAGAAATGAAAGGAAGTAAATATGAGGTTCCTTTTAGTGCTATGGAAGTATTGTAGATTATAAATAGTATGTTTAAGAATTTTAATATGATTTAGTTGCATATGAGGGTATGATTCTAATTTTAAGTTGGCTGATTCAAAGTAGAGATTCAGTTCTTAAAGTGGTGATTAATCTTTAAAGGAAAAGTGAAGCACTTTTAATTGATGATCTAAATTTTAGAGTTTGTTGTATAGGAATTTTGTAAGTTTTCCTGGGCAATTGAAGTGAGTTTAAAAACTGATTTGGATACTTGATAAGTGAGAATGGATGTTCATGAGGTTGCCAGACTTTTGTGCTGTCATGCATGGTATTCTAGAATATTCGATCTTGCTTCGAAGCTATAAATTAAAGGTGTGATGATGTTATTGCAGCTCGAACTTTCCACAATTTAAAAGAGGCAGTTGAATGAATAATTAAGGAGAAAAAAATGAAAGGGAATAGTTAAGAGTGAGATATAGGTATGTATATGTATCTACATGCATACTGTGGTTTGTTGCAGTAAGAAAAAAGTTTGGGGATTTGTCATATGTGTGAGTCAATTGAGTGAATGTTGAATTAAACTATAACGGTGGTAATGAAGTTGGATTTTTCTAAAGCATAGCAATAGATATGATTTTAATTGTTTGATGTTTTGGGATGGAGTAGATGGTAGCTAAACTTTGAGAAACAATGTCAATTGGACTGACAATTGGGTTAATTAGATTATATTTTCAAAATACATTTTCAAATTACTGACAATGTCAATTGGACTGACAATTGGGTTAATTAGAAACAATGTCTATCATAGTTGACAATTGAAAAAGTAAGTCATACTCCCTCCGGTCCTAATTATAAGAGCCAGTTGACTTTTTTAAAAAAAATAAGGATGCAAAATACACCACTATGAATTGCTTATATCTGTCTTTTTTCTTCAAAAGCAAGTTATTTTACTTATAAACTATCATATAATCTAATTACATTTCGCATATATTAAGATTTAGGGGTCTAATCTGCTTCCTTAATCTCCCAAAAAAAAGTCAACTGACTCTTATAATTAAGATCGAATGTAGTATCATTTAATGATGGGTGAAGTTGAAAAAAATGACCAATTTAGCATAGATTTAATAACTCAACTACCAATTCTTGATATATATATATAAGAATTGATAGTTGGTCCTTTATAATAAAGACCAGAGGGGGTAGCAAGCACAATGTCTGTGAGGATCTTTTCTGGCTTTGATGCTGTCTATCTTAACTGCCTCAATTCAACACCACTGCATGGGAAAAAAAAAATCAATAAATTGGGAACACGCCATGCACACGCCTGTCACTTTCACTCTGTTTAAGATTTTCGTTTTTCATTTCATGGCATAAAACTTTATATATTTATTCAGTACTATAATGTAGAATCACTAAGATAATACAAACATACTCGATGGAAAATAAATAATAAATAAATAATACAAAAAATACCCTTTGTCTTTTTTAATTCTTTGAGCCTTTTAGACTATAGAGTATTATCCGACACTACTACAAAAAGCCCTTTTTATGTCACCAATTAACGTCACTTATTTAAAAATGTGACATTGAAAACACACAGGAAAGAAACAACGTCACACTTAAAATTAAGTGTGATGTTGAAACTTTTCACGTCACACCAAAATTTGGGTGTGACGTTGAAAGTGGTTTTCCACGTCACACTAAAATTTTGGTGTGACGTGGAAAACTTCCCCTCCTTTTTTTTTTCATTTCCCGCCCCCCCAATACTTTCAACGTCACACCAAAATTTGGTGTGACGTTGAAAGTGGTTTTTCATGTCACACCAAAATTTTGGTGTGACGTGGAAAACTTCCCCTCCTTTTTTTTCATTTCCCGCCCCTCCCAATACTTTCAACGTCACACCAAAATTTGGTGTGACGTTGAAAGTGGTTTTCCACGTCACACCAAAATTTTGGTGTGACGTGGAAAACTTCCCCTCCTTTTTTTTTTCATTTCCCTCCCCCCCCCCCCCCCATTTTTTTCATTTTGGCGGCCCCCCAAACAAAAAGCAGCTCCAGCTGCTCTTCCCACCCCAAACAAAAACCCCCCACCCCCCTGTGCCCCCAGATGCCCCACCCCCCGTGCCCTCAGCTCCCCCAGCCCACAGCTCCCCCACCCCTCAACCCACAGCTCCATCCCCCCTTTCCTCCCCCTCCATAGCTCCCCCCCAGCCCACCCCTCAACCCACAGCTCCTCCCTTCCCTCCCCCTCCACAGCTCCCAGCAGCCCTCAGCTCCCCCTTCCCCACCCCCCACAGCTCCCCCCAGCCGCCCACAGCTTCCCCATCCCCCTCACCCTCCAGCTGCAGGTTCATTTCTTCTTTTCTTTTTCCTTTTTTTTTCTGGTAATTAAATATGCAATTTCTATAGGGTTCTTTTTTTTTACTTGTTCAAGGTTTTTTTTCAGCTCTGTTTTCCTCCTATCGGGTTCAACAATTTCAATCGTGCCTCCGTTCGCAGCTTCACTTCATCCAGGTTCCTTCTTTTCCTTTTTTTTCCTGATAATTAAATCTGCTGCCTTTTTTTCTCAATTGTAAATTGCAAAAAATGCCATAGAATATTTAATGGTTTTGTAAGTCTTGTAAATTGGTCTGCCATAGAATGTTTAATGTTCAATTGTAAATTGGTTTGCAAATGCTGTTACGTTGTAATTGCTGCAAATATTGCATACTTGCCAAAATGTTTTATAAGTCTTGTAAATTGGTTTGAATAGGTTTTTGTTCTCAAATTGCTAAATATCAACGGGGAATAGAAAAATTAAAAACGTTTTTTTTAAAAAAAAAAAAGAAAAAGAAACCACGTCACAAAAAATATCTTATGTGACGTGGTATTATGTGTGACATGGTTTCCAGGAAACCACGTCACACAAGATATTATGTGTGACGTGGTTTCTCCGAGCAACTTACGTCACACATAATATTATGTGTGACGTTGTTTTTCTGACTTTTTCTGTCACTTGTTTATGTGACGTTAAAAGTCTATTTTCCATGTCACTTGATTCAATGTCCCTTGAAAAAGAAACGTGAAAACCCCCAAAATTTGTGACATTAAAAGTACTTTTTGTAGTAGTGCGATGTCAGAACAATAAGAGACTGATCTGAATCAACCTTTTTATAACAAAATTGCTATGCATTTTAATAGGGTGCCAAGGACATCAATCAATTAGATGTTGAATTACTTATTTGGATATTTTTCTTTCAGAGTTAAAATTTGATGAAACTGAAACAATACAATGAAGACAAAGAAGGATGTTAATCTGGTTACATTTTTTTTTTTTTTTTGCTTCTCAACGCATATAAGAACCTTAATGGGAATTATAATATCATATCTCAATATTATTTGATTTTTAACATTTATTATTTTTTAAGGCGTGCAATCAAGATGGATGGTTCTCAAGGTAAATGATGAAGAGAAAAGGCATTTTAAAGGGGTTAATGTATGCATGCAAATAACTAATTGAACTCACTCCGTTAATCAAATCTGATAAGCTTTGTTATAACTTTAGACTGACAATTGGGTTAATTAGATTACATTTTCAAAAGATGACTTTGAGTGTGTCATGATGTGGCTTAAGGATTTAAGTATTGTAGCTTAAATCTGATTCGCATGGCTGTGTTGAGGTTCCAAAGCGTTAAACAAGTATTTCCAAATGATTAAATTAGATTTCAGGATGGTTAAAGTGGAAGTTATGGTTTATGTGATTAAAAGTCATGTGATGTGGTTCCTAATATTGTTTTGTTGTTGTTCGTTGACAACTAGGTAATTTGAGATATTAATCAGCTCTTGTGGAGATTTATTACTCAAAGTTAAACATTAAGAATCAAAATGTGACATGTAAAGAAATTAATTTAAGGAACACTTTATTTTTATAAGATTAAATAAAAGCCTTAGCTAGCATAATGGAAATTATAAGATCGAATGGGTAGCATTTTGATACGGATTTGTAAATCTGTAATGAGAGATTAGGTAAAGAAGAGTAGAAGGGTAGAAGAACAGAAGAAACAGAGGGTTTAAGAATAGGAAACTATAGTTAAGAGAAAAGAATAAGAGAACAAGATAGCAGAGAAACCAAACACACCAAGCAATCACATTATGTCAAGTCTGATTAGAAATTAGGGTTAACAAGGTCTATATATACACCTTGGCTAATCTGATTAACAATTGAACCTTATTTACCTAGGCCCATTTATCCCTTAAAGCCCAAAACATATTAATAATCCAAAAACATAATAAGTTAATCAATCCTATTAGTTAATTAATCGGTACTAAGCCCAACTCTACTCAACTAACCAAATTGACTAACCATATTCCTAATTATATTATTATATCAATGCCCCATTCCCAAAGAGATCATTGCCCTTAAGGACCAAGTAAAAGAAAAAAATACAAATAGAAAAGACGAAAATCAATTGAAAAAAATATAGGCTAAAATTCTGAAAAAACTTTCTGTATCTTAGTGAATAATTTTCAAACTTGAATACTACTGCACACTTCTCTTTTCTGCTTAGAGGCAAAATCCTCCAACAAGCATGGTAGTTAATTCTCCCGTATACCATATTTGCAGTAGAATTCTTGTAGAAGAGAAATTAATATGTATTAGAAAATCCTCTTGTAAGCCCATTAGAAATAAACCATGACAATAGCATATATGGGCCCAAATCTTCAAAGACAAAGTTCGTATACCTATCAGGTATTATTAAACTGTGGGCCCAATTATCTATTTTGCCATTCGGAGAAAATGCATTCCAGCTGTGACTCTGTATTTGCAATAGGTGGATAGTAGTTAAGGAACCAAGAGAGAGTTGCATATATTATATGTATAGTCTATATTATAATTTAGACCTATGAAATGTATATAGGTTTTAAGAATGATTTGAAGGCTCTAAAAGTAAAAGAGGAAAGAGTTGATTTAGGATTAAGTTTTGATAGTCAGGTAGCGGTTTATTTCATAAGAATACTATTACATGCATAATTTCATAATATCTATTATAGGTATAGATACCCCACTATTTTTAGTGGCTGGAAGATACACCACTATTGTTAGTAGCTGGAAGTTACCATACTATTAATAAACATAATGTTAATAGTGGCTGGAAGTTACCCTACTATTAAGAAACATTGTTAATAGTAGTTGGAAGATATGACCCACTATTTTTAGTGGCTGGAAGATACCCCTGTATTATTAGTGGTTGGAAGTTACCCTACTATTAACAAACATATTGTTTATTGTGGCTGAAAGATATATCCAACTATTTTTAGTGACTAGAAGTTACCTCACTATTATTACTAACTGGAAGGTGCCAAGGACACACAGTTTACAAAAATAATTGTTATCATTAATTGTACAAAGATTATTAATATTATAATGTCTGCACAGGTTTATTAATTGTTATATATAATAATGAATGAAATAGTTTGCTACTGAGATTCTTTAAATCTCACTGTGTTTTATATATGTTTTTACAAAGGAACAAGGTGAAGGTGTTGCTTTTGGGTAGGGTAGTAAGATGAAGGGCAGGGATGTCTGCATTATTTTGTATTGTGGTGTATATATATTGATGATGTCTTTATCTGTATATGTTATAAGATTAGGATAAGAAAAGCAAGCTTGAGGCTTTCATAGTTATATAATTTGTGTATATACATATATATCTCATTCAGGAGATGTACTACAGTATGCACAGGTTAAAGGGTTATTAACAGAGATAACCCTAATATTCTGTTATTATGACAAATAGAAGTGTAGATAAGTAGGGGATACATGTCATATATATAACAGAAATGTAATGCTGGTTTTGTCTTCCCACATACTATTCAATAGGACTAGATCCCTTGAGATGATTATGGTTATTTGGTTGTTTTATATACCACTTGATTTTTATATATAGTTTGGAATATTGTCAATTTGTCAGAAAAGCTTTTTCTGTAAAAAAAAAAAAAAGTTTGATTTGGTGTTTAGAAAAAAAGTTTTAATTTATTCACATTTTTTGGACTCTGATAAAGGGAAAGTGATTATAAAGCGATTAGGATGCCTAAGTATAGTAGTATAAAAAGTAGTAGGTGTTACATCTCTCATCTCAAACTCACAAAATCGATGGCCACATGTCATCTCCAGCCTTAAATCAGAAACCACCGTCGTTGCCGCTCACAAATGGAAACCCAGCAACCACCGTCGTCGCCGCCCACAAACGGAAATCCATTGTGTTCGGCTGTCCGCCGCCCACAAACGGAAACCAATGTTGCGATTCACGCTCCCAGTAGGGTTTGTTCAAAAACATTACATGCAGAATCTTTTTCAGAGTTAAACAGTTGATTTTGAGTTTATGTGGAAGGTTTCCATCCGCAAAACTGAGTTTTCCAAAAACCGCTATTGGATCATGGGCATCTCCTCGAGTAGCTTCTTTCTCATCTAGAGGGCCAAGTACAGTGTCTCCAACTGGGCTAAAGGTATTATCACTTCCCAAGACACCAAATTTTCAATTTTTCTTTCCCAGTTTACCCCATATTTTAATTGGGCCAACCTGTCATGAATCTGAGACAAAAGTAAACAAAAAAATTGAAAGATTTTCAAGAGTGAGGCTTTAAAAATTTGACAACTCTTTTCAAATCACATCACAGTTCGGAAAAGAAAATGATTTAATTTTGGGAAAATGACAAAAAAAAAAAAAACCTATTAAATTTTAAAATCCCAATAACTATGTGAGTATAGGTATTAACAACTGCTTTAGGGTTTTGAAATTTGGAAGGTATTTTTTTATCATTTTCCTTCTCATTTTTCCTTATGACCAACCTCATCCAAAGACAAAAACATTGGTTGAGCCTTCGAATTGGACCTCCTATTCGTCTCATTGTTAGCTTGGATCCCAAAAAAGAAAAGTAGACATTCACTTGCAGAGCCGATTTCAGCCGTATTTACAAATCCTTCATGAATCATGGTGAACATCTCGCGAAGAAAAAGACGGGGGACAGTAGCTAATGTTAAAACGAACAACAACCGATTTCAAATTGAGTTTTGGAGCATGGGCATATCAGTAAGCCTGTGGATTGTTCTTCCATTTGGTTTGATACCTTTGAGAAATTTGAGCATTAATTCTTTGACAATGAGCCAACCGAAAGCAAGACAAGTAGAATTACGAACCATCCTCCATTTGTTTTCTCGCTAATATAGTTTAGAGTCTTAGAACCCATCGTATCAATTTTGTTAGATTTAAATTTCCACATCCGAACAGTCCAGTGGAGGAAAGGAAAATCTTATTGAAAGGATGTTGATATTACTGTAGAAATATCCATAGAAGGCTAATACTATCTTACATTCTCTTACTACCTCCGTCCCTAAATATAAGCTTCATATTTGTGAATGAGCTTGTCCCAAAATATAAGCTTCATTTGAGGGTTATCCAAGCATTTATTGCATTTTTTTCCCATTTAACCCCTTGTTTATCTTTTCTCATATACTATCTTTCATCTTTATTATCTCTTTTTTGCTATTCTCTTTCATATTTAATATAAGGGTAAAATTGGAAAATAAATCAGATTCCTCACATAATTATTGCTTTCAACTAACTTAAGTAGTTTTTTCGAATAAAGTAAAGTAGTTATTTGAAGCTTATATTTAGGGACGGAGGGAGTATTAGTTTGGATGCTTGGATATGGATGAGTTTCCCCTCACATTAATGGTCAGCTAAAGAAAACTTGACAATTTGTGTATCTTCAAATTCAGTTGACTATTGAAGTCTTTGTGTACTATTAATGATTAGTTTGCTTTAGCTCAAGTATCATTAGAACTCTCAAACATTTAATACTGCAAGCATTCAAAAAGAAACAAGGATACATAGCAAAACATAATACAACTAACTCGAAAAAATACACATTATTCTTTGTTCCCCGGAATGGGATGAATTAAAACCAATTCTATATTTGGGTGACTTACTAACAGGATTGTACAACCCAAAATGCTTCTCAATTTCTGCACCTGCCTTCTTGTTTTCATCAAACATAGCAAACAAATATGTCTCGATAGGTCCATCAGGCCTCTTGGGAGTTCCATCATTGACATGATTAATCAAATTCTGATAGTAAGTGCGTGCATTATCAACACTAGGCCCTTCATCTCCACCAGCCGAAGGCCACCCAGTTTCAGACACAACAACCTGCAAGTTTGGTTCTCCTATCTTCTCAAGAGCATAATATATAGAATCCAACATTGCATCAAATAGGTTTTGATAGCCCGCGTCATTTGTTCTTTGTTGAGTGAACAGTGCATAAGCAAGATCAATGCTTTGTGGGTTGGCAGCATATGAGAAATAGGGATATATATTAGCAAGAAGTGGAGCTCCGTTGTTAGATAAGAAGGTGATGATTGGCTTTATGAATACACTCGCAGAACCTGTGAAAGCTCCATTCTTGGGAGGGTAAGAGTTTCCAAGTAGATTTACTGTTGTTGCTGTAGAGACCTTGATTTTTCCTTGTAAATTTACTTCAGAAATTGCCTTCTGAATGTTTTGCATTACAGGTAAAATATATCTTGCTTCTGAGCTGCTTGGATCAATTTCATTTCCAACCACAATGTACTTGAAGTTGACATCTGAGTAGGAAACTATGAACTTTTTGACCCAATCATTGGTTGATTCAGAATCAGTAAGAGATTGGATTGTTTCCGTGGCCACATCAAGCAACACTTCTATGTTTGAACCTTTGAGAGCTTGAAGGATTTCTTCAATTGGAGAGTAAATGCGAATCCCTCCGATGCCATTGGACTTGTATAAATCTATCACTTCTTTCTTGCTCGGTAGATTATCTCCATTTACTCCATAACACACTCCAAGAGATTTTACAGCTGCATAACATGGGAAAAAATGAGCTGGCCTCGGCAATTCTCAAAGCATAAGATACAATAAATTAGTACTTCATTCTATCCTTAGATGCTAGATAACTAATAATTCGCGTAGATTAAGAAAAAAAATTTTATGGGTTAATGTGCAAATTTGCTCTAAATGATTTCCCTCATCAGCAATTTTGCCAGTGAAGTACTCCCTCCGTCCCTTATTATAAGAGCCAAAGAGATTAAATCACACATATTAAAGAAGTGATTGAGAGAGATAAATGTGTCTAAAATAATTTGTTTTCTCAAGTTTGCCCTTATTTATGATTGAGTATACAAGAGAAAGAAATGTGATAATATTGTTGTAAATGAGTATGAAAGAGAATGTAAATAGAGAGAATAATGATGGGTAAAGTGGAAAAAAACTCATTAAATGCTTTGACAAATTTAGACAGGCTCTTATAAAAAGGGACAAAACAATTCAGATTTTTGGCTCTTATATATAGGGACGAAGGGAGTATTTTTCTTTCCTTCTTTTTCTTTTTTTCAAAATTGCCAAAGAAATTTCAAAATATAGTGATATTGCCCTACCTTATTATAAAACTAACGTTCATGATCACCATTGAAAACTGATATTAACCGCTAATATTTTATCGGTAAAGGACAACATTGTTCAAAATATATTACTTGATTGAAAACTTCAGCAGAATATTTGCACCATAAGCCTAATTTTATTCAATGGTGGGCTGGTTTTATTAAAATATCTAACTTAATCATTTCATGTATACTAAAATATAATTATCATAATAATACTGGCAGTTTCGTGATAACAAATAGTAAAGGAGACGAGAGATCTTGGGGTCTTACTTAGAACAAAAGCTCCCTTACCCAAGTCCAATATTTATATTAGAACAGGAATGAATATATTAAAAATATAGATATACCCATAATACAGATTTTTTATTCTAGTTGTTCTTGTGTTCTTAATAAAATAGTTAAAATATGCGACAGGAATTCGTACACGAAAAGGAAATCACTGAGTAGTTCACATATCCCATCATTTAAGAGTAATATCTAGCATCTAAATAAAAATAAGGTCGCAAAGAGATTCACACACATATATACACACATATATGAGTATGAAAGTCAGATAAGATAGTAATATATATTATATACCATGGTAGCAGTGCTAATTATCATATATATATATATAGAGAGAGAGAGAGAGAGACCTGAAAATGCAGTGGACGATAGAATTAGAAGAAGAAGGATTATGGAAGACATGGAGGCATTTGATTAATTTTTCCTATTCCTTTATCAGAGGAAAGTTATTTAACGAGTTTGTAAGATACAACCACTTCAACTATTGGCAAAGACCACTCTAACGCGTCAACCGCTCAAACTTAAACTTTTTCTGCGAAGGCTACCTCAAGGAAACGTTCCAAGTCAACGATGACTTGACTTTGGTACTGTTGTTCTTTATTTTCCATTGTATAAAAAAAATATTAATTTCAATTTTAAAAAATTAATGAAGTTTTCTACATATATTCAGTACAAATTAAAATATTTTCTTTTTAGCTTTTGAATTTTCAGAAATATATTTCTAACATCAATAAGTAAATAATAATTTGGGTCAATACAATGTTTTATCCCTATAAGTTGACCTCATTTGGTTTTTATCCCTGTAGTTTAATTAGGTTTTTGTCCCTCAATTTTTACTACATTTATACAAATAGTTCATGTATTTTAAAAAGGATGCTGATGAAGACTATGAATCGTCTGGGTCTATGAAAGTGGATAAACAGGAAGGAGCAGATAGTGATGATGGAGAACAGAATAATTATGATATAACAAAGTGTTGGATTAGGGTTGGGGTTTTTGGGCAGTTAAATGCCAAATTAGCAAAATAGACGGTGTCAGTGACGCTTTAACAAAAGTTAACACCATTAAGGTTATTTTTAAACTACATTGCAAAAATAAAATGGCCAAAATAGCCCCATTCCAAAAATGGGGAAATTGCTGTGTAGTTCCAAGGAAGGAACTTTACGGATTGAAGAGGTCAACGGAAAAATGTTGGTGGAGATATTAAAGTTCCAAAAGCAAGCTTCAACGAATTAATTCAAATGAAAGAGCGTTCTTCTCAAATTCAAAATACAACGGATATAATTTCATGATTTGAAAAGTTGAAAAAATAAAAAGAAAGAGAAAGCGTTTCTGATCATATTCACATTTCAGATGAAGATTAAATGCATTAGAGAGCCATTATTAAAAAGGGTAATTTGGTAGAAATCATGACATATAGAGGGGATAATAAATCATAGATTTCATTCTCATTGTCTTAAAAGCAGTTTTTTAAAGTTTGTTTGTTTATTTCTTATCGTTTTTGTTCAAAACACAATTTTTAATCAACTTAAGTATAGAAACATAATTAAATTAAATAACATGCATTAGAATAAACCATAGTCCTCGTGGGAACGATAAACATTTTGCTACTTGCAACCCGTGCACTTGCGGTTACGCTATACGGCGAACAAGTTTTGGTGCCGTTGCCGGAGACTACGATTTTAGTCTTTCAGGAGTTAATTGATTTAATTTAATCTTTAGTTATCGTTGATTTCTTTTTTTTTTTTTTTTTTGTTTCTTTGATCGTCTATCTTGATAAGGTTGATACATGTGAGTTCGATTTGTCATTGCAGGTGACCCAATCGGCTGTATGTTAGGCAAATTGGAGGTGATTCTTTTTGACATTGAGGAAGTACCTATTATGCAAGAACTAGTTGTTTCACCTGAAGTTGATCGTCGACCTTTCACTATAGCTGCAATTTGGGATGAGGAGGATCTCTCTATGGATGAGTTCTTGGAGCGAGATGGCTTCATTTACTCATCTAGTATTCAGTACCTGCATATTACTACGAGGACATTTGAAATTAAGCCTGTCATGATCCAGATGATTATGGACCTCCTCAATTTGTGAGAGTTACTTTAAAAGGTTTTTCATTATTTAATCTGAGTGGCTCAATATATTGAGATCTTGATTTTGTCTTGGATTTTTCTTGGGTATAATGATCATGTATTTGTTAGTTTGTCTTGATTGACTTGGATTGCTCCTCTCTTATGATCAAAATATGCAGACAACAAATTTTTGAAATAAAACGGAGAAAATAACTTTTTTGGAAAAATAACAAGATTGATTTCAAGGGGTTTTCAATACCATGTGAGGTTTTGAAACCTCTGCAGCCGGAAACAACTAGTCTTCAGTGTGACTTCAGTGTGAGATTATGGGAATTTCTGAATGAATATTAATTAAGAAACTTTTTATTTGAAAGTATTTTCTTTTAATTAAAAAAATAATACTTCATTTTATAATTTAAAAAAACACAAAAAAATGTTTCTTAAATATTTTCCCTAAATTAAATGATTATTATCCTAAAAGACATCAACCTTTGTATTAAATGATTATTATCATAGGTCGAGTCCAACCTTTGTAAATAATTAATTTGTTCCATTGTTTTTATTATGTCATTTTTCAGTTCAAAAAACATTATGTCATTTTTTAAATAAACTATTTTTCTTTACTGTGTAATTAAAGTGTATATAACGGTCACATTAATTTTAAATAGTGAATTTAAGGTAACCATTTTCATAAACGAGTATTATAGGTGCCTTACATCTTCTCCACACAAAATCAACTTCCAAACCCAATTTTGGTTTGTCTATATGATATTTTATTTTAATGAAAATTAATTGGTATTCAATATAATATTTTAAAATTTTGGTGACGATTCTATTATATTGTCTTTCCTCCCTTTCCAAGAGACCTAATTTTTCGATGCTACACATCTAGTATAAAAATAAAATATCTGGAAAGCACCATAACATACGAGTGCAATGGGATCAAGGAACGAACATAATCATATATAAACTGGTAAGTGTCACTTAAAGATCGCAAAATTAGATAAATTGGACAGCGCCATGTTTGGGCTCTGAAGATATAGTGTTAAAGATCAAAAACATATGCCTCAAAACTTTGGCTTCTTCTCTGATCAGTCCACATACAAGATATAGTTTATTGCGATAGTAGGCACTTCCTCTGGTCCATAATATAAGAGGTATCATGAAAATTTTTTCACCCACATTATAAGAGATAACATGTAAAAAACAAGACAATAAATGTTTGGTTTTCATTTTTACCTTTACACATTAAAAATAAAGAGGGGATATATATATATAGTTTGTGTATAATTGGCAAATTACATTAATTTTACCCATAATCAATGACTTCATTGTTTTACCTTGTTTTGTGTAAAATAGTTGACTATTTTTTATAATATGGATTGTAGGGAGTATATATATAAATGAAATATATATATATATATATATAAAAAGAAGAAAACAATTACCAAAGCTTCCTTGCTCCTTAGAATTATAATGACACGTGAGCCACACTTTTATCGCTTCCTTGCTCCTTAGAGTTTTATTTAGGTACCTTAACAAGCTCCCCTTTATTTTAGTCCCTTCAACTCTCGAAAATCCGGTACTCTAATTCTCCATATATAACCACTCTCGAAGCTCTTCAAAGCAAACTACACGACAAGTTTTGTTTTAAAAAAAATTATACAATTAAATTAAAATTTCACAATATCAGAGTTTTTAAAAATTGTAAAAAATTCAAAAATGTCATCATTGTGAATCTAAACTATTAAAATGTCACTCATTGTGAATCTAAACTCGAAACTGACACCTATTCATTATATATATATATATCATGGCGTAAAACTATGATATCACCCAAACTCATAAGAATTTGCTTTATACCTATCTTTATTTCATATATGATAGATTTTGCTTTTAGCATGGTTATTAGAAACACTAAAGAAGCCATGCTTCATTTGGGTGCACCCATATATAGGATCATGTCACCCTTATTTACATAGATACAACAGAAAAGAAAAGCCCTAATTAATTGAAAGTGAGTTGGTATTTGGGTGACTTGTCCGGATTAAAAAGGCCAAAGTGCCTCTCAGTTTCTGCACCAGGCTTCAAGTTTTCATCAAACATGGCAAACAAATACGTCTCAATAGGTCCATTAGGCCTCTTGGGGGTCCCACCCTTGACATGATTAATCAAATTCTTATAGTAAGTCGATGCATTATCCACAGTAGCTGCATCTCCACCAGCAGAAGGCCACCCACTTTCAGACACAACAATTTGCATATTGGAAGCTCCAATTTTCTCCAAAGCAGCATACACAGAATCCAACAATGCATCAAACAAGTTTTGATACCCAGCATCGTTTGTCCCTTGTTGGGTGAATAATGCATAAGCTAGACTAATGCTTTGTGGTGGGCTACCAGTATATGAGATATAGGGATATATATTAGCAAGAAGAGGAGCTCCATTCTTGGATAAGAAAGTGACGATTGGCTTTATGAAACCATTAGCAGCATCAGTGAAAGCTCCATTATTAGGAGGGTAAGAGTTTTGAATTAACGAGCTATCTATGGCTGTAGACACCTTGATTTGGCCTTGTAAGTTCGCCGCAGAAATCGCGCTCTGAATGTTTTGTATAACCGGTAGAACTGAGGATGCTGCGGCGTCACCGGGAGGGACTTCATTTCCAACCGCAATATACTTGAACTTTACGTCTGTGTATGGTTTAACAAATTGGTTAACCCAATCTGTGGCAGCACCAGCATTTGTGAGTGATTGAAGCTTATCATTAGGAACACCAAGAATGACTTCAATGTTTGAGCCTCTTAGGGCTTGGAGGGTGGCATCATCTGGATTGTATATACGCATTTTGCCAATCCCATTGGATTTGTATAGATTCACCACATCTTGTTTGCTTGGTAGGTTGTTCCCATCTGAACCATAACACACTCCTATTGATGATTGTGCACCTGCATGAATAGAATTATGATTTTAAGAATCGTTCTTTTTTATTCTAAATATGAGTTAGATAACTAATTTATAGATACTAGATAAATCTGTTAGTATGTAACATTTGTGTGTCGATTTTTTAAAAAAACATCAATCATTTCTCTCATTGATGGAAAACATAATAAATGTATGCCATTTATAGAGATAAATTGAGAACAAATATAACATTTGAGTAAAGTGGATTGAGCCTTACACTAAAGAGTCATCAACAAACTCCTCAACCCACCCCTACATTTATCTACTCTACTAGTGTATTCAACAAAATGAATAACTTGGTCTTCAAACATAAAGATACCATAAATATTTATATTTCTTCAAATATTATTATTTTATATTTATCATAAAAAGATATACAATTGATAAATGACAATAAAAAATCTTCATGAATTTATTAAGATGATAAAAGTAACGATGGAGCTTAATATCTAAAATTGAAATTTGGGAAAAAGACACTTAAATACCTTTGAATAATAGAAAGGACAAATCAGTCCCTAAACATTTGAAAATCCCAGATTAGACCCCAGGGATGAATATGGGATTTCCAAATATTGGTAAAAGACATATGTATCCCTAAAAGTGGAGGTAAGGCAAAGGGTTGGGTTTGGCTTTGTATTCGAAGGTCTCTGCAGCGAAATCGTTGTCGTCACCAGCGTGAGAGTGGAGATCCAGAACTGTCGACGACATTCATCATCAGACCTCTGTTCTCCTTCGGTTTCCTTGTTTCTTTGGTTTGTGCTCATTTCTTTCTTAATCGCATTGATCTATTTTTGTCTCTAGCTTGTGTATGTGTCGTTAGATTATTAATGGTTTTTTGTTATATTGTGTTCTGTTTCATGGTTTCTGTTGGGGCAATTTTGGTTCTAAATTAGATTGTTGTTTCCATGGAGCCTATGCTTTCTGAAAGTAGCTTTTAAAGCTTTCAACCATCGTGTGCAAGATTGTTGGTGCTCATCCCCCTTATTGAACTGTACTGTTTCCACAAGATTTTGCAAAGTCATTTTTCCTTCCAAAGCTCAGCTTAGCTTCTGAATAAAATAAAAATGTTATGCCTTCTCTTTCAATAATCCTATTTCTGTTTTTTATGTTGTTGGAACTTCATGGGCTGTGTAGTATTTTCCAGTTTTTTGTCCTCAACTTCATTTGAATTGGAAGATGCATTGTTGATTTACGCTTGGAATTGTTGGCATTTAAACAATGTGTTATAGTTGTTTGATGAATAAAACATGATTTTCAAGCTATTAGAACTTTAAAGCCAGAACTGATACTAACTTGGTGGATTTGTGTTATGCAACGAATCATTCTTTGTCTGATGAAGTAACTATGTTAACACCAAAAGTTAAGTTAGTGTCTCGGATCAATGAAATGATGTCATCTTTTGTTGGGTTGCAATAATACTTTCCCATAAAAAAGTATACTACTTTACTAAATTCATAATTTTAGGATTTTTTTTGTTGGTTTAGTGCCCATTTTTTCTATGCAATCTGATTGAACCTTCATTCATAACTCAATAATCCAATATGTGTTTTATGCTCTTGGAACCCATGAGTTTGTAGTATTTTTCTCTTTTACTTTCAACTTCATACTGTTAAAACTTCTAGAGTTCTATATATTGTAAAACTCTTCATATAAACTTTCACATTGCTGGTATAAATGTGTGTAGAAGAAACTACAATAAGTATCAGCCCAAAGGTTGAGAAGTAAGCTTCTAATTTGATCCACACATGGTAAAATTTTTTGAGTTATGCGAGTATTTATAAGGAATTTCAAAACCCCACATGCTCATCACCTAGATTTTATGGTTTGGTCTCTAGTAAAATGGCTGAAAAACATAGTATGAGGGAGAAATAGTGAGATGAAAGTGGGGGATTATGTTGAGTTCTTACTTTTGAGTTTTAAAGCAATTTTAGAACTGTATAATATTAAATGTGTGAACATAGCTTATAGGATGGTGTGATGTAGGCGCACAGTGCAGAATCCATGTAAAATATGTTCTCTTGCTTGCTCTAAATGGCTTATGATGACTTGATATTCTAATTATAACTGTACTTTTTTTATTCAGTGAAACCAAAAAGCAGAGAAGATTGAAACAATCATATTTTATAGACTGCAAGTACTTTATGGTTGCTTGAAGAAGAATGGAAGCAACCTTTCCACCAGGGTACAAGCATTGGGTCTTCTTGAACAACCAACCATTACGAAGTGAATTTAAAGAGCCTGATTGTAGATCTACTACATTGGATGTTACTCTAGGACTTATAGTTGTAGTTTTTGTGAAACTGATATGTTTTGAAATGATTTGACAAGTTGTAAGCATTCCACTTTTTGTTATATTGTATGGAATGTTGAACAAAGTTTCCTTTGGTATATTGTATATGATATTGTTAGAATTACAAGAATAATCGACCACTTACTAGTAATTATACAAAAGTAAACAATATACTTTTCATAAGTTTGTCATAGGTATTAACAACTTTATCATAGGGATTTTCAATGGCAGTATAGCGATTAACAATTTACAATTTTGTTTTTGGCAAAGTGAATTTGAGATAAAACCAATTGCTGCCACTGTTAAAAATTTGCCATATATATTAACAACTTTTGATGCTGAAGACACGATGTTACGTTATATTGTAAACGTTTAGTAAATTTTGGTACTATGTTGTTAATATACTGGAAAAGAATATACTGTGTTGTTAATACCTATGATATAAATGTTAAAACCTAATATGCAGTTGTTAATAGAGGGGTATAGCTATTGTTCTTCACAAACAACGTAATGACATTAAACATGGGATGGAAAGTGATATATTGAAAAGTTAATCGTCTTTTGCAGGGAGGAATGAAAAAATGGCACTTGATGGTGGCTCAAAAGAATTAAAAGAATTATGTTGTTATTTCCATGTTGGAGGCAAGTTTGTATGTAACTTTGAAGGTAAAATTGAATATAATGGAGGTGGTATAAAGATGAAAACCATAAAGGAGCTAGGGAATAACATTTGAAGTTTTGATGTTGTTGATATCATCATGTATTGTGATAGATTGTAATATGTGTGAGATGAAATATACTATGAGCTTTGATAAGAAGATGTTGGTATTTTAATTTCATTTGGACATTCACAACTGCAAACATCAAAGTTGTTAATCGCTACGCAGAAGTTGTTAATCGCTATGATAGAGTTGTTAATACCTATGAATAAGTTGTTAATGCTGACAGCAATTGTGCTTATTGTAAATGACATTTTTGGGTTAGTGACAAGGAAACATTAAATGACATGATGATCTTAATGTTTACTTGTCATTGAATATGTAAAAAAAACTCTATGTCAATGGAGAATGTGGTTTAATGTTGGTACTTTAATTTCATTTGGACATTCGCAACTGTAAAACATCAAAGTTGTTAATCGCTACGCAGAAGTTGTTAATCGATATGATAGAGTTGTTAATATCTATGAATAAGTTGTTAGCGCTGACAGCAAATGTGCTGATTGTAAATGATATTTTTGTTGTTACTGGAGAATGTATTTGTTGTTAATCGCTACGAAAAAGTTGTTAATTCCTAAGATGAAGTTGTTAATGCCGAGAGTGTTAATCTCATTGACATTTCCAGTAGCAAAGTTGTTTGTTGTTAATCACTAATTAGACGTTGTTAATTCATATGATGAAGTTGTTAATGCTTACAGAAAAAATAGTAAAAGTTGTTTGTTTTTTAATAAATATATCCAAATACACCTGCTAATAGACCACCAAAAAACATAGAGAAAATGGAACTTTCTCCCACACTCCATAAAACATACAAATTTAGTCTTCCATACAACATACCTCAAGGGAACTTGATCACATACTCCATGAAACATACAAATTCAATCTTTCATGAAACACACCAAAAGGAAACTTTGTTCCATACTCTATGCAACATACAAAAAGTGGAATGATTACAACTTTTCAAATTGTCTCAAAATATGTTAACTTTACTATAACACAAATACATGTCCTAGCGTAACATTGACGCAGTCCATCTATAATTAGGCTCGTATAAATCTCTTTGAAGTGGTTGGTTGTTGAAGAAGACCCAATGATTTATCCTTTGCAACATTGTGATTGTAATGTGCAGAAAGTTTAATTCACCTGCCAACCAAAAACAAGTGTATCAACTCAACAAACCAGATTCCAAAAACAATGATGGAAGAAACAGATACAAATAAGTTCAAATGAATTTCACAAATTCCAGATGTTAAACACAACTATGAGCAAGAGCATAAACAAATTCATAATTTTTTATATCTAAACACTAGTGATTGTGCAACAGGAACGCAAGAAGAACAACAAAATGAAAACAAAAATGTCCAATAAAAAATTAGAAACAATAACAGATTATGCCAGAATTTCCAATCAACAATATCAGCAATTTCCAATCAGAATAGCATTGTTAATAATCAAAGTTCTGTTTGATTTCAATGCTGCACTTTTTTTTTGTTGGGGTTGTAGAACTTAGGATAATCATCCTGATATGTGGGACTTGCTCATTACAAGAAGGTATTAAAAGGCAGTTAGAACAAAGAATCCAAAGAGAACAATAATTCTTAATTTAGAAAAACCACATCCTAAATCAAAGTCAAATAGCCAAATTCCACAAGAAATCCTCAAAACTAAGATCACTGCAGGCTGCCAATGATAATCTCCATAACAAGTGAAGAATCACAAGAAAATCAACCATAAGCCTCTTAAACATTTGATTCTATTAAGAAAACTTTTTTATTCCACTACATCCAAAGCTCCATTATTTCTGGGGAAAATGAAATGTTTTCCCAACCAAAACTGAATGAAATGTTTACAACTAAAGTTTTCAAAGGAATTATAGGAATTATTAATAAAGAGAACTCTTTATTTAAATGCTAACTGATGGCTTATTACAAATGTCAAGCTTCATCTTATAAGAGATAATTACGGGCATTTTTTCTCTGTTCATTGTTGCCCATCACTTATCTTTATATAACTAGAGAATACCTAAAATTTATAAAGGAATTTGGAAAAAATGTTAATTATATTATAACCACCAATTTTAATCCTTTAAGAGATATACAAGATACTAGTGGAAGCATTAGAGAGGTAATAATTTATTTAAAATCACTGAGGCATCAAAATCTAGCATCGAACTAGCAAATTATTAACCAAATAATGAACAATATACTTATAGGAAGGGTTTCCCACATTGCTTCAACACTCATATTTCATCATCTCCAAGCATCCTATGTAAAGAGAAGAAAATCATATAAATGGCGTTTTGATTTCTTACTTCTTATAACTGAAGAAGCTAGAAATACATAGGAGACCCAATCAACAAGTCTTCCAGTGTAAATAAAATCAGAACTAAAGGCAAGCTAAAAGGGAAATTACATGTCTGACTTTTTCCAAAAGTAAACCACATGGTTCACATGAACAAGAATGGAACAGAGGCAGATCAAAACCCCCCCAAATTCAGCTTCAAATTGGACCTATAAACTAACAAATTAATACTGACATTACTCATATTCATAACTCAAAAGTGGTAATTGCAGCAACAAAAAAGTGAAGAAATTGCTTACCCCAAAGAGAAATCAGAGAGGGCGAGATTTGAAGACAAGGAAAGGTAGAGGGAAGAGGCAGCAACGCATACTATGCTCAGCGATCAATGGTATGGCAGCCTGAGATTTGATGGGAAATCAAAGATTATTGAAGTTGGAGGAAGAGCCTTGCAAGTGAAATAGGAGGAGAAGAAGAGAAAACAATGATGAAGAAGGTGAAGAGGAACCAAGGATGGAGATGAACAACGAGCTACCTTCTCTTCCTCACCGGAGCTCACTCACCGTCTCAGCTCTACAAGGTTACCGCTACTACGGGGCGTCATCACCAACATCGTGGGGCAACAGGAGTGCTGTGACTGAGGAGAAAGAGCTGAGGAAGGCGAAGGGGAACCAAGGGAATAGGGCTTGGAGGTGACACAGCTGAGAAGAAGATCTGCCCTTTTCCATTTACCTTTCATTAGGGCATATTAGTCATTTTTCAACAATTGAAAATCCCAAATTGATACCTAGGGACTGACATGGGATTTTGAATTGTTCAGGGAGTAATGTGTCCTTTCTCTTATTGGAGGGGATTTTTTTGTCATTTTCCCTTGAAATTTTAAAAGGTTTAAATTTAATTTTGAAATATCAAGGGATCTATTTGCAACTAGTCAAAGTTCAGGGGCTTTTAAAAATTCAAAGGTAACTTGGGATGCCATGTAGGATGTCACGTGCCTTTTATAGTATGATGTCGTAATTTTCGTTAAAAATTTGTAGCCCAAATAGCTTAACTACATTATTACGATCCTCATCATCTATATAAGTTTCAGTATTTATTTCATTAACGAAAAAGCAAAATAAAAGGGTTAAATTAGAATAATTAGAATATAACTTGAGATATAAAAAAAATTAGCATATAACTTGAATTTTTTAAAAATAAATAGTTAAAAATAAGCTTTTTTTAAAAAAGATCGAAGAATTTAAAACTTCAAACTGATGATGCACATAGAACCAACTAGTCAACAAAGCCGTCCTTTCAGTTCAAAAAAAAAAAAAAAGAACCAACTAGTCAACCATTGACATTGACTACAAATTTTAAGTAGCTGAAATTGACCTTCACTTTCTTTGCATTGGCTTTTGCTTAAGCCCTTATCTTAATAATTAAATAATCAATATTGCAATCCTTTTTCCTTGAGCGAAGGACAAGCAATTGGAGAAAACCAGTCCTTATCTTAAAAATAAATAAATAAATCTCAATGTTGCAATCCTTTTTTTCCTTGTACTAAGAACAAGCAATCGGAGAAATCAAGTCAATGTTAAGCACCACACGTTCACACCAATATATGCATGAATTAATCATTCAATATGAATATCGAGAATTAACTATAAAATTAATAGAAAGTTGCGCAAATTAGTTGATCATATATACGAAGGAACTTGATTAAAATGAAGTCGCACGGAACTAATAATTAAATTGAAGTCTCTAGAAACTCTTAATTATATTATTAAGTCATAACCAAAAAGTTGTGACCATCTGGTCAAACGTTGTTAACGACAAAAAATGTATATAGTTGTAAATTATACTCATAATGTTGTTATAAAATCCGAAAAAGTTGTCACTATCTGACAAAACGTTATTAGTTACTAAAAATATATAACATTTGTAATGATATGCTGTTATAAAAACCTAAAAAGTTGTCCTTGTTTTGTCATACATTGTTAGCTATCAATATAAACACTTGTGGAGGATTATAACTTAATATAATTAGATTCCCTAGTGATTTTAATTTAATTAGGGGATTTTATGAGACCTCAATTTAAATAATTTCCTTACATGAGAGATATAATTAATTTTCCCTTGAAAGTTTTAGTTATAACGATAAACACTATTTAAAAATTGATAATTCACTTGCAGTTCAACTAATAACTCCGTAAAGCTCAACTCAATATATTTTCAATTAAAAAACCAGTTAGTGAAAAAGTGACTATATATAACATCAATATGGAATCAGTGGCAATAAATTATGACTTTGGATTTCATTTTGTTGATATATATCCATTCTTAACAAACATTTCATTTTATCTGAATATGAGAAAAATAAATAGGAGAATTATGTCTAATACTAAATTTACAAATATCTTTTACACTAAAACATAACTAATAGTAAATACTTGTGTCATATATAAATCTGTGTTGTTTGCGTGGTAAATAATATTAAATATCTTTTCAGGTGTAAATTTAAATTATTAAATGTAAATACTCAGGTTTACAGATAAATGTATATTATATGTATATATATTCGAGAAACTTAGTAATTAATTTATGAATACGGGCCTTCTATATAATTCACTAAAACAAAATAGTTGAAAATTAGACCAAGAAATCTTTTGAGAGATATCAAGCCACGTCCGTTGATCCATGAGAAATAAACGTTTCTTAGGACCATTGAAAGCAATACTAGGTATAGAGTTCATAGATAAGTTGCATAAGGTAAAAATCAGTAAAGAATTTCAGCATTTATTAAAAAAGAAAAAAACTCCATTAATCAAAGAAATACAACGCAAACATATTCAAGTGATTATATTGTATGAGGAGATTATACATAATTTCGTAAGACCAACAAAATGAACAATTTTTTTATTAGTCCATTAAAAACGATAGAGCATACGTAATGCTGACTCAAGAAAGATTTTCTTCAAGAATCCATGAAAAAGGGAGAGTTTATAAACAGGTACTCAAGGCTCACTTAATAAATAACATATTCATTAATTCATGAAACACGTGTGTGTGTGTGTGTGTGTGTGTGAGAGAGAGAGAGAGAGAGAGAGAGAGAGAGAGAGAGAGAGCTGTAAATTGGAGTTCCATGGACGAGAATAAGCCAAGAAGCAGCAATATGGCAAAGTTTCTTGTGGAGAAGGTATCCATGGCTATAGCTTCAAATAAACTGAAACCCAATAGTAAGCAACAGAAGATCGAATTCTATCTGTTTGTGTTGCCTTACTCCAATCAAAGAGCCACTTTTTATAGACGAACTCCATAGCCAAAATGTTTGAAAATATCAATCAATTATAAGCAACTTCTATACGCAAGACTCAAATTTTTTACCTCTCCGTTAATTACTCGACTGAAATGTATTATATGATCATCACTTTGAATTTTCTCTTGATTTCTATACACACTTCCAGAAACAATATATGAGAAAATCAGGTTTACAACGCAACATAGATATACCTTCCTCGGGTTCAAGTCAAGCAGCCATATTTTTTGGCATCTAGCTAGTCAATAGCAGCCTTACTTGTCACAAACCCATGCCTTATATCTAACTAATTTCCACACACACACGACCCCATACACATTCATGTGGATGAAATATAAAGTATATAGGTAGTCACATTATTTATAAACCATAAACATTACAATGATTTACCTCAAATTTATGGAAAGTATGCATGGGTCCACAATCTAGTTTTATAAATTAATTTTTAATAGTTAATTTAAACTTTATTTAATTATAATTTACATATTTAAAATGATAATTGTACTTTGTCAAAGCATCCCCTTGCATTGACGTACGTGTCATTTCTTATAATTGTAATAATCACTTGAATGATACATTCTTGTACAGTGTAATGGTAACATTGCAAACCTTTAATTAAGATATTTGAAGTTTACAATTATATTGACAATCAAAGGAAGACTCTTGGGGTGAAAGTTTAAGAAACTGGAACAAAGTACTATATTGTGATTTTTAGCATGAATATTATATAATTAATATAAACCATCCACATCTTGTTTGTTTGGTAAGCTCACCATAACACACTCCTATTGGCTGTGCATGCACCTACGTTGATATAAATTGTGAGTTTTAGCATGAATATTATAGATAACTAACATCGTCTGTACTCTATATTTATAATCTCCAATGTATTATATATATATATATATATATAGGAGTACAAGTCTATCAAAAGGGTAAAGTAAAATGCGGTAGAGAACACTCAATAAAGTTATTGAAAAAAGTTTGGTTAGCAATTTATCTAAATATTTGATTTTTTTTATTTTTATTTTTTGTAAGAATCTACAGCTTCTAAACGAAACAATAAACATAATGAAAGTAGATCTAGAAAAATTAATAAGCTTCTAAAAGGCCTTAAATATTGGGAGAACTCAAAATAATATCTAAAGAAACTTCACGAACAAAATAATTAGAACACTTCCTCCATTTCATAATATAAGGTCCATTTTTTTTTAATGACTTTGTCCTAAAATATAAGGTCCTATTTGACTTTATTTGAGTAATCCATGTGTTTTTTCCCATTTTACCCATGCATTAATTTCTCCCATATATTCTCTTTCATCTTTTTTTATAATTACTCTCTCTCTTACTCATTGATAAATAAGGGTATTTTTGAAAAAAAATGGTATATTACTCATTTATCTTTTTTAACTAACTTTAATTAAAATTTTAGAAAACCACAATTCGGTTTAAAATACCTTATATATTGGGATTGAAGGAGTATTTAGAACAATTACCAAAGCTTCCTTGCTCCTTAGAATAATAATGGCACCTGAGCAACTTTTATCGCTTCCTTGCTCCTTAGAACTTGATTTAGGTCCTTAACAAGCTCACCCTCATTTTTCATAACAATGCGATTCTTCTAGCGCTTGCCGAGTGATTTATTGTTTTTCCATTTACAGGTTTTACTCCCTCCAATTCTCGAAACTCCATGGCCACCAGTACTCTACTTCTCAATACCTAACCACTTTCCAATCTCTTCAAAGCAAACTACACGACCAGTTTTTTTTTTTCTGGAAAATAAATTAAAATTTCACAATTTTAGAGTTTTTCAAAAATTGTAAAAAATTCAATCTTCATTTTATGCCTATAAAATATTAAAATGTCACTCATTTTTTTTTATAAAATATAATGATTAAAAGAAGAAAAAAAGAAAGAAAACAAAGGTTCGAGTACTACACAAAACATTGGAGAGAACCACATTAGAAACCTCGAACTCTTCTTTGTCATAGTTGCATTAGGCACAACAACAACAACAATAAAGCCTTATCCCACTAAGTGGGGTCGGCTACATGGATCGCACGACTCCATTGTGCTCTATCAGTAACCAAATCTTTATATTAGTTCCGTTAGGCACAATGAGATTATATTCTAACCCCGAAACTGACAGCTATTCAGATATATCATGGCGGCAAATTATAATATTACCCAATTGATAGGAATTTGCTTTATTTCCATCTTTATTATATTCCATAAATCATAAATTTTGCTTTTAGCATGATTATTAGAAACACTAAAGAAGCCGTGTTTCATTTGGGTGCACGTCCATATATAGGATCATGTCACCTTTATTCAACTTATATAAATATTACAGAAAATAAAGGCTTAATTAAGTGAAAGTGAGCTGGTATTTGGGTGACTTGTCCGGATTAAAAAGACCAAAATGCCTCTCAGTTTCTGCACCAGGCTTCAAATTTTCATCAAACATGGCAAACAAATACGTCTCAATAGGTCCATTAGGCCTCTTGGGGGTCCCACCCTTGACATGGTTAATCAAATTCTTATAGTAAGTTGATGCATTATCCACAGTAGCTGCATCTCCACCAGCAGAAGGCCACCCACTTTCAGACACAACAATTTGCATACTGGAAGCTCCAATTTTCTCCAAAGCAGCATACACAGAATCCAACAATGCATCAAACAAGTTTTGATACCCAGCATCGTTTGTTCCTTGTTGAGTGAATAATGCATAAGCAAGAGTAATGCTTTGTGGGTTGCCAGTATATGAGAAATAGGGGTATATATTAGCAAGAAGTGGGGCTCCATTGTTAGATAAGAAAGTGATGATTGGCTTTATGTAACCATTAGCAGCATCAGTGAAAGCTCCATTATTAGGAGGGTAAGAGTTTTGAATTAATGAGCTATCTATGGCTGTCGACACCTTGATTTGGCCTTGTAAATTCGCCGCAGAAATCGCATTCTGAATGTTTTGTATCGCTGGTAGGACTGAGGATGCGCCTGCATCACCAGGATGGACTTCATTTCCAACCGCAATATACTTGAATTTTACGTCTGTATATGGTTTAACAAATTGGTTAACCCAATCTGTGGCAGCACCAGCATTTGTGAGTGATTGAAGCTGATCATTAGGAACACCAAGAATGACTTCAATGTTTGAGCCTCTTAGGGCTTGGAGGGTGGCATCATCTGGATTGTATATACGCATTTTGCCAATACCATTGGATTTGTATAGATTCACCACATCTTGTTTGCTTGGTAGGTTGTTCCCATCTGAACCATAACACACTCCTATTGATTGTGCACCTGCATGAATAGAAATGTAATTTTAAAATTCATTCTTTTTCCAGGTAAAAAAAAAAAAAGAATTATTCTTTTTTATTCTAAATGTATGAGTTAGATAAAAAATTTGTTGATACTAGATAAATCTGTTAGCTATGTATGTAACATTTGTGTATTGGTTTTTTTAAAACATCAATCATTACCCTCATGATGGAAACTATAATTAATGTATGTTGAGATAAATTGAGAACAAATATAAAATTTGAGTAAAATGGATTGAGGCACTAAAGGGTCTTCAACAAACTCCTCTACTCACTCCTACATTTATCTACTCTACTTGAGTATTTAACAAATAAATAACATGGTCTCTAAACATAAAAATAACCATAAATATTTATATTTCTTCAAATATTATTTAGATTTATCATAGAAAGGTATATAATTGATCAATGATAATAAAAATATTAATGAATTTATTGTGATGATAAAAGTAACAGTGGAGTTTAATATCAAAAATTGAAATTTTAGAGGGGTTAAAATTGAATTTTAATATATCAAGGAATTTATTTGCAACTAGTCAAAGTTCATAGGGTTTTATAAATTTTAAAGTTACATACGGTACCATGTAAGATGCCACATGCCTTCTATAGTATGATGCATGTGGAAATCTCCATAAAAAAGGTAACGGTAGGGAGTTTATTAGAAAAAAATTAAAAGATTAGGAAAGTTAAATTTAAATTTTGAAACGTCAAGTAGTTATCTGCAACTACTGGTAGAAAGTTTATGGGATGTATAATTTAGCCCAAACATCTTAACTATGTGATTATGATGATATAATTTATTATATATTAAGCAGGACTTACGTATTTTTATTTAAGTTATTTGAGTTGTAATTAGACACTCCATCATCCACATAAGTATCTGTATTTATTTCTTTAACAACAAAAAAGCAAAATGAAAGGGTTAAACTAGAATAATTATTATATAACTTGTATTTTTTAAAAATAAACTAGTTAGAAATATGCTTTTTTGACGAGATCGAAGAATTTAACACTTCAAAGTGACGATGCCCATGGAAACAACTAATCAATCATTGACCTTGACTACAAATTTTAAATAGCTAAAATTGAGCTTCACTTTCTTGGTTTTGGCTTTTGCTTCCGTCCTTATCTTAAAAATAAATAATTAGACAATCAATATTGCAATCCTTTTTCCTTGTACGAAGGACAAGCAATCGGAGAAAACTAAGTCAATGATAGACACTATACGTTCACACCAATATATGCATGAATTAATCATGCATTCAATATGAACATCAAGCATTAACTATAAAATTATTAGAAAGTTGAGAAAATTAATTGCATGTTTGATGTAGGAACTTAATTAAAATGAGGTCTCATGAATTCAATAATTAAACTAAAGTCCCTAAGGATCCTGTTATATTAAATTCTAAATTAAAAAGTTATATCACCGCCTAGTTAAAAGTTGTTAGTGACAAAAAATTTAAACAATTGTGAATAAACTTATAATGTAGTTATAAAGATCCAAAAAATTGTCACTCTCTATCCAAATGTTCTCAGTTACCAAAAATTTATAATAGTTAAAAATGATATGGTGTTTTTTTTTTTTTGCCAACAAGAATGATATGGTGTTACAAAGGCCCAAATTGTTTCACCTTTTGGCCAAACATTGTTACTTTCCAATAATATATATATATACACATTGTAAATGATGATCATAACTTAATATATATAATTGGGGTCCCTAGGGAGCTTGACTTAGCTAGGGGATTTTGTTAGACATCAGCTTAATTAAATTTCTTCCACGAAACCTGTAATTAATTTTTCTTATAAAGTTTTAATTATAACGATAAACACTGTTCAAAAATTAATGATTCGATTCAAGTTCAACTAGTGACTCCGGAAATCTCAACTCACAATTTTTTTCAATTAAAAAGCCAATTAGTGACGAAATGAAGGCTAATACTAAATTTACAAATATCTGTTATAATCAATTGAATATGAGAAAAATAATATAGGAGAATTATGTCTAATACTAAATTCACAAATATCTTTTATACCAAAAGACAACTAAAAGTAAAGACTCATTGTGTCATTTATAAATTTGTGTTGTTTGCGTGGTAAATAAAGTCAAATATCTTTTTAATTGTAAATTTAAATTATTAAATAGTAAATACTAAATTCTCAATTTTACGGATAAATGTGTATTATATATATATATATGTACATATACATAACTTAGTACTCCGATCCCTCTGTTCCTAAAATTTGGGCAAATCAATTTATATGTGATTTATTTAACTTTCTTAAAATTTTTTAAAAAGCCAACTAGATGTTATATTTAGGAAGAGAGGGTAATTAATTTATTAATACAGTCCTTCCATATAATTCTCTCAAACAAAATAGTTGAAACTTTGACCAAGAAATCTTTTGAGAGATATCAAGGCAAGTCCGTTGATCGATGAAGAAAACATTATTTAGGACCATTTAAAGCAAAACTGGATAAAAAGTTCATATATAAGTTGCATAAGGCAAAAATCAGTAAAGAATTTCAGCATTTATTAAAAAGAACAAAAACTCCATTAATGAACGAAATACAACGCAAACATATCCAAGTGATTATATCGGTGAGGAGATTATAGATAATTTCGTAAGACTAACACAATAATCAATTTTTCTATTAATCCATTAAAAACAATAGAACATACGTAATGCTAACTCAAGAAAGAATTTCTTCAAGAATCCATGAAAATGGGAGAGTTTATAAACAGATATCCAAAGCTTACTTAATAAATAATTTATTCATTAATTCATGAATGCGCGTGTGTGGGTGTGTGGGGTTCCTATTCAGTACTCATTGCAGCGATGAGAAAACACTTATCATCACTGAGATGAAATCTGGACCATTTAAAATTTGATATGGATAGTTCACATTTAAAATATTTAAATGACTATTTTTTCAAAGATAAAATTAGTTTTTTAACAAATGAAAGTTATAAAATTAACTCTATTTTTTATTTTTCATCCATTAAAATAAAAATTTATTAAAAATATCAAAATAAATTTAAATGAATCTAGATCGTTGAAATAAATCTGAACGATACATATTAAGATGAGAAAGCATTTGCTCATCTTTATAATGAGCATGGAATGTGAATCCAGAGAGAGGGGGAGGAGAGAGAGAGAGAGACCTGTAAATTTGAGTCCTATGGACGAGAATAAGCAAAGAAGCATCAATATGGCAAAATTTCTTGTGGAGAAGTAGGTATCCATGGCTATGGCTTCAAAATAAACTGAAACCCAATATTAAGCAACAAATGATCGAATTCTATCTGTTTGTGATTCCTTCAATCCAATAGCCTCTATTTATACACAAACACTATAGCCAAAATGTTTGAAAAAATCAATTATAAGCAACTCCTACACGCAAGACTCAAAGATTTTTGCCCTCTCCGTTAATCACTCCACTAAAATTCATTATATGATCATCACTTTGAATTTTCTCTTGATTTCTATATACACTTCCAAAACAATATATGGGAGATCAGGTTTACAACGCACATAGAAATTTCTTCCTCTGGTTCAAGTCAAGCAGCCATGTTTTTTGGCATATAGTCAATAGCAGCCTTACTTCTCAAAGATCCTTATCTATAGCTAACTAATTTCCGCACACACGCACCCACACTCATTCATGTGTATGAAATACAATGCTGTCTAGGTAGTCACATTATTTATAAATCACAAACATTATATTACCTCAAATTTATGGAAAGTATGCATGGGTAGTCCACAATCTAGTTTACAAATAAATTTTTAATAATTTATTTAAACTTTATTGAATTATAATTTACATAAAATGATAATTTTTCTTTGTCAAAGCATCCACCTTGCATAGACGTACGTTCCATCTCTTGTATAGTAATATTCTCTTGAATTTTACATTCTGCTAAAGAGTATGGGTAACATCGCAAAATTTTAATTAAGTATTTGAAGTTTATAATTATATAGACAATCAAAGAAAGTCTCTTGGGGTGAAAGTTTAAGAAACTGGAACAAACTATTTTTTTTATTTTTATTTTTAGCATGAATATTATAGATAATTAATGTAAAGCACCCGAACCTTGTTGGCTTGGTAGGCTGTTTCCATTTTCATCATAACACACTCCTATCAATAGAATTGTTGAAAAAAGTTTCTAAATATTTGATTTTGTTTTATCAGTAAATATTTGATTATTAATAGAATACAATAACGTCACCATTGAAGAGAGCTTATTTGGGTGTTGATTGATTTTTATTGCATTCTTCGGATCTCACTCTTCAAAATTAATTTTTTGCCTGATAGACATAGTGAATACGATCTCGAGTATCGTTATCACAGGAGTCTATTGAAATATTGTTCCTAATAGTGATAATTGTTTATGCAATGCAAAGAATAATTAAGAAAAACAATTCTTTAAATAGAACAAATATTTAAAATAGGTTTTCCAAATTTAAATGAACCATTCTCAATGACAGGAAATCCTAAAATCATTGCTTGTAAAATATTTTTGGGAAATTCTTTTTAAATAGAATCACATAACGCCCTTAGAAGAATCCGTCTATGCTAGGGTTGAATTGGAATAACTAATAACAGAATCATGCATAATTAGTTACGATACTTCAAGTTGATGAAGCGTAATGATTCAATTAATTCTGTTGATTGTAAGGAGCTACTAATCCCACAATCAGAATCTCACTTTGCTTGATCAATCTTATAGTCCCAACTCTTTGAAGTTCAATGCTACTCATAGATGAAATAAAATCAAAATTTACTCTTAAATTACAAATATTTGATGCCAATTTATTATTAATCAAGAATCCTCGACAAGCAAGGGTTAGAATAAAAGAGGTTTTCACTTAAACATTTGAATTCATAGAATGAAAAGATAACTTAGTCTATCATTGAGTCAAAATCAAACACAAGTAACTTAGAGAAATAACGCTCGAATCTCCTATAATCCTAAAAGAGCAACATTGAATAAAAAGTAAAAATACTATAGAAGAATGAGTACTCCCCTAATGATTTCCCAATGCTCATTTCGTTATTCCAACCACCAAGAACCAACAGATTTAATGGCTTCTCTTCATGGAAGAAATAACAACAAGTTTTGGAAGAGAGGTGAGGATGGAAAGAAGAAAGGAATGGAAAAAAGTTGACAGATTATTAGGGAACAAGAGTTTACATATGGCCTCCAAAAAATTGATTTATTTTTGCCATAGTCTTGGTATTTATATATAGGCTTGGGAAGAGACTCACTTGACTAGAATATCCGTAAGCAAAATCTATCTTTAAAATTCAAGATATATGCGCTAGATATCAGGACCATCAGTTCACCATGACGAAGTCACATGAACTACATGTCTTCACGTTGGTTTGCCAGCAAAGCCATGACAATACATAAATCGTCACCATGTTTTTACGGCTCGGAACCCCTTCTATTCACCACTCTCCTATTTTCCTCCTTTTCACCTCATCTCAGCCTTTCATCTAATCAAATGGCTCATAACATCCCACTCAACCCACTCACCCTAATTTCTTCTTCTCCACTATTTCCTCCTTCAACGCCCAAAACATGAAAACCAGAGATGTAACAACCATTCAAGAACAATCAATCTCTGATTCAAAAATCAAGAACACCCATCGACTTGCAATCTCATCAAGATCTTCATCTTCTCAGCCGTGATCCCAATCGAGATCTCCATTAATATTTTCTTTGATTAAAAAATCTATCAATTCTGTGACGGAAGACGGAATCGGATCTTCCATCAATCTCCCTCTTTCCAAGAACGATACCACGAGACCCAGACTCAAGAGAGGCTGTTGACCTTTGGATTTTGTTTCTGGTTTCTTTTCTTTTTAACCTCTAGATCTGATTCCCCTTGCCACTGATAAATTGTTCATTGATTTTGTTTCAGATTTCCTATTCCATCCGTAATATTATTTAGATCTTCCTTTGGATTTTGTTTATGGACAATCACTGAAAAAATGAAACTGAGGTGATTAGGTTGTGGGTTGGGTGGGATGTTATGAGCCACTTGATTAGATGAAGGGTTGAGATGAGGTGAAGAGGAGGAAAATAGAAGAGTGGTGAATAGGAGGGGTTCCGAGCCAATGTTTTTAGCCGTGGGTTCACACGACGAGTCTTGCCTTTTGCCTTCCCTACGTCAAGGTTGAGGGCGAGCTCGTGTGGTTGGCTTTTTGGCGCATTTCCTTCATCTTGTTGGTTCCTTTTGTGGTCTTTTCAGTGTCCTGCAAAACAAATCAAAACTAAACAAATATCAAACGTCACAGAAATCAGTTGTCTCCAATCAATCACCAATTATGACATTTTACTCTTATTTTGTGCTAGTTTTACCTAGACAAATATGCAACAATCAAGCTCATATTTGAAATTAAACCACATTTTGAACAGTAATAGATCTTAAAATAAGCACTTAAAACTCATACAAATATGATCATTTGTCAACGTTCCATAACCAACCTCTTTTTTTTTCTAACAAAGAAACGGATTATATTAAAGACAATTAGAGCTTCCATCGTCTATTTAAAGCAATAAGCATAATGAAAGTTGATCTAGAAAAATCAGAAAAATTAATAAGATTCTAAAAGGTCTTAAATACTAGGAGAACTCAAAATAAGGGCAACAGAAACTTTACAAACATTATATTTTTTTTTTTTGGCCAAAAGAACTTTACAAACATTATTAGTCAGCTGCAATAACAGTTGAGATATTTAATCCATCGGCTAGGACCTATCCAATGAAGTTATTACAATCCACTATCCGACCTTATTTAGTGAGATAATGCTTGTTATTATTGTTTTATAAGAGTATGTTTGACTAACAAAAATTTTATCGTGATAGTATGTGTGGATGTTGAACCAGTTTGCATTTCAGTTGCATATACTTGAGCGACGGGATCCATCTAGTCTATATATGCCACACATTATAATTATATATATATATATATTATATCAGATATTATTGAGAATACACGAATTCTAGTTTTTAAATTTATTAAAGTTTAGTATTTGGGTTAATATATTTTAATTAAGAGACCTATGCTTTGAATAAAATCGAATTTGAGAAACTAAAAGTCAGTTGTTTGAATCTGGAGAGACAAAAGATTGAATAACCTTATTATTATTTGTATCTGTTTAAGCTACTATAATGATTACAATGTCAACTATTTCATAAATAACATTGAAAAAGTTAGGCCTGGGCACTTCAAAATCAAATCTAGACTCCTACCTCGTATACCATGTTATTCAATTGCTCAATCTTGAAATTTGCACCTCATAATAACATAAATAATATTTGTGGGTTTGCCAAATAATTTTGGGGATGACAATATATAGGTCAAACAGCTCAACGTGTTTAAGATATTTTAGTTTAGTATATATTATTTGAATGATTTAATTTTGTAGTTAGACATTCTGTTATCAACGTACACAAGTATAACTATTTATTTCGTAAATAAGAATTTTCCTTAAAAAATTTAAATAATAATGATTGGCATTACTTGCATTTTTTCTAAAAATAAATGTAGTTAGAAGTAAATTTTTAAAATGAACTCGAAGAATCTAGGATTAAGGGTCAAAAATACCCACGAACTTTTACCAAATGTGCACTCATCACCATAAACTTTATTTGGGTGTAAAAATACTTCTCACCATTCAAAAGGGGAGCAAAATTGCCAGATCCGTTAAAGTTAGATAACTTCTGTTACTTTTTATTGTAGGACCCACATGAAGAGCTCACTGATTAGGGTTTGTATCGGAGCAGTGCCGCTTCGAGTCCGCTCTCCAAGAAATTAAACCCGAGGGGATAGTGGAAGCTAACCCTATGTGTGGATCTCAAGGAGCCTAGTGTAATATGATTCATAATAGCAAATATGTAAACTTGAAAAAGCGGGTAAAAAGCATTTTTGTTTGGTTTTAGTTATGAAGTTTGGTATGTGCAAAAGGTAAAGTAAAAGGTGAGAATTAAAAGTGAGATTTGGATGAGAATGGGATAAAGATCATTCTTAATGAATGAGAGATTCGGGAATCATTGCTTCTAAAGATTTTTAGGGAGTTTAATTGATTTCTAAAAAACCCTAGAGGGACCCCTCTAGGCTAGGCTTAGGTTAACTTAATTAATACCGGAACCCCGCACATTACTTAATTTAACCCAAGTTGATTAAGTTCAAAATCAAGAAATAATTGATTATGCAAGACTTTTAAATCCACAATTTGGGCCACTCCATAATTGCTCTAAATTTCTCTCTAAACCTTAATCCATTGATGGCCACCCATACAATAAATTAGGACCTAAAGAGTGTTTGCCCAATGTCTCAACACAATCAATTAATTCTTATGACATCTCCCTCAAGCAAATAACTTAACACTCTTAATCCACTAACCAAGCCACATTGCATTAACACATAATTTTCACAAAGAGAATAACAAAACTATGAACCCATAAATTTCATTAAACTCAAAGTTAATAAGTAGCAATGTCAAGTATTATACAAGAAGGAAATAACATAACATAGTTTCTAACCCTAATGACATAAATGCACTCAACCAAGTGCCATAAATGCACTTCAACCAAATGCAATTAATACATTCCACCAAATGCCATAAATGCACCCCTAGAACCCTAGAAAAGCATAAATACAACAAATGAAGGAATGATTACAACTAGAAAAACTCCCCTATTCAAGCTTCAAGCTCATCCCTTGGCTCCCACCACCAAGAATGGTGGAGCCTAGCTACTACTCTCCATGGAAGAACCAACAAGAAGAGAGGAAGGTGTGGAAGCCATGGGTGGAAGGAAGAAAGATGAAGAAGATGAAGATGGAGAAGAGAGAGCTAGGGCTTGGAGGGTGTAAAATGTGGACCAAATCGGCCCTAATGGGGTGTATCCTTCGAGTTTTAAGTCCCCAAAGTCAGGTCAAGTGAGTGGTTATTAGGTTAGACCCGAATCAGGCCCAAAAAACGCGAACTGAAATTCTGCAGAATCGCGCCGCAGCGAGCTGCACTGCTCTCTGCCAAAAGTGGGCCTTTCTTGCCGTCTTCTCGCCGCAGCCTCCATTCCTTTCTGCCTTTTCAGGGAGCTTTCTCGCCGTCTGCTCGCCGCGGTGAGGAGCCTTCATTTCTGCTTCTTTTGTTTGGCCTTCTTCTTCGTTTCGGGTCCGATCTTTTGGTCCTGAGCGACCATGCAAGTGGAAACAAGACTAAACAATGATTAAATAGCCCTATAAACCAATTCATACAAATTAATCTACAATTATGGCTAATTAATCCTAATTTTACACTCATTTCACTTAAGAGTTTGAGACATTCAATTAGACATTATTAGACCAAACTTGCATCTTAATCATGTTAATTGCCTCAAGTTAGGCATATAAAAGCATTACAAATAAGAGATTTGTCACCACACTATTTAAAAAAATAAAATTGTCTAAATCTATTAATTTCATTTAATGCCCTTCCCTCATATCTTTTGTCCTTCCCATTTTCTTTGCTGGAGTCAGCGACAAGGACATGCTCCGCCACCAACTACGGCGGCAACTATCATCCACCAGTACGAGTACAACACCAGGGACATCTTTACATGATTTGATCAATGCATTCGTTTTCATTTCTGTAGAACACATAGGAGAAGGCATAAAATTTATATTTCCTTCTAAAAATTAATCAGATTAAAGCTTGGGTGAAAAATTCGATGAAAGTAAATCAAAAATGAAAAGGGAAGGGACTTGTAGGCATCCAAACAATATACTAAAAGATAATAACAAGATTTGAAGTTTTGATCATTTTCATTTCCCAGACTTCATAGAAATCAAATAGCCACGAGACACTAATAAACAAATCTTTCATAAAAGATATGCCTTGAACAACAATTTTGGGAATAGAACTTGAAGCTTGAATTGAAGTGGCTAGATCTGGAAAATATTTCAGAGAATAAAGCTTCAAAACCCATATTAATTTTTGAGATTAGGCTAGATTTGGAAGTAATGTAGGCAAGGAAAAGATGGTTGTGAGAAGGGTTTTGCAAGTCTATTTGCAGAAAGGGAGAATGATAATGGATGAGATGGAGCAGAGAGTGTTGAATGGGATGCGATGGGCCGATGGCAAGGTTTGAGAGGAGGACCAAGAGGTTGCAGGGAGAGCGATTTTCTTGGTTGGAGGTTATACTAGTACTTTCATATGGTATTAGACGGACGTTTATTTGTTTTAACGGTGGGAAGGTCAGTTTTGCCCTCATCTTAAATGTTCATAGGTATTTTTCACCGAAAAAAAATTTATGATGTTGGGTGCACATTTGATAAAAGTTTATGGGTATTTTTGACCATTAACCAAAAAATTTAGAACTTCAAAGTGATGATGCACATAGAAACTAGTCACCGTGGACCTTGCCTACAAATGCTGAAAAGCTGAAATTGAGTTCACTTTCTTTGTATTGGCTTCAATAAATAATTTAAATAATCATTATTGCATTCCTTTTTTCTTGTACGAAGGCCAAGCTAACGGATAGAACACGTCAATGATAAGTATATCATTATTGTTAAATTCGTGAGTTAAGTTTCTGATTTTACCATTTTTACGGGTTTATCTAACCAAAACATATCACGAGTTACTTTAATTCATACTGGCTGTAAACTCGGTAAAAACTTACAAGTTTACACTCAGAAATTACCTTTTTTACGTTTCTACCTTATGAAAAATGGTATTAACTTGTTATAAATCCAATGTTAATTATTTTTATTTGACCTTATTCAATGAATTTATATAAAAATTTCATAGAAATTTCTTTATTAAGTTAAATAAAGTATGAATGTTGATATATGTAATATCAACTATTTATATTTAAAATATATTCATGTCAAAGTATTGTTTTTTTTTTTGTATTTCTTATCTAATTATATACTGGAAACACATATTTATAAATAAAGGTAAACTCATATGAGTTTAGGATCCAATTTTACATTTTTTTCACAAGTTTACTTAAACTCATGAGTTTGACAACATTGAGCACCACATTTCAATGTATGCTTGAACTAATGAAGTCAATATATCAACATCGACATAACTAAAAATTTATAGAAAGTTTTAGATATGACCATAAACACTGTACAATAATTGATAATTAGGCAGAAATTCAATTAATACTCCGTAAAATTCAACTTGCAATTCTTTCAGACTAAAACACAAAAAATCAATGACGAAGGGTATGCTATATACAACTTCAAGTATTCAACTATTGAAACAATGGCAATATGAGAAAAACAACACAGGAGCATTATGTCTATATTCACACATATTTTTTATTCCTAAACACTACTATTTGTAAATATCCATTGCTTCACTTATAAACTTGTGTTGTTTGGTGATAAATAACGTCAAACATCACCCAAAAAAAATGAAATTACAGATGAAAATTCCGTCGAAAAATTTTCCTACTGATTTACCGACGGAAAAAATTCCGTCGCTTTCCGTCAGAAATTTCGTCATTAAAATTTCTGATGGATTTTCTGACTGAAATCCGTGGCTAATTAGTAACAAAAAAATTCTGTGGCTAATTAGTGATGAATTTTCAACGGAAAACTTTTTGACAAATTTTCTAATGCTAATTTATTAATTATTTTATAAATAAAATATTATTTTATTTTATTTAAAAATGTTTTATAAATAAATTAACTAATAAATAATATGTTATAAATATTAGTAAAAAATAATATATACATATATTTACACACACATATATATGTAAATTTATTACAAATTTAGTTCAAAATGTTTTATTAAATAATATGTTAGTTATTAATAAATATTAGTACAAAAAATAAAAGATAATTATAATTTAAAAATATATAATAAAATAATAATTAAAAAATTATATAATAGAAGTAATTCACAAAAATAATATTATTATAAATATAAAATTGAAATACTAAATATAATGTAAAGTATATGAATATAAAAGCTTGTATATATAATAAAAATAAAAATTTTAAATATATAAATTATATAATTTTTAATATATAAATTATACATCAATAATTAATAATATTTCATAATATATTAAGTTAAATATAATGTAAAGTATATATAGGATCAAATATGGTTAAAATAGTGGGAGTTTAAATATTGTAAATATAATAGTTTGTAAATAATATCACATCATAACTAATTAAGACATCAGCACACGTGCAGGAGGTCGAGGGTTCGAGTCTCCACTCCGCCACAATTTCAAACAATTTGTGGAGGCGATATGTGATTGAGTATAATTTAAAAAAGTTGAAAAAAATTTGTGGAGACAATTTGCCACATGGCATATAATTTAAAAAAGTTGAAAAAATTTTACGTACCAACGGAATTCCATCTCTAAATTAATTAGCAATGCTAAAATTAGAGATGGAATAATTTCCATTAGAAAATTTGTTTCCGTTAAAAAATTGTCTGTAGATAAATTCTGTCGATAATTGTCAGTTTTTTGTTTGTTTGTAGTGTATCTTTTCATTATAAATTTAAACTACGTAAATGGAAAATACTTAGTTTCACTTATACATCAGTGTTATATGAATTTTAAATTATTAATAATTAATTTATGAACTTGGTCCTTCCATAGAGTCTATCAAGCAAACAAAATAGTCGAAAATTAGACCAATAAATCTTTTAAAGAGATCTCAAGCCAATTCCATTGAAAGGAGTACTCGACAGAGTTCATATATAGCTTCAGTTACAATAGGCAAAGACTTTTCCACTCTCCGTGGATCACTCCACTTAAATTCATTCAATTATCATCACATTGAATTTAGGCCACACACTTCCATAAACAAAATATCATGAGATCGAGTTTACAACGCAACAGATACCTTCTTTCTTCTTCAAGTCAAGCAGCCTTGTTTTTGGCCTTTAGTCAAAATTCTGCACCAACACACCTACCCACTCACACACACATTCATGTGCATGAAATATAAAGTATGCATGAAATATAAAGTATATAAGTGGTTACACTTTTTATAAGTTATAAACAATATAATGATTTACCTCCAATTCATGGAAAGTCTGCGTGGATCCACAATCAAGTTTTACATATAAATGGTTAACTTTAATTTGAGTTAATGATGTAAAGTAAAATTATCCGGCCAATACTCGGAAGTTATTTCCTGATTGCATTTAACACCATAATCTAATTTATAATGCATTTAACACCCTTATACTATTTTCTAACTGTTCCAAACTTCCAATCCTTCTTGCTTACATATAAAGAATGTTTTGATATTTTCTAATATATGTATTAAGATTAGACATCATAGTATTCTGATCAGGAACTTCATTCGTATAATTTCTAACTCGCTAGGTTTTATCCTTAAATATGAATATGTCTTCTTCATTCTTAGCCTTATGCCTTTAATCAGATATCTCATCATTGTTGAATATAGTTCTTGATCCGCTAGTTCATATGTCCCCTCATCTAAATATACTATAACATTTATCTTGTTTAGGTTCCTATTTCATTATTGATCTTTATCAGGATATATTTTGACTTGCTATCTCTTATTCTTATATATGACACTACTACAGAATGGGCTATTGTGGCGCACCAATCCCGGCGCTTATAAATAATATAATAAGCACTGGGATAGGTATAAACCTATCCCGGCGCTTAACAATACTAAGTTGCACTTATTAAGTGCCTCGTTAGGGTTAATGGCTTATCGCGGCGCTATAGAGCCAAAAAAACGCTGCTATAGGCAATTTATGTGGTAGTGTGGTGACAAATCCTTAGATTTGTATTGTTTTGCTATGCTAAAAATGAGGCTTTTAACATATTTAAGATGCAATTTTGGTCCATATAAGCTTATTGAACATCATAGGCCTTTAAGTGGAATTAGCATGAAAATGAGGTTAATTAGCCATAATTGGAGATTAGTTTGTATTAATTGATCTTTAGGATTTTTTTATCCTTGTTTATTGCAATTTTGTTTGTAGGGTCGCCGAAGGACCAAAATAGGAAAAATTTTACATGAAGAAATTAGCCGGGTTGAAGAGCGAGTTGCAGAGAAGGAGGCACCAAAGCACATAAATTCAGCCCCAAAATTCTATACATCTCGCCACAGCAACAAAAAATGCTCGCTACAGCGACAAAGACAGAAACTTGAGCTATGCTCTCTGTCAATCTCGCTGTGGTGACCAAAAATGCTCGCTACAGCGAGCACGCACTGACAGATGTGCGATTTTGCTGGTTTTTTTGGGCCAACCCGGGTCCAATTCAATTACCCACTTCTAGGACCGGACTCAGGAGCATATTAGGTCGAAAATGAGGAGCCTTTGACAGATTTGGAGCCATCACACACCCTCCTAAACCCTAGCTCTCTCATTCTCTCATTTCCATCTTCCATCTTCCACCTTCCTCCACCCAAATCTCCATGTCTCCTCAACCTCCACTCCTTGGTGCTGGCTTTCTCATGGAGGACAGTAGCTAGGCTCCACCATTCTTGATGGTGGGAGCCAAGGGAGGAGCTTGAAGCTTCAAAGGGGAGTTCTTGTTCTCCCACTCTCTCTTCCTTATGTTTAAGCATGTTTCTAGGATTCTAGGGCTTGTTTCTTCATTTGGTTGTAATTTTATCCATATCTTTGTATGAGAGTGGTGGAAACAACTTGTCTTGTTTATTTTCTTTGTATGGATGCTTGACATTGCACCTATTGACTTGAACATATCTTATTTGTATGGGTTCATCATTTAATATATGTTTTCTTGTTAAAATCTTGTGCTAAATGAGGGTTCTTGTTTAGTGGATCATGGTGTCAAGTGTTTGTGTTTAGAAATTAGCAAGTAAATCTACTAATTGCTTGAGTAACATTGGACTTCAACCTATTGGGTTCAATTTATTGGTTGGGGTTCCACCAATGACTTGGGACTAATAGGTTAATCTTGTTGCAATACGGGGTTCCGGTTATAGGATCAAGAGTTCCTTACGATTAGTAGGTTTAATTGTTCTTGAATTTGTCAAATTGCATGAGTGGCATTGGACTTCAATCCTAGAGTCTTGATTTATTATGTGGGATTCCAATAATGAATTGAAACCCTATGATTAATTAAGTGGCAATTCGGGCTTCCGGTTGTTGGATTAGGAGCCCCTTGTGATAAGCAAATTCACTTTGATTTTAAGCTTAATCAACTTAGGTTAAATTAAGTAATGTGCGGGGTTCCGGCATTAATTAAGTTAACCTAAGCCTAGCCTAGAGGGGTTCCTCTAGGGTTCATTAGAAAATCAATAATAAACTCCCTAAATATCTTTTGAAGCGATGAATCCTAAGGTTTCCATTTGTCAAGAATGATTCCATTTCCATCCCCCTCCAAATCTCACTTTTATCCTATCTTTATTTTACTTTTGAAAATATCTCACCTTTTGCATCTATCCTATCAAAAAAACCAAATACAATATTTTTACCCGCTTTTGTTAGTTTGCATCTTAGCTACTAGGTCATCTTTTGCGTTAGGCTCCTCAAGTGAACGACACTCGGGGGTTAGCTTCCACTATCCCCTTGGTTCTTATTTTCTTGAAGGGCGGACCCAAGGGTGCGCTACACGCACACACACTCGAAAGTGTTGCTCTTCAAGTGGCGCCGTTGCCGGGGAGCCAAGTAATTGGTTCCCTAGTAGCCAGTTGTCAAACTTGTTTTGGCTGGGTTCATTTTCTTAGGTTGCATTTAGTTTAGTTGCATTTTAGGTTTTCTTGTTGTTTGTGCATACCATGATCTTTGCATCTTTTTCTTTTATTTTAGGTTTAGGCATATTTGTATAGCATTGCATTTTGGATATTGGGATTTTCTTGATTGCAATTTTCATGTCTCAATTTAACATTAACTATGAGCTTTTGTTCTACACTGATCCTCCTATGCATTCTTTTTCAAGGAATGAAACACCAAGCCTTCCACATACTTGGAGAAATGAGGCGCCTTCTACTCTAACACACTCCCAATTTGATTTCATTCTACAAGAGTTGGATTCCATGAGAGTGAATTTACAAAGCCACAACAATGTCTTTGGATCTCAAATGCCCAACCACTTCCAAACACACTTGGAACCATCTTGTCCACAAATTCACCCCACCTACGTCCCCACACCACCTAGAAATTCATACAACCCATCATTTCCTCCTTACCATAAACCTCCACCTCCACCCTCCATACCCCCAACCAATGGACTTGATGCCTTCCTCACCTTCCCAAACATGGACGACCAAACCCTCTCTTTAAGGAGGATGTACGATGAGCTAAAAGTTCAACAATATGAGTTGTTTATGTTAAAGGAGGTCAATCAACTTTCAAAGGAGATGGAAGAGCAGCTTGAGGCAATAGAAGAATTCATTAGGGCGTTTGTGCAATATGTTTTATGGAAGAAGACTAATGGAGAAGAAGGAGCACCATGGCCTTATGACTTCAACAATGATAAGGAGATTGAAGAACAAGAGTCATATGCCACATCTCAAGTGGATGATCTCCAAACCCCAATGCTTATTCCCACACAAGATACAAAGAAGGAGCAAGCATCTTTTCGACCACCGGAGGAGTCACCTTCAAACTTTGGTAATATTCCTCCTCTTCTTGAAGAGGCTAACTCTCCTCATACTACTGTGATTGTTGATGTGAGTGATGATGAGGTGGATGAAGAAATTGTTGTTGAATCCCCTCAGATGCCTGATATTAAAAATGCTCACTATGAAGTTTCACATGGTAGTTGTGTAGTTGATGATGTTGCTTGTATTACTCATGTGTGTGGTGATCATGATATTTCTCTAACTGCTAGTTGTGATGATGATCTTGATTTGGATGAGCCTTTACCTTGTTCTTGTGGTGATGACAACATGTGCATGGATTGCATTTGATCTTAAGTATGACAAATTTGTTGCATTACATAAAAAGAACTTAGGTGAAGTGCATGATGCATCTACTAGTACTAGAAATGAGATTGTGGAAAGTGATGCATTGAGCTTGGATGTTCAAAATGTGGAGAACTGTGAACAATCATTCACTTTTTCAAGTGTTGATAAGCATGTGACAAATCTCAGATTTGTATGGTTTCTATATGCCTAATTTGAGGAAATTAACATGATTGAGATGCAAGTTTGGTCCAATAATGCTTAATTGAATGTCTTAAACTCTCAAGTGAAATAAGTGTAAAATTAGTATTAATTGGCCATAATTGTAGATTAATTTGTATGAATTAGTCTATAGGGCCATTTGATCCTTTTTCTCTCTTGTTTCTATTTGTAGGGTCATTCAAGGACCAAATGAATGGATTCTAGATGAAGAAGGACACTTGAAAAAGGGAGAAATTGGGGCTAGAAGCTGAAATTTCAAGAAAAAAGGGAAAATCAAGTTTCTGGATGAATTGTGGAAATTACGAAAAAGGACCTTGAAATTCCCAAATTACAGAAAAGGACCACGAAATTCTAAATTTCAGAAAAGGGCCTCAAAATTTCCAAATTACAGAAAAGTCCTGCCCACTATCATTTGTCTTATTCTCCACCCCACTATCATTTGTCTTATTCTCCACCTACCACCCACTCAACAACCCCACTATCATTTATCTTATTCTCCACCTACCACACACTCAACAACCCCACTATCATTTATTTTATTCTCCACCTACCATCCACTCAACAACCCCACTATCATTTGTCTTCCATCACTCACTATAAATACCATCTTCACCACCACCAAGCAACACACCTCTTCTTCATCCTCCTCTCTCTCTCAACTCTCTCATTCCACCTCCATCTCTCTTCCATTTCTCCTTCCTCAACTCCATGTTTACTATTTTCTTCCACCTTGGTGTTGTTCTTCCCACGGAGAGTAGCAGCTAGGCTCCACCATTCTTGATGATGGGAGCCAAGGGATGAGCTTGAAGCTTTAATAGGGGAATTTTTCTAGTTCTAATCCTTCTTCCTCTTGTTGTATTTATGCTTTTCTAGGGTTCTAGGAGTATATTTATGACATTTGGTTGTGTTCTTCATTTCTATATGTTGTATAAGGGTTGGAAACTATTTTATGTTGTTTCTTTCTTGTTGAATGCTTAACATTGTGCTACTTTAACTTTGAGTTTGATGAAATTTATGGGTTCATGATTTTGTTATTCTCTTAGTGAAAATTATGTGCTAATGCAAGGTGGCTTGGTTAGTGGATCAAAAGTGTTAAGTGGTTTTGCATGAATGGAATGGCATAGGAATTAATTAATTGTGTTTAGACATTGGGTAATTACTCTTTTCAACCTTGATCTTTGTTTGGGTGGCCATCAATGAGTTAGGGTTAATTGAGAAATTAAGTGCAATTGTGGGGTGGCCCAAATTGTGGATTTAAAGTCTTGCATGATTAGTTAGTTCTTGAATTTGTCAAATTGCATGAGTGGCATTGGACTTCAATCCTAGAGTCTTGATTTATTATTTGGGGTTCCAGTAATCGATTAAACTCTAGGATTAATTAAGTGGCAATTCGGGGTCCTGGTTGTCGGATTAGGAGCCGCTTACGATTAGCAAATTTATATTGATTTTGAACTTAATCAACTTAGGTTAAATTAAGTAATGTGCGGGGTTCCGGCATTAATTAAGTTAACCTAAGCCTAGCCTAGAGGGGTTCCTCTAGGGGTCTTTTGAAAATCAACAAAAACTCCCTAAAAACCTTTAGAAGCAATGAATCCCGAGGTTTCCATTCATCAAGAATGATTCCATCTTCATCCCCCTCCAAATCTCATTTTTATCTTATTTTGTTTTACTTTTGAACATATCATCCTTTTGCATCTTTTCTAAATCAAAAACCAAATACAATACTTTTTACCCGCTTTCTCAAGTTTGCATATTAGCTACTAGGTCATCTTTTGCGTTTAGGCTCCTCAAGCGAATGACACTCGGGGGTTAGCTTCCACTATCCCCTTGGTTCTTATTTTCTTGAAGGGCGGACCCAAGGGCACGCTACACTCACACACACTCGAAATTGCCGAGCTCTTCAGCATGATTTGAGCTTATTTGAATCTATTGAACATGATGAAGAATTCATTTCCCCCTCCTCCCCACATCCCTCTTTTATTTGCACATGTGAAGGTGATGGGCCTTGTTTCATTTGCATAGAAATTAATGATTGGCTTTCCACGTCACATGATGTTGCTTCTTCATCTAGTTTGATTGATAACACAAATGAACATGCCACACTGATAATCAACATGATAATTGTTCATCTCTTGATCCCAATTCTTTTCTTTCTTCAAGTAGTTTAATAAGGAAAGATTCAAGTGCTTCGATTGATAAAATTGTAAACAAGAATGAATCTTTCCATTTGCTTTTATCTTGTGACTTGCCACCCGATATTGGTGAATATGAAATTGATTGTTTTGAAACACCTAATGTCAAGGATGATGATAATGTGGCTGCATGCTTGATTCCTACTGATGGGAATCCCATTGACTTGCTTGGTTGTGATGTTTACTTGGAGAATCTTGCTTCTAGAATGTATATGTTATGTTTTAGATCTCTCCATGTATCCTCTTTGGGACTAGATACTGCTGCTGGTCCAGTGTTTCTTTTTCAGGAACCCCCACTACCAAGGAAGTCCAATATAGGAGAAGGAGCCACATTGAGGAAATGCATACTTCTCATCTTGGATGAGACCTTCTCCTTCAAGTTTTTGAGGAGGCCATAACAAAGGTTGTCTCTTTCCTCACTTATTTTCTTCCTATTCTTCATGCATATTTTAGCTTAATTGTTGTATGAGGAAGATAAGTGTGGGGGAGAGACACAAGTCAGTAGAAAAAAGGGTAGTTGTTTTTCAATTCCCAGGATTAATAATACATGCTTCTTGCTCACACACCAAGACCACACTTGATTTCGACATGCTTTGAATTAATATATCTATCTTTTTGCTACATTGAGGACAATGTAGGAATTAAGTGTGGGGGAGAGATGTGCTTCATAGTGGGTGAAGTGGGTTAAAAATTATTGCATCTTGGTTATGTTTCTAACTTCAAAAAGTTGGAAAAATTTGAAAAATTTTGAACTTTACCTCACTTCCACTTATGTTCCTCTTTGGATTGGACACGATATTTTTGGACTTGTTTTGGAAATTATGGGAATTCCTTCATGCTTTTGGATATGTTGTTGATGCTTTTGATTAATTTTCTTGATTGACAACTTTGTTGATTGAAATTGATGCTTTATGGCTGAATCTTGGGTGTAGTTGATCTTTGTTTATGAGTTTTGGAGAATTAGCCATGTTGTGAGGTTTATTTGAGCCTAAATGTTTATTCTTGTGTGATATCCACTAGTTTCCATTCTCTAGAACTTGTTCGCATTCTTGATCAAGACTTGTTGCATTTAGTGTAATGAAACATGATAAAGGCATTCATTTCATACCCCTACATTCCAAACACAAGCCACAAACACTCTCTCCATTTGCTACCCTATTTGAGCCATTCATTTGATGTTTTGCATTAACATGCCAATGTGAGAAAAGTTGCATTATTGCTTGTGTTGTTTGAAAAATGCCACTTCTTGGTTGTATGTAAGCATGCCATGTATAGAGAAAAAAAATACAAAAAGAAAAAAAAAGAAATAGAAAATGAGAAAAGTTGAAAAAAAATCACAAAAGGTGTAAAATAAGGCATGAGTGGTTTCTAGCAAGTTGCAATTGGTGCTTTAAGTTGAATTAGGCATTCAAGCATGAATAACATCATCTTTCATTCATTTCACCATACTATGTGGCCTATTCCATCATTTCAACCTCAAAAGCCCTTTTGATGCATTGCACTTTTTGTGTTTAAGTAGAGATCTTAGAATTCCTACAAGCCTATGGTAGAGTGTGCTTCAAAGTGGATCTTGAGAGTAGAAAATTGACCCCAATATGGTGAGAAGAGTAAAACACTTATCCTTGAGTGACCTTTTCCTTTGCTCATCCACATTGCATTAATTGCACTCATGGTTAGCCCTTTAGTATCATTCCATTTCACATTGCTTGTTAGCTGGGAGGTTGTCAATTTGCATTGGCATGTGTTCATCTAGCATGTTAAAGTTCTCATTTATGCCTTACTTGCCATCATTCTTAAGCTTTTAAACTTGTCTTTGTCCAGGAGTACAAAGGTTTAAGTGTGGGGGAGTTGACAAATCCTTAGATTTGTATTGTTTTGCTATGCTAAAAATGAGGCTTTTAACATATTTAAGATGCAATTTTGGTCCATATAAGCTTATTGAACATCATAGGCCTTTAAGTGGAATTAGCATGAAAATGAGGTTAATTAGCCATAATTGGAGATTAGTTTGTATTAATTGATCTCTAGGATTTTTTGATCCTTGTTTATTGCAATTTTGTTTGTAGGGTCGCCGAAGGACCAAAATAGGAAAAATTTTACATGAAGAAATTAGCCGCGTTGAAGAGCGAGTTGCAGAGAAGGAGGCACCAAAGCACACAAATTCAGCCCCAAAATTCCGTACATCACAGCAACCAAAAATGCTCGCTACAGCGAGAAAGACAGAAACTTGAGCTATGCTCTCTGTCAATCTCGCTGTGGTGACCAAAAATGCTCGCTACAGCGAGCACGCACTGACTGATGTGCTTTTTTGCTGGTTTTTTTGGGCCAACCCGGGTCCAATTCAATTACCCACTTCTAGGACCTGACTCAGGAGCATATTAGGTCGAAAATGAGGAGCCTTTGACAGATTTGGAGCCATCACACACCCTCCTAAACCCTAGCTCTCTCATTCTCTCATTTCCATCTTCCATCTTCCACCTTCCTCCACCCAAATCTCCATGTCTCCTCAACCTCCACTCCTTGGTGCTGGCTTTCTCATGGAGGACAGTAGCTAGGCTCCACCATTCTTGATGGTGGGAGCCAAGGGAGGAGCTTGAAGCTTCAAAGGGGAGTTCTTGTTCTCCCACTCTCTCTTCCTTATGTTTAAGCATGTTTCTAGGATTCTAGGGCTTGTTTCTTCATTTGGTTGTAATTTTATCCATATCTTTGTATGAGAGTGGTGGAAACAACTTGTCTTGTTTATTTTCTTTGTATGGATGCTTGACATTGCACCTATTGACTTGAACATATCTTATTTGTATGGGTTCATCATTTAATATATGTTTTCTTGTTAAAATCTTGTGCTAAATGAGGGTTCTTGTTTAGTGGATCATGGTGTCAAGTGTTTGTGTTTAGAAATTAGCAAGTAAATCTACGAATTGCTTGAGTAACATTGGACTTCAACCTATTGGGTTCAATTTATTGGTTGGGGTTCCACCAATGACTTGGGACTAATAGGTTAATCTTGTTGCAATGCGGGGTTCCGGTTGTAGGATCAAGAGTTCCTTGCGATTAGTAGGTTTAATTGTTCTTGAATTTGTCAAATTGCATGAGTGGCATTGGACTTCAATCCTAGAGTCTTGATTTATTATGTGGGATTCCAATAATGAATTGAAACCCTAGGATTAATTAAGTGGCAATTCAGGGTTCCGGTTGTTTGATTAGGAGCCCCTTGTGATAAGCAAATTCACTTTGATTTTAAGCTTAATTAACTTAGGTTAAATTAAGTAATGTGCGGGGTTCCGGCATTAATTAAGTTAACCTAAGCCTAGCCTAGAGGGGTTCCTCTAGGGTTCATTAGAAAATCAATAATAAACTCCCTAAATATCTTTTGAAGCGATGAATCCTAAGGTTTCCATTTGTCAAGAATGATTCCATTTCCATCCCCCTCCAAATCTCACTTTTATCCTATCTTTATTTTACTTTTGAAAATATCTCACCTTTTGCATCTATCCTATCAAAAAAACCAAATACAATATTTTTACCTGCTTTTGTTAGTTTGCATCTTAGCTACTAGGTCATCTTTTGTGTTAGGCTCCTCAAGTGAACGACACTCGGGGGTTAGCTTCCACTATCCCCTTGGTTCTTATTTTCTTGAAGGGCGGACCCAAGGGCGCGCTACACGCACACACAGTCGAAAGTGTTGCTCTTCATGTGGATTCATAATCGCTACTACTATCACAAAAGACATTTTTCATGACCATTATTTTAACTTTTCATGTTTAAAATTAGGAGGATGTTAATACGGGAACGTAGAAAATTGGATATTTTCATGTTTTTGCCACCGTATTTTTTTAACATGTCTTTTTAGTAATGGATGTGAATTGAAGGTGTTGAAATTATTTTATGCAGTAGTGAATAACTCTTAACACTGTAAGTTCATTCAAATAAATCCTCTTACTCTTTATATAAGATGTTATCCTGTGCAAAGCAAACTCTTTAGTTTTGTTATCATGAAAACAATCATTCTAACAATTAAAGTCTATGTCGGTGCAATTCGATCTCGTATGCATAGGTCAGCAAATCAATTGGATTATGCATATGCCCAAAACTCTAACCCTTTGATATAAAACATAAAACCAATCCTTTTTGTTGTTTATCCACTGACCCTACGGCTACAAGTAGGATTAGCTTGGTATTTTCTATATTAGTGTGGTTGTGATGTGATACTTGAACTGTAACAGCCCAGAGCAATTTGGACTTGAATTGTTTTCATATTCTCATCGTGTTTAGTTGTTGTCCATACTTTTTTAAAATTCATAGAGACATTCACTAACAATCTGATCTTAATAGCATAATCATACCCACAAGCTCCCACTTATGTAAAAGCTTACAGACCACTAACTTACAAGGCCATGACAGTCCATGAGCTTTGTATATTTATGCGACATTCATCGTTGTGAAATTCCCCTCACTCATGTGGTGAACTTGTATGGTAAAATTGTCTTGTTTTGTATGTGTGTGTATATATACCTCTAAGATAGTATAATGGGTTTGAGCCTATTATTTTTGGATCTTTCTTATTTACGACAGATCAAATTTGTTAGATTATATTATTATTGTTTAATTTGAATTGGTATTGTATATATGTGATTATCTGTGGTCTTCTCTTCATGTTCTCAGATTGTTTTCTTCAAGGGTTTTTACAATATTCACATGGTTTAGGATTATATAATATGAATAAAAATTGTATAGTTTACTTGAATTAAGACGGTATTAGAACCAAACTAAAATTGGTGAACAAATTAAAATTAGATGGTAAAATTAACTATCCGGTGTAATCCATGCGTTTCTAATTCATTATTTTATCATAGATAAAGAGAAAAGTATTTATTTACGTTCCTCGGTTTCTACTCTATTATTGGGAGCCAGGACAGGTTAGACCAAACAAAAGAAAGATGAGTTTGATTTACCTGAGATAATTAATCTGGTCAGGCATCTAGCTAGTTATTAGTCTTAGGGACCAGTAGGAGTGAATGTGGGAGGGGTTGGGTTTGAATTTTAGTGAAAGATAATGGTAAATGTTAAAAATAATAGTAAAATAAGTTGTAAAGTGTATTAAGTTGTTTAATTCATGACGAAAAAGGCATAGCTTTAAACTTTAACAATCTCCTAATTTCAACAAAAAAAATGAAACTTAATTAGCATTGCAAATATTTCATAAAATTTAAAATATAATTTAATCATCTTCTAAGTTTTACTTGTAGAAATATTTAACTTTATTATTATTATTCAATCATGGCACCCTTATTTAAGTTACATAGACATTACATAATAGCCAACGCCTCAATTGAAAGTGAGTTGGTATTTGGGTGACTTGTTAGGGCTAAAGAGGCCAAAATGCCTCTCAACTTCTGCATCAGGCTTCAAGTTTTCATCAAACATGGCAAACAAATAAGTCTCAATAGGTCCATTCGGCCTCTTGGGGGTCCCACCTTTAACATGATTAATCAAATTCTTATAGTAAGTTCCTGCATTACCAACAGTTGCTCCAACTCCACCAGCAGAAGGCCAACCACTTTCAGACACAACAATCTTTATATTGGACCCTCCATTCTTCTCCAAAGCAGCATACACAGAATCCAACAATGCATCAAACAAGTTCTGATAGCCAACACTGTTTTTACCTTGTTGAGTGAACAATGCATAAGCAAGAGGAATGTTCGTTTGGTCATTAACATATGAAAAATAAGGATATATGTTGGCAAGAAGTGGAGATCCTTGGCTATTTAAGAAGGTGATGATTGGCCTTATGTAGCCACTTGCTGGAGCAGTGAAGATGGCATTGTTGGGAGGGTAAGAGTTTTGAATTAATCTACTGTCTATGGCTGTGGAGACCTTAATCTGGCCTTGTAAGTTTGCTGCAGAAATTGCTTTCTGAATGTTTTCCATGGCTGGGTGGACAGAGGATGCTTCGGCGGCACCGGGTAGGACTTCATTACCAACGGCAATGTACTTGAATTTGACATCATTTGAGTAGGGTTTAATGTACTTGTTAACCCAATTTGTGGCACCATTAAGGTTTGTGACAGAACCAAGGTCACTATTAGGAACTCCAACAATGACTTCGATGTTTGAACCTCTTAGGGCTTGGAGGGTGGCTTCATTTGGGTCGTATATACGCATTTTGCCAATTCTATTGGATTTGTATAAGTTCACCACATCTTGTTTACTTGGTAGGTTGTTCCCATTTTGACCATAACATACTCCTATTGGTTGTGCCCCTACATGAATGAATTGTGATGTTAGTATGTATTTAACGAAAAAAGAAGGGTAAAAGGTACAACTTTAATAACAAAAGGATTTTGCTTTGTGAACCCCGACATAATAATGTTTTGCTAAATACAAAAATAAGTGCAAACTGTCTGCTAAGGCATAAATTTCATTACTTTATATATAAGGGACTCATAAACTTCCGTTACTTTACTATATATGTAATGGAAGTTTTGTCTTATTTGACGACAGGTTGTTAATTTTGGTCTATTTTTAAAAGTTTATATTTATTTTTATACCCAATAGAACTTTGTTTATGTTGGGTGCACATGGTGAAACTCTTTGCCGTTAAATTTGCAAATTTACCAAGTATAGAAAAACCATGGGTTATGTATTATATTCTAAAGGGTTAAAGATCAGATTTACCCCGGAAGTATGCACGGTGGATCACATCTGCCCCGGAAGTTTTTTTTGGTTCAATTTTGCCCCCAGAAGTGTGCAAAGTGGATTATATTTGCCCTTTACCATTTTGTTTTGACCAATTTTGCCCCGGAAGTGTGCAAAGTGGATCATATTCGCTCTTTACTGGTAAAATTTTTTTAAAGGTAAATGGTGAATATGATCCACTTTGCACACTTCTTGAGCAAAATTGGACGCAAAAAAACTTTCAGGATAGATGTGATCCACCATGCATACTTCCGGGACAAATATGACATTTAACCATATTCTAAAATATATACAAAACTCTGAAAGTGAATAAGATTTTCTAACCTTCGAAACTTTTTCAATAGACCTCCATGAACTTAAGTTACATATTAATAATTTGTTTAGTATTTAGTTTTGCTGCAAATAACTGAAAGTATAAGGAGTTTATATCTATATAATTCAATTTGAGGGGTATATAAAATTTAATTTTCAGAGATATAAAATTGATAGCTTGGAGTTATTTGCATGAAACTTGATAATTGAGGGAGATACTAGCTTTTAAAAATTAAGGAGCTTAATTTCCAAAAAAAAAATAAAAATTAAGGAGCTTATTTGAAGGATCCTAAATTCAGGAAACTTTTGTTTAGTTTAACCTATATTTTAACAAAAGAATATATTTGACCAAAAAAAAAATGGTTTTACTATGACAAATTATTGAACTAATAGTTTAAGGCAGCTAGTATTAATTATGAAATGCCAAATTATACATAACCCCCCGAACTACTTCGGAATAGGTGTATATAACTCGCTTGATGAATTTCAAAGTCAATCATACCATTGATCTTTTATTTATTGATTATGGACCCTACTGTGACTTGACACTAACTTTTTGATGGAATTTGCAATGTAAGGTTAAGAAAAGATACCTTACATCCTATGTGGCATCTTAATAACATCCTATGTGTACTAATAATTTTTTGTTCATTATATATTATTGTTACGTAAGGGTTATAAGTGCCATTCTATTATTAAAAAACCTCATTTTTCATTGCATTTCCTACCCTTCGCGACATGCGCATCCTGAAACCCTCATAACCCTTTGAATCTAAACTTTTCAACCATCGAAAAAAATAAATAATTTGTGGCAAGTCTTGATTATAATATAATTGATGCCAATATATTTGATTCAAGTCAACTAACATGAATCTGCAAACACAAGTTACAAGTACATGTCAAGTATTCCTGCTTGCCTACGTCTTGCACTTGGAACAAGTTCGATTGTATAGATCTGCATCTTTGTCTAACATTTGTTAATTGCATTAAGGTCACACACAAAACTTAATATAAAAAAAATCTTAATGAGTTGTTAATGACAACTTTGACAAGTAAAAAATGTTGCTAATAACATACAATTGAAAAACGTCATTGACAAATCATTGGTAATTGTCTGATATTAATCTTTTTGTTTGTGATCTCAATGCATTTGTCCATTATTCCATTTATTCCATTTTTCTAAAATAATTAATATACTCATTTATAGACAGTTGTGCCGAGAGAGACTCAAACTGATATTTTAACAATACATATACAATCCAAAATTTGCACCTTGTTGGATGCGCATATGCAGGCTGCAGAGGCCTGTAGGAGTTGCAATGAAGGAGAAGACTTTTTGATGATAGAATGACACTTATAACCTTAATGTAAAAATATATATGATGAATACAAAATAACTTACATATGATGTTTGTAAGATGCCACATAGATACCTTGTGTCATTTCTTAATTTGTGGTGGTGATTTCCAACAAAAAGCTAATGGCAGGGCTATAGATCAAGGGGATTGAATTTCAACTTTAAAGGTGTGTTTGGATTGACTTAATATGGGGAATTAAGTGTTTACTTTGTTAAAAAGCACTTAAAATGGGTTCTAGGCTATGAAGGAGAGAGAAATAAGCCCACTTAATTCCCCATTTTAATGGGATTGAATTTCAACTTTATGGTTTATGACTTATGATTTATGTTTTTTAGGCTATGAAGGGGGGAGAGAAAAAAAATTACATTTAGTCCTTATATACTAATTTGTAGATATTAGAAAGTTAAATAAATTATTTAATTATAGTATATATATGTTACATATCTCTATAAAATAATCATGTTAGAAGAATCATTTTCTTGTATTGTATTAACATGATAAAGTAACTTATAAATAAGACTAGAAAAACATTTTGAAGTTTTTAATAATAAAATATTTTTTTCAATGATTTTAATTTTAATATTTTACTTAAAATTGTTACAATATATATAAAAGCTACTTTTACAACCACTAATTGAAATGAGTTTTAGTTTGTAAAAAGTCATTTTGATCACTTTCAATAAAAACATAAATCTTATTACACAATCTGACTTATACCAAATCTTACTTATGTATAAGCCAGATTGAAAATAAATCATTTTTCCAATCGTTATTCCAAATACACCAAAAAATGTCAGAGGAGTTATATGCACTACCAAAGTCTCAGAGGTGTATAATTTAACCATCAATTATTTATATTAAATGAGTGTCACCTTATTATATTTATATTATTGTGGTGGTTTTTATCATTTTAAAAGGAGACAGACGTGATATATTTATATATATTTATTGAACTTATCGATCACCTATGAAATTTTTATGTATTGAACAATAATTACTAAGCAAATAATTTTTATACTTTTCACATTATTAAGAAAATTGGTAGAAAGAAACTGAGAAAAGTAATATTAGAATAATTTAGTATAATTTCAAAGTGGTGATGCGCATAGAGTAATCGATCTAGTCAACCATTGACATCCACTAGAGTTCCTAATAGATGGAAATTGTCCTTCAATTCTTTTCATTAGTTGGCTTTTTCTTTAAGTGCTTACTATGTAATAATCAATAATTACAATATACTTTTCTTTGCAGGAAGTCCAAATTCACTGTCAGAGAAAACGAGTTAATAATGATGAACACCACTGCCTCGATGATAAAAATGTACTGAATCACTCATAAACACAATAAACTGCTCCCATCGAGAATTAAGTAAAAATAAAATAAAAATCAATTATTGACCATGAGACTCAACTAATTAAATCACTTGAACCTTTTTTTTTCATCAAAAAAAAAAAATTTAAATCACTTCAACTTTGCAATAATTTGTAACAATATAAGACTTTTGATTTCGTTCAATTAATATATATTTTAAAATAAATATTGAGTCAAATTTCATTTTATCTTATTTGAATTTGCGGAAAAAACACAGTCGAGAATTAGCCTCATAAATCTTTGTGAAGAGATCTCAAGCCAACATATTTTGGGAGGGGGTTTGGGAAGAGGAGGGGAGAGGGAGAGCGAGGGAGAAGGAGATAAAAAAAAAAAATAATTTAAGACTTTTGTACCAAATGTTTTAGAACCAATTATCTTTTTTTTTTTGACAAAGAACTAATTATCTCTTTTTGGCTAAGAACAAATTATCATTAAATAACTATTTTGATACTTATTAAATTTATTTTTACAGATCTAGCTAAACAACTTATCCATTAATCCATCATAACTGAGAGAGTGAAAAAGGTATGGAACCCAGATGTGTGTGTGTTGCGACATGTTCAAGTAATATATATATATATCTTTATCAAAAAGAAAATATATATATATATATATATATAGAGAGAGAGAGAGAGAGAGAGAGAGAGAGAGAGAGAGAGAGAGAGAGAGAGAGAGAGAGAGAGAGAGATTGATAGAGGAAAAAACCTGCAAATTGGAGTCGCATGGAGGAGAATAAACCAAGAAGCAGCAATACTGCAGACATGGTGATGTTTCTCGTAAAGAAGAATGTATCCATGGCTATCTCTTCAAATTAAAGCAATACCCTATTAAGTCATAAACAGTGACCAAATTCTATAATTATGACACCATGCTTCTCCATTCCTAGAGCTTCTATTTATAAACAAATAAACATGTACTATATACCCAAAAGTTTTGAAAACGTCAATCAATATCAAGTTCCATACGAAATACGCAAAGACCTTTCATTTCCCTGCCAATCACTCTATTGAATATATAATTACAACCACTTTCATTTAAATCTTTCCATCTTTTTATGTATGTATATCCATAAATTCTATTAATTACAACAAGTTTTTCATATTATGTACTTCCAGAAATAATTTACTCCAATATATGTGTAGATATCATAGTTCTTCATAGGTTGAAGATTTTTTTTTTTTGGGTCAAAAGGTTGAAGATATGTTTACAAAGGAATACTTACCCTCTTTCTGGCTCAAGCCAAGCAGCCTCAGCATGTTTAGTTCAATTCCATTTATTAAGATTAAAAATGCTTAGTTGGTAACTTTGAGTAATTCAAGGTAATCTAGAGCATGTTATAAAAAATAGGTATTTTTTAAACATAATCTTGGCCGTGTGATCCGTGTTCCAACTTAATGTATTGGACATTTACACCTTTTTATGAATCAATATTTACACATTTACACCCTCTAAATTTTGCTTCGGGATAAAATGATAATTTCATATTTATTTTTTGTTTTTCTATAGATAAAATATAAATTTCATGTTCGATAATTCATTATATGATATCAAATGAATGTCCTGTAGCCTCTCTTCACACGAACCTGTGCCTTGGAGTTGATATATACTCCATCCGTTCTTAAATATATGACCAATTTAGGTATAAGAGTTTATTCCTAAATATAAGATATATTCATATTTCTCTCACATATTCCCTGAATTATCTCTAATTATGCTCATCAATAATAAAAAAGTAAGAGAGAGGATAGAAATAAGATAGATAGTTAGAGTGTATTAGTAATATCATGTAATATTAAATAATTTAAATTTTATATTTAATAGAATCAAATTAGGTAAACAATTCTTATATTTAGAACGGAGGTAGTGTATATATACACACACCATACAATATATGGAGTACTTATTTTCCACCAACATACACATATATTGGATTACATGTATGTGTGTGCGCGCATACAGATGTAACACGGAATTCTACTATTCGTAAATCTTAAATAATATAATATGGCTTATTTCATATATGTACTCTGTACATGCAGAAACAGAAACTCATAATTTTTTTCTTTTTTTTTTTGCCATCAGAATCTCATGATATCTTGTTCTACATATAGATAGTTAATTTCATTTTTATAATTATACTTTATTATGATTTTCATTAGAATTTTCATATTCTATTAAGTATACTCTATTCACATTCATGAGTATTTTTTTTCCGCTCTTTTATAGCCTAAGTAAAGATTAAACACATTTTTGTAACATTTCATGTTATTATTTAAAAATAGCAAGCTTTACTCAAAAAGTCTAACTTGGATGTCCTATCTTGACCGTCAGCAATTTATTTATTGAATTGACCCTTTTGTCATCCGGTTTCCTGCCTACTTTTTTTTTTTGGACCTTACTGCTATTGTCTAGTGCCTAGCCAAATTTGTTTACACTTAGCCATATTAGTGGCTAGCCTTTTTTTCTAAAGGGTTAATATAACTTTTGGTCCCTGAACTTTCACTCAATTTCGGTTTTTGTCCCTGAACTTTCGGTCAATTTGGTTTTAGTTCCTGAACTTTAGGTCAATTTTAGTCTTGGTCTCTGAACTTTCAATCAATTTTGGTTTTGGTCCCTGAACTTTCAGTCAATTTTGGTTTTGGTCCCTGAACTTTACAATCATTGGTTTTGGTCCCTGAACTTTCGGTTAATTTTGGTCTTGGTCCCTGAATTTCAATCAATTTCGGTTTTGGTCCCTGAACTTGTTAGGGACCAAAACCATCGATTTTAAAGTTCAGGGACCAAGTAATCGGTGGTGCTTCCATATCTACGAGACTAAGACTTCATTTTCATTCTACTTCTTCTCTACCTCCTCCTGTAAATGAAGTTACTTTCAGTTCGGAATTTTAGCTTTTCTCTTCTCCACACCCTAACATTGCTGTCACTCGTCCATTAATTGATCGATTCTTCTTAAAATTTCAGCACATCTTTCTTGACTTTTCTTTATATTCGTCTTATTGTTTTCCTTAAATTGTAACATGTCTCTTCCTCCCCTCAATCCATCCCTATGTACTGATGCCGATTCAATTACTCAAAAGTCTTCGTCCTTTCTCTCCCCATCTTTATCCGTTACAGCTGATAAAACGCAACCAGGTCCTTCACATACTCCAATCTCATGTACATTCGACTCCACGCTTAAGTTTGTTGTTCTTCTTTTTTTTCCTAATTAAATTTGCATTTTGTTTTTCAATCTCAACTTATGGTTAAAATTTTATGTTACTTCTGCCATTATATTTTACGTCGATGGATCTTATTCACCTAACTTGGCATCTAACACTCAACACTCTTCCCTAGCAAATACTTCAAAAAAAAAAAGCAATCGATTAGAAGCAGAAGGAGAGCTCTTGCCTTCCAAGATATTACTAATGTTGCCTCAAACTTGGGGTCTAGATTTAACAAAGGTTTTTTCATGCATTCCCTTTGCTGTCTATTTTTTATGTCAAAATTATGTGTTTTCATTATGCACGGTTAAATGATATAGCTGTTCCCTTACTTAAGATGGACATTCCATATATTAATTTTGGCATTAATAAGATTTCCTTCCTATTTGGACATGAGTCGTTGTCTATTTGATATGCTTAGTGGATGGACATTTTGTGCAATATGTCCCAATTAAATCTGCACGTTATAAAGGGCTAGAAAATTATGAACCTGACATGCAAAAACGTTCCAGGAAGAAGATAAGACAATCTGAACATCCAGGTGAACATCAACTTTACTTTAATACTTGGATTGCTTATCATATTATCTTACGTTCACTTTTCCAAGATAAATGGTTCATGTCATATGTTGATAGTTGATACAAAATATAAAGTTAATTCCTCTTTTTAGGTGACACTTATGGTCAAATCAACACATCACACCATGATGATAACTCATCCCATATGAAGGATTCTGGTATTTTAATCTAATCTTCTCTTATCTCACATGCTGATATAATAAGTCTTCCTCCTGTCGTGAAATGTAAAAAACTTGCTTTATTCCCGACATAAATTAACATTATATCTTGCACAGATTCGTTATGCTTATATGTACATGCTTTAATACTATTAGTTCAATTGTTAATATTATTTGTTTTGATTTTAAAGAACTTACATCAAGAATGCGGTGACTACACTTTTATTTTAACTTTGCCTATGCAATGTGTTAAATTGAATTGTTTGAATTTGGGAGTCATTTAAGAATGTTCTAATGTGTAGACGAATCCAATGTTATGCCTCATATGCAGCAAGTACCATCCAATCACAATAATGGCATATCTACTGCAGGTCAGATCTTAACGCCTTTTATGGACGAATTGCTATTTCAAAGTGGTCTTTATCTTTTGTGACGTGATTTAGATAAGTGGTTTAATTTTTTAACAGCATATAAAGACGAAGGTGATCCCATTTATGAGTTCAAGTTTTGTGGAGAATTACTTTGGTACAATGAACGCTGTAAGAATGATAGTACACACAAAAGTGCTCACACATTCTCTCTTTGTTGTCTGAAGGCTAAGGTCGTCTTACCCATCATGAAAGAACCTCCTCCGGTGTTGAAGAGGTTGTTCTTTCAAAAAAATTCAGATCCATCGCGGAATTTCTATGAAAATATAAGACAATATAATAATATGTTCTCTTTCACTTCAATGGGTGGCAAAGTTGATCATTCCAAGAATCGTGGAAATGCACCATATTCCTTTGTGATGAGGGGGTATGAATTACCACAATATAGATAGTCTTTGCCCTAATCCTGGATCCAGACCTGTTTATTCGCAATTATATATATATGACACTGAGCATGAGGTTCAAATAGGATAGCTGCAGTCAGGTCAGTCACATATTGGGTTGGACATTTTTCTCTATTATTTCATTATTGCATACTGATTCTTTTTAATGACTTACAGTAAATTTCAGCCAAAATCAACGATTGATCCAACAATTGTTCAAATGATAAAGGATCTATTGGATGATGTTAACCCTTTTGTCCAACAGTATCGCCTTGCTTCATCTATGCTAAGCTCTCCTAACCATTCGACATTGAAGTTATGCTTGATTAGTAATAGGAATCATGATAGTCGTACTTATAACATGACAAATGCTTCTGAAGTTGCTGCATTGTTCAGGAACATAGTGGCCATCCGCAAAGAATAAATGAGTTGCATGCATCATACCTACCATTACAATACCCTATTTTGGTTTAGAACACACCAGAATAATTGTTTTGCCTTCATCTTTCACAGGAGGTTCAAGATACATGATTCAAAACTATCAAGATGCGATGGCCATAAGTAGATCTATCGGCTATCCAGATCTTTTCTTAACTCTTACATGCAATCCTCACTGGCCTGAAATTGACCGATATTGCACTTTACATGATTTGAAACCTTCTGATCGACCTGATGTGTTGTCTAGAATTTTTAGATTAAAATTGGAGTGTTTGATGAAAACCCTAAAGGACAAGTGCATTTTTGGCCCTATCCAAGCAGGTTCATTTTCTCTTAAATTACCTATTCTTACAACTATTGTCATTTATTTTATTGGTTTTACTTGTATTTTAAAATGGTATGTGACTTCATATTTGTTCTCATGTTTGAGTTGTTGCAGATATATACATTATTGAGTTTCAAAAGAGAGGTCTTCCTCATGCTCACATTCTTATATGGTTTGATCCATCTTGCAAGATTAAAGACGCTCCTACAATTGACAAGCTCATCTGTGCTAAGATTCCTGATATTAATTATTCCCCTCTTTTATATGAGCTAGTTAGGAAGTTCATGATCCACGGTCCATGCAGAAAAATCAAGCCAACTGCACCTTGCATGAAGAGTACTAAATATAGTAAGAAATTCCCCAAACATCTCATCAATCTGGCTTTCGTTGATGATGATGGGTTCCTCACTTAAAGACGGCGTGATGATGGCAAGACAATTCAGGTGAAAGGATTACCATTGGACAATCATTATGTTGTTCCATACAATCCTACCTTGCTACTAATGTTTCATGCGCATATAAATGTGGAGAAGTGCAACCAGTCGATAGCTATTAAGTACCTATTCAAGTATATTAGCAAGGGGAATGACAGAGTTATTGCTGCTATTTTTTATTCTCAGAAAGAACGTAGTGGGAATATGGTTGTGGATGAAATTCAACAATATTATATTTCTAGGTATGTTTCTTCTTGCGAGGGTGCATGGCGCATATTTGGTTTCAAAATTCATCAAAGAAATCCTTTAGTTGAAAGATTAAGTTTCCATTTACCGAATGAGCAGTTTGTAATTTATGCCAACAGTAATGATGTTGAGGAATTATTGGATAAGCTTAGAGTATGTGAATCACAGTTCCTTGCGTGGTTTAAGACTAACGAAGCCGAATCACTTGCACGAAGTTTGACTTATGTTGAGTTTCCCAAGCATTATGTTTTTGAGAGATCCAGTAGGATGTGGAAGCGACGCAGACAAGGGAAGTCTATTGGTCGAATTACACATGTCTCTCCGTCATCAAGGGAATTATACTTCCTAGATGTGTTGCTCACTAAGGTGAAGGGCCCAACTTCATATGATGACATCAAAACATTTAATGGAGTAGTTCATAAAACTTTCAAAGATGCGTGTTTTACAAGAGGTCTGTTGGATGACGATGCTGAGTATGTTGTTGCGCTTAAGGAATCCTCTGTTTGGGCTTCAGGATCCACCATGAGGAATCTCTTTGTTAGTATGTTATTGTCTTTATCCCATCAACAACCTCAAAATGTTTGGATGAATACAAAACATTTACTTTAAGAGGATATGTTTTATGTTGACCGTTGTGACCCTAACTATTTTGGTAATTTTTTTTTACCAAATCATTAATTTGCATGTGTACATATTCATCATTATTATGTATAACATTGTATCATTGTTTCTTTCGGAGTTATCCATTCCTGATGCTGACAAGGAGAATGCTGCTCTTATTGAAATTGATTCTTTATTCCAAAACAACGGAAAATGTCTTCAAGATTTTCCTCCAATGCCTTTGCCTCATTCAACAACACCATTTGATATATCCAACCACCTCATTTTGCAAGAGTTAAATTATGACAGAGTTAGATTACAAGTTGAAGCTAATAGATTGATTGCATCTCTCACCTCTGAATAGCATGCCATTTTCACAAAATTATGTGTAACATCCAGAAAAATTTATTCAAGGATTAATGATTTTATTTAGAATTTTTAATAATTAATTTGGGAAATTATGGCTATCTTATTTAAATTTTAGGAGATTCACTAAATTAATTATTATTGAGTGTTTTAATATCTTAAAAAAATATGTGTATCTACAGATATATATTAAATATATATATATAGTAGGACTAGGTGGGATACTAAATTAATTATAACTAAGTGATTTAATATTTTAAATAAAAATAAATAAATAAATATGTGTATGCTTGTGTATATATATAATAGTTATATATATACCAATTGGTGGGTGGCACGTGGGCCATCCACCATGTGATCTTGGGGGTTAAACCCCCAGATCCTTCTAAGTTTGTTTTTAAAAAAAAATATATAATAGTATATACACACACGCATTTACTGCGTGTGTATATATATATGCACACCAATTGGTGGGTGCCACGTGGGCACCCACCATGTGCTCCCCGGGCAGGAAGGAGGCGTGAGGGATGATGCTCCCCACTCTTATTTATAATATTATATATATAATATATAATATATTGATATATATCCATATCATATTAGATACGTTTCTTTTTGTGTGTGTGTGTGTGTATATACATGGTATCACTCTCATTCAGCTCCGAATTTCTTCGCTTTTCGTTTCGCATATTGCTGATTTGAGTGAGAGAGTGGAAGAGATAAGGAGAAGCTTAGACTAGGGTTTGGGATTGTGGAAGTTTTAAGAACTTATATTTATTTCTTACTGGTAAGAGATCCTTTCTAAGTCCTTCTTCTTCTATCTTTCCTTAATTTCTTCTTGTAATTTTCATAGGGTGATTTGAAATCCGAATTTAATATTGTGGAAGATGATTGTTAGATTGTTTCTAATGGAATTAGAGTATACCCATAATCAATTGTTCATGAATTAAGGGCTTGAGTTTGAATAATCATAGGATAGGCTTGAAATTTTTGGGTGTAGGATTGAAATTTGAAATTGGAGGATTAAATTGTGATTTTAGTGTATCGTTTAGATTATCTAAGTTATATTAACGTAATTGAGTGGTTAATTAGGAGTAATATAGTGGTTTGTTTGTCGCACTATGAGCGTATAAGCTTGAATATGATAGAGTTGATGTTGAGGGAGGTATGTGAGCATTAGAAATAGGTAATGGGGTTTTAGTAGAAATTTATGCTTTCCGTTCGGTAGATAGTATTATGTGTAATACTTGTAGAGTTTGATTCGTGCCAAGTAACACGAGGGGGAAGCTGTGCTGTTGCGAAATCGGTGCAAGCTGCAGGTAACTGCTTCTGCTTGTTTGCGTGTGTGTGTGGGTTAGTGAGTATTTGAAACTTATAATTTTGTAATTGGCTATAGTCTCGATGAACATGAATTTTGAAAGCTTATTTTATAGCATAACCTGTTTTGTGGAGTATGTATTTTGAACTAGCATGAAGATGTGTATTGTCATGTTTGAAACGATATTATACATTAAAGGTTCTTGCATGATTAGATTTTAAAGAATTACTGGATTGGCCTTGTGCCTTATATTTGTTGGTGCTGCATACAGTTGTGATCTGATTGTGGTGATTGTGTATGTAATACCGGTTAATTAAATAAAATGCCATCACGCGATGAGGTTCCTTGTTGGCCCACAAGGACTAATAGAAAATAAAGACGATAATGGCGAGAACGCCCCCGGTCTCAGGCGAGGATTATGAGTCCCTACTGGATCGTAATATGATATTGGTGGTTTTTGTGAGACACTGTGATTTATGACTTTGGTATTATTTTATGTGAACGACATTTGAGAAATTGTTGCATACTGATTGATGATTGAGAAGGTTGGAAAGGGATATTGGATATTACTATGCATTTATCTGGTACTTGTCATACGTTTCAATTTGATGAATATCTAGTAATGCTCCACTGAACACCTTACTAGCACACACCGCACGTAGGCGAGTAGTTAGTGGTTACCTGGGTCTACCCCCCTTTTATCTTATTTTTACAGGTCCTAGCAATGTAAAGGGAAACCAAGGGAAGGATCCGGAATTACCTCACTAAGATTGTGAGTCTCTGGACTAGCAGGACAGAGATTATTGCCACATTTAGGGACATGTTGCATTTGACTTTGCTTCCGCTCATTTTTAAGTTTGTTGTTATTTTGATTTTTAAGGATTTTAAATTTGCAAGTGTTGGTTTGAATGACTCATGGTATTTCTTTCTGGACCGGTCTTAGTCCGGTGGACTTATTTGTTTTATGTTCATCATTTACCAAATTTATTCCTAGATCTGCGTAAGGATATTTATGAATTATTGTGATTTTCTGGATTGTCAATCATGGAGGTTTCCTTTTAGTTATTATCTTAGAGCTTTTAATATCCAAAGGTTACGAGTTGATTTATTCAAACGATTGGTCGAAATTTAATTATCCATGTTAGCATTTTACTCTGCTTAGAAGAATTTTTTTTTAACATGGATAGGTCTTGTTATATTATCATAAATTCTTTTCTAACCATGATAGCCCTTTAGTAATAGAAATCCTTTTTCTATCATGGTTAGGGTAATTATATTATGTTGGATTATTTTCTAACCATGATAGCCCTTTAATAATAAAAATCCTTTTCTATCATGGTTAGGGTAATTATGTTATGTTAAATTCTTTTCTAACCATGATAGCCTTTTAATATTAGAAATCCATTTTTTCTATCATGGTTAGGGTATTAAATTGGTATTTTTATTCAAACGACGAAAAGCCTTTTCTAACTATGTTAGTGTTTGTTTTGGTAAACTTCTTTTTCTAACATAGTTAGTCAATAAATAATTTTGTAATTGTTAAATGGTAATTTAAAATGTATTAAAAAGTATAATTAGGTAGCAAATATTACATTATGTCCCTTCTTGAAAAGGGAAAATGTGGGTTTTTCCTTGTTTATGGCTATGGGGGAACTGATTTGCCACCTTCCTAAATGCCTTGGGGTGCAAATGCAAAATATTTTTAACCAAGGATTGCACTATAGTGGTGCAATCCCGGATCGTCTCTCAAGGAGCCTAATGAACTAACCTAGGAAAGCTAAATGCAAATTAAGCAATAAAACGAGGGGTTGAGAGTAGATATTTTTGGTATTTTTCATAAAAGAAATGTAAAGACCTGTTTTTGTTATTTTTAGGATAAAAATGGATAGGTAATGGAATGGAATGATGGGATGCTGTCATGGTTAGGGATGACACGTGACAAACTAATGACTCACACTCTTAGGGAAGAGCTAATCGAGCTAAGTTCAACACAAGTGGATACAATTAACCTTAGCCGAAGGAATAGGTCAATTAAGACACCACTCAACCTCAGTAGACCAATTACATTAACTATAATCCCACATAAACTAGAAGTAGGTTCCAATAGATAGAATAACTTGGGTCCCATCCAAGTCACTCAATATCCTTCGGATCGAACAACTAATTAACGTTAGATTATAATCAAACCATCCAACTTATGAAACTCTACCTAATCATACTCATGCACATAGACTCGATTAATGATCTAGTTCCTTTAGGCAAGTTTGGTTAATGGAATTACCTAGCGCTATGGAAACTCGACATCAACAAACTCAAACCCAAAAATCATTCCCAAGTAACACAATTATATGAAGCACAATGGACTAAAGTACCCAACAAACATGCTAGATAATAAAATCAACAAAGACTAAGCATAACATGGTAATTTGGGAAGATAAATGAAACTAGAACAAACCAAATCAATACATGCAAATAGAATTCAACAATTACAGTCTCAGATCTCTAAAACAAATGAAGTCCGAACATAAGAAGATTAAATATTCAAGGAAACAAATGGAAATTCATGGCTACATAATTGGAACTAACAAAACTCCCCTAAAGTGGATTCAATGCTTACTTTAAGTCATCCCATCATCCAAGAGAGCATCCAAGCGAATTAGTTCTTCATAGAGGAGGAGAAATCACTCGAAAGGATCTGCAACTCAAACTCCATGGTGAACCGGTGAAGGATTGTGGAATGGATGAGAGAATGGGTGGGATTTGGGCCAAGAGAGAAGATGAGGGGATGGGAGAACGAAAATATGAGAGGGATGGCATAAATTTTCATTGGTCCCCCTTATATAGAACAAGAGGCAACTTAAAACCTTCCAAATTGGCCTAGGGTGTCCTATTCTGACTAGGATCAATAAATAGGAAAGGTTTGGGGAAGATCCGATCACTTAATCTTCAAGAAAGCTAGCCAGAATAGGAAGTGGTGATTAGAATAACAAATTTGGAAACTTCTTAACCTCAATCAAGTATATGGTTGCCTATTCTTGTAGAAATAACAAATAGGAAATATTTTAAGCAAACACAATCAATCAATCAACCAATCCTAATTGAAATAGGGAGTTTCCTATTCTTGTTGATTTTACCAATTAGGAAAGATTATAGGTCAATCCATTAGGCTCAATCAATCAATCCAATTTCCTAATTAGTAATTTCTTGTTGTGTAGAATTTCCTTTTCTTGTAGAATTTTTCTTTTTTGCAAAAGTTTCTTATTTTGCTGAAATTTCCTTTTTTGCAGAAGTTTCCTATTTTGCATTGTTCTTGCTTTGACCTTTATTATTTGCACCTACAATGGAAATTTTAAGCACATGTGAAGTATTTCAAGTCTAGAAACAATAAATGCATGAGTTAAATGCCTAATATGCTCAAATTATAATGAAAATGCAATTAACTCTGTAATCTTGGACCCTAAGTATAAAAGTGCCTAAATCTCCATTTAATAGCCTAGAAAAATTGCTAATTTCCTATAATTAGTGGATAAAAACACATAATAATCAAGTGCAATCAGGTACAGGTAAGACTTTTCTTTGGAATGCACTTACTTCTTCGTTGCGTGCATCTGGCGAAATTGTTTTGACCGTTGCATCTAGTGGCATTGCAGCCACACTCTTACCTTCAGGCAGAACCGCACACTCTCAGTTTGCAATACCAATTCAAATTTATGAATCATCTATTTACTCCATACGTCAAAATTCCCCATTGCCCAATCTACTAATTCACACCAAATTGATAATATGGGACGAAGCTCTAATGGTTCAACGCTTCTGTGTTGAGGCTTTTGATCGTAAGCTTAGGGATATCATGCATTATGATCAACCTTTTGGCCGTAAATGCGTGATAATGGGTGGTGACTTTCACCAAATCCTCCCTGTTATACCTAAAGGATCAAGAGGCTCTATTATTGACGCTTGTATAAATTCTTCTCACTTATGGGACCATTGCACAATATTTCGCTTGACAAAAAATATGACGTTGTCTGGAGTTGGTTCATCAGCTGATGCTTGTAATTTGTGTTGGTTTTCTCAATGGCTTTTGGATGTAGGTGATGGCAATATTGGTCAAGATTTAGATGGAATTTCAGAAATTGAAATTCCAAGTCAATTATTGATACCTCCATGTGATGATCCTATTCGTGCCATTGTTCAATCTACCTATCCTAACCTTTTGGATTGTTTGCACATCAATGACTACTTCAACGACAGGGCAATACTTGCCCCTACACTTGATATTGTTGGCCAAATAAATGAATACATGTGTTCTCTTATACCTGGTGCTGTACATAAGTACTCAAGTTGTGATTCTGTTTGTAAGTCTACTGATGACGAAGATAGCTTTGATGACCTGTCCAACATTGAATTCCTTAACACAATCAATTGTTCAGGGTTGCCTCCTCACAAATTGGTTCTTAAGGATGGTGCTCCTATTATGTTGTTAAGGAATATTAACCAAAATTTAGGTCTTTGTAATGGAACTAGACTTCGCATAACACATCTTGGTAAGACTGTAGTAGGTGCTGTTACATTAAATGGCTCTCATCCTAATGAAAAGGCTCTTATTCCTAGAATGGACATGAACCCATCTGAAGGTCATTGGCCTTTTAGAATGCAACGAAGGCAATTTCCAATCACTCTTTCATTTGCAATGTCAATCAACAAAAGTCAAGGCCAATAACTTAGGCAGGTTGGTCTCTTTCTCCCCAAGCCTATCTTCACTCATCGACAACTATATGTTGCTTTGTCAAGAGTCAAGAGCATGGACGGTTTGAGAATAGTTATTTCGCATGGTGACAATGGAGTTGTCAACAAAACCACTAATGTTGTTTATAGGGAGATTTTTAGGAATGTATGATTGTGTTTATGTGAAGACCTATTGTTTGTTTGTCATCTCATATTTGGACCTAATGTTATTGCAACCATTTAGTCAGCTTAGATTTCGTGTTAAATGTATGTACTTTATATTTTAAGATATTTGTGATACAATATGTTATAGCCCTTCACATTTACATAATTTTACTTATTTTTTCCAATTACAAGCTCCCCGTGCAACGCACGGGGGTGCACCAGCTCGTTATATAAGTAAATCAATATATTAATATCATAATTCATGAGCACCAACATTTAAAGTAGGGCTAAGGATAAAAAATACACATGTGATTTTGTCAAAAGTTCATGCAGCACCAAATGTTTTTTTTTTGTTTTACCAAAAGTACCTCTGAACATTCAAATTGGATCACATATCACATTTACAGTTAAATTATGGTAAAAAATACACATGTGATTTTGTAAGAAGGTTCGTCCAGCACCAAAAGTTCAGAGTTACTTTTGGTAAAAAAAAACATTTGGTGCTAGATGAACTTTTGACAAAATCACATTTGTATTTTTTACTCTTAACCCTTTAAAGTATGAAATTTATATTTTTTGAATGAGAAGGCAATTTTTTATAAGCACATGAAAAAATCTGTTTGAGACACTACAAATTATATAAAAAAGAGACGTTGTTTCTGTCTTTTAACACCCCAATTTAAGATGTAAGTGACGTCGATATATCACAGAAGAAGGGTTTTGGTTTTTTATTTCTGAGAAACAATGTCACATATTACACAATAGGTGACTTCATTTCTTGGAGAAACAACGTGACGTTGTTTGTTGTATGTCAGAGAAACAACGTCACTTGTTATTCCATAGGAGACGTGAATTCTTTTTTTTAAACATTTTATTAATTTCTTTTGGTTTCCCCATCTACATACATTACAGATGTCATAGAAACAGATACCTATACAGAGATCAACATAGATATATATACATTATTCACACAACAGATGTACAATAACCTAGCTATATAACTTATTAATCAAACTAAACATATATATACACACATGTGGGAGGTCTAGCTACTACACACAAACAAAAAATTCCATGTTTACACAACTAAGTATTTTATACAATGATCACCTTTTAATTAACCAAACTCGAAAGGAAAAATTCAACAATATGATCATGAACCAGATTAAGATCTTCATCTTTAACTGAGTCAGTTCCACTTTAAAAATGCAACAATAATGGATGTGATGATCAATGCAAAGAAAATAGATAAAACATTATATATATGTATTAATTGTATCAATCATATAAGAAGTTATACATAAGAATTTAATTTATACATATGCAAAAGATCTGGTACGTTTACTCATAATAATGTCATGTATATACTTCATGACGTAATACATATACTCCTTATTCGTCGATTACTTAGGGCACTTTATAAATCACAAGAAACGGTATAAATTAATAACAAAGTAATTAATATCTCAATTGACTAACATTGAAAGAATTTAAATCAAAAGTACTTACTTTAGGTCTTTGTGTCACGATATCTTCAAAGACTCGATTAGTATTTTAAATAAAATGCCATTGCTGAATGCCCGTGAAATGGAACTAAAATTAGCACATATACATTAAAATAATTTATTTAGGCCTAAAGTAAATAAAGACATTAACACTATTTACCTCGAAAAGATAGTTTTATGATAGAAGGTTATATTACGCCTCAACAAGTCAAACCAAACTAGGCGATGAACCATGGGGCAAACGACAGCTAATGCCCAGTGCTCACTGAAAGACATTAAAAATGTTATGTCCACATGAAAAACATAACATTTACAAATGTGCATAATGATGAAAAGTTGGCAAACTGAAATAATCAAACTTACTCTTCATATAGGCGCAAAATAGATTAGCTCCCAGATTCCCTGACATTTGATGGTTGACATAACCTGCATGTTGTCACCATAATTCTGCTTCGACGTCGGGCTCTTGAAATCACCTCTCCTCATTAAGGCCATTGGATTGAAGAATCGATATGCTCTCCTGCCTAATTTGTTGCATAGCTTGTGAAAATACCTATTATAGATTAATTGAAAGTATAAAATGATTGAAGTACAAATATTGCAGATACATAAAAAGTAACGGTCAATTACATAGTCGCTAATTCGAGCCAGCCGAGGTCAATTTCCTCCATCTTCAAAAACTCCTCGATATCTCTTTGACCATCAAGCCCAAATTCGTATGTATGATCAGGATTGACTACTCCTGGAGGCATCTTAAAGGAACGTAGTCCAAAGTTGGTTGCATGTCCCGCAGGACTTGGAGAGAAGGATATTGATCTAAAAAGGCCTGCGGGCGATGAAAAAATCAATGTTATGTTATTACAAAACTGTAATATATGAAACAAAGAATCTTAAAACTTAAGTGTACATACCACATCAATCAGCGCCTTTTGCGGAGTCTTGTGTACAAGTCGTCTAGGCCACAGATGAATGACCCAATCGCCTAGCCTAGTTTCGTGACTTTCTTATCGGGAAAAGGTAGAGCCGCCCCCTCCTCATTCTTCTGAACAGTTGTAACAGACACCTTCACTTGTTCCTCCCTAATAGGAATATTATATATGAAGGAGGCCTTCGGGAACTGACGACCTTTGGCAACCATGCATAGGCAAAGGACGTCCAAATGGAGATAACACTCATCTCTACCGTAAAAGATGCCAGGAGTGGGACTGAAGAGCACTGAAACTGGGATAAAGTCAGTGTAGTGCCACCTCAGATTTGCTCTCCAAGAAATTTAGACCCAAAGGGTAGTGGAAGCTATCCCCGGGTGTCGGTCTCAAGGAGCCTTAGTGTAAATGACTACCTAATAGCTAGATGCAAAACCAATTGGACGGGAAAACATTTTGTATTTGATTTTAAGATGTAAAAGTTAGTATGAAAAGTGTTGTATGTTAAAAGAAGAATTGAGATTGGATTAAGGGAGATTTGGACTAAAAGGGGATCAAAATCATTCTTGATAAATGGAAGCTTCGAGAATCATTGCTCAAAAGATTTTTAGGGAGTTTCAGTTGATTTTCTAAAGAACCCTAGAGGAACCCCTCTAGGCTAGGCTTAGGTTAACTTAATTAATGTTGGAACCCCGCACATTACTTAATTTGACTTAAGTTGATGAAGTTTAAAATCAAGAAATAATTAATTATGAAGGACTCTTAATCCACAATTTGGGCCACCCCACAATTTTTAGGGAGTTTCAGTTGATTTTCTAAAGAACCCTAGAGGAACCTCTCTAGGTTAGGCTTAGGTTAACTTAATTAATGCTGGAACCTCGCACATTACTTAATTTAACCTAAGTTGATGAAGTTTAAAATCGAGAAATAATTAATTATGAAGGACTCTTAATTCACAATTTGGGCCACCCCACAATTGCTCTAGATTTCCCTCTAAACCCTAATCCATTAATGGCCACCCATACAATAAATTAAGGCCTAAAGAGTGTTTGACCATTGTCTCAACACAATAAGGTCTTATGCTATCTCCTTCAAGCAAATAACTTAACATTCTTAATCCACTAACCAAGCCACCTTACATTAGCACATAATTTTCACAAAGAGAATAACAAAACTATGAACCCATAAATTTCATTAAACTCAAAGTTAATATGAAGCAATGTCAAGCATTTGAACAAGAAAGAAATAACATAGTCATAGCTTCTAATCCTATTACAACATATAGAAATCAAGCACAGAACCAAATGCCATAGATACACTCCTAGAACCCTAGAAAAGCATAAATACAACAAATGGAAGAAGGATTAGAACTAGTAAAACTCCCCTAATAAGCTCCAATGTTCATCCCTTGGCTCCCACCACCAAGAATGGTGGAGCCTAGCTGCTACTCTCCAAGGAAGAACCAACAACAAGGAAGGAAGGTAGAGGAAACATGGAGATTTGGGTGGAAGAAGGTGGAAGATGGACGATAGAGATGAGAGGTAGGGTTTGTGGTAGCTCCGAATCTGTCAAATAAAGTGAAGTTTCTACCTAATATCCTCCCCAAGTCGGGTAAAACGAGTGGGTCTTGGTTATGGGTCCAGGTTGGCCCAAAAAAACAGCAAAATTCACGAATCTGTACTAACAGGAGCACCTAGGCACTGTTCTGAGCACCTGGGCGCTAGCAGCTTCTGTCTGCCCCATCGCCTAAGCGCTATTCTGAGCGCCCGGGTGCTCGTAGCCTCTGTCTTCTGAGCTCCTAGGCGCTTTTCATCTTTTTTTCTTCTACATTTTCTTCTTTTATTTGTTCTCCCATGGCTCTTCAATGATCCTACAAGTAAAAATACCATAGAGAAAGGATCAAATGCCCTAGAAATTAATTATTTCTAATTAACCACAAATTATGGCAAATTAATCCTAATTTCATGCTAATTTCACCTAAGGATATAAGATATTAAATGAGCACATTTTGAACCATAATTGTATCTTAGATATGTTAATTGCCTCATTTTATCATACAAAACCAATGCAAATCCAAGGATTTGTCAACTCCCCCACACTTAAACCTTTGTACTCCCGGACAAAGACAAGTTTAAAAGCTTAAGCATAATTGCAAGTAAGGCATATATGAGAACTTCAACATGTTAGATGAACATGTGCTAATACAAATTGACAACCTCCCAACCAACAAGCAATGTGAAATGAAATGATACTAAAGGGCTAACCGTGAGTGTAGTGAATGCAATGAGGATGAGTAAAGGAAAAAGTCACTCAAGGATAAGTGTTTCACTCTTCTCACCATATTGGGTTCATTTTTCTACTCTCAAGATCCACCTTGAAGCACATTCTACCATATACTTGTAGGGATTCTAAGATCTCCACTAAAACATAAGAAGTGCAATGCATCAAAAGGGCTTTTTGGGGTTATAATGATGGAGTAGGCCACATGATATGATGAATGAATGAAACGTGATGTTGTACATGCTTGAATGCCTAATTCAACTCAAAACACTAATTGCAACTTGCCAACAACCACACATGCCTTATTTTGCACTTTTTGCAACTTTTCAATTTTTCACATTTTCATTTTTTTCCTTTTTTAGTCTTTTTCTTCTTTTTGTATTTTTGTTTTTCTTTATACATGGCATGCTTATATACAACCAAGCAGATGCATTTTTCATATAATTCAAGAAATTATGCAACTTTTTACATATTAGTAATTAATGCAAAATATCATGTGAATGGCTCAAATATGGTGGCAACTGGAAAGAGTGTTCGTGGTTTGTGTTTAGGATGATATGGTATGAAATGAATGCCTTTATCATGCTACATTATACTAATTGCAACAAGTTTTGATCAAGAATACAAACAAGTTCTAGAGAATGGCAACAAATGGATATCAAATAAGAATAGGCAGTTAGGCTCAAATAAACCTCACGACATGGCTAATTCTCGAAAACTCATAAGCAAAGATCAACTACAAGAAAAATTAACCATAAAGCATCAATTCCAATTAACAAAGTGTCTATCAAGAAGATTAATCAATAGCATTAACAACACATCGAAAAGCATGAAGGAATTCCCATAATTGCCAAAACAAGTCCAAAAATGACATGTTAAGTCCAAGGAGGAACAAAAGTAGAAGTGAGGAAAAGTTCAAAATTTTTCCAACTTTCTTGAAGTTAAAAACATAATCATGATGTAATGATTCTAACATAGACATTAACCCACTTCACCCATAACAAAAACACATCCCTGTCCCACACTTAATTCCAACATTGTCCTCAATGTAGCAAAAACATGGACATACGAATTCAACTTAACTCTTGGGGTGAAGTAGAAAGTTGTGAAGTCCAATTCAAGATTGGAGCACAACATGTCATCAACACCAAAATCAAAATAGGGAAAAGGCAAGAGTAAGTCCAAATGATATACCAAGATGATTTTCAAAGCATGTTGAAATCAAGTGTGGTCTTGGTGTGTGAGCAAGAAGCCTTTATTTTTAATCCCAGAGATTGAAAGAAAAACAACTACTCTTTTTACTACTAACATGTGTCCCTCCCCCACACTTATCTTCCTCATACAACAATTAAGCTAAAGTATGCATGAAGATTAGGAAGAAAATAAGTGAGGAAAGAGACAACATTTGTTATGGCCTCCTCAGAAACTTGAAAGAGAAGTTCTCATCCAAGATGAGAAGCATACGTGTCTTCAGTGTGGCCCTTTCTCCTATATTGGACTTCCTTGGTAGTAGGGGTTCCTGAAAAAGAAACAACAGACCAGCAGCAGTATCTAACCCAACAGAGAATACATGAAGAGATCTAAAACATAACATATGCATTTTTGAAACAAGGTTCTCTAAGTAGACATCACAACCAAGCAAGTCAATGGGGTTCCCATCAGTAGGAACCAAGCATGCAGCCACATTATCATCACCCTTGACGTTGGGTCATTCAATTTCATTTTCACCAATGTCGGGTGGCAAGTCACAAGATAAAATCAAATGGAAAGATTCATTCTTTTTTACAATTTCATCAATCAAAGCACTTGAATCTTTCCTTATTAAACTACCTAAAGCAAGATCAAGAAAAGAATTGGGATCAAGAGATGAACAATTTTCATGTTGATTAGAAGAGGGTGATTGTTCACACTTCTCCACATTTTGAATATCCAAGCTTAATGAATTAGTTTCCACAATATGATCTCTAGTACTAGTAGATGCATCATGCACTTCACTAAAGTTCCTTTTATGCAATGCAACATATTTATCATATTTAAGATCAATACAATCCATGCATATGTTGTCATCACCACAAGAACAAGGTAAAGGCTCATTCAAATCAAAATTATCATCACAACTAGCACTTAGAGAAATATCATTATCACCACACACATGAGTTATACAAGCAACATCATCAACTACACAACTACCATGTGAGACTTCAAAGTGAGCATTTTCAATATCAAGCATTTGAGGGGATTCAACAACAATTTCTTCGTCCACCTCATCATCACTCACATCAACAATTACAGTAGTATAAGGAGAGTTAACCTCTTCAAGAAGAGGAATATTACCAAAGTATAAGGGCGACTCCTTCGGTGGTTGAAAAGATGCTTGCTCCTTGTTTGAATACTGTGTGGGAATAGGCATTTGAGGTTGGAGATCATCCACTTGGGATGTGGCATTTGGCTCTTGTTCTTTAATCTCCTTATTATTGTTGAAGTCATAAGGCCATGGTGCTCCTTCTTCTCCATTAGTCTTCTTCCATAGAACATATTGCACAAACGCCCTGATGAATTCTTCTATTGCCTTAAGCCGCTCTTCCATCTCTTTTGAAAGTTGATTAACTTCCTTTAGCATGAACAACTCATATTGTTGCACTTTTAGCTCATCGTACATCCTTCTCAAAGAAAGGGTTTGGTCATCCATGTTTGGGTAGGTGAGGAAAGCATCAAGTCCATGGGTTGAGGGTATGGAGGGTGGACGTGGAGGTTTATGGTAAGGAAGAGATGGTGGGTTATATGGATTTCTATGTGGTGTAGGGGAGGGGTGGAGTGAATTTGTGGACAAGATGGTTCCAAGTGTATTTGGAAATGGTTAGGTGCTTGAGATCCAAAGGTTGTGTTGTAGGTTTGCAAATTCGCTCTCATGGAATCCAACTCTTGTAGAATCAAGTTACTTTGGGAGTAAGTTAGAGTAGAGGGTACCTCATTTCTCCAAATATGTGGAAGCCTTGGTATTTTATCACTCCTTGAAAAAGAATGCATAGGAGGATCAGTGTAGAACAAAAGCTCATAGTTAATGTTAAACTGAGACATGAAAATTGCAATCAATCAAATCCAATATGCAAGATGCAATGCTATGCAAATATGCATAAACCTAAAATAAAGGAAAAAATTCAAAGATCATGGTATGTACAAACAAATAGAAACCCTAAAATGCAATTTAACTAAATGCAACCTAAGAAAAAGGACCCGACCAAAATAAGTTAGACAACCGGTTACTAGGGAACTAATTACTTAGTTCCTCAGCAACGGCGCCACTTGAAGAGCACTGAAACTAGGATAAAGTCGGTGGAAGCTATCCCCGGGTGTCAGTCTCAAGGAGCCTTAGTGTAAATGACTACCTAATAGCTAGATGCGAAACTAATTGGATGGGAAAACATTTTGTATTTGATTTTAAGATGTAAAAGTTTGTATGAAAAGTGTTGTATGTTAAAAGAAGAATTGAGATTGGATTAAGGGAGATTTGGATTAAAAGGGGATAAAAATCATTCTTGATGAATGGAAGCTTCGGGAATCATTACTCAAAATATTTTTAGGGAGTTTTAGTTGATTTTCTTAAGAACCCTAGAGGAACCCCTCTAGGGTAGGCTTAGGCTAACTTAATTAATGCCGGAACCACGCACATTACTTAATTTAACCTAAGTTGATGAAGTTCAAAATCAAGAAATAATTAATTATGAAGGACTCTTAATTCACAATTTGGGCCACCCCACAATTGCTCTAGATTTCCCTCTAAACCCTAATCCATTGATAGCTACCCATACAATAAATTAAGGCCTAAAGAGTGTTTGACCATTGTCGCAACACAATCAGGTCTTATGCTATCTCCTTCAAGCAAATAACTTAACATTCTTAATCCACTAACCAAGCCACCTTGCATTAGCACATAATTTTCACAAAGAGAATAACAAAACTATGAACCCATAAATTTCATTAAACTTAAAGTTAATATGAAGCAATGTCAAGCATTTGAACAAGAAAGAAATAACATAGTCATAGCTTCTAATCCTATTACAACATATAGAAATCAAGCATAGAACCAAATGCCATAGATACACTCCTAGAACCCTAGAAAAGCATAAATACAACAAATGGAAGAAGGATTAGAACTAGTAAAACTCCCCTAATAAGCTCCAATGCTCATCCGTTGGCTCCCACCACCAAGAATGGTGGAGCCTAGCTGCTACTCTCCATGGAAGAACCAGCAACAAGGAAGGAGGTAGAGGAAACATGGAGATTTGAGTGGAAGAAGGTGGAAGATGGAAGATGGAGATGAGAGAAAATGAGAGAAAGATGAGATGTAGGGTTTGTGGTGGCTCCAAATCTATCAAATAGAGTAAAGTTTCGACCTAATATCCTCCTTAAGTCGGGTAAAATGAGTGGATCTTGGTTTTGGGTCCGGGTTGGCCCCGAAAAAACAGCAAAATTCGTGAATCTATACTGATAGGAGCGCCTGGGCGCTAGCAGCTTCTGTCTGCCCCATCGCCTATGCACTATTCTAAGCGCCCGGGCTCTCGCAGTCTCTCTGTCTTCTGAGCGCCTAGGCGCTTTTCCTCCATTTTCTTCTACATTTTTCTTCTTTTATTTGTTCTCCCATAGTTTTTCAATGATCCTACAAGTAAAAACACCATAGAAAAAGGATCAAATGCCCTAGAAATTAATTATTTCTAATTAACCACAAATTATGACAAATTAATCCTAATTTCATGCTAATTTCTCCTAAGGATATAAGATATTAATGAGCACATTTTGAACCATAATTGCATCTTAGATATGTTAATTGCCTCATTTTATCACACAAAACCAATGCAAATCCAAGGATTTGTCAGGGACTTGAGTCATCTTCACATATTGATCCTAACAACACATGTTGATTGTAGTTGTCTTTGTCATTTAGAATGATGGTACCAACGGACTTCTACAAGAGATGTGATATACAAAGTGAGCCTAATTGATAAACCCAAAAATTAGCAATTAACATATATAGTAGATGTTCAAACATGCTGTCTTTGTTTAGAAGAATTTGATGTGAGTCCAAGTTGTATGGTAGACACTCCGACCTATGACTTAACCTGTACCTGGATCTGCTCCACCATAGAACCTGTAAGAGCTTCCTAGACCTTCGTCATCACCTACTCCTGGAACTGCGCTACCATTTGTTGCTGGACTACAGTAACCCACTCCTCAAACTGGGCCTCCATCTCCGCCGAACCCTGGCCATAATCTCCTCAGTGGATTCTCTACGGGCAGGTGATCGGGGTTTGCGACCAAAATACTCAGTCAACCTTACATTCCTTGGCTCCCTGATAACTCAGCCGGGGTATTCGGACTCCCCAATTGCTATGATCAGGATGTCCATCCTCCCAAAAGGTGTGGATGACCATTGGGTGGACTGTTGCTCAAGTTCGTCCTGTAATGACCGTAAAAATCATAAGTTGCAATGTACTCTAAAACCATAAGTTAAATGAATAAACAACCAAGTAAAATACTTACAACTCCCTTTGAAACCGCTTCAACCTCTGGAGTGACAAATGTTCATTCTTTAGTCTTCCTTCCCTCAACCTATTTTGTATGACGTGGGAAGGGTGGCGGCAGCTCTACAAATATGGTAGGATCAAACTGTACCGCTTTCTCCATATATGCAATTTGTTTATAGGTAAACTTTTTCTCAATCCACTTGTAACCCTAACAAATCCTTGGAATTGTATGTTTGTATATGTCTAATTTGAGGCAATTAACATGATTAAGATGCGATATTTGTCCAATAATGCTTAATGTAGAACTTAGACTCTGAGTTGAAATTAGTGTAAGATTGGGATTCATTAGCTATTATTGTAGATTAATTTGTATTAATTAATTTATAGGGCGATTTGATCCTTATTTTGCCTTATCTCTACTTGCAGGATCGCTCAGGACCAAGAGAATCGGATCCCGGATGAAGCAAGCAGAAATTCAAGGGGGCAGAAAATTCTGTCACTGGCCACGGCGAGTGCACCAATGAAGAACCAGAGAGCAATTGGGTAAGGGAGCACAATTTTACAGAAAATTAGTCGCAAATTTTGGGCCAAATCGGATCTAATTCACTTACCTACTTCTTGACCCAACTTGGGGGCTATTAGACACAAATATTAGCATAATTTAGGGCAGATTTGGAGTCCCAAAAACCCTAGCCTCCCATTTCCTCTCATTCTCTCTCATCTCCATCCCTTCCATCTTCCATTTTCCTTTTTCCAACTTAATGGCAGCCGCCTCCTTACTCCTTGTTGGTGTTTTCTTCATGAAGGGCATAAGCTAGGCTTCTCCATTATTGATGGTGGAAGCCAATGGATGAGCTTGAAGCTTCAAAGGGGAGTGTTATTCTTTATTCTCTCTTCCTCTTGTGTATTTCAGTTTATCAAGTGTTCTAGGAATTGTTATATGCATTTGATTGTAATTTTATTCCATATCTTTGTATGAGTGGTAGAAACAACTTATCTTGTTTATTTTCTTTATATGGATGCTTGACATTGCACCTATTGACTTGAGCATATTTTATTTGTATGGGTTTATCAATTAATTTATGTTTTTCTTGTTAAAATCTTCTGCCAAGTGAGGGTTCTTGCTTGGTGGATTATGGTGTCAAATGTTTATGTTTAGAAATTAGCAAGTAAATCTACTAATTTCTTGAGTAACATTGTACTTCAATCTATCGGGTTCAATTGATTGGTTGGGGTTCCACCAATGAATTGGAATTAATACGTTAATCTTGTTGCAATTCAGGGTTCCGGTTGTTGGATCAAGAGTTCCTTGTGATTAGTAAGTTTAATTGCTTCTTGAATTTGTCAAATTGCATAAGTGGCATTGGGCTTCAATCCTAGAGTATTGACTTATTATGTGGGGTTCCAATAATAAATTAAACCCTAGGATTAATTAAATGGCAATTCGGGGTACCGGTTGTTGGATTAAGAGCCCCTTACAATTAGAAATTCGCTTTGATTTTGAGCTTAATCAACTCAGGTTAAATTAAGTAATGTGTGGGTTCCCGCATTAATTAAGTTAACCTAAGCCTAGACTAGAGGGGTTCCTCTAGGGGTCTTTCAAAAATCAACATGAAACTCTCTAAAAATCTTTTGAAGCAATGAATCCCAAAGTTTCCATTTATCAAGAATGATTCCATTTCCATCCCCCACTAAATCTCACTTTTATCCTATTTTTATTTCACCCTTGAACATATCACACCTTTTGCACCTATGTTATATCAAAAACTAAATATAATACTTTTTACCCGCTTTTACAAGTTTGCATATTAGTTACTTGGTTACTTTTGCATTAAGCTCCTCAAGCGAACGATACCCAGAGATTACCTTCCACTATCCCCTTGGTCCCTAATTTCTTGAAGGGCAGGCCCGAGGCGGCACTGCACCGATAACCTCAATTTCGTAGCTCTTCAAACCCCCCGAGACATTGTGTGCTTGTAGATATTTTTCGCTTGTCGCTCCTTTTGTTTTCGACTATTCTCCTGTGAAATAAAACTTAGTTAACTAACATAATGTGTTAAAAGTTCAGTTTTGAATCAAAGTTAAAGAGCTATTTATGAAATATACACACCTGCAACTTTTCGTCTAGCCATGATACAACAAACTTCTTCCAAGTCTCCGGATCAAGAAAGGAATAGGTCTGACCGGGATCTTCAGCATTCTTCTCCCCCCGGATGTAGTCTCTGCCTAGGTTAGTCTTAAAATTCTTCTACAGGGTTCTTAGAATACCCTTTTAAGACTTTCATGAATTGCTCAAAATGGCACATCCACCTTAAATAAACCGGGCCACAGAGCCTCATCCTCCTTACTAAATGAACAATCAAGTGCACCATAATATCAAAAAAGACTGAACCAAAGTGCATCTCTAGTTGGCACAATATAATGTAACCGTAATTTTCCAACTCGTCAAGCTTTTCAGTGTCGATGACTTGCATATCGCATTGAAAAACATACACAGTCTTGTTATAGTCATCCTCACATCATCTTGCATAATGCCTCTTATAGCCACTGGTAAGAGTTGTTGCATCAATACACGGTAATCATGCGACTTCATTCCCACCAACTTCAAATCATCCATAGACACAAGTCTGCTAACATTAGATAAATAACCCTATAGCACCTTGATCCCATGCAAACACTCACATAGACTTCTTTTCTATTGTTTAGAAAGTGTATGAGTAGCAGGTTCCATATAAGCCCTCTTACCATTTTCACTGACTATAGGATGCAACCATTGTCTTATGCCAATTTAAAATAAGTCTAATCGTGCATTGAGTCCATCCTTTGTCTTTCCTTGTTTGTGCCTCACATCGAGATATCGCCAATAAGGTATATCAAATAAGATTGACCTCTTCTTCCAAATGATCTTCTCAGAGCTAGTCTTCATCTTCTATTTCTTACCGAATACTACATTGACATTCTCAACACGGTGGTAAACTTCCTCCCCATTAAGGGGGTCGGAGGGGGTCGAAGCATATCGATACTCAGATGAGCCATTAAAACACTTCTTTAATCTATGATAAGGATGAAACTGATCAAGAAATCTCCTGTGACTGAGTTAAACGGTCTTTATTCTATGTTTGAGCTAGTGACAGTGTGAGTCTAACTCACATATTGGACATGCCATATGGTCCTTCACACTATAACCAGAAAGATTGCCATATGCAGGGAAGCCATTTATTGTGGCAAATAGCATAGCTCACAAAAAAACACTAATCAAGATTCACATCTTCCCACGAACCACCTTTAAGTAGCTAATCAATCCACTTGATGATCCCTCCAAAACAATTTAGGTGGCTCCTATCTTATCTAACCTATAGAAACTAATTGCCACAATTTACAAAAGTTAAATTTCCCAAGAAGCTAAAAGCAAAGGTATTAGCATGTAAAACAACGTGGGCAGCTATATCAATAGCGTCCCTTTTCTATTTGGTTAGATAAAGGACATATTATCACCAATTCGCATATCCTAATTCACTATAAGAGACATCAAGTCGCTATAATGAGCTAGTGTCACTAACTTAGAGCATACAGAGTATTAAGGAATAATAACCCAAAACCAACAAAAGCTGAATTTGGACCTGAGCAGACATGAATTAAAAATTGCCTAACCTTCAAAATCTTTGTTTCAAACATTTAACACCCAATTCCAAACATCCTTAGCTTAATCAGTTTTTAAACACCACCACACATCATATGATCCTCAAGAGCCCTTTCTTCTCAGTTTAAAAAGATAATCAAATCCTTAATAATTAAAGCCATAACTCCCATGCTTCAAGTCTTTAAAGAATCAAAACCCAATCATAAGAACCTCAATCATAATGCCTTTAAAGTGTCAGATTTCATCATTAACATGCAGTAATACTATACTGTAATAACTTCATAGCTCAGAATCACAGAACTCGAAGATAAATCATGACAGCAACAAGATTTAAAGAAACAAATTAGAGGTTATAAGCTTAACTCACAATAATTAAAGGGAAAGCACAAGAATTAATTATATTCTACGATTTTCTCCAATTACCATCGGAATCTATGAAATTCCCAATGATGAACAGTAACAAAACTCACAATATTATACCTAAGCTTTGACTTAATCGATTCAAAACATCCCCAAAAACTCGAAACCTGATCAGACCGTCTTCTCAAAACTCTCGAATCAGAAAATTCGGAGGATGGCAATGAAAGGAGAATACTCACTAAAGTTCAAGATGGGACTTGCATGTCCGATTGGGGCTCCACACCGTCGCTAGCACAGGGAGGAAATGAGGAAGAAAATGCGAAAGAAATTTGAAAGACAAACAATGTCACTAATTTTCAAAATAAGAGACGTCATTTAGAAACGACGTCACTAATTTAGAAAATTAGTGATGTGGTTTCTTCAAAAACAACGTCTCTTAATAAGAGAATGAAGTCACTTATTTGTAAAATCAGCGACGTTGTTTGCTTCTCCACTTACCAGTTAATTACAAAATTGCCACCGCGTTTTGTTTCAACAACAGCTTGTTATTAAGGGATATTGATTGGCGACGTTAAAAGTGGTTTTTTGTAGTAGTGTCTAAAACATTTAATACTGCAAGCACTCAAAAAGAATTAATGACACATGGTAAAACTTAATGCAATTAACTATGAAAAACACACATTATTCTTTGTTCCTCGGAATGGGATGGTTGAAAATCGATTCCATATTTAAGTGACTTACTAATAGGATTGAACAAACCAAAATGCTTCTCAGTTTCTGCACCTTCCTTCTCGTTTTCATCAAACATGGCAAACAAATATGTCTTGATAGGTATATTAGGCCTCTTGGGAGTGCCACCTTCCACATGATTAACCAATTTCATATAGTAAGTTTCAGCATTATTCATAGAAGCTCCAACTCCACCAGCAGAAGGCCAACCACTTTGAGACACAACAATCTTTATATTGGACCCTCCATTCTTCTCCAAAGCAGCATGGATAGCATCCATCAATGCATCAAACAAATTCTGATACCCAGCATCATTTTCACCTTGTTGAGTGAACAATGCATAAGGAAGAGTATAGTTGTCTTGGCCATAAAAATATGCAAAATAAGGAAATATGTGGGCAAGAAGTGGAGCTTCATGGTTGGATAAGAAGGTGATGATTGGCCTTATGTGGCCACTTGCAGGAGTAGTGAAAACGGCCTTATTGGGATCAGGGTAAAAGTTATCAATCAATCTAGTGTCTATGGGTGTGGAAACCTTAATTTGGCTTTGTAAGTTTAGCGCAGAAATTGCTTTTTGAATGTTTTCCATGGCCGGGAGGACTGAAGATGCTTCGGCATCACCAGGTTGGACCTCGTTTCCAACAGCGATGTACTTGAATTTGACATCATTTGAGTAGGGTATAATGTACTTGTTAACCCAATTTGTGGCATTATTAACGTTTGTGAGAGATAGAAGGTCAGCATTAGGAACTCCAACAATGACTTCAATGTTTGAACCTCTTAGAGCTTGGAGGGCGAGTTCATCTGTGTTGTATAAACGCATTTTCCCAATTCCATAGGATTTGTATAAGTTCACCACATCTTGTTTGCTTGGTAGGTTGTTCCCATTTCCACCATAACACACTCCTATTGGTTGTGCACCTACATGAATGAATTGTGATATTAGCCTGTATTTAACGAATAAAGAATGATCATAGGCTATGTATTAACTTTTGAATTATATACAAAACCGATGAAAGTGAAGAATTACTTTATCAAACCTTTGAAACTTTACATTGAACATCCATGAACTTAACTTGCATACTATTAGTTTTATTCATTATTTGCAAATAACTGAAAATATAAGGAGTTTATATGGACATATTTCAAAGTTTGAGGGATACACAACTAATAGTTTGGAGTTATTTGCATGAACTTGAAAATTTATGGAGTTTATAATTAAACTATAAAAATGAAGGAGGTTATTTGCACATGATTTTAAATTCAATAAAATTTTATCTAATTGAACCAATATTTTAACATCAGATCCAGCACACTTGACCCCCTTAAAAAAGGTTTTAACGTGATAAGCTGATAACTAAATGTTTATAAACCCCAAAATCCAAAACCCTAAATCCTACGGCCATGGCCACTAGTATATTATTTATTCACATTAAATGAGCATCACACATTTATATTGTTGGGCTGGTTTAAATTTAATTTAATGTTATCTTAAGACACTCCAATATCGAACCACAAACGTAAATGTGTAAAGAAAAAGACGAAATTAATTACAGAAAGAATTTAATTAAGATGATGTCCCACAAAACTCTCTAATTAAACTGAGTCTGTAGAGAATTGTTTAAACTATTGATCACAAAAAACTTTTAATCAGATGGTGACAACTTTGTAGTCATTTGTAATAGCATTATGGGCATCATTACAACTGTCATAAATTCTTAGTAACTAACAACATTTGGCTAGTCAGTGACAACCTTTTAGGCCCTTATAACAACATTATAAGCATAATTATTACAGATTTTTAAACTTTTGGTTACTAACAACTTTTAAAACTAGAGACCACAATTTAATAAGGGGATTTCGTGGAATCTTATCTTAATTAAATTTCTTCCATGGGACTTGTAATTAATTTTTCCTATAAAAGGTTACAAAATTTATCTATTTTTGAGCATTTTAAAAGGAGATATAGGCGGTGTGTGTATGTCTACAAAAGCTATCACTTAAGAAATTATTTTGTATGTAATACTCCCTCCGTTCCTAAATATATGGCATATTTGGGTAAGTGAGCTTATTCCTAAATTAAGACCTCTTTCTATTTTTTTTTCAGATGCTCTTCAATAATAAACAAGTAAGAGATGGACGATAGGGATAGATAAAGGAATGTGGTTGGGGTGTTTTGGTAATGTCACGTGATTTTAACTAACATAACTAATATCCTTAATCTAATCAAATTATGTAAATATGTCTTATATTTAGGAGCGGAGGGAGTAATAATTACTAAGAAAATAATTTTCATACTTTGCATTTTTTAAAAAAAAAATTGGTATGACGAAAAATGTAAAATTATTTGAATTATTTAATATAACTTCAAAGTGGTGATGCGCATAGAACCATTGGTCTAGTCAACCATTGACCTCCACTAAAATTTCTGAATAGTGAAGTTGCCCTTCAATTTTCTTTATTTGTGGCTTTTTCTTTAAAGTCCTTATTGTCTATTAAATAATTAACTAATCATTGCAATATACTGCCACTCTGATCTTTTTATAAGTTCATTTTGCCGAAAAATCCATTTTGTATGAAAATTTTGGTCCTTATTATAAATCAAGTAGGGGAGCAATTAATGTGAGTATTACAATTTTAGCCTTGTTAATAAATGTATAGAGAGAATGAAGAGATGACATACAATGTAAAAAATTTTGTTTGAACACTCATTTATAAATGAGATTAAGTGCCTGTTTGGTAAACCTTTAAAAAGCACTTTTTTGGGCCAAATATAGGTTTCAAAATTAGGGTAGATAAACACCCTCACCTTTTTCAGAATATATTTTACCTATTAAAACCTACGTTTCAATTAAACCAAACAAACATTCACAACTTTTTCATAATAACTTTTTTGCTTGAAAACCTAGGTTTAGGGTAGAAAACCTAGGTTTTCCCATAAGCTAATTTTTTCTGTAATCTCATAAACTATTCCTCAGAATCTATTATCTAAAAGTACTTTTTCAGCTTTTTTTTTAGAAACTATTCTCCATAAGCTAATCTAAATAGGCTCTAAAATTGGAAAAACTAATTAATTTATGTTATCTTTAATGAGTAACTACCTTTTATCTGGATGTGGAAAATAGGTAATATGGAGTTATAAAAGAACGAACGAGGTATTTCTTTGTAGAAAGTCTTAACAAACTATTGGAGAAAACAAGTCAGTAACGACTAGCACCACTAGCTCGATAACAACTATGTATTTGTTTTTTTTTGGTCAATTATGACAACTATATATTGAATAATTCATAAACACAATAAACTGCCCCCATTAAGAATTAAGTAAAAACAAAACCAATTAGTGACTATGAGACTACTTTCGTTGTCGTTCAATTAATATTTATTTTAAAATAATTATTGAGTAAAATTTCATTTCATTTTATTTTAATTTTCGAAAAAAACTGCCGTTAGACTCAGAAACATTTGTGAAAAGGTCTCAAGCCAAAATCTTTTGGGAGGAGGTTGTTGGAAGAGGATGAAAGGGGATAGAGGGAGAGGGAGACAACTTATGGTCTTATGGACAAATTAATTTTTCCATAAATGCAAAAACTATGTTGGAGATAAAAGTTTTGGATAGTAGTTATGCAAACAATTGCAAAATTTATTCATTAAAAAAACTTCTCCATTCCATAAGGGAAGGGGAAGGGAGAGCGACGGAAAAAAGTATAATATAGGATAATTATGTGAGGCTAGAGCAATAGACAATGGCTGTTTAACACATAGTATTAGGTCTTGAAATCTTGTTAGCCAAAAAAAACTGTCTTGAACAAAAGATAAATCCTGACTGTTATAAATTTCAGAGTATCATTAATAATTAATTATTTTGGGACCAAATATTTTAGAATTAATCATTATTTTGGCTGAGAACAAATTATCAATAAATAAATATTTTGAGATTTAATAAGTGTATTTTTCAGGTCTAGCTGAACAAGACATTATTGCAAGCACATAAAGAGCCAAATCATTTATGCATGATCTGTCTTAACTCTTAGCTGCACAATTTATCCACTAATCCATTATAATTAAGGGGAGAGAAAAGGTGGGGAATCCAAAGAGACATTTATGTATGTGTCTGCATGTTGAAGTAATTATATGTGTGTGTGTAGAGAGAGAGAGAGAGAGACCTATAAATTGGAGTCGCATGGAGGAGAATACACCAAGAAGAAGCAATACAGCGGACATGGAAATGTTTCTTGTGAAGAAGAATGTATCCATGGCTAGGGCTTCAAATTAAAGAAATAACCAATTAAGTCAGAAATAATGACCGAATTCTATTCTTATGAGACCATGCTCCTTCATTCCTAGAGCGCCTCTATTTATACACAAATAAACATGTACTATATAGCCGAAGTGTTTGAAAATGTCAATCGTTATCAACTTCCATAGTTCCACTACACTACTGTATAAAAAAATAAATTTCCATAGTTCCGTAGGCTCTTGGATGACCCGTCAATTACTCCACTGAATTTAATTAACTACAACTTCTTTCAATTAATTCTTTTTTATAAAACTTATCAATTAATTCTTGCCGGCCGTCTGTATATATACATCCAGAAATAGTTTAATCTACGTATGAAAGAATATATGATTGCACTTGATTATTATGTATTTTTATTCACTAATTATAAGAAATTAGCATTTGTTCTAGGCTATTAAATGGGGATTTAGGCACTTTTATACTTAGGGTCCAAGATTAGAAAGTTAATTGCATTTTTATTATAATTTGAGCATATTAGGCATTTAACTCATGCATTAATTGTTTCTGGACTTGAAATACTTCACATGTGCTTGAAATTTCTATTGTAGGTACAAAGAATAAATGTCAAAGCAAGAACAAAGCAAAATAGGAAACTTCTATACAAAAAAGGAAACTTTTACAAAATAGGAAATTTCCTATTGGATTGGTTGATTGGGTTTGCCTGAAATATTTCCTTTTTGTTATTTCTACAAGAATAGACAACCCTAGGCTTGATTGAGGATAAGAAGTTTCCTAGTTGATTATTCTAATCACAACTTCCTATTTTGGCTAGATTTCTTGAGAGAAAGTGCTTGGGTCTTCCCCAAATCTTTCCTATATGTTATGGGAGGCCAAATTAGGCAACCGTAAGCCGTTTTGGATAGTTTTTGAGTGGTTTCTTTTGCTATAGAGAGGGGAATCCGAATTTCATATTTCATTCACCCATTCTCTCTTTCATCCCATAATTCTTTCCCCAAACCTTTCCTATTTGTTAATCCTAGTAAAAATAGGACATCCTAGGCCAATTTGGAAGGTTTTGGGTTGCCTCTTATGCTATATATATGAGACCAACGAATTTCACAAGGAGGAGGCCAAATTTCACACATATTCTCTCCTCCATTCCACAATCCTTCACCGGTTCTTCATGGAGCTCGAGTTGCAACTGCTCTTGGGTGATTCCTCCTTCTCCTTGATGAACTAATTCGGCTCGATGCTCTCTTAGATGATGGGATGACTTGAAGCAAGCATTGAATCCACTTTAGGGGAGTTTTATTAGTTTCTATTATGTAGTTTTGAATTTTCATTTGTTTCCTTGAGTATTTATTCTTCTTATATTCGGACTTCATTTGTTTTGAGATTCTAGACAATATAATCGTTGAATTCTATTTGCATGTATTGATTTGATTTTCTTCTAATTTCATCTATCTTCCCAAATTACCATGTTATGTTAGTATTTGTTGATTTTATTGTCTAGCATGTATGTTGGGTAATTTAGTCCATTGTGCTTCATATAATTGTGTTGTTTGGGAGTTGATTTGTGGGTTTGAGTTATTAATGTCGAGTTTCCATAGCACTAGGTAATTCCATTAATCAACTTGCCTAAATGAACTTGATCACTAATCAATTATATGTGCATGAGTATGTTTAGGTAGAGTTCCATATGTTTAGGTAGAGTTCCATAAGTTGGATGGTTTGATTATAGTCTAGCATTAATTGGTTGTTGGATCCGAAGGATATTGAGTGACTTGGATGGGACCCAAATTATTCTGTCTATTGGAACCTACTTCTATTTGATGTAGGATTATAGTTAATCTAATTGGTCTATTGAGGTTGAGTGGGTCTTAATTGACATATTCCTTCGACTAAGGCTAATTGTATCCACTTATGTTGAACTTAGCCCGATTAGCTCCTCCCTAAGAGTGTGAGTCAATAGTTTGTCACGTGTCATCCCTAGCCAAGAGAGCATCCCATCATTCCATTCCATTAACCATCCATATTTATCCTAAAAAATACCAAAAACAAGTTTTTAAATTCCTTTTATGAAAAATACCAAAAATATCTTCTCTTATTCCCTGATTTTTATAGCGTTAATTGCATTTAGTTTCCCTAGAATAGTTCATTAGGCTCCTTGAGAAACGATCCGGGATCGCACCACTATCGTGCAATCCTTGGTAAATAAATATTTTGCATTTGAATCCCAAGGTGTATTAGGAAAGGCTCAAATCAATATCATAGTTCATAGATTGGAGATAAGCTTACAACGGAATATTTATATATCCTCTTCCTGGTTCAAGTAGTCAAGCAGCCTTGACGGCATAAAAAATGAATAAATTAATAACCAAATCCGTTCTTAAATAGGCTGTTGCTAAAAATTCGCCACATAATCTTTCATTTAGCTACGGAATTCAGTCTTTATCGAAAATGAACGCCGTCGTTGGATTCCATGTGTAACATCCCAAAATTTGAAAAAGAAGAAATAAGGAGTTATTCAAAATCATAATGTATTATTTAGTAAATAGAAAGCTTTATAAATATACTTCTGAAGTTCGAGGTATTTTTAAGAATTTTAAAGGTTATTTTCTTGTTTCTGTCCATTCCTGAACTTGCAATTTTTCGACTTAATCTGGAGCAAGATGAGATATAAGCTTAGATTAGGATTACGTTATAGTTTATTATGGTGACTGTATGATTTATTGTTGCTCTGCAATTGGAATTTTTAATCTGAAACCTCCTTCTCTCATCTTTGTGCCATTTTCACTTGAGTTGAAATTGTTTTGTGGTTTCTGTTCATCAATGATTCTTTCCAGATTGTGGCTAAATTAAAGTAAATAGACATTAAGATTAGTTAGATGTATTAGTGGGCTAATTAGGAATTGATTTATGAAAGATTATGGATTATGAGAATATTTGAGGAATTTTTGAGGCATTTTCAAGAATCTTAATGCTTAGTTTCTCCCTTATTTTAAGGACAATAAATTTGGAAAAATTATTCTTAGGTTAAAAAGAGGTTATTATGGGGGAAAATAATTAAGGGGTTTGGTAAGTAAAACTTTTAAAGTGAAAGTAATTTTGTAGCTAAAAAATAAATATCTTATTTGAAAAATTTCAGTGCTTAGTAGTCTAAATTTGTCATGTGTCATAAATTATATTGCAAATAGGTACACTTTAACAATCAGCGTTATATTTCCGTTAGCTCAAATCAAAATTGCTACGTTTTATAAACTTCTGAGTCAAAATAGGTCTTAAAAAAACTTTCAAACCAAAATTGCTTCAAACTCAAAACTTCCAAGCAAAGCAAAGGCCCTTTACCCAATTGAAAATAATCAAATGTTTGGATTTTTGCCGAAAGGACGGTTTTATCCCTGGTAGGAAAAATATCTTTAGTTAAGGAGTGGGCGTAGAATAGTCATTTCGACCCCTAACACCACTTATCCTCTTTCTCCTTCCTTCCCGTCTCCACTCAACCATCATCTCATCCCAGCCTCTGCGACCCAGGAACACTAGAGAAAGAGTGAGAGAGAGAGCGTGGGTTTTTTGGGGGGAATTTCACTGATTAAAAGGATTAGTAAACAATAATAAAGGTTTTCCTTGAGGGAATTTGGAAATGCATGAAGACTCTAGGCTGAATTCGAACTGTTTTGCTTGATGTTACTGTTCATTCACAAAGGGCCTCGATTTTTCATCTAAATTGAAGCTAATTAGTGTTATACAGTGTTAAGACTCCATTAGAGTTGTTCTTGGGTGCTGTATGTTCGATTTTACTGAGTATTGGGAATTTTCAATATGAGTGCTTGATTAATCTGCTTCGGACGCTATTTCTTTTTGAGTATAGGCTTTGATTTGTTTTGACTGAAGCATGGATAGTGTTTAAGCGTTGCCAGGGATCAATTTGAGTTGGATTCTAGTACTACATGTTCGAATTTCTGGTAGCATGAGAATTTCTACTGGCCTTATGATATCAAGCAGTGGATGTCTTGGTTAATCCATAGAGAAAGAGACTAAACACTTGTCACGTATTGTTGGAAGGATTTTCTTTGATTGATGTGTGAAATTTCCAGATTTTAAATGGGTTGTGATTTAAAAGAGTTTTATTTAATTTGGATTTGACAGAATGGTTTGACCAAAGTTGTGGCTAAGAAAAGAAGAGGATGTTATGTTTAAGAGTCAATGATATTGTAAGATATATGAAACTTAGTGTACTGTACATGCTTGAAAAGTTTCGGATTCTGATTTTAAATAAAGGAAAGCATCAATTAAAGAGTTATAATGGTGGTAAAGATCACATTAGAGATGAGTTCGTTGTTGCATGTGAAGGATCTGTGCTGGGTTATGGTTTGAGGACTTTTATTTTTATTGTTCTGCTTTGGAATCTCTGTAATATGATCTAATACATTTGAAATTGGTAGTTTAAGGGTGTGTAAAAGTGTTTGGCATTTCACTGATTTGTGTGATTCCAATTAAAATTTGGATTGAGGCTTAGACATTGCGTATAAGGTTCTGTTTAAGTCTTGAAATGTTATATAACCGGAGATTTTTTAGTGTGCAACCCAAAGAAATGAAGTGCTCTTTTGGTTTAAGAAATGCTTGAAAGATATAGATGAAGCTTGAAAATAATTTCAGAATGTTTCAAGGATATTAGATTATATTTGGTTGCAAGTTCTTGGTTTACTTGCATAGGAGACTTGGTATACATCATAGAGTCAGATTTTTTTAATGGCTATTGGTGAAATGATTTGTGTTAGTTTAATACTTTAATTGGGTGACTGAATTTATGGTAATGAATCATGCTTGATATTCTAAGCTGCTTCATTTCAATTTTATATATTTCGGATAGCAAAAGTTATGAATAACAATAAGTGTACAGTGAGGAGCAATGGGTTAGGCAATAGGAGCTGTCTAATCTCATGTTGAAGCAGATCTTAGGTGCCAATCTGCACTCTCCATTGTCTAAAGTAAGTTTTATTTTGCTGGTTAGTTTTGACCCAAAGGTTTCATTGGAATTTTTGACATTTTCAAAGGTTTTTTTGTGCTGTGGCTTAAGAATTTATATATATTGTAACTGAAAATCTGATTTGAAACAAAATGTGAAATTTTAGAAGTTTTGTTCTGTTTTTGATTCCAAAGTCTCTTTGGTAGGTTGGATTGAAGACAATTCTTAAGAAAGAAGTTTAACAAGTTGTGGAACTTGGGATAGTTATCTTGATGATTTAATCATAGAGTTAAATAATAAGTGAAGTTGTTATTTAAATATTTAAGGCCTATGAGATAATCGTATCGTAGATGTTCTTAAGCCAAAAGGGATTTAAACGAATATTGGTTTGATTTTAATTTAGAACTTTAGAGGTTCAAGGTCTCAGCACACTAAATTAAATGTAAAGCTTATAGTATGTAAGAGAAATGTTAAAAGCCCAATCAATGAGAAAAGTGATTCATCGAGTAAAACATAGAAAAGCTATTATGCCTCTGAACCAAGTAATTATAGGGTGGGTGGAATGAATGGTTAGGTTGTGAAGGTTTGTTGATGAAGAGAGGATGTCAAAGAGTTTGTAAGATTATTACAAATTATGAGTGTGCAAGGCCATTAGAGATTTCTTGAATTAGGGAGTGTGAAACCTTTGTTTGATGACTGGAATGTTGTTTTGGATTCTAAAGCTATTAACATTAGGGATCTGACGTTTGAAATCTGCCGTGAGATATCCAAATGTTAGATAAATACTCATGAAATATTTAATAGGCAAATATTGAGAATCAGAAAGATTAATTAGAGTAGATTACTTAGAAAGAAACCCTTTTTATTTTAAAGGTTTAAGAAAGTTTTAGACAAATTATAATTTGTCTAAGATAAAATAGTTGGGTAGTATAAAGTAAATTAGGATCCATGAGAGACGTTATGTAATTACATAAAAATATAAATATTAATTTACTATTTTTATATTACGTGAAGATATAGGTCTTGTTAAGTGATATAAATCCACCAAGGCAGCAGAGTGGAAAAAGGGGCAGCTCATACTTAAGTTCTAAAGAATAGATAGCAGTTTTATTTCATGACATTGATGTTACATGAATAATCTCATAATATCTGTTGCAGGTATATGGCATGTTTTTAATCCTTTAGTTTATTTTATTTGGAGTACTCCATGGCTAGGTGGTTCGCTACCCCTTTGACACGGACATATTTGTTATAACCTAATTGTTATAGCCAGAAATCCTGCAGGTAGAGATGCCCCCACTATTTAACAAATATATTGTTATTAGTGGTTAGTAGTTGCACATATCACACAGTTTACAAGGATAATTATTATCATTATTTGTATAAATTTATGAATTGTTATGTATGGTAATGTATGAAATAAAATGCTACTTGGATTTCCAAAAGTCTCACTATATCCTAACATTTTTCAGCATAGCAACTTGGGAGAATTTGGCTGAGGATAAAGGTAGTAATGAAGGGCAATGATGCCTACTAAGGGATTGTATTAAATAGTTTTAGTTATACTATTTTACTTTACCAGTGCTTTGGCAAAATAATTTAATTTAAATTATTATTCATGTTGTATCAATCTTCCATAAAGAGATCCGACCACAAGCACAGGTAAAAAGGCTATCAATCGAGACAACCAAGTTTTATTTAGTTATATAATTATATAGGAAGAAATGATAGAATCTTATGTAGATATATTATTATTATTATTATTATTATTATTATTGGCTCCCCAAACACTATTAGTTAAGATTAATTATTGAGGTTAGTTCATAACCACTTGAATTTTTATAATTCTTTGAAATATATAAATTTTGTCAAAAAAGCACATTCCTTCAAAGTATTATTTTTATGCAAATGTCAAAAAGAAAAAACTTTTAATTTATTCACATTTTTGGGGCCTTTAAAAAAGAATAAGTGGTTATAAAGCAGTTAAAATGCCTTAGAATATATTATAAAACTAGGTGTTACACCGTGGCTAATTCACTGTTTTTTGTAGTGCCGATAAATGTAGTTACTCTCAATCCCACGTATTAATATTACATTTGTTTAGTCGGCAACGTAGAGTAATTCAACGTAATTTGAATTATAGTACAAAATAATACCAAATAAAGGGTAGGTAACTTTTAGGCTCTACTTGGATGGAGGGAAATAGGAGAGGAAAGAATAGGGTGGAAAATGTGGGAGGGATGACATTTTTCCCTATTTGGATGGAGAGAAAGTGGGAGAGGAAGGAAAAGAGGGGAGGAAAATTGGGTGGGTCCCATTGTTCGCCCGCAAGAGTACGGGTCGCACGTAGTATAAAAATATCGTTCTCATGAAGACTATGGTTTAATCTAATGCAGGTTGACTAATTTAGTTATGTTTCTACTTAAGTTGAATAAAGATATTGATTTAAACAAAAATGATAAGAAATAAGCAAACAAACTTTGAAAACTGCTTTTAAGACGATGAGAATGAAACCCAGGATTCCTTATCCCCTCTATATGTCATAATTTCTACCAAATTACCCTTTCTAATGGTTATATAATACATTCAGTCTTCGTCTGAAATTTGAATGTGATCAGAAACGCTCTCTTGAGTCAAAAATCTGATCTTTATCTTTCAAAACCCTCACACTCTCATGCTATTGGATTTATGAAAAATCGTGTTTAAAAGACTCTCACACTCTCATGCTATTGAATCAACAAAAACACGTTTAAGCATCAATTTCATTCTAACGATATTAGGTTGATAGATGAATCTCTTCTCTGTCAACAAAGAGTTTTCTCTCTAATATGCTTTTGCCTAAGTACTACAACAAAACACCCTCTCTCAAGCGATGAATCATTGAACAAGTAAAGTGTTGATCAGGCACTTTTTGAAATATAAGCAAGGTAAAAACAAAACTGAATTGTATTAAACAACCAACAGAAAGGAAATTAACAAAATCAATCCATATAGAGGTTCAAAGAAACCCTAGTCTAACGTTTAGCTACACATAATTGAAAGGAATTCAAATATATGAAGTCTATTCATGATTACAACTACTAAACAAGACGAATGAATAAGAAGAACCCTATAGAAGCCTCCAGGATTCGCGCCGTAAGACTTCTCTAAAGCCCTAATTTGATCTTTCTCTCTGCACCGTTCATTTCTCTCTCTCAATTTCGTCCCAAATGCAGTCCTCCTCTCAATTGTGCGTCTTTTTCCTCTTAAAAAGCCCTAATTTTCGAATCTGATATCCAAAATCTATAATTTGATTTTTCTTTGGTTGCCTCGGCACCCTGTTCAGGTGGCCGAGGCGTCCTGGGTCGCTTGGGTCGCCTCAGCACCCTGTTCTGGTGGTCGAGGCATCCTGTCCAGCATGCTTCCTTTTACTCTGATTTCCGCTCCGTTTGTTCCTCCTTCTTTATACTACAAAAGAGGGAGAAAATTTGTAAATTTATCTATTCATTGCACCAAACGGAGTAGCACACTTTATCATAACAATTATACAAATAAATATATTAATTTCAAATAAAACATAGATAATTGTATGATAAATGTGCTTAGAAAACAATAAATTCCTATCGGTTAACACCCACAACCCATTTTCCTCCCAAGTTTTCTCTCCACAAGTGGAGAGATTTAGAGAAAAAAGTTGCTATCCATATTTATCCCAATGGCTCCACCTATACATCACTTTTTCTTTCCTAACACGCTTACTTTTAGTTTGAGCGCCTCTTTTTTTTTTCCTTGCCAACGCGACTTACTCTGTTATTTTTTTTTACCATGCCAACAGTTGAGTTCACATCCTAGGTTATTTTATTAATTTTGTAAAATAATTTAATTATTACATTTTTATTAATTATTGATAATGTTGCATAATTATATATTATTTATCTATTTAATATATTCAGTTTTAAAATTTATTCACTCTTTTATTTTATATACTAATAAAACATTTGGTTGCATTAAATGTCAATATATAATTTAATTTTAAAATATTTTTCTTGAAAATAACATTTTTCACTCTAACATCTAATTTAATTTTAAATAAAATTATTTTAGCATGGGATAGGGTATTTTGGTCCTAAGATATTTGTTCATTTTCTTTCCGCTCACTTTTCTCTCACTCATCTAAGCAAGAAGGGGGATAATATTTTCTTCCTACTTTTCTATCCCCCTCATTTGCTCTCCTCTCATTTTCTTTCCTCCCAACTTTTCTTCTCATCCAAGCAGGCCCGTAGGAAGAATCCCATTTAAATCTATCTAAAATACCCAAATCCAAATTTTAACATACACTTTCGACTAACCCTTAATCAGGCCAAGAAGCTGTATAAGGGACCTAAGAATTTGTTGATTTTGCTTATATGCTCTTCTATTTAATTATGTTTGATCTCTCTAAATTTAATGGATTTTATTGAACAATTGTTTGTTACTATAATATCTTCGAGTAACAATTTGTTATTTAATTATTTAAAAATTTTATGATATTGTGAAATGTTTTCATATTTATGTACTTTTATGATATTTTCATTTACTACTATGATAAATTGATTATAAGAAATCTATTTTTCAAGAAAAAATATTTTTTATTTTTTATTTTCTTAAAAAAGAGTGAGATCAAACAGTAGACTCATTGGAATTAACAAAAGGGTTTATAGGTAAAAGATAATAAAAAAATTCAGAAATCCCTAACAAGGTCTCTTGGCTTGATTAGGAATTTTTTGAAAGTACAGGCACAAATTTAAATTCGGTCATTTCAAATGGATTAAAATGGGATTCCCTATTTTTTTTTTTCCACATAATTTTCGCTATGTAACTGGGGTTCCAACTTAATGTATGGATATTTATACCTTTTTATGAATTAACATTCTTTTTTTTGGTCAAATGAATTTTAAATTTGGTCAAGCTTTTAGAATGCATGTTCAATGCTTGTTTTTCTTTTCTATCCATATATATAAATGAGTATGAAAGAGAATATGAATAGAGAGAATAATGATGGGTAAAATGAAAAAAAAAACTCATTAAATGCTATGATAAATTTAGTCAGGCTTTTATAAAAAAAGGGACAAAATAATTCTAAATTTTTGCTCTTGTATATAGGAACGGATGGAATATTTCATGGCCTTGGATACATTATGCCAATATGATGTTCATGTTTTCTCATAGTCAGTTACTTTTTGAAAGAGTAGTGACTCAACTTTTTGAATTGGTTATGAGGTTGTTACTTAATGCTGAAGCATGCGATTTTCTTTTGGCAAACCTGGCTAATTTAATTTATATTATTAGTGTCACAGTAACAATGTGACAGAAAAAAATTTGTATGGTGGGTAAGGTTGTCAAACTTGAAAGTTTAAATAAACTCGTAATAAGAATGTAAAATCTGATTGTAAACTCGAATCGTAAACTTGTAAGAGTTTACTTTTTATTAATAAATACATGTTTAAAGCATATAGTTAAATAAGAAATACAAAAAATAAAAATATTTTGAATTAAATATATTTTAAATATAAATAGTTGATATTAAATATATCAACATTTATACTTTATCAAACTCAAGAAATAAATTTCTAAAAAAGTTATATATAAATTCATTGAATATTGTCAAATAAAAATAATTAACATGAGATTTAGAGCAAGTTAACAATATTATTTTGTAAAGCAGAAACGTAAAAACGGTAAACTCGGTGTATAAAATTGTGAGTTTGACTGAGTTTACACCTAGTAGGAATTTAAGTGAACCGTAACACGTTTTAGGTAAAGTACAACCGTAAAATAATAAAATTGGAGAGCCAAATCGCGATTTTGACAACAATGATGGTGGATACTCACTTTAAAGGTGTCTTAAAATAAAGTGTATGAATAATTACTATTTAGGAAACTTAGTAGATGTTAACTGTTTAACGAGCATGTGCTTCCCCGTTCGTTGCACGGGGAGCTTGTGCTTGCATGCATAAATTAACATTCGTTACACAGCATGCTTATAACACATAGATTGTAAATGGTTAGAAAAGTTGAAACCTTAATTTGATTTGCCTAATTTGCAACAAAAATCTTTTTTTATTTGTTATTTGCCTAACTTTATGAATACATTGACTTTAAAAATGTTATTTACGTAAAAATAAAGAAATATAAGGGCACGATTAAGCATTGACTTCCCACGCGTTGTGCGGACCAAATGGTATATGCCAATGAACTGAACCAAAATAAGATGACTGATACAATAACAGATCAATAGAATACTATGAAACAGTCTTAACCATTGTTGTCCATACTTCATACATAAAAAAAATACAAACCAATGATGGGAGTTCAGCACAATTTACATAATTATGCATGTGTTCAAACAAAAGAACATCCAACAAAAGCCATTGTACACCATAATACAACCCTGTAGAACCACACTGAAGCTTCAACATAATCAACAGAAATGCAGGACTAATAACTCATACGAACTCCAGAAAAGGCACCTGTTCACCCATATGACAGAAAAATGAAAAGGAAAAATAAGCAATTCATCATAAACATCTATCAAGCAGCAAGTACACAGATAGCTCTCCGACTTGAACATTTATGTGGTATGCGACTTATATATAAAAGGTTAGCACTTCATAAAGAGAACAAAATGTAGTTCACTAAGTTGACAAAACATTTGCACATACAAATATACACTTCCAACTGCATCTTGACACCACACAACCGTAATGTAAAAAGCTAATAAAGCAATTCCATATGCTTGTAACTTAAAAAATGCATATAGTGAATGAAGATATAAATTTAAAACTTACATTTTATCGAAATAATGATCAGACCATCAATTAAAAGAGCCATCGAGTTTCCGAAAAACTTCCCTAAAAACAACATTTGTTGTTCTTCCATTCTGATTATGATTTTCATCACCTATAACAATTTTAAGGCCTCCCATGCTTCTAACCCTTGAAAGTGCAACATAAAGTTGTCCATGTGTGAATACTGGTTTAGATAAATACAACCCTACGTGGCGCAAAGATTGACCTTGACTCTTATTAATAGTCATAGCAAAAGAGAGAGTGATTGGAAATTGTCTTCTTTTCATGCGGAACGGCATCCGACTGTTAGATGGATTCATGTCCATACGATGAATCAAAACCTTCTGGTTAGGATGAGAACCATTTAAAGTAATTGCTTCAATGACAGTATTCCCCAATTGAGTCACAATTAATCTGGTTCCATTGCAAAGTCCATTAGCTTGATCAATATTTCGTATAAGCATTATAGGACAACCAACCCTTAATGTGAGCTTGTGAGATGGCATGCCAGAACAACTAATTGTGTTAAGAAACTCAGTTGTATGTAGGTCAGCAAAAGAATCATTGTCCTGACATGACTTACAAATGGAATCACAGCTAAGATACTCAATCGGATCACCAAGTAATTTAAAACACATGAAATCATTAATTTTGTCAACAGCTTCAATTGTTGGAGCCAAAATTGCCCTTTCATTAAAATATGCATTGTCTAGAGTGTGGTCCAATAGATTTGGATATGTAGCATCGACTATTGCATTGATAGAATCATTATGTCCAACCAACAGCAAGTGGCTCGGAATATCGATCTGCGCTTCACCATCATGTGGCAGCCCAAGCTTGCCATCCCCAACATCAAGTAACCATTGAGCAAATTCCCTCAAACTATGTCGTTCTTGGTCAGACGTATGTGAAGACAAACGCATGTTCTTAGACAATGTAAAAATCTTGCAATGATCCCATAGATGAGATGAAGTAATACATGCATCAACAATAGTTGCTCTCGACCCTTTAGGGATTACTGGAAGAATTTGACGAAAATCACCTCCCATCAAAACAGGCATGCCACCAAAAGGTCTATCACATTGCAATATATCCCTCATACTCCTATCAAAAGCTTCAATACAAAACCTTTGAACCATTGGTGCTTCGTCCCATATAACCAATTTCGTCTTTGTGAGCAAATTAGCCAAGGGAGAACCTTGACTGATGCAGCAAACAGAATCCTCATTTATCTGGATTGGGATTGCAAACCTTGAGTGAGCTGTCCTTCCTGCAGGTAATAAAGTTGCAGCAATTCCACTAGAGGCAACCGTTATAACAATATCTCCCTTTGAACGAATTGTTGATGCCAATGCATTCCACAAAAAGGTTTTCCCAGTTCCACCATATCCATAGACGAAGAAAAAACTGCCATCATGCTTGTCCAAAGAAGAAATGACAGTGTCAAATATATGCTTCTGTTCAACATTGAGTTCAGTAATCATCCTGTCAGATTGTTGTTTGAGAGTCTCACGATCATAAGATAGCTCTTGAAGAATCAAATGGTTTGAAACGTCAAATATTTGATCAGTAGAAGGCATGGGAAGCGTAGAGAAATCATGAAGGCTCTTCCCATTTTTTTGCAACAGTGAATCAATATCCCGTAAAGCAGCCTGTTCTTTGTCAAACTGTGAGACTTGCACACCTAAGAACAAAAGGTACTCGTAAGATGTTAAACATGTAAAACATCAAAACAATATTAAAGTTAGAATGAAAGTACCTGAACGTAACACCTCATTCCGTGGCACATACAATAAATCTTCAGATAACAATGTTGATGTTTCTTGCCATACAAACTCAGGACGACTCAAACTGGAACAAAGAAGCATGCTAACAAACATTCTCCTCAGGGATGCACCTGATGCCCATACAGCAGCCTCTTTTATCGCCATTATATATTCCTTGTCATCATCAACTAAACCACGTGCAAAACACGCATCTCTAAACGTCGGATGAATAACACCATCAACCGTCTTTATATCCTCAAAAGATTTAGGGCCTCTAACTTTTGTAAGTAAAATACGGAGATAATATAATTCTCCTGAAGACGGAGAAACATATGTAATTCTACCAACAGCAGTGCGCCTACGCTTCCTTTTCTTCCAAGCACGGTTGCTACGTTCATACACATAATGGCGTGGGAACTCGTAATATAGCAGTGTGCTTGCAAAGGTATCAAATTCATTCTTCTTCATCCAAGAAAGAAACATTGACTCACATACCCTAGCTTTGTCCAACAAATCACTAACATCATCCGTATTCAAGTAAACTATAGACTGTTGATTTGGAAGATGAAAGCATAGCCTTATAACAGCGGGATTTCTATGGTGTATTTCAAAACCAAAAATCCTCCAAGCTGCCTCGCATGGTGAAATGTATCTAAAATTGTAATATTTCTGTATCTCATCCACAATCATATTACCATCACGTCCTTCACCATTATCATATATTGATGCAACCACTCGATCATGGCCCTTACTAATGTACTTGAATAAGTATTTTATTGCAGTTGACTGGTTACATTTTTCAACATTAATGTGAGCATGAAACATGTACAGCAAAGTTGGATTATAAGGGACAACATATCTGTTGTCAAGTGGAATACCTCTTACCTCTATACTCTTCCCATCATCCCTCCTCCGATATGTAGGATACCCATCATCATCAATAGTTGTCTCCTCCGAAAAAGGTTTTGGGAAATACTTACAACATTTTTTATCTTTCATACATTGCGCTTTCGGATTCAACACCCCACATGGCCCATGAACCATAAATTTCTTCACAAGATCATACAGTTTTGGGTAAACCTCCTTGTCAGGAATTTCAGCAGAAATGTGTCTGTCTATGTCATAAGGCTCTTTCAACTTGCCACTTGCTTTTAGCCATAATAGTATATGAGCGTGAGGAAGTCCTCTTTTTTGAAATTCAATAGTATACACATCTGCAATCACAAAAAATGATATGAAGGATAATAGAGATTTGAAAAGCGCAAAGGAAATTTTACTGAATAACATACCTGCTTGAACCTCGCCAAAAATCTGTTTCTCCTTAACAGTTTTCATAAACCTTTTTAGCTTCAAATGAAACACCCTAACCAACATTTCAGCTCGATTTGATGGAGAAACATTATTTAAATGACAATAATCCTTCACTTCTGGCCAAGCAGGATTACAGGTGAATGTTAAAAATAAGTCTGGGTATCCAAAATGCCCACATAAAGCCATTGCATCCTGATAATTTTGTAACATATACCGTGCACCGCCTGTAAAAGAGGAAGGCAATATTATTCGCTTTCCAGTTGCCTGAGCACTTCTTTCTCCACTAAGTAGAGCATCTGAAAGTCCCTGATACAAATCGACTCTCAACTCCTTCTGATGTGTCCTTACCCACAGAATCCTTTGTGATTCTATCATAGTGTATGCATCAACCAGAAACTGTTGTAGGAGTCTTTCTCCATGTAAAATATTCGAAACCTCATCAGCTCTGAACATAAGTCTGTAAGCAAAATATTCCCTCATACTAACCCTTTTTTTCTTTTTCGTCTTACTAAGGGTCTCTTCACGATGGTCAATATCATCTCTGTAACCATCCTCACCCCTAGGAAATAGTAATGGATATTGAAGAGGCAAATATGAGGCATGTAACTCATCAATTCGTTGAGTTTGTCCAGACAATTCTTCAACCAATATGTCCCGCCTACCAAAATTCATATCTATGTCACCGAGAATCAAAGCAGCAACTTCAGGCGCAGATGGCAAGTTATAATTACGACCATCACTGTTCCTGCTTCCTATCAGCCGAATCCTAAGATCTCTTTTTTGTCCACCTTTAATTAAAGATGATGCCATACGATATTGCCGCACAAATGGATTGTACTGATCTAACATCTCCTTTATAAGTTGAACGACATATGTATCAATAGTCGAGTCTCTTAAATTCTTGCTGGTAACAAAAGAAAACAAATATTCAACATTGGAGCTTAACGTGACAAAACTAACATCATTAAATCATTGAAGCATACCTTACAGCTGAAATCCGATTGGAAACCTCATTTTCTGTATCATAAATATATAATTGAGAGTATACAGGCTGTTGGCCAGCTGGAGGCAACAAACTACCGATCCTATGATGGTTGATCCCGGACATGATAAACGTATAAGGTCCAACACCACAGTTTTTTGAGTGGTCAATCTTCCCACCCATAGATGTAAACGAAAACATGTTATTGTAAGATCTAATATTAGAACGGAAATTCTTGAAAAACATTGAACCCTTATCATAATACATGGAATACAGTGGTTCAGGTGGAGGTTGTAATTTCGACAACTGAACTTTGCCATTCATACAACAAATAGAGAATACTTGTGCACGGGAGCGTGTTGGTCTGCCAACTTGCTCATTAAACCACATACATGCACCACAAAAAGAACACATATACGTAGGGGCTCCTTCATGTAGGTACTCTGAAACATTAGCCATCAAAAAATGTCTATAAATACAGTGTTAGTAGGGAAATAGTACAAGTCATTCGTAAAGATAGCATTCACCCACCCAACTCACCATCCTCATTGTTGCAATTTGTTTCCATTGATGCTTCAGGTACTAATTGCCGAATACTGTCCCCGCCTATAAATTGATTAGATGAGTTAATGCACTTTCTAACATACAGACTTGGCGCTAAGACATAAAGAGAAAAATATGAACAAATAAAGATCCACTATATCATTAAAACCATTCACCTTCTTCATCATCAGTGCCATCCTCGCCACTCTCACTACCAGATAAACTCATGGGAGAATACAAAAAATTAATACGGCTGTATAATTCTTCTTTTCCTATAATTAAGACATGAGATACTCAATAAAGCATAATGGTGATTAACCTAAACAGTTTGTATTCAGCAATCAAACCTCTGTATGAATTAGCATTAATTGATTGCACAGAATCACAATTGAAGTTGCCCATAGTGCCGTCATTAGTACATTGCCGCTTAAGGGAGCTTTCAGAAACCCCTTGACTTTCTGAGTTATTTCCTATATAGCTTGATTGGAAAGAAGACCATCTTGAACTGCGACGCTTAAATGTGCCATCTGGAGTGTCATTTTTACACTCCCCTGGCAGAAACAACAAAAAATGACACATACAGGTGGCATAAATAATCGATGACATAAAATTTAGGATCATTGACAAACCTGATTGAAATTGCTGATCATGAACACGATATAAATGTTTATTCAACTTAGATGGCACTGTGTGATCAAAACCTTCCTCCGTCAATTCATTCTGATTATTGTTCCGGTTCTGTAATGTAGACAAACGCCTACTCATTCTCCGAACAACATGAGAGCCAAAGCCATCATTACCTTAACAACCAATGACATAATCTTAAGGTTTGTGAACAAAATATGATGAAAACATTATTAATAAAAAACACTTACCACATTCTGAAACTTCATTGAAACTGGAAGAAAGATTAATGACCACGTTAGATACATCCTCTAACGCGATCCTTGTCGCGGTCTTTCCATCATTCCTCCTCCTATGTTTACTGAACACATCACCTTCTTGGGTGTGGTTTCGATTTTCCTTGTTCAAGTCGGATGACGAATACATATTTAGAAGGGATGATTCTGCAGTACTCATATTTAGAAAGGAGTCATAAGATTTTGCTGCATACATGAATATAAAAATAAGCCATCACATAATATGTACATGTCATGTCATGGTAATGTTCATACAATGTGATTGAAAGGGATGCCTATAGAAAGCCATACCACAGTACTGATTGCATAAGCAATAAGTAGTTCATACAATGGGATTGAAAGGGATACCTATAGAACAATTCATATCTGATTGGCTCAATTGCATACTCAAAGACCGGTTAGCACAGAATGAAAATTTACCTGGACTAACAAAGCTATGCATGACACCTAAAAGCTAAATTGAAGGATTTCTAGCAACGGCTGCTAAGATTGTTGTTGAAACTGATCACTTCTTCCTTTTACTCACACCATCATACTTAATCACTTAAACATAAGAAAACATTAAAAAAAAAACAAAACCTAATGAAGAAAATATAATAAGAAAAAAAGGGGGTGGAGGTTCCAATTTGTGTGGCTGTGGGCGGTGCTTTCTCCTTGGTGAACATGTGTGGCTGGTATGTTGCCAGAATGAGTAACTCCTTCATTGAAAAAGAAAATGAGATGCTGAAAGCAAAATAAGAAAAATGAAAAGGAAGAAAGGGAGTTGTTGAGTGGGCCGTCCAGAAAGCATGTTTACTGCTAACTCTAATACACTTTCCCAAGTTTTCATAGAAGCGAACAAAGTAGACGAAGAGATTCCATGTAGTGCTTGCTCTGATAAATTGAAATAGCCCAAGAAATAGTTAGAGCGACTTAAAACACCAAATCGTAATAAAGTAGCTTAGAAAACCAGGTTCATATTCATATCTAAACTGTCAACTCCATAGAAGCAATCTTTGATAAGAAAATTAAATTAAAAAAAATGACATGAAAAATATATTAAAACTATGAAGAGTGTAGCAGCACAATTTCAGCAAATACTGCATTTTATCGCCGAAATATTGCACAAGGAAATAATGGTAAAAACTTTTCTTCCACAAGTAAAATCAGATTACTATTGTATAAAACTATATTGAAACTATGCCTTCTACTTTGAATATCAAACAAAAGCAGCAGCCAGAATGCTTAGAACGATGAACGTTAACCCGGGGATCTCTAGTGGCTTCATGCACCTTCATTGCCATTCAAGACATAATCAGTCTACTTTATAATTTATATGCTACTTCATAGTGCTTGCTTACCCAAAACTACCCATCACTTTCTAATAAAATCAACTACACACAATTACCTACAATCAAAGAAATTCATATTTAAGGCAGTCCCTCCTAAAGGAAAGGTCCAAGCATAACAAAGACAGCGCAGTTTTGCCCGTTAGTAACATGATGCTTTTAAAATACATCATAACATTGGGACGACAACTGTGAAAATATTATTGAGTAACAAACATGGAAGTGGTGAGAAAAATCAGAAACATTGTATAAAAATCAAACTTATGTCATAAACTTTCATGTGTGATTTGCTCTTACAGTAGGGGTATGGATTTTTTTGACACCATTATTATTGATCACGCTCAGATCTATGGTTTTTGCCAGATTTTGAGCATCTACTATTAGGCCCAACCACTTCTTGACTACAACTTCATTATCTTATTGATATCAAAGGTTGAACCATGTGGAAAACTATTTTTGTCTGTGGAAAACTACAATTGAAAAAAAAGGAACAAATTTAGCATGATGTTAACACATAAAAGGAGTACAAAAAATTAAAACATTCGTGATTAGGACTTCTGTACACTTTGTCACCTCCGATTCATCCCAAAATATTTATACTATTCAACAAATCAATAACCTTTAATAATTAATATCAGACCTATTTATATCTGCGCAAAAGGAAAGCTTCATAAATTTGCACCATCCTTAATTTAAATGGAAAATGAAAACTTTGAGTTCGAATTTACCAAGCTTTTCAATTAAAGATAATTGTGGTGAATGTCATTTCTGCCCAGAATACTTTTATAGCATCCATTCTTTTAGCATCTTCTACCTCTAATATTAAATTGCCCTTCTAATACGGCGGATTTGCATTAGTAAACAATAATTCATATGCCTTGATATCAGGTGCAATATCCATTTGTTTCATCTTGGCTAAGACCTGCACTCACGTTCATATTTGTCCTGCAAATTTGATTGGAAGGATAGAACAGAAACTTTTAGAAATTCCTCAATGCAATACAAAATGAAAACCACACTATAATTTTTCTTTTTAACTGAAAAATCACACTGTATGATACAACAAATTTTCCAGATTTGTTGCTATGATGATGAATAATCATTTATGCTGCCAGCATAACATAACATCAGAAATATTATTCAGTCAAACTCAATCTACCATATAATGGTGATAAAAGACAACAATGCACTTAATGAGTAGTAACAACAAATGGAAAGATGCCAAAACATAAATTGAATCTATATAATCCTTTCCAAAATATTGTATACATTAAGACCCATTTGGGAACAACAAATGAACATCAAGAAAACATTAGTCATGACTAAGTTCCAGAAACTCTTAATATCTTATCGACCTTTCCTCAACTAACTTCCAGAAACTCTTCCCAACAGTCAACAACGATCCCATCATATAGATTTTTCTTCAGCCCAGTCTCGCATCCATGTTGGTTACACAACCTCTGACAGCACATCTTTCCCTAAATCCTTGCTTTAATTTTCCAGACTTACACCAAAGTCTCCAAAACAAATAAATTACTACTTCTCATCCCTTTCCCTTTCTCATGGCTGCTGCAATGTACCCAGAGTTCCAGACTATGAGGTAATGAGACAACATTGGAGCCATTATAATTGTCCTTCCACAAATCAGACTACAACTGAATGTTGTAGAAACTATATAGTTGCTAGAAATCTAATGGTATAGTTATGGTATGGTCTCCAATTTTCTAGAGTTTAGACGTAAGGATTCTCTTCAGTTTCAGAAATGATAACATGATAAAAGGTTCACTTGAATAGTAATCAATCATAATATCGGGTATGATTGTTGACATCTCCAGGAAAAATTGCAAATCATGTACAAAATGCGACAAAATGATCGCGTAATATCAAACTAATATCAAACCAAAGAGGCTAATTTCAAGAATGCCAGAATAACAACCCAGAAATCGCCTGAATCGAACAGAATCACAGATAGGAGAGGATGGGTGAGACATACCTGAGACTGAACCTAGTCTTGCGTGAAAATTCCCCCTTCACCGATGACGGCGCCGGCGGTACCAACTCTTGAAATCCTTCCTCTCTCTCTGCCAGAACCAACGGAAGAAAAGGAGAATGCCGAAGCTCCTCCACCCTTTGACTCGTCCTCTTTCTCCCACTCTCTCTCGCCGTCCTCCTAGATCGGAGTCGAAGAAGAAGAAGGGACGGCGGGTCTGGGTTTTGGTAGGGAGAGAGCGAGAGTGATGATGCTGAAAATTTGCAATGGTGAGGCAGTACGAAGGGGGCACGACGGGTTTAGGGGGGAAGGTTAAAGGAATTTGATCAGGAAAATAGAAAAAAAAAATAAAATTAAAGGAATTTGTTTCATTGCAGCCCAAGTAAGATATCATCTGCACGGAGCCCAACGAATGAGCCATCACTGTTCATCGGCTCTATGAACAGTAAAAAGTAGAGAGGAGCTGATGGTGGCTTGGCTCTATGAACAGTAGCTTGCAAGACTTTTATAAGATAGATAGATATCTTAATGTATCATTACCCACCTATTATTATTGAGCTTTTTAAGCTAAATGTTATCCACAACAAAAATATTTGCTAAAATGCTACATTCCGAAACTATTTACCAAAATGCTGCACATGAAGTCATGTTCATTTGAAGAATGAACAATTTTAATTTTGTAAAGAACTCAGAACTAGGTCAAATGAAGATCGAATTTTGCAAAATAATTTTCTTAAATACTCTGCGTAAGCAAAAGAAGGAAGCCTAGCCTGCCAACTACCCTTTATGGACCCCCTATTCTTAGATCACCCCATATTCCTCTCCCTTCAAATCAGTAGTAAACGCCCTCTCTCCCATTTTTATTTCTTTTTTTAACCTTTTTTTTGTCTGATCTTTTTTTAACTATTCATAATCCATTTTTCTCATCCTCATTTAGACATTCATACAACACATCACTATATTTAGTTATTTACTACTTCAGGCCTTATATGGAGAGGAAAGTCAGCAATGACTAGGTCATACCTTATGGCTTATAGCACATAGAGATAACATGCTTATTGGATCAACCAAGACAACAAAGTTTCATTCCATAAGAGGAAGGGGAAGGGGGAGGTGAAGTTGTTAGTTGGGAACTTGTGATGTGATGTCGCCAATAATGATAATTGACATATGTTCATAATTACATTGACACTTAGGATATCAATATATGTTTTTATCTTTTGAACTGAGAGCCATTTGGATTATGTGTTATGCAGCCACATTTACAAGATTTGTCATGCTCTCACTTGTTTAGGTTATACTAGCTTTTTGATGTTATGATTGTGGTTTGGTATTTGATACAAATGTGGTTAGCTTCTATGTTAACTTTGTGTCATTATTATTGTACATGATGCTTTAAACATATATTTGTATAAGTTATAGTTGCATATGTTTTTCACGTCGCTTGTGGTTCTGCTAAACAAGTTCACCATGAGAAAGACAATACCATCAACTTAATGTTTCATTACATTTAGCAATTACATGCATCAATCACACTAATTAAACCTAAAACTCATACATTTAATATTCCCCACATTCCATCTCATGCACCATCTCACCTTAATGTTCATTTTATACAAATTGAAAACATCAAAACTAATGAAATTACCCATGGTTTCTTCAATGCACAACATGCAACCACCACTTAATCGAAAATGAAAACCACGAATAAAACCTAGGTCAACACTAATGCACTAAATGCAATCCTCATTTTTCATTGGGTCTTCTTTATTTCTACATATATGCTGCTATGGCAATCACTACTTCAACGTCACCAGAATGTTTCTTGTTATCTCCTCTCCTTTGACTCATATTGTCATCATATAATTTGTCCACATGGCCAAAGAAATCATTGATCACCTCTATGGAATTGAAGTTGCACCCATTTCATCATCATGCCATTTGAAAATACCACATCCTAATCCTTGTAATTTTCCTACCTCACAAAAAGCAAAACCACAACATAAACACAAAATAAATCAACCATTTCCATCATTAACCAAGAAATAACACATACTTGTTTGTAATTTCAACAACTATAGAATCTTAGACCAGGGTTTTACCTCTGGCTAAGAAGTACATAAAGGAACAAGTTTGTCGTGTAACATCCCAAAATTTTTATTGAGAATTCATAATAATATTAAGTGGTGCTTTTGAGGATAATGAATAATATCAGAGAGTTGTATAAATAAAATTCATGAAAATGAAGTATTTTGGGTATTTTTAAAGGTCTAATTTCTCCCTTGATTTGAGAAAATTAGAGTTAGAGAAATTATTGTTGGGCTTAAAAGAGATTTTTGTGGGAAGAAATTCCTAACTTGAAATAAGGGAGATCTTTTTTTTTGGAATAAAAACTAGATATCATTCGTTCAAAGGAACATTACATCTAACCTCCTAGTTATCTACCCTTCTTCAACTCCCACTACCTAATGAAAGGTGGTTGTTGATCAAAGGTGACAAAGCTAACATTTAGACTATGAGAATGCTTAGCTAACTGATCTGCTAAGCAAACGTGTTCCTTATGTCCATGGACAAAATCTACCGTCCAATCCCTGTGGTAAGCAACCTAACATCATCCACTAATTCCTTGAAAGGGTGAGTCATCTCACAGCCTTTCAATACAAGATTTAAAGCTTCAATACAATCAGATAATACGACAATGTTTTTAAGCCCTTTTGACCAACACAAGTGCAATCCGTGAATGTAACCAAGTAACTTTGCAATTGCGAGTGGAACATTTGTTAACTTGCAGCAGAAACCACTTATCCATTCTCCATGTTGATTTTGGATAAGCCCTCCATAACCGCTCTTCCCATCCTCTAATACCGATCCATCCACAATAAGACGGACATGATTCACACCCCAATCCCTCAATACACTAGTGACTAATGGATGACCTTCTTTTGGTCCATAAAGCCTCAATATATCTTGATCTGAGCAAGCCTTGAAAAAGCTACACTTTGGATCACATTTTCCTTCTCCTGTCGTCCCTCCGAAGAGTTGGGTACATCGGTTGGTCCAAATATCCCAACACATATGCCAAATAAGGTAGCCCAAGGAATCTTCTTTATGAAGTTCGACCCCACCACTTGAGAAAGGTTCCACCTAACCCACTCTGCCCCATCCAAGGAAAAAAATCTACCAAGTTGGTTTGGAGCTACAAGAGATAACCAACAATGCTTGGCAGTAGTATAATCCCTAGTAAATGCATCACATCCTCTTCCTACTCACAACCAAATGGACAACCTGCATTTGAGTTAATCCCTCTATATGCCCTCAGCTAAGAAGTATGAACCCTGTCATGAACAACTAGCCACATGAACGTCTTAATCTTCTCTGGGATTGACCATCTCCAAAGACACCTCCATATGTTGTCCTCCCTCTGCGATGTACTTGCAAAAAGAAAACGATATGCAGATTTAACAGGAAAACAACCATCAGTGGATGGTTTCCAGTAAATTTTGTCATTTCTTCTCTCCTCTCTAGGTGGGTGAGCACTAACAATCCGATCAACAATCTGGGGGTTAAACCACATTTGGAGAGCATTTCTATCCCATCTCCCATCCCATCTTACATAATCTGCCACTTTTTCATCAGGGTTAATAAAGCTTTCATATCCAGGTATTAGATCAATAAGGGGCACATTCATCTCTGACCAGTTCTCTAACCAGAAAGAAGTTGACTCTCCATTACCGATCTTCTTACCCACACCAAGGTGGAATTTCTTCCATACTGCACATATGCCCCTCCAGGTCAAGGAAGAGTTGCTTTTCTTGTTCACAAGAGGAATATCTTTATTGCCACAACCATACTTTTCCCGAACAACTTGAACCTAAAGAGCTTCCCTCCTACAACACAGGCCCTAACAAAGTTTCATAATGAATGCTTAGTTATGTTTTCTTAAGTTTTTAATACCTAATCCTCCCGCCTGCTTGTCTTGCATCACTTGGTCCCACGATAGCAAATGCAATTTCCTTCCCTCGTCCTTATCACCCCACAAGAACCTCTACTCTGTTTTTCTAGCTCTTTCACCACTCCTTTCAGAAGCAACATGGTTTGCATATAGTAAGTAGGGAGAGCTAAGAGCACAGATTTAATCAAAGTAAATCTTCCAGCAAGGTTCAAGCACCTTTTCTTCCAACCCGATAACTTCTTTTTGGTCTTCTCCAAAATCGGAGAAAAGGTAACATAAAAAGCTCTCTTGTGAATCAAGGGGATCCTAAGATATTTGCCCAAATCACTAGTAAGCCCCACACCCAGTTGACTACTCATATGCAACATCCGAGAAATATGTACATTCTTGGAGAAACACACCTTTATCTTCCCTTTTTTCATTTTCTGACTAGATATCCCACAAAAGCGGTCCATACATTCCATCATCACTTCTATTTGCAAGATAGAAGCTTCTCCAAATAAGATCATGTCATCAGCAAAGAAGATGTGGGAAACTAGAGGACCCCTCCTATTAAGACGGATAGGCGACCAAAGTCTCTTTTTAATAACATCTTGGATAACATGGTTCAGTCATTCCAAACAGAGGGTGGAGATATATGGAGACATTAGATCTCCTTGCCTGAGCTCCCCGTCGGTCGAAAAGTCTCTGTCGGTTCCCCATTCCAAAGAACTCTAAGAGAAGAGGTATATATGCAAGCCATAATGACATCACATATTTGACCATTAATCCCAATCAACTCTAGGGTCTCTCGTATAAAATCCCATTCTAGCTGGTCATAAGCTTTCTCCAGATAAACCTTCATTGCCAACCACCTTGTATCACCCTTCTTTTTTTTATTGAGTGAATCACCTCCTGCATAACGATAATGTTATCGCTACTCTATCTGCCTGGGTAAAACTGCATTAGTGGGGCCCCACCATCCTGACCATAATAGTACAAAGGCGCTTACTAATGATCTTAGTAATAACTTCGTAACTCACACTGCATAGAGAGATCGGTTTGAATTTAATAGGGAAGATTTTTAGAAAGTGAAAAGAAGAGTTTATCTTAATGAAAAATATCATATTTTAATGATTTGAGTGCCTATTTAATAAGGATGGTGGGTCTCCGCCGTTGCTATCCTCGTTTATATGTGATTTCGAGGAGTAATTACTTTGGAGGAGTTGTGGGAGGGTATTGGTGCTTATATGTGATTCTAAAGTAATTAATTTGTGGAGATAGTGTTTGGTTTGAAGTATGGGTGTTCAAAGAGAGGAAAAATGGTATGGTAGGCCTAGGAAATTGATTTAGGTATTACTTTGGAAGTGATGTGATTATTGCTCATTGATACTGGAGATGGATAATTGATTATTAAATAGTGAAATGATTGGGATTGAATAATGGTGATGGTGGGTCACTTTGGCCTAATTTTGAATTTGTGAGATTATGATGTGCAAAGTAGAGGGAATGTTAATTGGTGGATTTAATGGTGTTGTTTGGATGCAATGATTGGTATTTAGTGGTTGGGGATGTGTTCTCTAAGCTCTATCTAGAAATTGAGTGGAGTTTGGGTCCTTGGTTCAAGTAGAAGAATTTGGGACTAATGAGATAGTTGTAAGATTGTAATCATTTAACTTTTTAAGTTAATTGTGTATGTTTGAATTTACTTTCCTCTTTATAAGTCTTGTGGGCAAGGTCCCAAATTTTAGGGTCGAAGTCACTTGTAATGTGTCTTGACCAAATGTGTGTTTGGGTGATTGTAGACACTGGTGAGTCGAACGGTGCTCGAGGACAGCATGAGTATGGTATTTTTCTTACTCTTGGGCAAGTTCAGGTAACCTCATCCTTGCCTTTAATTGTATGTGATTAATTTGTAAACTCAACGCTGGATGAGGTTGTGCAACATGGTTAATATGTCTACTTACATGGGTAACGGTGAACCATTACTCTTACTCCATTATTTTAGAAAAGCATGTGCTAGATTCTGGTAACTGGGAAATTTATTGATGGATGATGATTATCTATTTATACATATATACATGTGATTGTATTTAAGCACGCCTACTTAACTGGGAAAGAGAACATGTTTTGATAACCAACCTGTAAAAACATGATCTTTCTGTTTGTTGTCACATTTATATTGTTGTTGGTTGGTACTGGCGCCTTATATGAGATTGGTTTCACCCCCATCACATGATGAGGTTCCCAGACGGCCATCAAGTGAACATGTTTTGTTGGTTGATTCTTGGTATACAATTGGCGGCCCCTTCCCCAACAATCTCTATGATGCATGATTACTTGCAAAAATGTAACCAAGAATAGGGTGAGATGAATATGTCTAAGTAACACTTATACCTCCCATATTGTTATTTTCGGTTACCTTGCTCTTGCTTGTGCATAACTATTGATATGTTATTGGAGTGACAATTGCGCAATTGAATTTGATTAGGTAAGACTAAATCAAGGCCTTATTCAGAGTTCATGCTAGCCAAATGGTCTAATATATGGAAAATTAGTGTCACATATAGAATTATGTCTTGCATTGATATGATATACCTTGTTTAGCTTAGGCAAGTTAGCTAGAAAGCACAAAGCCCTCTCATGAGAATTTGAGCTTCAACCTCATTCGAATTGATGTGAGCATTCTCTACTAGTTTCATTTCCCTCTAGAACTTGTCTTGCTACTTGGTTGATGCCATATAATTACATGAGGAATGGTGGAAATGATAGAGGCATTCTATTTCTAAACCCTTTTATCCTATACACAAGCCACTCAAATAATCCTTTGCTAAGCCTTTGAGCCCATCATTTTCGTTTTTCTTGCCATAAGCACATAGTCTAGACTTATGTATGAGAATTGATTGTGGAAAATTACAAAGCATGGCTGTTTGTATGTGGGAGATATTGGATAGTTGAAAAAAAAGATGTGAAAAGCCAAATGATGAATAAGAAAAAAAAGGCAAAAAAAAAAAAAGATAAAAAAAAGAAAGAAAGAAAGAGAGAAGAAGAAAATATATTTGTCCAAGTATATCTCTTGTTTAAATTGAGGAATTCATGCTTGTTTGTTTATCAAATGAAGCCATGGCCATTGACTTGATAAAGGAAAATCTCTAATTTCATACATTTAGTTTGGTTTATGTGCTACACATTCCTTCCATTATCATCTAGACCTCTCCAACATTACAACCCAAAATAAAGTCCTCTTGATTCACTAACCCCATGTATGAAAAGTGGTGGAGATTCTAGTAGAACTACAAGTCTATGGTAGGGATTGGATTAGTGGAGAGGAGTGAAATAACCCTAAAGAGTGAAGGAAAGAAGAGTAAAACAGTTTCCTAGTTGCTTTCTATGCATTACTCAACTTTGCTAAGCTTGGTACATTGGTTGTTGATTTGCAATGGTGCATTTTATTTGTGACATTGTTTGAAGGATTGAAAATCACTAAGCTTGCACACTTTGAATCAAGAACTTGCATCATTCTTACTTTCTCTATTCAATTTTGCATTGTTTGAAGGATTGAAAATCACTAAGCTTGCACACTTTGAATCAAGAACTTGCATCATTCTTACTTTCTCTATTCAATTTTGCATTGGAACTCTATAATGGATACTTTTCCCGGGAGTGCAAAGATTAAGTGTAGGGGAATTTGATAATTCATTAAGTCAACTAATTAAAGTGTGCATTTTGGGTTAAAAATTAGTGAATTAATTGGGTGAAAATTGCATTATGGTCTAATTAATTTAGATGTGCACTTGTTTGGTTAATTTGGAATTGAAAGTGGCTTCTTATCGTTTTAATGGTGGTATTCCAAAATTGTCCTTCATTTTATTGTTATTTCCACTATTGATTTAGGGGCAGAGTTGGAATTTAAGGAAAGAAAACGCTGGAACAAAGGAAGAATTTGACATTAAGGGCATAATGGGAATTAAAGAAAAGAAATGAAGGAGAGATGCAGGTCTGGAGATAGATTCACGACACTAAGATCCTTGAAGCATTGAAGCCGGCGTGAACTGAAGCAACAGAAGGAGATATTTGAAGATGGAAGAGGAGGTGCCAGCGGGGCCACGTGGGGAAGAACGGAAATCAGTTAGGAAGCTTGCAGATTGGAATTTAGAGGGAATTGGGTCCAGGTACATAGGAGGATTGAAAGTCATATATATACCGATACAGAGGGAGAGAATTCATTCAGTTATTTTCTCAAATTCTTCTTCTTCTTCCGATTTGCTCTCTTTTCCGCTTCACCATTTTTTCACCAACCATCAGCCATGAGCTTTATAAAATTCTGAACCAGCAGGCAATGAGTGGCAGAATTCCATCGAGTTCCACCTTGAGTTGAAGCTAGGTCCAAGCCTCTATGTGCTGCAAAGGGAGTCCTCAATCATCTTTCATTTGATTCTTAGTTTCTATGTGTATATCTAGTGGATTTCATGTAGAGATCGTTAAGAACATGAGTATTGTTCTGAATTTTCCATATTTGAAAGATGACTTATGGATTGATTTCAGATTGATAGTTGCTTATGTCAATGCTTAATACCTTGTAATCTTCGATTTCATAAACCTATTTAGTTGTTTAGGCTGTGAAATTAGGATGAATGATTCATAGGATCCTAGTTGGAGACTATTTGCTTGATGCATGCAATTTGAATCAATTCCTGTGTTGCTTCATGATGAATTTGAATTTCTTAGTTAGTAAATCCATGTTCATTGTGAAGAGGCACCGATTTTTCAAACCTAGAGAACTCTAAGTCAATTTAAGATGCAATGAAGATCTAGTGGAAACAAAAAGGAGGAATTCTTTATCGTAATTGACATCTCTTTCATCTACACTTTTCATTTTACATAATTCCATTCATCTAAAAGAAAATCACAAAAAGAATTAGATAGGATCAGATAGTTTTGAATTTGAAATTTGGTTTTAATTTTTGCTAACTTTGCAATTTAATCTTACATTTAGCCAAGGTAATGAGGAAATACCTAGGTTCTTCCCTATTCTATAGGAATTAATCTAGCTAAGTTTTGAGGCCTTTATGACTAGGTTAATCACCAGATTTAGGATGCATAGCATTTGCTTTCGTACTTCCATACATAATTTGACTGATTTTTCTATTGGATGATTATATTAGAATAACTGCTATTGCTGAATACCTATGTGTTATGGTTGCATGTTCTGTTACTGATGACTTTCCAGCTTTTAGATGTTGTTGATGAATTATCTGGTTAAGTCCATGCATGAGATTGATTATTGGAAATTAATATATGTTGAATGGTTATGCTAATTGCTAGGTTAATCGGTGAAAATGGCTATGTTTGTATTGTTCCGAGTTTGTCAACCCGAAGCCCAATATGTATGTATATCTGTGATTAGCAGGTTCTGTTTATTAACCATGTTAGGCCAGTTCTTTTCAACTTGGTTATATTTACTTGATGGTGGATAGAACTATTATGATCATATGTTGATTTTTAATAACCATGTTATGTGGTCCCATTTCTAACATGGTTATCTACTTGTACATCAGGTTGCTTTTGTTAATCTTGTTAGGGGAGTCATTTTCTAACATGACTACGTTGTTATTATCCATGATAGTATCGATATTGTGATAAGGACTCTCTTTCTATCATGGATAACTTGTTAAATCTTTAGAATAATATTTTTCTAACTGTGATAGGGTTGTTTGAATTTTATGAAAAACTCTTTTTCCTATTATAGTTAATGGTGATCAGTGTGATTGAGATTCATTATTAGGGGTTTGATTTGAATTTTATGAAAAACTCTTTTTCCTATTATAGTTAACGGTGATCAGTGTGATTGAGATTCATTATTAGGGGTTTGATTATTGATTAGCAAGTAGGATTTTACATGCCGTAGTTACATATCATTGTTGGACTATCATATTTCATCTCTCAACTAGGGCATCTACGAATTCCAACCCTCGTTCTACTTGTCGTGGTCGAGGATGTTATTGAATCCCTCATTTGTTCCCTTCTTTGCTCAACTTGGCTTGTATTAGTAAGTCACAATATGGTTTGGTGTGATGGTTCTTGACATTTATATCATCCTCTTTAAAGCCCCTAACCCAACACAAAAGGAGGCCATTATTTGACAAACAAAAAATCTCACATGAAGTACAGCAATTGGGGTGGTCTGTGTCCACTAAGGTTGAAAAAGCTATTCTAAAACTTCCAGATGCACAATTACATCAGTGGAAGCAACTTTGCTTTTTTTTTTCCTACAGTTGTAAGTAAATTTCAAGTTGTACTTGGGTGAAATATTTTGGGATTGAGTAATTATTTTTGTTGTATTACTTATTTGCCTATTATCAATATTCATGTTTTTGAATTTTGTAACACATACTTTTGAATGCCGTATATTAGAGCAATTTGACTAAGTTAGAAGAACTATGATAGTTTCAAGGCCCAAACAACAAACAAATTTAATAACTTTCTCTTCAAATAAACTTCAAACACTTCTCATAGAATGAGCTTTTCTCAAAAACATTTTATAGCCAAGACTCATAGAAAATCAAAACATAGGTTCTTCATGAAATAAACTATGAGTTATAATTTCTTATAAAACTAAATAAGAGCTAATGAGATCATACAAGTTCGATTCTCACCTCTAGTATACTTTATCTTCAAACTCATCACATCCTTTTATAGTTTCTAATTTTAGTCTCTTACGCTAGAATTTATAATAAGAATCATTAACTAAAACTATTACTAAATATCTTCCTTCCAAACTTTAAGTTTATAAAATATATCTATTATAACACTATCACAGTAAAATCAATAAACATGGCTATTATAAAATTTTAGCTACACTGCTCAACTTATATCTAAGGCAATCAAACCCGGATCGGTCATTGAACTAGCCAAGTTAGTGGGCAAAGGGTCAGTGGGTTTGATCGTAGTAAACCTGTGGTCCAGACCAGTAAGGAATAAAAAATTGATAAAATACTTAAAATCTCACAACACGATCTAAAATTCCAAAAAATAAATCTCATTTCCCTTCCTTAAATCACTAACAAAAAATTATTCATACTCAAATATAAATTCAATACCTTGAATCATTAACAAATTAATCATGTACATATATAATATTCTTTACAGTTTACAAATTATTTGACATACTTAAATGATCATCATACCATTCAAATACTAAATATCAATACAATACTTGAGTCATTATAAAAATAATCATATACTTATATTATACAGTATATTTTAAAATTTCTTTTCATAAAATTGGCCATTTCATGAAAATAAATTGGTTAAATCTTAGGAATTTGTTATTAAATATTTTATTTTGTGCAGGATTTCAAAGTTTAAAATTTAAATGAATACTAATGCTTTCCAATAAAAAAAACAGAATAATGCAGATTATCAGAGTTTATTTTAATTATAAAAATGTTTAAAAAACATATCCATGTTTTGTGAAATTCTTTGTTAAATTTATATAATTTTCTCTCATTTTTTATTCAATTTCTTTCTCTCTCTCTCCTTTCATCTTCTCTCTCCCACGTGAAGTGCCTCTTTTCTCTCAACAATTAACACTGAAAAGTCTCAAGTCTCAAGGGTACACGCATCTCGGAGGCACATTTGTCTTTCCCTCTTTCCCCCTTCAATTTACTCTTCTCTCTACTCTAGCATATCATGGAGACAGAAGGCTTTCCTATTCCCCTCTTTCCATCTCAAGGGTTAACACGGAAAATGCACAAGCTTCTTTCTTCTTCTATGAGCATCAAAGGTCGCATGGGATATGGCTTCTCAGCGAGCTAAGAGGGCGAAAAACTAGTAACAACGTTCAAGCAACTTACAAATCTCTAATCTTAGCAATCTTGTGTTTCTTTTCTATCATCACTACACATTACTCCTCTGCTTCCTCTTTCTTTATTTCTCCTTCATCTTTTTCATCTCTCCTTCTTAACTTCTTCATATTTCCTGTAAAAAAAAAGATTCAAAACAGCGCTGTTTTGCAGGTTCAGAGCTTTAAAAGAAATTAACCCAGCGACTCGCCTGACTCGGCGAGTCACATGGGTTATGTCCGGGTTTGGCCGAGTCAGCCCGTACCCGAGTTAACTATCAAGCCGGACTGGTTTAGGCCCCGGGGCAGTGGCTTCCGGTCTGGACTGGCCAGGCAGGTCTGGGTTTGATAACCTTGCTTATATCACTATAAATAGGAACAAAACTACCTTCTAATATAAACGAAGAAGTTGGTAAAGTTAGGGAAGAATGTAAAAGGAAATACATAGAAGTACGTAAAACAAAAGACTCAGTGTGTGTTTGGTATGGCGTTTGGGCCACCAAACGTGTGGCCAAGCTGCCATAAGCAAAATTTTACTTTTTATCATGTTTGGCTCAGCCTCTTGGCAATCAGACTTATGGGCTAGAAGTGGGATTAGAGAGAAGCTCCATTTTGTTGCTTTTGCAATGGGAGAAACACTATTGGAATGAAATGAAGGGAAGAAAAGAAAGAGAAAAAGAAAAGGGAGGAAAAAAGAAAAAGAAATGAAATAAAGTGAGTAGGAAAATTAGACTACTTGACCCGTAAAATTCTCAAAAAATATATTTTTTATCTCAAAAAATTTATCATAATAATCTCTAAGTATTTTCTGCCACAATATTCTCCTTTAAGCAAAAATAATTATTTTCCCAAATTATTTTTCTTAAAATAAGGGAGGAACTAAGCCTTTAAGATCCTCAAAAACACCCCGGATTCCTCAGATATTCCAATAATTCATAAATTTCTATTAATTAATTCCTAATCACCTCCACTAATAATCAATAATCATGTCTTTTTCTATTATATAGTCCCTCTCGTCCTTATTATAAGGCACCAATTATCAATTCTCACATACCAAGAATTGGTAATTGGGTTATTAAATGTATGTTAAAATGGTCATTTTTTCCAACTTTGTAACATTTACTTCCTAAATACACTTCTTAAGTACACTTAATCAACTTAACTCATAATATAAAAGCTAACTATGTTAGAAAAGAAAGTTGCTTAGGAAAACAGCTAACATAGTTAGAAAAAGAATTTCTATAAAGGTTACCATTACAAACAATTACTACGGTCTAACTACGATAGAAAAGAACATTCCAAAATAATAATAAAATTTATCATAGTTAGAAAAGAGTTTAGTCTTATAAACAGGTAATCCATGTTAGAAAAGAATTTTAGTAAACCAAGAGCCTAACATGGATAATAACGTCTTTCATATAACATTTATTATCAAAATATCCTTTAAAATCCCTCGGAGTCAAATCAAATCATTTGTTAAATACTAACTATGCTAGGAAAGGAAATAATATATAAAAATTGCTAACATAGTTAGAAAAGGGTTTTCCATAATATATATATATATATTATAGATTCAACAGTTTAACCATGATAGGAAAAAGAAGGTTCAAATCGCAAATAAGACCTATCATGGTTAGAAAAGGAATTGACTTAATCCAGAGAATATTCATGTTAGAAAAGAGATCTCCTAAAATTATAAAACTAACATGGATGTTTAAAGTTCCCAATGTTCAAACGTAATTATCCATGTTAGATAAAAATTCACCTAACATGGATATTTAAAGCAGCCTAGATACAACATAATGAGAGCAATTCAGACAGATTCACTTATACCATGATAGAAAAGAAACACCCTATCATGGTAATTAAGAGAAACCATACTCAAGATATTCAACTTCCCTGTAAAACCACTGTATTCATGGATTCATGTTCCAACTATAAATCCTCATCAAGTTGCCAATATAAAATCCCTTCCATCACACCAAGGTACCAAATCATTCATAATAATTATAAATTAACATTCCTGAGATAATTATATCATTCCAAAATAAGTCAACCGTAAGAGTTGCCGGAATTTGATCAGTTCCAGAAGAAATAATCAATATCCAAATAATCTCAAAACAATGCATCATAAATATAATAAAATTCGAACTCAAATGATAATCAAAATAAGTTTAACCATGCGGAAGCGTAAAATTATGTATGAATCCTAAGTGGCACTACGATTATGTCCTGCAGGTCCAGAATCACTCACTAACTTAATGAGAAGTTCCTGGATCCTTTCCTTGATTTTCTACTCCGCTCCTAAGACCTGTAAAATGTGAGATAAACGGGGGTAGCCCCAAATGCAACCACTGACTACTCATCTACGTGCGGTGTGTGCTAGCAAGGTGTCCAGTGGAATACACATATATCAGTTCAGAAAGCATGCTCAGGTATACACATATAATGCACATCTTAGTCGCAAAATCCCTTTTCAAAGTTTATTAGTATAGAATAACCCATCCCAATTCATCTCCAAGAATAATATATATCATTGATAATTACAAACAATCCAAACGAATCTTACTAGAAGCGTTGGGAAAACATGTGGGACCAGTCGGAACCTTCCACCAGCCTCTGATCACTATGGTACAGTTCACGAGGGACTTTCTACCCTTCCTGAACCGCACCACATATTAGAAGGATCTCCGTCCTTTCAGAATCCGTGAGGGGTGATCTCCCCTCTTACGTCTTTCTCTCATTTATTTCCCATAATATATTAATTAGTCCCTGTGGCGCAACAAGGTACCTCATCACGTGATGGTACAATTTCCAATTCACCAATGTCACATGCACAAACAATTTCTTACAAACAACACATAAATATGCAACACCCACAATCAGACACCAAGCCTTCCAGTATTTCCAGGGTATATATATGAAATAGTTTCCAAAATCACATATATTTCAGTTCCATATATTTCAGATCACAAATTTATGCCATTTGAAGATAATACTCCACACACTACTACAAAATAGGGCTATTGTGGCGCCAATTAGGTGGCGTTTTGTAGAAAAAACGGCATAGGAAATAAAATTTTATATTTTTTTTAAAAAATGTACCTATTGTGCCGTTTTTTCTACAAAACGCAACAGGAAATTGATTATATATCTATTGTGCCATTTTTTTTATAAAAACGGCACAGGAAATAAAATTTTATTTTTTATTTTTTTTTAAAAAATGAACCTATTGTGCCGTTTTTTCTACAAAACGCAACAGGAATTTGATCATATATCTATCGTGCCGTTTTTTATAAAAAAATGACACAGAAAATAAAATTCTATATTTTAATTTTTTTAAAAAATGAACCTATTGTGCCGTTTTTTGAAAGAAACGGCGCAATAGGTAATAAAAATTCAGATCCCTTGCACAATAGAGTCTTAACAGAGTTCGAAGTCTACGCAAGGTTTTTGCTGGTTTTGGTTTTTTTAAAAAAAATGAATTATAAATTATGGGTGATTGTTCAAAAAATATTATGGGTGCCATTTTATGGAGAGAACGGCACAATAGGGCAAAACCTATTGTGCCGTTTTCTAGCACAAACAGCACAAGAGGTGCCAAATATTTCAAATATCCCACGCCTGCCTCTGCTTTCCTTATTCTTCCCTCCATTCACTGTTCCATTCAGGGCAAACCAGAAAAAAAAAAAAGAAACTCCTCTACCGCTGTTTCATTCTAATTACAGATCCCGCTGAAAACCTCAAACAGATCCGGCTGCACAATGAACGAACTGAAAAAAAACTGAATAGATAAATCTTTGCTGAAAACCTCCATTCACTGTACCATGTTTTATGAACTGATTAGGGTTGTTCTGCTCTACTGAAGATTTCTTCTGCTCAAGATCTCTTCCGCTAAAACATGAACAGCTGTTCAGTTTTGAACAGAGAGCTCCGTTGTTCTGCTCTCAACGACTTCGCTGTGTTCTCTTCCGCCATCGCTGAGTTTGCAAGCCAAATCTGAATTCGTTGTTCAGAGACTCCGTTTGAAGCAAAATCCGAACTTGTTGGCCCCCATTTTGTTCGCTGAGTTTGCTGAGTATGTCTTCTCTCGTTTTGTTCTCATTTTGTATTAAATATGTTCGAATATTTGAAGCAAATCTGAAAAGTATGTATCCCCTAACCCCACACCAAAATCTTTTGGTCCCATTATCAACCCCACCATCAAATTTGCATTGGGGTTTTGAATGTAGTATAAAAAATTGTAGTATCTGGATTATTTTTTCAATGTGGTGGTCCCATAGTCAACCTATAGTTTTATTCGAGAAAAACTTCCTTGGAATCAACTTGCATCTTCGTTTCCACGTGCACTACCATCCGAGATGAGATTCAAGTGGAAAAGGAATCTTGAGTCTTGGAAATATTGAGCTGGACTTGACTACAAGCTCTAGTTAGCCTCTTTTAAGTGATACCACAGATTTGGACACAAGATATATAGGGGTGATTCAGTTTGGCACCTTCTTATTATTTATTTTCTTGTTTACCCCTTTATATTTTCATTCATCAAGTGATAGAACTGAAAATCATAGAAATGTTTTAGTCTTTCAGATATGTTCCTCAATTTTCTAGGGAAGGATTCGTTGCTTTGTATTAGTGCAATAATTTTCTTTTACTTGTAATTTTACATTTTATTGTTAATTTTAAAGTAAATAAAGTTCACTCTCCTCTGGTTCTATAGATATTATCAAATTACACTCGTCTCTTTTATTTTAGAAGCCTACATGGTCGTTTTCTTAGGGCTATTTGACATGAGGGATTTAGAAGGGGGATTTCACAAGTTGGATTAAAAAAAATTGAGTGGGGTTAAAAAAATCGTGATTAATTTTTGGGAAAATGACAAAAAAATACCTTCCAAATCTTATATGTTTGGACATGTTTAAGTATATATATTTGGATGCATTTTTATAAGCTCTATCTTTGGACATGTTTATATGTTGCAGGAATTTCACCAAGCATTTTTTTGTGTACATTTTGATCCTCCACCAAAAGACAAGTTAAAGATCTAAGTCATTCAGGTAAATATTATGTTAGGTTCTAATTAAGACAAAACTATGTTAACTGTTAATTTACTTTTATGAAATTATTACCTTGTGGAATTGGAAGTGAGCTGTAACTGTGTTTTCTACCCGTTAATGATCTATATATATGATCTGTGAATTCTATTGTTGTGAAATGTGAAAAATTATTGAGTTAATGCTGATTATTTAGTTGGCTATCCATTTTTCTAGTTAAAGTGGGGGTCTTGAGCCCGGTAACAGTCATTTTTAAACCGTTATGCTGCCGATTTTTTTAGAAAGCAAATACTGTAAGGTGGCTAACCAATTTCCTTTAGTAGATAGGCTGGAAGTATGGATCGAAAACGGATGCTCTCTAACCGTTGTTCAAGGGAGTATTTAGATGGAGCAAAAGAGTTCGTTAGATTTGCAACTGATCATGCAAAAGATCCTAACAGAATCATATGCCTTTGCTTGTCTTGTTGTTATGGAAAGCGTCTTTGTCCTCTTGACTTGTTGGGTCATTTAGTTTGTTATGGAATCGATCAATCTTATACACGATGGACAAAGCATGGTGAGACTTATGAAGATGTATGCATAGACCGGGTTCATAATGTAAGTAGCGCTTCAAATGTGTTTGACACAGACATGTCTGATGACAGTGATGGCTTTTAAGAAATGTTGAATGTGGTGGGTAAGAAAAATCCTGAAATGTTTCAAACACTGAAGAGCGATGTAGAGACACCATTGTATGTCAGATGCACCAAATACACAAGGTTGCTGGCGGTACTGAAATTGTATAACTTAAAGGCACGACATGGTTGGAGTGATTTAAGTTTCACAGCATTGCTTTCCGTTCTATGAGATATAATTCCAGAAGCAAACGTACTACCCTCGAAAACATATGAGGCGAAGCAAATTCTTCGATCCACCGGTATGAATTATGAGAAAATACATGCATGTCCGAATGACTGTATTTTATTCAGGAACCAGTATGCGTCATTAGAGAAGTTTCCTAAATGTGACACATCTCGATATGGAAAGAAAGGCAATAGTCCTTTGAAGGTCTTGTGGTACTTTCCGATCATTCCAAGGTTCAGACGCATGTTTAGTAATGCAGAGATTGCAAAGCTTTTGACATGGCATACAAATGAGAGGATTAAAGACACCAAACTTAGGCACCCTGCAGACGCTCCCCAATGGAAAAAAATTGTTATCGAGTACCCTGACTTTAGTGAAGAACCAAGAAACATACGGCTTGCATTGGCAACTGATGGAATCAATCCGCATGGAGTTCAGAGTAGTACTCACAGTACATGGCCTGTTATTTTGATGATATACAACCTTCCCCCAAATTTGATTATGAAACGCAAATTTATGATGCTTTCCATGCTAATTTTCGGGCCTAGACAGCCCGGCAATGATATAGATGTGTACTTGGATCCTTTAATTGAAGACCTTATGCATATGTGGAATACGGGTGCAATTATTTATGATGGGTTTAAGGAAGAAAATTTTAAACTTAGAGCCATGTTGTTTGGCACAATAAATGATTTCCCAGCATATGGTAATCTGTCTGGATAAAACATCAAAGGATATGGTGCCTACCCTATATGTGAAGATGAGACTCATTCGGTGCGACTAGATCATTGTAAGAAAAATGTCTACATGGGACATCGGAGGTTTTTGCCGTTAAAACATCGTTGGAGAAAGTTGAAAAACGCTTTTAACGGGAACTCAGAAGAAGGTAGGGCACCGAGGATGATGACCGGGGTTAAGGTTTTTGAAAAGGTGAAAGCGTTGGAGAATGATTTTGGCAAGCCTTTTGCTAAAAATATGTTGACAAGTGGTTGGAAGAAGAAATCCATATTCTTCGAACTCCCGTATTGGAAGTCCTTATACGTTAGACACTTTCTTGACGTGATGCATATTGAAAAAAACATATGTGATAACCTAATTGGCACATTGCTAAATATGCAAGGAAAAAGTAAGGATAGTGTCAATTCAAGGTTAGATATATTGAAGTTGGGATTAAGACAAGAGTTAGCACCTATCGAGAGAGGATACCAAACTTATTTACCTCCAGCAACTTACACTCTTTCGCGGAAAGAGAAAAGATCTTTCTGTGAGTTTCTAAATGGAATCAAAGTTCCAGAAGGTTACTGATTTGACCTTTGTCGGAATGGTGCGCCTCGGGGTCAAATGCAAGAAAATATGTAAAACCAAGGCTTGAGCAAAGTGGCTCAACCTCGGGTCGTCTCTCAAAGGAGTCAACTTATTTTGATTCCTAGACTAATCTAAATGCATGAAGAAAGCGATTAAAACCGGGGTTTTGTCAGTGAAATGATGTTTTTGATAGTTTTGAGTTAAAAAATGTAAATTGACTTGTTTTTTTTTGGCTTTTTAGATTTAGGAAAGCAAAGAAAAGTAGTTTGAAAACTCTTTAATGGTATGGCTTCTTGGTAAAAACTTTGCAATCTTCATAGCTTCTCAAATGAATTGGGAGTTCGAAATCCAAGACCGAATGTTAAAAACCAAAGGCAATCGCCTAAGTCCAATTGACCTAGTTACTAATACATAATCAGTCAACTAGGCAATCGTTAGAAAATCGCTTGGTAGTGAAAACCCTTGACAACACACAATGAGTCTCCTCTTGAAGGTATAATTTGACCCTTCAAGAATGGATCTAGTGTCTAATGCTAAATGCAAGAAGCAAATGCATTAATCTAATCTAGCAATCTAAAGTAGATAATCCATGCTACCACGTTAAATTGTATTATGCCAAGTGATTAACACTAAGGTTTATGCACATAAAAGCAATCGCTAAATTACACACATAACCCAAAAGAAATATACCCTTAGAAATAGAAATCATAGCAATTCTTGTTCTAAAATTATATATCAAGCAGAAACAAAAAGGAATCTCTACCAAATACATAATCTAGATAAGAAAGAAGCTAGACAACTCCCCAAATTTAGCATTAAAGCTCCAATTGAAAGTCATCACCAAGAACACACACCAATCAGCCTCTCATCCTGTCACACGCCACCTCAAGAAGCTCCATGAATTTTTTGACCATGGAAGAAGGAAAGGAGGTGATGGAAATGAATTGGAAATAGAATGGGAGTTGTGTAGGAAGATGGTGAGTGGCCGAGAATGTTGTTAGGGATGAAAAATGGTGATGAGTTTTGGTTCAAGAAAATGGTGTGAGGAGAAGAGTGTTTGGCCAAATCTGGAGATGGGGGGAATGTTGGAGAAGAGAGTGACCTGAGAGTTTAAGGTGATTTTTGGCGTGAATGGTGATGAAGGAATGAGGTGTGTGCCAATGAAGATAGTGCTTTGTTGAATGGTTTGATGGAGGTGTGAAGTATTGAAGAGGGAACTGTATGGGTGGTGAAGAGGTGATGGAGATGAAATGGTGAAGATGATGAAGGTAATTGCGGAGGAGATGGAGGTGACGAGGCCGAGGGAGGGCGAGGTGCGTTGGTGGAGATGCGAGGGTGATGAAGCTTTTGTGTGGCGTCAATGGTGGCTATCCATGATGTCTCGGGTCTGGGTAGAATTTAGGTATAGAAGGGAGCTTATGGGCTGTTTGGTTGAGGGAAATTAAGCCTAAAATCTAAGGGTTTTTGTTAGATACCCAATTGAACTTCCAAACAAGCCCCTTACTTTTGCAATCTCTAATTATAAAAATATGAAAATAAATCCAACAATTTTTATCTCATCTTTGCCCTCCTTTAAGCTCCCAAATTACCAAACTTGTCCTTGTCTAGTTGAGATATGCAGTGCCATGGGACTTAGTTGTATTTTCTGAAATTCGAGCACTAAACTGTAATTTCTGGAATTCGGGCACATCTTCACCATGACTTCCTACAATGACAAATTTAAGCACAAATTGTAATATCCCAAGTTCATAAATCAGAAATGCATGAGTTTAAACCTTAAAATACTCAATTTAGCACAAAAATGCAATTAATTCAATGCATTGGAACTCTAAATGTAAAAGTGCCTAAATAGCCATATATTAGCCTAGGACAAGTGTTAATTTCCCAAAATTAGTGGTTAGAAACATAAAATAATCAGGTGCAATCATTACTCATCAAATGTAAAGAACCTTGTATCTTTGAAAGAGTTGAAGTTAAAGAACCTTAAATCTCGTGATAATCACGTCGTAATACAAAATTTCTTACCGGTCAGTATATGATGCATTTTACCCAAGAAAGTGCGAAGCACTATCACTAGATTTTGTATGTTCTTCAAGTTCATTTGTAGTAAAGTGGTTGATGCAACAAAGTTGCAGGATTTGCAAAGGCAGATAGTTTGTATCCTGTGCGAACTTGAAATGTATTTCCCCCTTCATTCTTTAACATTATGGTTCATCTTACGGTGCACTTGGTCAAAGAAGTTCAATTGTGTGGCCCAGTCTATTTGAGATGGATGTATCCAATTGAGCAGTTTATGAAAATTTTAAAGGGGTATGTTAAAAATAGATATCGACCAGAGGGGTGCATTACTGAACGATATATCGTTGAACAATCAAGTGATTTGTGTGCTGATTACTTATCAAATGTTGAACCCATTGGTATGCCAAAGTCTCGTCATGATGGGCGATTAACAAGGAAAGGAATAAGTGGGTGTAATATAAGAAGCATTTCGAATGTTGAGAGGGAGCGAGCTCACTTGTACATTCTACACAACACTCCCGAGGTTGAACCATTTGTTGAAGAACACAAAACACTTCTTTGAGAAATACACGGTGATAGAAATGAAAGTTTGATTACTAAGGAGCACAACCGACATTTCATTAAATGGTTGAATACACGCATTTGTCAGCAGGTTGAGGTTAATGCTGAGTCAGTTTGTGAAAGATTGTTCTGGTTGTCGAAAGGACCGGGTTTACATGCATTTTCATACACTGGCTATGCAATCAATGGTTACACATTCTATACAAAAGACCAGGATGAAAGGAGTACAATGCAAAATAGTGGAGTTACACTTGTTGCCGAAGCATTACATATATCCAGTGCAAAAGATATAAATCTCATCTATGCGCGGATGTCATACTTTGGTGTGATTGATTGCATTTGGGAGTTAGATTACACCATGTTTAGGGCTCCTATTTTTAGGTGTCAGTGGGTTAACAATAATAGTGGACGGTGGATGGATGAATTTGGGTTTATATCAGTCAACCTTTCTAAAATTGGATATAAGGATGATCCTTACATTTTATCGTCACAGGCAGAACAGGTGTTTTCATTGCAGATCCTAGTAAGAAGAATTGGTCAATTGTGATGCAGTCGAACAAAAATTATATCGAACAAGTTGACATTGAAAGTAGTGAAGATGTGAATATGTTAGAAGAAGATCCTTCCTTCGAGACATTACTCTCAGAAGACTTTGATGCTGACGGGAATGAAGATGAAGATGAACCTGTGTACATAAGACGTGATCATGAGGAAGGCATTTGGGTCAACACAATACTAAATCCAACCAAAAAAAGGAAGCAAACAATTTTAGATTCTATAACAAAGAGGAAAAGAAAACGAGGGCCATCATATTGATTTGTATTTGTATGTATTTTCTTTTTATACTATGGATTATTTCAGTTAATATTCATACACTATAATCATGTCTTGTTTAATTATTTTATAGGATTACAGGCATGGCACATGAAGGCGAAGATGACATGTATGAGGAGGAGGAGGAAGCACATCCTGGGTCCCCGATTGATTTAAGTAAAGGCAAAGCAAACTTTGAGCGACGTGTAGCCCGTGGCAAGACTATTATGCATAAGCTGGTGAAACTCAGAAGTGATGGAATCAAGTCATCGCTTGAGTGGAATGTGAAGGGTCAACCAATCGGGGCTCATGCTAAAGACCTTGCAGGTTTCCTTGGGACCATTGTTCGCGAAAAAGTCCCAATTACAATTGAAGATTGGAGGCATGTAAAGGATACACACCATAACTTGGTTTGGTTAGAGATTTTGGTAAGCCATCTCTTTATATATATCATTTATCGGTTGGTTGATCTTTTTTGATGACATTATAACTAGTTAATTTAATATGATTTCTATTATTACAGACGGTATTTATAATAGATGAGACTTACAAGAAGTGGGTGCTGGAAGACTTCTAAGAAAATTCCGTTTTGATTTGGTCAAATACTTTATGACAGATGTTAATGAGGAGATTATTCCAACACCCCCATCTTTATATGAAGGCATCATCACTCAAGAACAATGGGATACCTTTTTGGCAACACGTACGACACCCAAGTTTAAGAAAATAAGTTAAACAAATCGTCATTCAGCTAACAGCGTGGAATACCGATATTGTCATGGACGACTAGCATTAGCACAATTGGAGCAAAATATAGTATGTTAGAAATGATTTGTTCGAACTGTTGAATCAATATTTCTATAATTAATTTATACATTTGTTTGGTTTGAATTGACAGATTGTGGAAAAGAACGTACAAGTTGATCAATTAGCACGACATGAGTTGTTTATAGCTGCTCACACGAAAAAGGATGGTACCATAGTCAGGGAGGAGGTCAGAAGAGTTCGTGATCAATGTGTAAGTCATTTTCTTAGACTTTGCAAGATAGTTTTTTCATGAAATGACTTATTCTTTTAGTAACTATAAATCCTTTTTGTTGTAGAGTATTCTCACACAAGAATCGCCTGGTGATGTCAACAAAATTGGACCTGGTGATTTCCTTAGCAGAGCGTTAGACCGCCCTGAGTATCCGGGTCGTGTTTGGGGTGCTGGTTCAAGAGTTATACCTTCATCTTACTTTGGCTGCCAAAATAGGGCCACCAGGAGTGAATTGTCTGTATTAAAAGACGAATTTCAAGTTTTGAAGGAGCAGATGTTTGAAATGCAATGAAGAAATGAGCAATTGTATGAACATTTAATGCGAAATTCTCAAATGCCCCCTTTCATGCAACAAAGTTGAGGCGTATTTGCCATTCCCTATTTCAGATGATGTGACTATGGTGAATGAAGCTATTGGTGCTTTTGTTGCTTGGCCCATAGGTTTCATTGAACCATCCTCACAGTCAGTCTCACAGGGTCCAACCAATGCTCCACTTAATAAAGATCCAAGTGCATTACATGCCACACAACCTAATAAGGGCCAGAAAATTCAAGTGGCTACTGGCAAGCATTCTAGAGGTTTATCTAATCCATCTAAAAGAAAGATTGCTACCGACACTTAAGTCAGTCAAGATCTAAGTACATTACAAGTTACTCAATCTAATAAGGGCAAGAAAATTCAAGTTCCTGCTTTCAACAATTCTGGTGGTTCATCTGATCCAAGTGCATTAATGTCATATTGTGATCGATTGCAATTGATATCAAATAAGTTATCAAACGAGCATGTTGTAGAGATTGAGTTCGATAGGCACATATATGGCATACGTGATTTCAATGAGCATATTTCCAAGGAAGTGATTAGTGAAGTACTTAATCAACAATGGCTGAGTGCTTCGGCCATCAGTATGTGGATCAGGTATGCTTTGCAATTTGTTGTTTCATTTAATGTCATAAGTCTTAAACTAATTGCAATTTGGTATTGTTTATATGAAGGCACTTATACCATGATGTGATGATTGACGGTGAAGTAGTGGATTATGTATTCATGAGCCCATATGTGGTAGCACTGCAAGAAGGAATGAGTCTTCAAACCCAGTCTAATGATATTAAAGAAATGTTTTCTAAAAGAGCATCGAACAAAACATTATTCTTAGCTCCAGTTAATACAGGGTAAGTCAATACACATTATACCTTTCATTGTATCTTTCCCAATTGTATACACAAATCATCATAACTCTACAAAACTTTTTAGGCAACATTGGGTTTTGATTGTCATCAATCCGAGTGCACCAACGGGTCCTGTGATTTACTATTTGGATCCTAAGGAATAGGGTGAACCATCACACCGTCGGGATTTGTTGTTCCTCTTCAATAAGTAAGTGATTGTCAACAATTGAACTTGTTATATTATTTTTGATTTTATGAACTTAATTAGCTACTAAAATTTATTAATTTAATTAATTTGTTTCATTTTCAGTGCATTGACTAGTTTTCGTGGCTCTCGAGCATTGAGTTTCTCCAAAGCATCTGACCCGAGAAATGCCTATATATGGCAAAAAGTCAAGGTTTTAAATTTAATATATAGTTTATTGGGAAAAAGACAAATAAATACCCTTCAATTTGTAAAATCCCATTAACAACTTCATGATAGGTATTAACAACACAACAACCTATCATGAAGTTGTTAATACCTATCATGAAGTTGTTAATGGGATTTTACAAATTGGAGGGTATTTATTTGTCTTTTTCCCTAGTTTATTCGACTTTTTAAAGCAAAATAGTTATCTATAATGTAAAAGTTATAATGTTTTTCGTATAAAGTTTGATGTCTTTGTTATAGACCCCTTCCAACCAAACGACAATGATTGCGGGTATTACATCATGCGGTTCATGAAAGATGTTGTAACTCATGATCAAAATGACATTCCTTCAAATGTAAGTTTTATGTTGTTTTCAGTTCTTATTGAGTTCATATTTGTTAGATTTTAAGTTATTTTAATTATCATGTAAAATTTTTGTGCAGTATTATGAAGATGCGCGTTGCAAAAAGTTGTCGAAGAAAAACATTGATGAATTAATTGAAGAATGATGCTGCTATGTATACCCACATTTCTCTCATAATAGGTAAATATGTTAGCTAGCTTAGTTTGTTGGAGGATTTGATATACCGAATTATCATGTTAACTTGTAGTATATAGTAGCTAGTTAACTAATTAGAATTCTTGCTTTCATTGTATTAGATCTCTCTTGCTATACGAATTTTGGTGTATATATATTGGAATTATTTGGTTGTAATTTTTGAACCGGTGCAGACATGGGTTAGCATATATTTATTAAATATAATTAAAAAAATCTATCGTGGCCTTTACTCAAGAAAACGCCACGATAATGGATCATTATTTTTTTTAAAAAAAGGAACTTCCTATGGCGTTTTCTTAAGGAAACGGCACGATAGAGTACTCTTATCGTGCCGCTTTCTTACTAAAATGCCACAGGAAGTCTAATCTATCGTGCCACTTCCTTACTAAAATGCCATAGGAAGTCTAATCTATCGTGCCATTTTGTTAAGAAAACGCCACAGGAAGCAAACCTAATATGGCGTTTTTAAAACGCCACAAGAACAATTGTGACGCAGGCTATCGTGGCATTTTCAAAACGCCACAGGAATATATAAACAAACGCCACGAAAGACATTTTTTGTAATAGTGACAGGACGTTGTATTATGAAAATAATAATAGTTCAAGATCTCAATTCAATATCTTATCAATCATCAATCGATAAACTTATCTCAGCTGTGAATCAAAAGCTCATTTCCATATAATATCATAATTATCAAATAATAATATTTCAAACTACTTACTAACACCACACACACACACACACACACACACATAAATAAGCAGAAAGCGGTTACCTGATAGCTGTCATCAATCTCACAATAGTGCAGCTCCCCCGTGCAGACTCAAGACAGTTCAAACACTATACAGAACATACATATAATTATAATTAATCATCTACCAAAACAAATTTACACATAAGAATTAAATTACTAATTACCCTTTTCCTTGCCCTCACTTAATTAAATTTCTATTCAACCTTTATTCTTCCTCCTTATATCCATCTTCACCTCTAATTGCCTTCACTTAATCTAAATCTTATACCCCTTAATCTTCCTCCTTATATCCAAAATTCATCTCTAATCCAACTTATACAATTTCAAGCCTAAATATCCATTCTTACAATAATCATTCCTTTAAAACCTTAACACAGTCGTCCCTAAATTATTACTAATCCCAATTAACCAATTCAAGCCTAGGTATTAATCTCTCCAATAACCATTCATCTTATACTTTAACATTCAATAATCCCCCATAATTCATCACTAATGTCAATTTATAAAAATTCAAGCCTAAACAAATATTTCCAAATATCCACCAATTATTTCTCAACCTCAAAAATCTATTCATTAATCCCCAATTTATTTCCAAACCTTAATAGCTCAATAATTTCAAGTTCAACCCTAAAAATATCCCCTTTTCCAAATCAAGGCCTACGTCAAATCTAACCCAAATAACCTCATTAAGATTTTTGTTGGGCATAAGCTAACTCTTTAAATTCATAATTCAACATCCAACATCCATGATCACAAAATTACCTACACAACATTCCACTTATTCCAAACTTTAACCCCCAATAATTCCTTAGGCGCAAACTCCAATCAAATCAATTAATTAAAGCTCCTCATCTAACTTTAATAAGTATCTAAAAATCACTAATTTATCCATAAGCACTTCATATCATCAAAAGCCCTAATTTCAAAAATCTCAAAAAATTCAAAAATTCCCAATAATTAGGAAAACTTCCAACAATCAAAAATCTATTCAGAGTAACTCAAATTCAAGGTCCAAGCTTCAGTTTATTAAGTTTAGAACTCCCAAAAACCCCAACTTAGACAAGACCTAATTTTTCAAACATAGCCAATCAAAAAACTAAATACGTAGGGATGTAGAGGAGACTTACAAGGTTCTAAAAATGTACTTAGTTGGCCGGAAAACTCACTATTCCAGCGCCGGCGAGCTCCGATAAGTTTGACCAAAGGATTTTTGAATCGCTTCCTACGACCACGAATAGGACCGGAAGATAGGAGGGGATGGTTCTAAGAAGTTGGAGAAGATGAATGGAGGTGGTGGGAGGTGATTTTCGGCGTATTTTCGCCGGAGACATCACCTCCTCTTAAGGCCGAATGGCGGCCAAACGGACTAAGAGAGGGGGAAGGCAAAGGAGAAGGGAAGAAGAGAGGAGAGGGGGAGAGGGCCAGCGACGGCGGCCGCAGCAGGCGTCGTTAATGAAGGAGAAGGAGAGAGAGAAATGAGAGGGAGGTGAGGCGAGAGAGATAACACTGGGGGGTTGATGCGCAATGGAAGAGGATGAAGGGATTAAAGAAAAGAAAGAGAAAAATAATAAAGAAAGGAAAAAATGTTTAGACTCCTAGGCCCTAAAATTTTCAAATAAGATATTTATTTTGAGCCACACAATCCCTTTCATTTCCAAAATTCTACCTACTAAACCCCTTAATTATTTTCTCCCACAATAACCTCTTTTGAACCTAGGAATAATTCTTCCAATTTTATTGTTCTTAAAATAAGGGAGAAACTAAGCCTTTAAAATCCTCAAAATTCCTCAGATATTCTCATAATACATAATCTCTCATAAATCAATTTCTAATTAGCCCACTAATCCTCAATTAAATTTCTAGGATGTTACAAACGTCGCCCTTCATTGAATGATATGACTTACTTTTTGAACTTTGAACATCTATTAATAACAAGGGTAAAGTGGGAAAGAAGCAATTAGTGTGGCAGTTGGTGCATTATATTAAGGACCAAAAATTTTGTTAGTTGGTGCCTTATAATAAGGACCAGAGGGACTATGTATTACTTAATAAGAATTATGTCATTTTTAGTAATTTTTCATCTAAACTTGTTTTTCAAAATAATCATCCAAACATGTTTCCAAAAAGTCAGATTGAAAAAAAGTCAGTTCTATCATCATAAATCCAAACATAAATCACATTATGCAATCTGATTATTATCTAATCTTACTTCTAAAAAATGTGAGATTAAAAAAGAAAGTCACTTCTTCACCACCACTCCAAATACACTTTTAGTTGGTAAAAAAAACTTTTGTTAATATAATAGAAGTTGGTAAGTTAGGGATGGAGTTGGTAAAAGTAAATATACAGAAGTTGGTAAAACAAAAGACTTAATCAATAAATCAAAAGAACTTTTCGTAATATAGTAGAAGAAGCTGGTAAAAGGAAATATGCATAAGTTGATTACACAAAACACTCGGTAAAACAAAAGAAACTTGTATTAATATAAAAGAAGAAGTTGGTAAAATTAGGAAAGAAGTTGATAAAATGAAAGACATAGTTAGTAAAATAAAAGAAACATTTGTTAACATAAAAGAAGAAATAGGTAAAGTTAGAAAAGAATTGGTAAAACAAAAGAAACTTCTGTTAAGATGAAAGATGTTGGTAATGTTAGGGATGAAGTTGGTAAAAGGAAATGCGTAGTAGTAAAACCAAAGAAACTTTTGGTAACATAATAGAAGAAATTGGTAAAGTTAACGAAGAAATTAGTGAAAGGAAATACTCAGAATTTGGAAAATTAAAATACAAAGTTGGTAAAAAAAATAAACATTTGCTAATATAAAACAAGAAGTTGGCCAAGTGAGGTAAGAAATTGGTAATAGAGAATACACATAAGTTAGAAAAACAAAATAAATGTTTGGTAAAACAAAAACAAAGATATTTTGTCTATTTCCACTAAATTTGTAGAATGAGTCCAGGCTGATAGCTCCGTGACATAATTTGCATTTTTTTCCAATGTCTTTTTCTTGTAAAAAAAAAGACATTGGAAAAGGAGGAGGGTTGTGTTAGGCCCCGACAGCCAGCGTAAAAACCCCGTCGAATCTCATGAACATGATCAATGAAGAAATTGTGTAAATGTTAGATCGTTGCCCGTAAGCAACGCGCTGTATGGCTCGAGTACAGTGAGAAGAGATCGAGAGCCGCTGCATCCTAGCCTGAATGCAGTGTTAAGAGAGCAGGGGCTAAAGGATAGGTCGTTGCCTGGTTGTAACGCGCTGTATGGCTCGAGTACAGTGATAAGAGAGCAAGAGCCGCTGCATCCTCGCCCGAATGCACTGTTAAATGAGCAAGGGCTACCGCACTCTAATGGACGGAGGCGGCTAAAGAAGCTAGTTCATGAGAGTAAGATCAGATTTGGTTCTTGGAATATTTGGACGCTGAATGGGAAGCTTTTTGAGGTTGCACAAGTTATGAAGGATCGTAAGATTAATATATTATGCTTACAAGAAACCAGATGGGCTGGAGAGAGATCTAAAGAAATCGGAGTTAATGATTCTAAACTCTGGTACACAGGAAAGGTAAATGGGAGGAATGGTGTTGGTATTATTGCAGATAAAGAGTGGCGGAAGAATGTAGTGGAAGTTAAGCGGATTGAGGACCGAATCATATCTGTGAGAGTAATTGTGGGAAATGATACAATAAATGTTATTAGTGCATATGCACCCCAAGTAGGCGCAGAAGCACATCTTAAGGAGAAGTTTTGGGCAGATATTGAAGGGTTGCATCAAGGTATATCGGCAACTGAGAAAATTTTTATTGGAGGGGATCTTAATGGACATGTTGGGAAAGAGGCGGGATCATATGCAAGGGCGCATGGTGGTTTTGGTTATGGGGAGTTGAAGAATGAAGGACAAACAATTATCGATTTTTCCTTAGCATACAATCTTAAGATTGTTAACACATGCTTTAAGAAGCGGGAAGAACATTTAATTACATATAAAAGTGGAACTCACAAGTCACAAATTGATTTCTTTTTGGTAAGAAACCCTGATAGAAGGTTTTGTACTAATTGCAAAGTGATTCCTGGGCATGGGGAGACCGCTCAACATAGACTTCTAGTTCTTGATGTGAGAATTAAATGTATAAGACAAAGGCGCCGGGCAGTTTTGAACCGAAAGATCAAGTGGTGGCAGTTAAAGGGGGAGAAGCGAGAGATTTTTAAGAGAAACCTATTGGATGAAGGGGTATGGGAGCCACAAGGAAATGCTAACAGCATGTGGAAGAATATGGCTACGAAGATTGAAATGGTTGCTAAAGCTACTTTAGGAGAATCAAAAGGTTTTGGACCACGAGATAAGGAGACTTGGTGGTGGGACAAGGATGTCCAAGAAAAGGTGCGGAATAAAAAGAATTGTTTTAAGGCTATACACTTGTGTAATAATACTGAAAATTGGGAAAAGTACCGCTTAGCTAAAAAGGAGACTAAGAAGGCAGTGAGTGAAGCTCGTGCTAAAGCATACGAGGGGTTTTATAAGGAGTTAGGGACAAAGGCTGGGGAACAAAAGATTTACAAGATCGCAAAGAGTAGGGAGAGGAATTCAAGAGATTTGGATCAAGTAAGGTGTATAATAGATGAAGAAGGTAAAGTTTTGATTACTGATGAAGATATTAAGAATAGATGGGAGGCCTACTTTTCTAAGTTATTCAATGATGGAGGTGAAGGTCTATCTTGTGAGTTGGGGGATTTGACAATTAGTGAAGACGGACTTAATAGGTCATTTTATCGTAGAATTAGAGTGTGGGAGGTTAGAGAAGCTCTTAAGAAAATGGAAAATGGTAAAGCAGTTGGACCTGATGGTATACCGATTGAAGTTTGGAAATGTTTAGGGGAAGATGGTGTGTTATGGTTATCTGAATTGTTTAACGAGATTTTACGGTCTAAGAAGATGCCTGATGATTGGAGAAAAAGTACTTTAGTTCCGATTTATAAAAACAAAGGCGATATACAAAATTGTGCAAATTATAGGGGAATTAAACTTATGAGTCATACAATGAAACTATGGGAAAAGGTGATTGAGCATAGGTTAAGACTAGAAACTAGTATTTCTGAGAGACAGTTTGGGTTCATGCCAGGGAGATCCACAACGGAGGCGATATATCTATTAAGAGGGATAATGGAAAAGTATCGAAGTAGAAAAAGAGACTTACATATGGTTTTTATTGACTTAGAAAAGGCGTATGATCGCGTGCCGAGAGATTTACTTTGGAAAGCCTTGGAAAAGAAAGGAGTATGTGTTGCTTATATTAAAGTTATACATGATATGTATGATGGGGTGTTGACTAAGGTTAGAACGCCGGGAGGTGAGACAAAAGACTTCCCTATAAGAATTGACTTACATCAGGGATCAGCTTTGAGCCCATAGTTGTTTAATTTAGTAGTAGATGCTCTAACTGAGCCTATAGAAGAAGCGGTCCCTAAGTGCATGCTTTTTGCTGATGATATAGTCCTTCTGGCCGAATCAAGAGAGGAGATTAATGATAAATTAGAAATATGGAGAAACACGCTGGAGTCGAAGGGTTTCCGTTTAAGTAGGAGTAAGACAGAATATATGCATTGCAATTTTGCAAATAGACAACTTAGAGGTGATTTGGAGGTTAAACTAGGAGAGCAAACAATCCCTCAAGTAACGAAGTTTAGGTATTTGGGATCAATTATAAGACAAGATGGTGAGATTGATGACGATGTCAATCATAGAATTCAAGTTGGGTGGTGTAAATGGAGGAAAGCTACTGGAGTTCTTTGCGATAGAAAAGTACCCCATAAGGTAAAAGGGAAGTTTTATCGCACTGCTATAAGACCAGCAGTATTATATGGTAGTGAATGTTGGGCTTTGAAGGGTCAACATGAACATAAGATGGGGGTAGCTGAAATGAGGATGTTGAGATGGATGTGTGGTCACACAAGAAAGGATAAGATTCGGACTGATCATATACGCGAATGAGTTGGAGTGGCACCTATCAGTGAGAAAATGGTAGAAAATCATTTGAGGTGGTTTGGACATGTACAAAGGAGGCCATTAGATGCGCCAGTGAAGAGGGTAGATCAAATAGTCTTAAGTCCAATTAAGAGAGGAAGAGGGAGACCGAGGCTTACACTTAATGAAGTTGTAGAGCGCGATCTTTTAATAAATAATATATCTAAAGATTTGGTTACCGATAGAGCACAATGGCGTCGTGCGATCCATGTAGCCGACCCCACTTAGTGGGATAAGGCTTTGTTGTTGTTGTTGTTGTCTTTTTCTTGTGGTATTTTCCTTTTATTATTAATCATTTTTTATATATTAACTGACAAACAACACCTAATATAAATCATATTACTAGTAAGATCTGAGCAACTAATTATTTTAGTTTTGTTTCGTAGGTACCTTCCGTTCTCGACTAAAACTCCAGAGACACGGTAGATATTGAGCATGTTTGGCTGGACTTATAAAAATAAGTAACTATAGCTTATAAGTTAGTGTGTTTGGATGGACTTCTGGAAAAGTGACTTATATATAAGTCAAACTAAAAATAAGTCAAACTGAAAATAAGTCAGATTATATAATGAGATTTATGTTTGGATGGGCTGTTGAAAATATGACTTATAAGTGACTTATAAGTCATAAGTCATATTGTGTAATGAGATGTATGTTTGGATGGACTTTTGGAAAAGTGATTTATGTTTGGGTTAGTTGTAATTGGATGTGTAAAATAAGTTAGAATTGTGGGGTTCACCTCCGTAAGTGACTTATAAGTCATAAGTTGAAAAAAAGAACTTATACTTATTTTGACTTATAAGTCATAAGTCCTTATTTTCTAAAAGCCCAGCCAAACATCTTCAAAAGGACTTTTTTCAAAATAAGTTCTTTTGCTGCGAAATAAGGACTTATTTCTTGCAAATAAGTATAAGGGTGTGTTTGGATGGACTTCTGAAAAAGTGACTTATAGATAAGTCAAACTGAAAATAAGTCAAACTGAAAATAAGTCAGATTGTGTAATGAGATTTATGTTTGGATGAGCTGTTAAAAAAAGTGACTTATAAGTCATAAGTCATATTGTGTAATGAGATGTATGTTTGGATGGACTTTTGAAAAAGTGATTTATGTTTGGGTTAGTTGTGATTTGATGTGTAAAATAAGTTAGAATTGTGGGGTCCACCAAAAAAGTGACTTATAAGTCATAAGTCATAAGTTGAAAAAAAGAACTTATACTTATTTTGATTTATAAGTTATAAGTTACTTATTTTTATAAGTCGAGACAAACATACTCAAAACAACTTTTTTAAAAATAAGTACTTATCTTTTAAAATAAGGTTCTTCCGGCCAAACAAGCCCATTATTTACTACTACTATTTACTATATTATTTTAATTTGTCTACATCTTCATAATTTGCATTCATTTCGATCATCTTCCCAAAAATGGTCGATTAACCTTATAGACTGCATATATACGCCACTGTCAAATCATCATCATTCTTCCGATTAGATAGATGACTCCGATTTTGGTATGTCGCCGGCGTTGGTAGTTCCATTGCGTACCCACAATCCCACCGTTTGGCCATCTCCTTCAATCTCCCAATTCGAACCTTCTCGGTTTCCTCCTTCAATCACCCAATTCGAACGACATCAAACGTTTCAATACCGCATGGAACAACAAACCAATGCCATGGATGGAACTTCAGGGATTTCAAAATCCAATGTTCAGAATACGAATTTCACCTTCACCACCACACCTTCTTCTTCTTCTTCATCATCTTCGCGTCTGTCTAAGCCAAGATTTGTGAAGGTTCGTAAGCACAATAATGCTCAGAGTTTGAGGTCTACGACAGGGATCGAGGAGAATTTGGTATCTCCTGGTTTCAATCCTTTTGTTTCTGTTGGCGATAACTTTGTTCGACCTTTTTCTGGGTCGGCGATGGCTTCGTCTTCAATTTTCAATGAATTTGATGCTGGACAGACTGGAAATGAGCCATTTGTGTTTGGAGCCAAGAGGTTTGATCTGAATTCGAATTTGAACAAGGACAATGTCGGTTCTGGTGTGAATTTAGGTCAAGGAATTGTTGATCAAATGAGGAATCTGAGAATGGACAATGTGGATGATGTTTCAAATAAGAAGGGTGGGTATGTGTTTCAGAGTGGTCATAGGAAGAGTTCTAGTCATGATGGAAGCTTGATGTCTACGCTTCCAGGAGATATGAAGAAGTTGAACATTGGTGGTGTTGGTGGAGTTGAAGGCATTGACAAAACCAAGAGCAGATGTTTGAATACATGTAGGGATGATTTTTCTAGATTCATGTCACGAAGTATATCCAATCCTCGTGTTTCTTCCAGTGTTGAAATGGAACTCCAAGGTGAGTTGAGGGAGAAATTGAATATTAAAGAAAGCAGTGCTGGTGATAGTGTGCATATTGATTACTCAACAAATGAAGTTCTCAACCGAATGAAGAATCTAAATGTGAAGGATTCTTCGGGTTTTGATAGTTTTAAGAAGAAAGAGGCTGATGTAACGACTGGTAGGCAAACAAATCCTGCTTCTGTAAGCAGTACAACTGTACCTAGTTATATTGGGGGAAGAAATGAGGCGGATCTGTTGAGAGAAATGGAGAACTTAAAGTTATTCAGTGAGAAGGGGGACTTCATTAGACCAAAATTTTGGGATCCTTCCTCCCAGGAAATTAACCAAGCAGATGCAAGTGGTGGTCAGGGAGACAAACCTAAGGAAGGCATCAGGATGACACTAAATGCCATGTCGTCGTCGTCATCATCATCATCATTCTTATCTGAGGGCATAAACTTCCCCATGGCTGGAAATGATTCTGGAGTAACCAAGAGAGATGAATTTGTCTTTACAGGGAAGAAAGATGATTCAAACCCTCCTTTTGTAGAGTTCAAAACACCAGGATTAATGAAGGAGCAAAGTAGCAACACAAGAGTGAAGAAAAGGAGAGGTAAACTGAAGCCATCTACCCCTGTCCAGCTGTTTCATGGGCAAGATTTTGTTTCAAAGGAAAATGTTGCTGAAGAAAACCCAGAGGCTTCTGAGGCTTATTCACCAATGGAAGTGTCTCCATATCAGGAAACATTGGCTGAAACTCAGTGCTCAAGGGAGAATTCTGTGACGTCCAATGAGCCCTTGAGTCTTGATGCCAACTCTACAGATACTGATGTAGTGCAAACGACTTCTCATGATCCTATAGATGAGGATATAATTTTGAAAACAGAACACTTACTTATTGATGAATGTGATGCTGCATGCAAGGAAACAAAGGATAAAGCTTCAGAGCACCACATTCCTAAAAATATTTTCAGTGAGGATCCACAGGATGGGTCTGCATCTGTGGTAGAAACTGAAAGCTTTAAGTCTGCAAATGATGAAGTGGACACAATCAGTGATGCGGCTAACACACCAGTAGAAGCTGTGAGCAGCCCAAGCTCAAATGTTGCAGCATGTGGTGTTGATAGTATGCCACATCCCAGCCGTGCTTCAAGTTCCAATGATATAAGTGGGTTCCCCTTCACATTTGCTGCCTCTTACTCGGCTGAGGCTCAGTCATCTAGTCCTAAGCGCCAACTCAAAAAGAAAAATTGGGTAAAAGTTGGTTATGATGCTCATAGCTCGCCTCCTAGCGTGAATATTTCTTATTCATCACCATCAATGTCCTTTTCTTCATGCTCCGAGACATCATCTCTTTTTGCATCAGGGCATGCTCAGAAAGACAAAGTATCTACTCCTCAACCTAGAACAAGGGATGCTGAGATTACTAAGGAGCAGGGAATGAGAGAGGAGGCTGCTTCTAATACTGCTGGTCAAGAAGCTTGTGAAAAGTGGCGACTCAGGTTATTATGCACTTTGAGAGTGTTTATTTTAACATTTACACTCGTTTATGATGTGCTATAGTTTCATTATATTCACATCACATCTGTGCTGAAGTAACTTCTAATCAGGGGAAACCAAGCCTATAAAAACGGGGATTTATCTATGGCTGAGGATTGTTACACTAAAGGACTTCAATGTGTTTCTAAAGAAGCAACATCCAGGAGCTCTATGAGAGCTTTGATGCTTTGTTATAGCAATCGCGCAGCCACACGCATGTCTCTTGGAAGGATGAGAGACGCACTAAATGACTGTATACTGGCAGCTGAAATAGATCCAAATTTTCTCAGGGTACAGCTTAGAGCTGCGAAGTAAGGTTTCCATTCTGCTTCTAACATACGTGCATACATTGATTGAGTTGTATGAATGAAAGAATTTAAAGTTAGTGAGCATCTAGTTCATCCTAATATGCCATTCCATTTTCCTAAACTTTACTATTTAAGTTTTCCATTTTTAAGCTAGAATAAATATAAGTATTATCATTCCAACAAAATTTTTGTGTTTTTTCTCATGTGTGATTTTGATGATATGCTCTTCTGATTGATTGCTGTTCATGTGTCACGCAGCTATATTTGTGCCCTTGTAGGATTAAGTTATGTTGGACTATTTTACTCTAATTTAACATGATGGAGTAAGAGGTAAATTAAAAAGACAGAATTTTATATTTTTGATGATACAATATTCATAAGAAGCAGAAGAACTGGATCGAATTTAAACACCGAGTTATAAACTTATAATTTCACAAATTGTTAATCTGTTTTCCTTCTGATATTGTTCATTTTTTCTCCAAAAAGTTGATGAACTGGAAGAAAGAACTAGCCCGTTAGTTTTTATTAAAGAGGGTTCATCAGCCCCTGATTTTGTTTATTTTGTGAAGGAGTAGTTAACCATTAACCATTTTGTAACACAATTGTTCACGTTAGTGGTCGATAGATCCTTTTCCTGGATGGCGTAGAAATGTATTCACACATATTATCGCTGCAAAATTTGGACCTCACATCAAAGTCAGCATAAATTTGTTGGAAATTAACGAACAACTTGGGGCTGTTTTTTCAGAAAGAAATAATCATGTTTACTCAGAATATTCTTAATAGTGGCTACAAAGGAATTGAACGCAAGGTTAAACTATTACAGCAAAGAAAAGTGTGGGACTGTACATATGGCTATACTATTACTGGTATGATACCTTTGATTGTAGATAGCTGTCGCAGCAGCACAAATTTAATAAATACGGTAACTGCATATATCAGAAGTATTGATGATTGATAAACATCGGTTTCTTTGCCTTATCTCTTATCTCTTTATGGTCTTGTAATGAATTAGAGCTTTCATGATCGAATAATTGGGAATAGGTTCCGGGTCAGCCCTATTGTTTATGAGAACCTAAATTTTTGCATGGGGGCTTGTTAGAGATATTACAATAAGTCTTGTTCCATTAAGTGCGGGTTGTTACAGGATTGTATCACATCATTGGGCTCTTTTAACAACTGACTTTTCAGATATATGAGTTACCATGTGATATTGTTTTGTAAGTTCTTTAGGTGCCGGTCATCTCCTACATCTTTTCATTGTGCTAGAGACCATTTAATCAACTCTCTTCACCAGTCTATATAGTGGCCATTTTTGAAATGTAGTATGGGAGACTTGGTAGTATGGGATGCTCTATTGGGTATATAATTAGGTTTGTTCTTCCACCTCAACAACTTGCTTTTAGGGTTGGGTTCCCCATCGCACTTAGGTATCCATAAACTTCCCTTATTTGTTACTAGCAACATGCCATTTTGGTTTGTGGGAATTTAGGCTCATAATGGGTTAACCTCACCACCTCCAACTAATTATCATTGTTGCATACCCGAGTATCGAACAAGAGACACTTATTAAAATGGAGCAACCTTTAGTTAGTTGATCCAAGCGCTTGGTATTTACTATCATAAATAGTAACTATTTATTGAAAATATTTACAAAGCCTTTTCTAAATATAGTTTTTGCTTTTGGAATGCAATAGGGGTTGTTTGTTTTCAATGGAAAAAAATTTGAATAAACGAACCATAAATAGTGTAGGTACTTGATGATCAGCTAGCTAGAATTTAGATTTCCTTGAAAATACCATGATTATGTTCCTCCAAAGCTATGGAAAGTAGATATTCAAATCCTATATCTGTTGTTCACTCTTCTCTTTGTTTTTTGATCATCACTAAATGATCTATAATATATCTCATCTGTCCTCCTTCTATGTCTTTGTATATTGAAATGCATATGTGTGGTCTGACATGCTTCATATAAATAGATACCGAGTGAGATAATTATATTTGCTGACGGTTATTCTTCCTACTTTTTTTTTGTAAATTTATGTTGTTCAGTTGTTACCTTGCTTTGGGGGAAGTTGAAGATGCATTGCTATATTTCAAGAGGTGCTTGCAAACAGGAGCTGGTGTTTGTGTAGATCGAAAAATTGCTGTGGAAGCCTCTGACAGCTTGCAAAAGGCACAGGTTCGACAACATTTAGTCCTTTTGTATGGATAGCTAAATGAATTATTTATAGATTTAATTCATTGCCTTTTCAAATTGTTTTTGTTCTATTGGCTATGGGCTGTGCACATACTGCTTTAGTATTAGAAACTTTTATCATCCAACTGCTCAGATGTCATATTATTATATATTATATACTGGTAAATGGGAATTCATTTTCAGAGCTTCATATTTTAGATCATTTAATCATCTCTGTTGTGAAAGTTAATGCCTTTTGGCATTTATTACAATGCTACCGGGGCTTATTGAGGAGTTTGATACTTTGGATATTCTTGTTCTTCTTCTCATATTCTAGAAATATGTTTCTGGTATAAATTTTTGAAACATAGAAGTAGGTCTCGTAATCTAAGAGTGAAAAATATTGCCAAAATAAGGAAAGAAAAATATTCTGTAATAAACAACTGATTTGAAGCTGTTATCACGCCAGCACCCCCTCCAAAGCTAGAGAATAATTATCCATCATTCCCAACTTTTTGCTTGGTTTTTCAAATTTGAATCTTGACATCTCTTCAGTGAGTAGATTGCAACTTGTTTGTTTGTATGAAAATACTTCAAATAGTCAATCTTCTCCTTGATGAAATGTTGATAAATTTCAAGATCCTCTGTTCTATCATGATGAACGAGATTATTAACAAACCCTACAGGCTTCAATTCTTCATGCTCCCCTTTTCTTTGTTATCACACCACACCTTCATCTGGGATTGTCTTTCAATCCAATCCTTACAGTAGTAGCTCCCAACTTACCATAGATTGTTTTTTTACTTCTCCATGAGACTAGATGACCCCGTACAAAGAAATATACAATGTCCAGTCTTTGATATCCTATCATTCACTGAATCGGCTCTGTTTGCATCAGTGTAGGCTTCAATTCTTCATGCTTCCCTTTTCTTGAAATAACTTCCATGTAAGTCTTCCCAGGTTTACTCAGAAATTTTTCAACAATATTTACTAGAAAGCTGATGTCAGGCTTTGTGTGAGAAAGATAGATTAACTTCCCCCCTAATGTGTTAAATCTTTTGACATCAATAGGTGCTCCTTCCTGCTTTAGTCTAAGCTTGTATTTGCCACCATTGGATTGTCGGCAAGTTTAGCTCCAAGCATACTTGCTTTAGAGTAGGTCAAGAGTACACTTTCTTTGGGAGATCATCAACCTCCATCCCAAGAAAGTATCTGAACTTTCCCGGTTTTTCACTTCAAACTCAGCTACAAGTGATTTCTTCAATTTCTCAATGTTCCCTTGGCCATTGCCGGTGACAATGGTATCACCAACGTAGACTGAAACTATTGCAAGCTTCCTAGTTGAAGAATGTACATAATGAGTATGGTCTTTTGACATCAATGAGACTTGAATTTGGTAATAGCCTCGGTGAATTTGTTGAACCAAGTCCTTGAAGATTACTTCCAACTTTAGAGACATTTATTCAACCAATACACTTTGTTAGATCCCCATTATTATTTCAGGTGGAACTTCTATATAGATGTGTGTGTGTCCTCTTGCGAATCTAAATTGTGAAAAGCATTACTTACATCTAATTGATGAAGATTCCAATCAAGATTTGCTGTCAATTACAAAAGAATCCTAATAGTGGTGTTGGAATGAAACCTTTAGCCACTAGTCTGACTTCATACCTACCAATATTGCCATACAGATTGTATTTTATAGTAAAAAGCTATTTGCACCCTACTTCTGACTTCCCATTTGTCAGATCTGCAATTGTTGAGGTCTTGTTCTTTTCTAACAACTTTAATTATTCTTGAATGGCTTCTCCCCATCTGTAATACTTTACTGCTTCCTGGAAATTCTCAAGCAATCCTTCAGATGACAGTTTGGTGAGGAAAGCACGCATATTTGGTGACAGCCTTTTGAGTGAGCTATACTTACTGATCAGTTGTCTTGTGCATGATCTAACACGCTTCCTCCTGGCTATAGGCTGGCTTAATTCTTCAGAATCTGGAGTGGACTATATGTCTTGCCCTTGCTCTGGGATTATGGTGGATTCTTTAACTTTTCTGGTCGGCTCTAGCTGTTGTAGAGTCTAAGAATTATCTCTGCCTGTTCTTAAATATAGTTAAGGGTCTGTGTCATAGGCTTGTCTATCCCCAATTCATTTCCCCTTTCATTTTTAGCCCTGTCAGTATTACGCTCAGCAGAATTTTTCGCATTTTCTGGTTGGATTTATGACATAGTTTTTTGAATTTCAGAGGTCTCAGATCTGAAATCATGTTCAGTGAGTTTAATTTCAAGATGGGTGGAACTAAGAACATTTTGCACAGGGGCATGATTTGAAGCTAATATCATGCCAACAGTTAATAATAATATCACTGTTTATGATGAATCTATCAAACTTCTAGCAACTGCTTATTTTCTAAAATGAAAATTCTACACTCAATTTCTTTGTTAATTTTTCCATGAGATGTTAAAGATTTCCTTTTTCTTAATTTCTTATAATATTTTTGCCTGGATTTGAATAGGAACTCTTCCTGACCTGATTAGTTCTTTTAACCGATGGCAGAAAGTATCAGAATTCATCAATCATTCTGTTAAACTTTTGCAAAGAAGGACGACCTCTGACACAGATAGAGCATTGGAACAAATTAATGAGGCATTGATGATAAGTTCATGCTCTGAAAAATTACTTGAAATGAAAGCAGAAGCTCTTTTCATGGTCTGTGCCACCTTCTTGCTATTTGCTCGCATTTTGTTATGATAATGTCTAAGGACAGTTACTTGTAGGCTGTTTGTACAAGAATTTATTCTAACACCAAATTAGTCTCTGACGGGAAAATCTTTTTTTAAAATGGCAGTTATGTAAATATGAAGAGGTGATTCAGCTGTGTGACCAGACCCTTGGTTCTGCTGAGAAGAATTTTCGCTCAATGGATGCTGATGGAGAAGTCATAAATTTGGATAATTCAAAGCTCCCAAATTGCCTCTACTTCAGGCTATGGCGATGCTTAATGACACTTAAATCTTACTTTCACCTTGGAAAGCTTGAAGAAGGTCTTTCTTCACTGGAGGAACAAGAAAAAAGGGCATCTTCCATGAACAAGTAAGGATTACGAATCTTTGAGCCTACTCACCCTTTCTCTTCCTTCCTCTAAAGCGATTGAAAGAATAGGATAAAAAGATTTTTTTTTTGACATGTTTAATTACAATAATTGTTTTATGGAGATGAGCTTTTATGCTGACCCTGCAGGAGTGGAAGCAAAGTTTTCGAATCACTGATTCCAATGGCTGCCACTGTACGTGAACTATTACGTCACAAGGTTAGTTTGTACCATTTCATAACTGTAATTTCCCCCCTTTGATTATTCTGTATGAATTTAATGCGTCGTTTTAGTAGTTTGAATTTATCTTATAATGTGTCTATGGATGCAGTCTAACATCCAAATTAGAAGTTGAACCTGTTTCTGTTCAATTGATGGGTTTATTTAGTAGATTGACATTTTGGTGTTATTGTAAGTGTCCAGTTATCAATGATTAGGGAAATTTGATTGCCTTAAATATGAATGCTTTATGGTCTGCTCAATTATTCCTTAGAACTGCAATGTTGTCTAGTAAATAGTTGAACTGCATATGCAATGTATTTGCCGCCTTTGATTTAGTAACTTACCTTTGGAATTAATTGAATCATAGGAAAAACACTTCTATGCCGTGCTAACCTATGTCCGTGCTGTAAATTTTGCTGTGGCATGAAAATTGCTTGTGTGGGGCTTGATTCAAATACGTTCAATTCCAGACTGCAGGAAATGAAGCATTTCAGGCAGGAAGGCATGCAGAAGCTGTTGAGCATTATACTGCAGCTTTGTCATGCAATGCAGAGTCTTTCCCATTTGCAGCTGTCTGCTTCTGTAATCGTGCTGCTGCTTATACAGCATTAGGCCAAATTACTGATGCTATTGCAGATTGCTGCCTAGCTATAGCTCTGGATGGAAATTATTTGAAGGTTTTCCTCTTCAACTGAGAGTACTATTTGAGTTGTTAGATTAGATATCAAATGGGAAAAACCTGTTTGATTCTTAAAATATGAAAATTAAAATATTGCAAGAAATACCTGTACGCTGGTTTGACCTCTTTCTTGGCATAGGGACATGTGTATAGGGTATAGGATATTTCATAGATGGTGTTTTTGTATTTTGAAAAATGGAAATTCTTCAACCTTTACCTTTCTGTTATGTATGGTGTTCATTTCTGGCAGTTTCCAACTATGTTTGTACTTTGTATTGCATGTGAGTCTGATTAGACACGACATTTTTTGGCTGACTTATTTCTTACTCTTGCAGGCACTTTCTAGGCGTGCAACTCTGTATGAGATGATTAGAGATTATGCCCAAGCAGCTAGTGATCTTCGGAGGCTTGTCTCTATTCTCAATAAACGGGTGAATGATAAGGCCAATCAGCATGGAGTATCTGATAGGTCCTATAATTATGTTAATGATTTGAAACAAAATTCTATTCGGCTTTCTGAAATGGAGGAGGAAGCCAGAAAGGAGATCCCTCTTGATATGTACCTCATATTGTAAGCTCTTTTACTACTTACCTTTTATTATAAATTTATAATTTAAAGCCGAATAACCACATACATGAGAAGTTGGAATCAAATTTTCTAAAGGGAGCATAGCTTATAGTTTTTCAATATTTCTTGTTTTAAAGAATCAAATGAAAAAGAGTACGGGTTCATTTATGAGAATGGAATAGTGAATTTTGTGTTATGTAGGAAGTTACAATATGCATCTTATTGTGGAACAAGGATTGCAAACCGCTTAGGATGAACATGTGATCACAATCTTCCATAAATAGAATAGATTTGTGGCCATTATAAGAAAAATACATTTGTGGTTTACTCAAAGCTTGCATTTATCTGTAATTCCTTGAAAAATATGTACAAAATTAAATAAAAATAAAATGTCGGGATTCAATGAAGGGGGTTTGGGAAATTTGGTGTGTTCATGTTATTTGTGAGCTTTTCAGAAAAATGACAAATGCTTGAACTGATTTAATGCAGAATGATTAAGCAAAAAGAGATTAGGATGAACCTAGTAGGATTAGATCCCTTGAACTGACAGCCAATAGAATTATGCACACCCCGAGAAAGCTAAATAAAGATTTCTTGGTCCACTTAAACACAAAAGAATAAGGACTTGAAGTGTTGAAAGATGTCACAAGGTTGATTGAGCCCTGACAAGTTAGTTCAATGAAAACCCTTATTAGAGAATCCGCTCTCAAGTCTGAAAATCCCAAATGTAATTCTCATTTACACATCAAATCTGACTCCAAATGGAGTCAGAATACATTCTTATAGTTTGTAAGTGAAATCTATCTTTAGTTAGCCTTGAAAAGGAAACAACAACAACATAGCTTTATCCCACTAGGTGGGTTGGCTACATTGATGGCATGATGCCATTGTGCTCTATCAAGAATCATACTTTTGGATAAATTATTAATCAAAAGGTCCCGCTCAAAGCATAATTCTGAATAAATATCGTAAGAATCAGCTATAGAAATAATCAAATGCCCTTTAAGCTTGAAAAAGAAAGAAAAATCAATGTAATTAGGTCTAGTTTTCGTTCAAAATATTCAACTATTTTAAATCAACATGTGCTTCCCAAAATAGCATTAATTAAGCCCAACTTAGTAATTCCATGTATGATCCTTTGTCCAAGCTCTTTAATTTCAAGTATTATAGCCCAAATTACCTAAGACATCTCCATCTTTGGCTCAAACAATATTATCAACGTCCTGATCATTAGTGCCTAGATTTGTTGGTCCAATTGCAATTTGTTTTGCTCAAGTTTCTTGAATGAGTCATCTCAATGCTTTTTTTAGTCTGCGTTTGCTCTTGTGATTGGTCTCCTTGGAAGGTGCAAAGGATCACTTGAAGTATCTGACTCAACTTGCTTCCTATGTTGCATCGCATCAGAGATAATCTTTGTTTGATTGTTTGAACTTGCATGTGGATCACGCAATACCATGCTTTTTCTCTTTTATCTTTTGGAGTTTGACCGAATTCATGTTACTTATTAGAATGTTATGCTAAGTGGAATACTGTCACTTATGATGATGATATGAAGTAATGACCCAGACCTGTGAGAATCAAATCCCTGTTAGTATTAGGCGTTGTGGGGGTATTATCAAGTATTCATGTGCTATTGTAGACGGGTGAGTAAACTGCTTAGGGATTTATTAAGGGGGGTTTCCAATATAATACAGAGGTAATCGATGCCTTTCTTTCAACTATTTAAGACAGCTATAGTAATACTGTGGCTAGCATTTCCAAATTATTGGGTTCAATGTGTAGTTGAAATTGATGCTTCTAAATTGGGTGTGGGAATTGTTCTATCCCAGCAAAGACACCCAACTTCCTTTGTCAGTAAAACCATTTCACCTAGGATGAAGGCACTATCTAAACACTAAAGGGAGTTCACGACCATTTTTTTCTAGTTAAACACTTGTGTCTTTAGTTGTTTGGAAGGCCTTTCATCAATATCATTACTTAGTTACCCTTGAAACACCTCTTGAACCCAAAAGTTGTCACCCCAGACCAATTTAAATGGACTGGCAGATTCTATGGCCTGACATATGATGGCTTTTGACATTAATGGAAGAGCATCTTGATAGACATTGAGGGATTTGTCCAGGATTGCCAAACTTGCCAGAGGTACTAGTATCAAGTAATGGAAAATCCAGCTACTGTATGGGTTAATTAAGGATTGCCTTTATTGAGGGGTTGTCCATTTTCCAATGGGAAGTCCGCAACATTGGTAGCATGTTACCGAATCATACTTCTGTATAAATGAGAGGGGGAAAGAGAGGAAATAGGAGAGAGATCAAAGAGAAAGAGAGAACAGAGAAGATAATTAGAGAAACGGAGAGGAGAAGAAGAGGAGTATCTAAACGTCAACATTAATCCATTATTCAGTCATAGTTTGGGGATTACAAGTGGGTTTAAATCTATCTATAGGCTTTAGAAAACATGGAAGGGGGGTAATTAGGCGCTAATATCTTCTAACTCAACTAATACCTAATAAACTTCTAACTTTTATTATCACTACATAACAATACCCCCTTCCCAAAGAGATCCTTGCCCCAAGGATCTAGTAAGAGCAAAACATACCTCTGGAATCAAACTAAGTCAAATAGGCTTTCAAATTCTGGACTAGTTAGCTTCAATGTGATGACTTCGTGATCTCTCTCTCTCTCTGTTTCTTTCTTTTTTCTCTTAGTTCCTTTGTTCTTCTCTTTTCTAAACCCTCTGAACTTCTTCTTTCTCTCCTTTTCCCTTCTTTCCTCTCTTTCACTCTTACTTTAGACATTCAGATTTACAGTTCTGTATCATTGTAATAGACAGATTCACAGGGCAGCCCAGTTTATTGGTTTAAGTCATCCAGGTTTGATAGTTGAACCACTGGCTCTCATGGACAATATTGTCGTATTTCATAGGCTTCCTCAATCCATTTGGAAGACAGAAATGAGACCAGATGGAGAAGATTACAACCCCGGAGTGGGGAAACTCTTCGGTATTTCTGGCTAGAGTTGTGTGACTAGTACTCTGGAACAGTTTTTAATAATTTGATTTAAATGAGTTTGTAGTCAGATGAATAAAAAACTGTGGCACTGCACAATTTATGGAATTTGTAGTTAGTATTGTTAGAGGGGAATGCGCTCATCTTCAAGGGTAGATCTTCTTTGAATGTGCTATGATATAGAATAGTTGTGACTTCTTCAGTATATGTTTTTTCCTTTTCTTTTCTTTTTTTTTTTTTTTTTTGCAGGGAACCATTGTTTCAATTATTGTTCTCATTTTGAGCCTTTTCTAATATTTTCTTTTTTGATGTTTGCTCATACTCTAGCGAGATTTACATTATTCTGTTTCTGTTTCTAATAAAATTCATCGAATAGAAAACTGTCCCCAAGGGTTGCTCCAAAAAAAAAAAAAACAGAAAGAAAGAAAGAAAGAAAACTGTCCTCAAATGCCATTTTTAATATGAATGGCTTATGTAATTTAAAAATTCTTTAGACAAACGCATGTCAAATAGCATTGACAAAATGCTGTTTTATGTTCAGTAGAGTCTGTTTCAAGTGTGCCAGAAGCTTCTTGCTAATAGAGCAACCTACTGTTCCTGTGTTTCAAGTGTGTGAGTATTAATATCAATAATTCAAAGCCATTTGCTGATTCAGATTATGATGGCAGGGGAGTTGAACCGTCTATTTCTATATCTGAAATCAAGAAAGCCTATCGGAAGGCTGCGCTTAGACATCATCCTGATAAGGTTGTTTACTCAACACTTGTTTAGATGTTCTTACATTTATTATCATATATTAATCGAATTTTCAATATCATAGGCTGGCCAATATTTGGCACGAAGTGATAGTGGTGATGATCAGAAGTGGAAGGATATTGCTGACGAAGTACGGCAAGATGCTGATAGGCTTTTCAAAATGATTGGAGAGGCTTATGCAATATTGTCGGACCCTGCCAAGGTATTTTTACTTGTGTATTTACATAACTAATTTTGTTTATAAAAAAGAAAGTGAAGAGTTGAACGATAGCAGGCTTTATAAGGAGCGTTATGGAGGTTCTAGAATTGAACCTATATACGCTATGTTATCATTAAAGATCCACTTAATTGACTGTAAGATATGGTGATGATGGTAGCATAATATATTTTGAAGTGCGGTTTGGACTCAATTCGAATAATGAAGTTCATATTGGTACCGTTCCATGCACTGATTAGAAGTTTTTGGTCAAATTGCACTAGCTTAATGTGAAATTTTCAGACGTTGTGTTAATATTTGGCTTAATAAACTGCTTGGCAGCTGGTATGATTGATTTTGTTATAGAATTTGAATTATTGGAAAGATAAAAGGGATGGAAAACTGAAATATAAATTTAATAGGGGTTTTAAGAGCAACTGACTCTTAATATCACTACTAGCCAATGATAAATCTGCCAAGAATTATCTAAGCAAGAATTTCACCTACGTAACTAGGTCTTATATTAAGGAATCGACGAAGTATTAAATAGACAAATATCTAAAATAACTCAAATAATATATATTCTTAAAATCTCTCTAACTTCTCAAATCACCTAATATCCCACACTAATCGGTATTCTATCATTGTTATTCCGCATGTGTTAGAGCATCTAAAACCATCTGGGCTACCACATTTTTTCGCGGTCATTATGACCAAATGCGTTCTGTAACAATCTTGGATTAAAATATATCCTGACTTTCCTCAAATGTCCAGGAACTGTGAAACTGCTAAATTGTTATATTATTTGTTGGTATAGACCACGGATGGGAAAATTAGTTGACAATTCTCTATAATTATCTTCTTTGGTTCATTCATGCAAGAAAAAGATCAGTATGCTTAGTGAGGGGAAATTATGCATTCCACTCCTTTTTTTATGCTGTAACAAGAGATAATAAGAAGGAAGTAGCGGGACTTTGATTGCTTTAGATCCTGATCTACTCTGCACGCCTTCATGCTCTAAACAAAGTTCTGTTTTTCATTATTTGTCCATTGCTCCTGTTTCGCAGCGTGCACGGTACGATGCTGAAGAAGAAATGAGAAATGCTCAAAAGAAGAGCCAAGAAGGTAGCATGGCTAGAAATAATTTCGATCCATTTGAACCAACTAACATAAGAAGAAACTGGAGAGATTTACGGAGACCATATGGTAATTCATCTTCTAGAGGCTTTGAAACCGGCCACTCAGGGAGATCGTATGGTTACTAGCCTTCTAGGGGCTTTGAAACTGGCCAGTCAGGCAGGTACTACTAATATGTCGGAAACATCAACCCCCTGACAAGAAGCTGGATCAACACTTAGAATTCAACATAGTTACATTATTCACCAGCTGCCGTTTGCCCGCCAGATATAAGGATGTATATGCACTCAGCCGGATCAGCCATGCGTTAGTTCTGCTGCTCGTTGGCTTCATCAATCGGTGGTAAAGAACTCCCGTGTTCACACAGATTCGAGATCAATGACAACCATTTAGAATCCTATTTGGTGAATGATTGTGATTGCCTTGGAGGAAATGGTTTGTTTCTTATTCTATTGGCGAGAGAAAGAAAACATGCTTGCATTCTGTGATCATTGTGTTCCTTTTATAGCTTACCTCAAACGTGAGGAAGAGGTTTGGTGATTGAAAATCGTGAGCTTGATTTTTTTAATAGAAAAATTAAAGAAAAAATGAGCTTGGTTTTAATAGAAAGCTTGAAATTTTGCAATGAGACAGGTTTTATTTCTTGAGACATGTAAATGTTACACAGTTACACATGAGAAAGTTGATATTTGTAGATGTAGATAGTTTTGCCTGTAACTTTGATATGCAAGTAAAATGGGATTACAATTCCGCGAAGCTTGCAACATAATTTACTGTGGTTTCTCCTCGAGTAAAGATGTACTGAACCTATAGAATTTTCACTATTCTCTTATTTACAGTGAGTTGCTGAGGATAGTTTTGTAATGAATTATAATTTAATATGAGAGTACATATTAAGTCATGAAATTCACAATTAAGAATAGTGTGACCCGTTCTTTTGATTTAGTATAACGTGTTGATGCTAATCCTTGTTGAAATTTATATGGATCTTGAGGAAATTAAAACTTATCTACAGTTCATTTTCAATGCATTCAAGTCATCCAAAGAATCACTTGTATTAGTTTGGGAGAATTGCTTTCAAGTCTCAAGAAATAATTAGATTTTATGTATATTATAATTGTTTCTCATCATCATAATGTTTCTTGTAGTTGTTTCTTATCATCATATAATTCTAATTTTTTTTTATTCAAAGACAAATTTCATTAAAAAGTAAAAAGATTACAACAATTAAAAAGTTAAATAATAATACAATGATAGCTGGAAAAAGGAAAAGAAAAAGCGGTAAAAGCAATGCTAGAAAGTTCCCTATCATTCATGAAAGAATCAACAACGAAGTTAGATATTAAAGTTTTGATATCACACAGTAGAATATCACCACCAAATGTCATCTTCTCTGCAAGCGAATAAACCAGTCCGCAATTTGATGTGATACACAGAGAGGCATTCTCCATGTTACTGTTACAAGCCAAAATCCAGACTAAAATAGCACGAAGACATCTCGGAGTAAATCCTGGGGAGAGAGTTATCTTTCTGGCAGATGAATGTATGGATCAACTGTGAACGAAAGAAAATCTGAGACAAGCAATATGTATTCCTGTGTTGTTTGAACTTAACCAGTTTTATTAACCAGTCAGAAGATGTATTACTTGATGAAGCACAAGTGTGAGACACTCTGGATGTCTTGGATTGAATAGAACCATAGTCAATCACTGTGTTAAAAGAAATTGCCTGCAAAGTTTGTTTGATTAAGGCTGTAGGCGAAAGAACACCACCTTGATGAACACAATGATTCCTATACATCCAAACATTATTAAGAAGTAGAATGATATGTTCCAAGATGTAAGATTGGTTGCTATCTTTCAACAAGAAAATAGTGGACATAAACCATGAACGAAAGGAAGTTAAATTCTCCCATTCTGGTCGGATACCCAATAGACCAAACCAAATGGCCCTAACAAAAGGACATTGAAAGAAAAGATGTTCCACAGTTTCCAAACAAGTGCAACCAAAAACACAGTAAACATCAATCTGGAGATGATGACTTTTCAAGATATCACCTGAAGGAATGTATTTACAGAGGAGCTTCCAAATAAATAAGACATTTTTTGCTGGAAGAGTAATAGACCACAAATATTTCCAAAATAACTCATTTGGGGAATGACAATTGGAGGAAGATAAAGAATTAAAACCTTCCTTTGCTGAATAAACCCCGGAGGGACAACCTTTCCAAACTAGGCAATCTGGCCAGTTTGTGAATGAGAGGTACATATATTATCTTTGTAGGAATGACAAGAGAGTATAGGGATTGAACCAATTGAGAGTTCCATTGATATGGATGCCAAAGACAAAGTATGTAGGATAAGATCTTTAACTTTATCAATGTTCGATAAAGTTGGTGATCTAGATTGCATGGGACACCATAATGGGTGGTTGAGAGAAATATCAATACCATTCCCTACCTTCCATTCAAAGTTATTAAGAATAATATTTGCACTTGACATTAATCCATTCCAAATCCAAGAAGAGTTACATGGATGTTTGATGAGTTCTTTTTTGAATAAATCCACATATTTTAGCCTGAAAGGTAGAGTCAATGAGCGAATGCTTATCAATCGAATCATATAATTCTATTAGTGAAAGATTTGCGTACATTTTCTCTTTTTGCCGCAATTTCAATGCCTCCTATCTTCACATAATTTGTGATTACCCCTACCGCTGAATAGGTTTGGATGCAATTGGTTAAATGATCTAGCTTAATCGATTTTTGGTGTTTTCCAAGGTAAACAAAACATTGTTATGGACAAGAAAATTTGACTCCATTTAATTCCTTTTCTTTGTTTCCTATTCCTTTTAACAAAACTTTCCATCCAACTGAACAATATTTTAGCATTCTGAACATAAATGATGTATAGAGGTGAAAGATACATTTAGATTGGGCAAAATATCACGTATTTATCTTCAAAAGAAATGAAGAGATCACCTTTTCATTTTCTCTTTTCCTCCGATACTACAGGCAAGACAGATATAGCAGGAGTATAGTAACCGACATGGTAGGAATGGATAATCTAAATAATCAAAACTCTTATGAAGTTTAAAACAAATATTCTTCTATCATAGCCTTTTCCAATATGATTTTTCCCTAAAGCATCTCATTACAATGGAGACACTTTTCAAATGCTTCCCGTTGCTTTTTCTTCTGGTAAAAATGGGAAATCTTCTTTATCCCTATGTCCTCATAAGAAGGTAATGATACCTAACTTCGTGATTTTGGTGCAAAATGTTCTGTTAACTTTCATTATTAACTGCTAATGAATATGAGAAAAATTCTTGTTTATTATCCTTCTGCGCCAGTCTTTATCCACCATCCAGACTCCATCCCCACAATACTCAACATTTCATAAATGACTAAAAAGCCTTATTATTATTACCTGTCAACAAATGTTTCTTAACAGCAACAATAGGAACAAAAGAATGGAAATTTATTCAAACATCACTTCTCGGGAGAGGGGCTTCGGTATCATGTGCACCATTTTGTTCGTATTCCATTGAACTTCCTGCAGAAACAAGATACTTGTTACATGAAAGTAATTGAAACTAAAGGAACCAAAACCAACAATTTGAAACTATAGAAATCAGAATTCGATTAAAATGTAAGGATCAACAATAATATTAACCCAAAACAATAATAGTGTCAAACACAACAAACAAAAATAAAAATAGATAACAGTTGACAAATTGACATCCTCTATGTGAAAGTAAAACTGAAAATGATAGCAGTAACCTAAGATACAGTAAGAAATCTTTAGCAATAAAGAAAAGCAGAAATTTCAATAGACAAGAAAGTTGACCAAAAGAAAATCACCAAGCGTACCATGGTCCTCATAACACTGCCCATCCCACTCTTCCATAGAAAGGTATGACTATACATTCCTCTGCTTTCGGGGAGAATAGGAAGAGATTTACTTCACTTTTGCTAAAATATGGAAATTCTCATACATATATTCCTAATCCAAGCTCTTTCGGATCTGTTTCTATCATCCATGGAGGCCTGTTTGTTTCCAAAATAAAGGAAAACAAGCAGAGGAAATTACATTTCAGGGTAAGTAACTAATGATGAACCTCCAGAACCTAGTTTAAGATGCTTACTTATTCATCACAAAGTTAAATGTTCCTTCAGATGCACGTTTGAGAAGAACTTCTCTTGCCTCAACTGCAATTCCTTCAGGCTGCATAAATAATTGATGAAAGGTTTGTAACACTTTGTTGAAAAGTTTTTGAACAATCTACTGTTGTACTTTCGCACTGCACCCAGGAAGGGGACAAAAGAAAGAAAGGAATTCTAGTGGCACACCTCTTCAGGAAACCAAACCCCAGGCTGTGTGCTTCCTTCAAGAACTGCAAGCACAAATGCAGCAGTTGAAGTTCCTACAGATCTGCAAAGCGTGCAAACTGCAATGTCAATACTATAATACCTTACATTTATTCATGAATTAAGAAAATCAAAACACTGAAGAAAAAAGTTGCCTAAACACTGGAAGAAAAAAGTAGTCATTGGCCTCACACACGTGCACATTTATCTACTTTCTTGGTAAATACATCAACATATGCTATGCATTTTTATTTATCAAAGTGTTCGATGATTAACTTTCTAAAAATTCAAACTGAAAACCAATAAAATGCACTAATTAAGAACATTGATGATTTAATTTCAAATCAATGCCATATTATTTTACAGTCAAATAGAAGACAGAGGCCGGAAAGACAAGGACAAGAATAGAACACGATTAAGATAAAGAGCATCTATGCCAAAGGATACATTGACTTCGTTCTAAAGATTTTAAGTTGAGTAATCGGTATAATGCAATAGACACAGTTCAGATCTGTTGTTATACATTTTCCATTAGCAAGCATCATATGAGACAAAACTGATGGGATGTATATAAAATTCATATAACATGATTAATCGATTCAACTGATTTTGATAAATTATGCAAGTATCAGAAACTAATTACTTATCTGCATGGTTATCACTTACTCAGAAAGTCTCTTATGACTAAATAACCCCACCGTATCACGACCACCTGAACACTCCAAATCGATCTATCCACATTAGAAAGAAAATGAATAATTGATTAGACGAGCTTCATCATGCAAAACTAAAAGTGCAATTGTTTATTCCCTTTTTTGCATTTTCCTACCCTTATTGACACACGTTCTCCAGCAATCCCATCTACTGCTCGAACAAAAGGATCAAATAACTGAACCAGCCTTTGGACTTGGCTTCTATCTCTCAGAAATTCCTGCACGATTTCCATGGAAGAAGTCTTACTGTGGTACACAATAATAACATAAATGCAAAAGTAACTCTTGAATTAAAATTAAGAACAGTGAATCCTAGAGATTTTAGCAGCTTGAGATAAATACATACAGAACATAAACTCAAGAATCAGGGCAGCAAAGCGGCCCATGAACTGCTCAACTGCTAGTGAATGTTCAAATTAATTCAAAGACTACATGAAGCAAAGTATAGCTCAATCCATAAATATAGTATAGATCATTATTATAACATTGTCTATTGACCACGGTAGACTAAAGAAATTTTAAACATGTTTTTCTGCCATGGACTTAAGAGTAAGTGCTAAATGCTGAAGTATCTAAATTGACAGTTTGTTAGAATGCGGCTTCCAAAATCAGGCTAGACCGTAGGGGCAAACCTAGTGAGCTGAAATATTCTTTTAGAATGGTTTTATTTAAAACAATCTGAAGCTTGAATTTATCTTTACCTTGAGGGTGAGTGTCAAGAAATATAGGATAGGTATAAAAATTAAGTGGGTCTGTTAAAAATTACAGTTAATTATTATTAAGATAACAAGTCATGGAGTTTATTGCTGTAAAGGAGTTTATAACTATAACTTCACCTCTCAGAGTCTATCATTTAGCATGACTCTAATTTAGAATACTATTAAATAAAGGCGCAATTATAGAAGGGTTTAACCTATCCACAAAACCATAGAACTTGTAGCATTCTGTTAGGTTTGTGCTTTAGACAGGGATGGAAAAGGGGGGAAACCTTTAAAGCTTTTACTGAATAATAGGTTTTTTTTGAAAGAAAAAGTTGTGAAGGACTACACAATCATGGGTATTATGCATTACTATATGACCCCTTTTGGTGGTTCTAAATATAGAACCAAGTTTAATCACAATATAGCATTTATGATGCGTTACCAAAATATCGTTGTTTAATACTCCATTCGTTCCTAAACATAAAACCTATTTGGGAAGGTGAGTCTGATCCTAAATATAAGATATTTTCCTAGTTTTTTTCAACTTTTCCTCAAATTATATCTATCAATGCTCCTCAATAATATACAAGCAGGAGAGGGTGGGAATAAAGATGGATGGTTAGATTGTTTTCATAATATCATGTGATTGCAACTATGTAGAATAATGAGCAAATTATATTGTTTTCGTAATATCATGTGATTATAACTATATAGAATAATGAGCAAAAAATCCGATGATCTATTATTACTGGATATACCAGTGATTAAATAGAGTACAAAATGAAGGCAAGGGATTCAAATCCCATAATTTTCTCTAACTAATCTACCTAACAGATAGAAGCTCCGTCTCCCTAATATCTAGCGCCTAAGAACTCTCAACAATTTAAATGCATAATAATTAAATACATAATTACCACACTTTCCCTCAAGTTGGAACATAGGTATTTAGCATGTCCAACTTGCGTACGAAACTCTCAAATATATCTTTTGATAAACCCTTGGTGAGTATATCATCCAATTGCTGACGTGTAGGAACATAGGAGACAAATGACCCCCCCTCAACTTGCTCCCAAATAAAGTGACGATCTACTTTTACATCTTAGTCCTGCTGTGCTGGATTGGATTTAATGCCATACTCACAACTGCTTTATTGGATTGGATTTAATGCCATACTTAGTGCTGCTATATTGTCACAATAAAGTCTGAGTGGAGATTCAATCTGGACCTGGGCCTCCTCGGTTACCCTCTTCAACCATAGAACTCCATAAATTCTTGGGCTAGAGCTCTTAATTTAGATTCTGCATTGCTCTTAGCTACCACCATCTGCTTCTGACTTCGCCATGTAACTAAATTGCCCCATACAAAGGAACAATATCCTAAAGTTGACCGGCTGTTATCTTGATCTCCTGCCCAATCAGCATCAATGAAGATTTCAACTGATCTAAGCGAGGTTTTCTTGAAGAAAAGTCCTCTACCATGGGTCCCCTTGAGATATTTAAGAATCTTGAAAACTGCATCCATATGTTTCTTTTTCGGAGCATGCATGTGTTGCCTTGCTACACTTATTGCAAAGGCGACATCTGACCGGGTGTGAGGGAGATAAATAAGTCTTCCAACCAAACGTTGGTACCTTTCTTTATCTACATGTGCTCCACCCTATTCTTGCTTCTTTATTTTCTCGGGATCTTCCTTCTTTTTGAAAGACTTCACAGTTTTCTAATTAGTCTTGGTGCTGATTGGAACTTTGCTAGGTTTGCAACCAAGCATGCCAGTTTCAGCCAATAAGTCAAGTATGTACTTGCGTTGGGAAACACAAATGCCATCTTTCAATCTCGCCACCTCCATACCTAGGAAATATTTAAGATTTCCATGGTCCTTAACTTCAAATTTTCTGTTTTAGGCAGTCCTTGTTCGACCAATTTCTTCGATATCATTTCTTGCAAGTATGATATCATCTACATAAACAATGAGAATAGTGATCAATTCACCCTTTTTTAAAACATAGTGTGATCAAAGAGGCTTTGTTTGTATTCCTCTGATTTGAGTACACTCAAGAACTTGTCAAACCGTGCTCGCAGTGATTGCTACAACCCATTTAAGTTTGCACACCTAATGGTTCCTTCCCTTCTCAAAACCATGTGGAAGAGTCATATATACTTATTCCTTTAGCTCTCCATTGAGGAAGGCGTTTTTGATACCAAGTTGCTGAAGTGACCAATCTAAATTAGCAGCAATAGAGAGGAGTATCCTGACTGTATCCAGCTGAGCAACCAAAGCAAAAGCCTCCTTGTAATCAAGCCATATGTTTGTGTAAATCCCTTTGCTACTAGCCTAGTTTTGTACTTGTTTATAGTACCATCTGCATTGTACTTAAAGGTAAAAACCCATTTGCAGCCCACGGGTTTCTTTCCTCGGGGAAGATGGTTGGCATAGGTAAGGAATGCGATGGACTCTACTACCTAAATGCTTCTACTGTCAGCGTCTTGTGCTCCAAAATAAATAGTTTCGTTCCTATTTCTATTGACAAATATTTAATGTTATGGCACCAAAGGATGGGTCATCCTGGTTTATCTTATTCAAAAGGGTTGTTTCCCTCTTTTTCATCTAATAAAAGTTTTCATTGTGATGTCTGTGGGTGGCTAAACATCATAGAACAACTTTTTCACCATTGCTTTACCATTCCTCTCTCTTTCTCTATTATTCACAGCGATGTTTGGGGTATATCCTGTGTTTCTAATCGAACTCGTTCAAAATATTTTGTCACATTTATTGACGATCACACTCATATGTGTTGGGTATATATTTTAAAAGAAAAATTTGATGTTTGTCCTATATTTATGGAATTTGCTAAGTATGTCTAAAACCAGTCTAACAGCACCATTCAAGTTCTTAATACAGACAATGGTACAAAGTCTTGCAATCTCTCTCTCACTGATTTTTTAAAATTCAATGGAATTGTCCACAAAACCAGTTGTTCCCATAGCCCACAATAGAATGACATTGCTGAATGTAAAAGCAGACATCTCCTTGAGGTGGCTCGGGCATTTCTTTATACTTGTAATGTACCAAAATATTTCTAGGGGGATGCTGTTCTTACTGCTACTTATTTAATTAATCGAATGCCTAACCATGTACTTGCCTTTACCTTTCCTCTAGATAAACTTTGTGAAACTCATATCACATCCCACCTTGATTCATTCCTTCCCCTTAGGGTGTTTGGCTGTTTGTTCATCTTCATCAACCTTTCCTCTAAGTTTCATTATCTTGCTGTCAAATGTAATTTTTTGGATACTGTAATTCTTAAAAAGGTTACAAGTGCTATGATCCCATTTCTAAGCATTTCTTTGTCAGTCGGGATATCCCCTTTCTTGAACATGAACCCTTCTATTCTAAGTCCTCAATTCAGGGGGTGACATGCAATGAATTTCTAACTAGTGAACCAGTTCCCGAACCAAAACCACCTTCAGCACCCATCTTGGTCCATGATCGTGACATTTCTAAAAAACCATCAACTGCAAGGGGGCGAAACTAGAATAAAGTGGTATAAGGTGTATGTAAGGAGAAGAAAAAGGGTAAGAGAGCCTAGTATCCATGAAACTATGCCTTCATCTAAGCCCGAGGTGAGTCTTGATCTTTAACGTCGTGAGACTCCACCTACAAATGCTGTCGATGTTCCAGATCTTCCTATAGCCCAAAGAAAGCAGCATCGATTATGTACCAAGCATCCCATCCAAAAATATGTGTCTCGTATGCCACTCTCTCCAAGTTATTATAACTTTGTCACCAATCTTGATGAGGTTATTACTCCCACCAATATCTATGAGGCTCTTGAAATCTCTGAATGGAGAGAAACTATGTTGGAAGGAATGAGGGCTCTTGAAACAAACCAGACATGGGAGATCACTACTATGTCCTTAGGCAAGAATGAGGTATGTAAAGTTGTAGGAGTATCATCAACTCACCATTAAGCCATCGCCAACGACTTTGTATCAGATGGGGCTATAGTTTCTCCAGTTAAGAAGCCCAGTTTTCTTCGGCCTTGCACAGCGAGTTGAATGGCTTAAGCCCAATCACGATAATTCGTGTGGGTCAGTTTTTCTGAGATTATGGAAATAGGTGATCCACCTTCAAAACTGGAAGACGACCTGGAGGGACCTCTCGCATTCTTGGGATCGACAGAAGAAGACCCATCTTACCATCTAAGAAGGGTAGTTTTGAAAAAACATTGTCATTTTTTGAATAAAAAATCAAGGTTAATTCATTTTAATTTCTTACCTTAGTCTATACATACAAAATTGATACTACTAATAGGCTATATTTATGCATACAAATAGCAACTACATTTATCAGCAAACAAGTCAGTCCAAGTATGTCAAGAACATACCTCAGGAAGGAGTCTTGTCATAGCTTCCATTCCCCAATTCCAAAAGAATGGAGCAGTTCCAAATCGAGCACTTACAGTTGGCACACCCAGGATCTCATAAGCACTTCTAACCTCTGGTAAATTCCTGAGAGTCATGTATTTGGGAGGAATTGTTGCTATCAGGAGTGCTGTACCTTAATTTCTCCTCTCTCTCTTAAAAGGGGTTGGGGAGGGGGGCGGGGGATAGGGTTATTTAATCTACTTGTAGCACGTCATGTATCATATATGACAAAGACAGGACCAAAGTCATTTGGTGAAAGTTTGGTTAAGTAGCAGGCAAATGAACTTCACAGAATGGATATTAACATGAACAAAAGAAACAGATTCACCAAAGATCATGTTTTCCTTTCATGATAATTCACTGAAGATCTTACTCCTACTTTGTTTGAGCCTGGAAAGAAAGCATGCTCCAACTTTAGTTCTTTCTTTATCTTGAAATACTTACAATAGGTAAACATCTCTTTTGCCAATTCCTTTCCCAAAGTCAACGTTGAGCATTCCACTATAAGGCTTTAGTTTCACCTTTTCTCCTAGTTTAAATAGTTCAACATCATCAGTAATCCTCCATGCAGAATGGTAAATTAATCTTTATAAAGGAACTAACTTGTAGAATCTCTAGATAAGAACCTTTGCTGTATGCAACTACCTCCTCTCCCAGCAATAAGAAACTCGTAGCTAATATGGTTGGACCTGCTCCACCACTTCCGGCTGTGAAGTAACTAAACCTGATATGAGCAAACAGCATATAAGTCGCTACATCAAAAACCAAAAAAATATGCTCACTAGGGAAACAAAAAGTAGACTTAAAATTGTCGAGAGCAACTATTACCTTAGCCTCTCTGGCTTCTCTTTATTTTCACTTTCAGCATCACGAACTAGCTCTGCTGCCATGACTACAACAAAATAATAGCAAGTGTCACTAAGAAGTGGAATGCACCAGATCAGAGATTCTAACTCCTCACTTAAAGCATGATTTGACATGAATTTGACGCTAATCTACCATCATCTGACTTTGAATCTGAGCCCACCATAATTAACTTTTAGGTATTCTATTCTAAATCCTAAGATATGCTACTAACTAAAAGCAGTTAAGGCACAATTCAATTAAAATACTCAAGCTGTCTTGGATCATGCTATCCCAAACAAAGATCAGCAGCAATTTAGTGTAGAGTTGCCCAAAAGAATAAAAATAAATAAAAAAGTATAGCATACATTAAAATAAAAAATTTCAACTGTTCATGGCAACCAAAATCAATAGCAGTGAATCCACTATACCATGAAACATGATTGACTCGCTAACATTTACATAATAAGGTTTATCTCACAGCACCAAGTTCGTAGGGTAATTGAATTGGAGAGCCTGAAAAGCACATTCTAAATTTCTTGATAAATACTCATTTTCAGTTTTTACTCGTAGCATCAAGAATGACGTTAAAGTTTACTATTGAATATAAACATATCACCATGGTCAGCATAATAATTTTGTTTACTGAAAGTTCACCATAAGTTGAAGGGGAAAAAAAAAAAGTCTCCAACGTAGCAATAGTTTCAGTTAGAAATTCCTCTATCACCAACGGTAAGTTAATGAAAAAAGTGAATTTCCCAAATATTCAACATATCAGATAATGCTCAGAAGTAAGCACCATTGCTCACTCCAGGGTATATTCCTCCAGTAGTTATAGCTGAAACATTTGCAGCTGCTGCCTTACTTTGTAAGGATTTTGCACGAAATGCATAGCTTGTGTCATCACAAACATCAATATATGCTGTCTGTACCAAGATACATACCAAAAGGAAAAGAAATAGAAAAGGTGGGTAAGCATATGTAAAGGAAAGAGATATGAATAGATGTATACAGAAATTGTAACGTAAATAGATAATTTTCCCATGCAATATAGTCGCACTTTTTATGAATTTCTATATACTTAGGCCAAAATGCTGATAATTTTTGAACATGCAGGTTACCTTTCTCTCACCTTAGTTTTTATGGCAGCCTCAAGGACAGTACATCTTTTGGCCTGTTGGAATGGTCCAGCGGCATGTACTACAATATCCACATCTGCAACGGCAATCTCATAGCATGAATTTCAAATCCTACAAGACAAAAGCAGGGTATATTCTTAGCCACCCAGCATGATGGCCACATACTCTTATAATAATCTACTGAATTTCTACTATAAACACAAACACACTGACTTTCAAGCAGGCAGAACCACAACATTGCTGTGATGCATTCTAGAAATGTAGGGATGTCCCAAAAAAAATAAAAAAATCAGCTTCAACACAGCACGGCCATAGCTCACCCTCCAAAAGAGATTAAAAGAGAGGCTGAAATACCCCCTCTCGATGAGATAATGAAATATCTTTCCTAATTCTGTTGTTGTTAATGATAAATTGAATATTGTAGTATAACATCTTGTATTTAGAAGATGCTTTAGGAACATAACAGTTTCAGGTACTTAGAATATAGAATAATGCCTTGGTAGGGGGTAGCTGGTAAAGGTACGGTGAAATGGGGTGTGAGTTGTGATCAAGATTCACTCTTAATGTAACAAAAATGTATAGGATAATGCCAAGTGTGTTTTACTTTGAAAATAGAACAAATGGAACATCTATCAAACTCCTATTTAAATGACACACGAGCCAATTTATTGGATCTATGTATGCACATCCATATCACGTTGAGTTATAAATTTTGAAGTTTGACCAGCCCAACATTTCAAAGTCTATGATGTATCCGGTGCCAGTACCAATTTGTATATTTCATAGCGCTTCTCTAATGAACATTATGAGCTCGTGATAATATATACACGCATATTCAGTGATAGGTGTACCCATTTAGTAGAAGCTTTGTAAGAACGAAATACGGGGATGTTGAGGAAGAGCAGCATGAATTGCCTGCAAAGGGGGAACGGACACATGGAGGCCAGGCCAACAATTGGATTACAGAAGTTGATTAAGCCAATTCTAATTTAAAGGGATATCAAAGGGGGTGGGCAGAGGCAAAAAATCAACATTCTTGTAAGAGACCCTACCCCTTAAAAGTGCTAAAGTGTTTTCCGTACTTTCTTTCTTTTCTACCCTTGTTTACAATAATTGGGCTGTTTTGTGCCAAATTTTTAAGATAGAATCTAAGGATTTCATCTGAAAGCTTGATGGCAGCCTTGTAGTTGAATAACTCCACATTACCAACAAAGAGATTGACTCGTAACTAAAAAGTAGATTAAATTAAGTTGTTTTAGCTGTCCCCAAAAAGGTCATGAGTATTTCAATAATTAGAAATTCAAGACATAAAGATCTTTTCATGATTGTAGAAACAAAATGAATTACTAGATAACTTCACAGGCCTTCATCATTTTGGTGGGCAATGAAACAAAGGCTGTCCTCTCAATAAACAATATAGAAACAATGAGTAGCTCTAGTAATATTTACAATTTTTTCTTCAATTAGATTGTGCTAAATTTGTGAGCAATTATTCAATAGATGCATTTCCTAACTGTTGAAGAAAGCCAGGACAAGATGACAGTTTAGGATTGCACTGAATATGATTTAAGAATATTAGCTTACTTCTCGTGCATCCAGAAATTAAACACCAAATATTCAATTTCCGAGGTATAATCCAAGTTGTGGAAACCTTTCTGGATGGTTTCAAGTTGTGGATCCAATACTACTCAACACTGGGGAGTCAAAGTCACAACAGTTGCACCCCCCCAACATTTCACTCAGTTTTCTAGTTGATCAAAACACACTACAGGTACCCTTTTAAGGTCACTAACCACCAACTTTAATACTAATTGATGACAGAAAAAAGAGACTAAACAAGAGAAAGAAAGGACAAGGGACGATAAAGGCAAGTTCATATTTCCAGTGTCATAACTCTCCTTCCCTCTCTTCATACAACAACTTTATCTTAGATAGTTTAGGCTTATTAACTAACTAGGTATAAATATTAAAACCTCCTAAATTAATTCAGAACCACATTATAAACTCCTAACAGCTCCATCAAATCAAAACAGATACATATCTCTGCAAATTTTGGACTGCAAAAATCGAGCAGTTATGCTACTGAAAGTGTAATGTGCAGTATTATCATCATGGACTGTTCTATGCCCAGCTATTGATTAGTTAAGCAGTAAAACTAAATGCACATCGTGTAACTTTGAAATAAGTGCAGCTCAAGAACGCTGGTTGTTTTTTGCCAACTGCAGGATTTATATTGAACAGATAAAAATAAGCGGATGATATATAAGGAAGTGCATTGTAGAAAACGAAAAAGCACAGCTCATCTGACTAAATTACAGTTGATAACTGAACCATAATATATATATATATGGTTACCAATACAGTGAATAAATGAACCGAAAATAACATATCTGGTTATTTCTCGTTTACCTTCCAAAGCAGTTTCAAGCGATTTCATGTTGTCAATATCAACTTGAGCAAAGCTCGAATTACCCCCAAGTTTTTCCACCATCGTGGCACCCTTTTCTCTGTCCCATCAACCATCCATTGACCATTAGCAACTAAAAAGCACCCAATTTTAAACAAACTAGTATACTCTTCTCTAGTTTCAGAGGCAAATTACATTACCAAACCCTCTCAATCAATCAAACAAAACCTAATTCCAAACTACGTATATGAATAACGAAACACACTCTGAAGTCAACAATGCAAAATATATAGCACAACATGAGCCCAAAAAACCAATGAAGGAGGATATTTTCCTCACTTCCTTCAGGGAATTTTCTATTACATGCTACTCCCTTGGTTACTATACTAGATAGATATAGATATAGGGCCTAACCTTTTTAGAAAATCTTAGTAAAACTAAAGAAGTTATTTAATTTGTCTTAAGTTTTTCTCTAAACTAGTTTATTGAATTATAAGCTAAGATAAAATCTAATAATAAAAAGGACATACGCTACGCATTTGGCTTCTTTAAGTCTTTTTTTTTTTTTTTAAGTTTATGTCGTGTGCATATAGTTCACTTTCCATTTCTTCATTTCTTTTGAGATAAAGCGAAGTAAAAGTAAATAGATAGAGAAATGAAGTGACCTATTTCGGCCAGCGACGATGACACGAAGATCAGGACAGAAATTGGAGAGAGCAATGGCGGTGGATCCTCCGACCCGACCCGTTCCTCCGAGGACCAAGACGCTGGAATTTCGGGTCTTATCAGGAAGCTGAACTTTCTCGACGGTCGTACTGATTTGCTGGTGTTGGAATTTGACGGACGATGCCATTGGCAACCATTTCAATGATAGAGAAGTTGGCGCCATTGATGAACTGAAGAAGCTCTCTCTCTCTCTCTCTCTCTCTCGTCGCTCTTATCGGTTTATCTTTGATGATGACGTGGCGCCTGTTAAGTTAAGTATGTTGCCCACGTGGGAAAGTGGAGGCCACGGCAACTTGTGCCTAACTTTTTTTTTTGCTGGGGGAGGTGGGGGGTTGTGTACAGTACAAATACTCCATCCAGTTCTAATTATAAGATTATTTTGACTTTTTTTTTAATGAAAAAAAGTAGTTTCAGTCCCAAAAAAATCTTTTTTCCTCAAAACTAATTTATTCTACTTAAAAAATAACCTATAATCTAATTTCATGTGACATATTTTATAATTTAGTGGTCTAATTTGCTTCCTTAACTTCCAAAAAAAAAAGTCAAAGTGGTCTTATATTTAGGACCGGAGGGAGTACTTTCAATTTCATTACCTTGTGACTTGAGTGATTTGAATTTTGTTGGATCAAAACACAACAACTATGGTAATTGTAATATTACTTGGATTGGCTGATGAGACATATGAAGGAATTTGTAATTTAGTTTGTTTTCACTGCCTACAAAAGGAGGAGGTTTTTGTTTTTCCAAATAAACAAGTTTATTTTATAAAGGAAAGAAATGTTAGTTGATTTTTGCTTTTTTTTTTCAAATTAAAATAATTCTTTTTATTACAAACAAAATAAATTTGAATTGTTTTATATAAGTTATCAGCCAATTGGGATTAAAATGATATAAATTGCAGTTTTTTATTGGATAAAGTTCAGATGATGCGGCACTCTTAAAGTATGAAAGTATATCTCCCAAGTAGGATTAAGATAAGCCGAGTTGTGCTTTGATTGAAAAGAGTTTAAATGATGTTGATGCCAATCCATAGGCTTCTTGATCGTAACTGGCAAGTTTATCTGATGCATCTGTATAGAGAAGGGAGCTGATGTGCTGATTTTCCAGCCTCTTATGCTTTCCGATCAGATGTGGGCTGTAACACCCCAAAATTTAAAAATAGATATAAGAAATTATTTAAGTTTTAGGGATATTATTAAAATATTAAAAAGCATTAAAATAAATAAATATATGATGTTTAGGGATTTTTAATAATCTTTATGGCTTATTTTCTTTAAGAAACAAAGAGAAATAATTAGAAGATAAAACTTAATTTGGAGAAAAGGGATAACAAGGATTTATTTGGAATCGTGGAGCGTCATTTAAAAATTAAAAAGCCTTATGAATAAATTTTAGAGGTCAAATGTATTTTTAATAATTTCTAATGTTTATTTTCTCCATTAATTGAGAAAAAAATAGTTAGAAGATAAATTTAAATAAGGGATTATTTAGAATCTTGAGGTATTATTTGATATTTAAAAAGTCTTATAAATAAATTTGGAAATTAAAGCATATCTAGAGAAATTATTTTGGGACAAATTCAAGACTATTTCTAAATGATAATAGTAAGTAAAATTATCATTTAAGAGAAAAATAGAAAAAGGGAAATGAAAAAGACAATATATGCCCCTAGTTAAAAATATCTTCAATTATAAAGGGAAGGATAAGATGGTAAAACACCCAGTAAAAATATCACTATCTGCTTTTCAAATACTTTTCATCACCGCCTCTCACTCACTCTCTGCTCTCACTCCCTCTCACGTTCTCACTCTCTACTCTTCCTCGGGTTCCTTGTCCAGCAGCGATCTCCGCCCAGAGCGACGGCGATCGGTGGCGAAAGTCGGAGCGAAACGTTCAAGAAGCTCAGGTTAACGTTGGGTAAGCTTTTCTTCTCCATTTCCTTCCTTCTTCCTTCTGATTTTGAGCTGTGAGGGAGAGGAAGTGATTCGAATTTGGGGTGCTTTGGAAGCTTTAAATGCATGAAATCGAAGCTTAGGCTTCGATTAATCACTCCTGGGGTCGGATTTGAGTGATGAAGGGGTATTATTCAAGTTGTCCCAAATTTTCGTCCTCGGGACACTGTTCACCCGACGGGAAATTTGTAGATTTTCAGGGTGTTTGATGAACCAAAACATGATTAAAAATTAAGAGGATTAGGAATAATGCTATAATTGTGCCTTGCATGTGGATTAGTGAAGTTTAGGATTTTCTTGAAATTTCTTCTTCCTTCCCTGTTTCACTTGGATTCGGCAGGTTCAAGGGACAAGATTTTTGGAAGATTTATGATGCTTGATGATTTATGGTTTATGCTAATTGAAGGTGTAATTGTGGTGATTTATTTTTCCTCCTTGTTTCTGCTTTGTGCCGTCAGATTTCTTGCTCTCTTCCCTTGTTCTAGGTGACGTGTTCGGCTCTGGTGGAATTTGTTTCTGGTGCTTGCTTAGTCTAAGCTAATATGTTGCTTTGTTCTAGTTGAATTTGTTCCCTTTGTTCCCCTGTTCTGTTTGGCCGTGAGGTTAGGGGAAATTTTGAATGTTTAATGGTGATGATTTCTCTTCTTTCTCCTGCCTTACACTGCCGTTAGATTTCTTATCTTGTTTTCCCCTGTTCCTTTGAATTTCTGCTTTCCCTGTGCTGCTGATTCTGATGAATTGAAAAAGTATGTTGTGGTGATTGTGTTGCTGATGTTGATGAAGGGAAAAAGTTGAGTGATATGGTTGAGTTTGGTTCCCCATATTCCTCTACTTTCCTGTTCTGTTCTGACTGTGGGGGTAAGGGGGAATTTTTAGAATTTGTGTACATTTGCTCTTGATTAATTTATGAATATAAGCTAAGCTATGACTATATGAAAATGAAATTTCTTTACTAGAATTAGTATGTTAAGGATTTTGATATGTTTATAGGATTTAAAGTTAAGAGTTAAAGTGGTGAAACAAGTAACTAAAGATGCTAAAGATTTTGAATGTGTTCTTGTTGGTAATTAAGAAGCTGAAATAGAGTTTATTATGTGTAATTGAAACTCTCTTATGTAGAAGTTCTATAATTTATGTAAATTATGGATTTAATGAAATTAGAATTAGGATAAGAATAGAGTTTAACTGGATGAGAGGTGCGAATTAATTATTGTTCTTTGAGTTTGTTTGGTAATTGAGTTATGTAAGTTATGTCTAGTAATAAATGGATCCTAAAGGAGAGGAAAGATTAATAATTTGTATTATAAAGTATGAAATAAGTAAGTTCTTCTAGTTTAGAAGTTTTAGTTTTAATTGAATTAAAGTTATGTCACTTTGCTCTATTATGATGCAAGTTTATAATTGCTTGATGGAATTGGTAAATAATGATGTTATTCAAGAAATGAATTCTCTGTTAATTCTGTTGAAGATGTTGTGATTAGTAATAAGCTAGAAACTAGAATTTTAAAATAAATTAGATTTGGGAAGGGTAGAGTGATAGGTAGTATAATAGGAACGTGAGAGCCACATAATTATCATAAGTTAGTATATATATTAATTTATTATCTATATGTAATTATAGGAGAAATAGTGAGACTGGATCCTTGAGACAAAGAGAAGGAAAGAAGCCAGTACATGAGTAAGGATTAAGCCAGGTAGCAGTTTATTTCATTACATTAAAAATTACATGTATTATTTTGTAATATCTGTTGCAAGTTTACATTATGCATGAAGGTGATAAACCTTTTTAATTCCTGCATAGAAGTTTATGGAATATTCCAGGCTTCGGTGGTTCGCTACCCCTTTGCCAAACCAGTTAGTTATAGCTTTAAATGTTATAATGAAAAGTCCTGTAAGTAGAACCTCCACTAGCTAACAAATATATTGTTAATAGTGGCTGGTAGAGCATGTAGCGCAGGAAGTATATGTAATTGTGATATTTGTTCAGGTTTATGAAATATATACATGACAATGCTAGCATGATAATATATGTTAATGAAAGAAACTGCTATTGGGATTTCCAATCTCACCCCTTCCCCAAACATTTTCAGTACGCAGAATGGGAGAAGCTAGCTGGGGGAAAAAGTAAGGTAGTGTATGAAGAAGTAGGAATACCTGCTAAGCTATGTACCACTTTAGCTAATTATTCTAGAACTTAATTACCTATGAGTATAAATATAAATGGTTAATATATAATTGTATGCATATGTATGTATAACCCTTATGACGCTGTGTATTCTGGTAAAAAGAGTTATCAGCTGAGGTAACCCCAGCGTTTTCAATATAAGAAGGGTAGGAACCCATAGGTAGATATAATGACCCCATGAAGGGATTTTCGCTCTCCACACACTATCGATAAGGGGCAGAACACTAAGGGAACTTAAGTAGTTTAATTGTTTTATGAACCACTATGTTTTATAAAAAGTTTTAAATTCTAAGTTGTCCAAAAAACCCATTCCAAAAGAAATAAAGTTGCAACACTGTTGAAAAGAAAAGGTTTAAATTTATTCATATTTTTGGACTTCTAATATTCATAAAAGTGGTTATAATTCAATTAAAATGCTATAATATAGTAGTAAAAATCTAGGTGTTACATGGGCTACTACCATATGCAAGATCCACCAGACGATTATGCAGATTGATCGAGGAGGATGCAGTAGGCATTGAACACACCCGAGTTATCTCTGTCTCATCCTGATCTAGATGATCTACTCCATTTGTAAGGGAAAAAAGTAGTTTAAATGCCATGGTACCCTTCGAATGTGTAAGTATTTCTCTCAGTTTGGTAGTTAATACAAGGGACTTCCGACAATACAAATTGTTAAAATAAAAAATTATTTTAACTTTTAAATTACTTTCCAATTAAAATTAATGTATCTTAATTGCACATAATCTCTTTCTTATATAATCTCTCTCCATAGTTAACAATACAACTAATAAGAGTATTTATGAAAAAGAAAAATATAATGATATCCCTTATTGTCTTTAATGTAAAACATATTTACCTAATTCAATTAGAATATAGAAGTTCGCTAATGTGATATGTTTTCTCTAAAACACCCAAACATCTTACTCTATTCCCTCGATCAATCTCTTACTTTATTATTGTTGGGTGAGCGTGAATTGAGCTGAATTAGTAAAAGCAAAATTTAATGATATTAACTTCTAGCAAAATGACTTTTGACCTCCTAGCAGACATCTTATATTAATTAAAAGTGGCACTCTCCAGCGAGAATGACATATAAGGACCTCAAAAATATTAAAATATTAAAATGATCCCTCAAAATATCTAAAATCATATAAAATCCTTATAGACCATTTTAGAATTAATTTTTGTGACATGATCTAATTGCCTCTTATATATGAAAAATCACCCATCACCTCATACCAACCCCCACCACTGCCAACTATAATGTCCCAAATTGTAATCATGAGGCTTAGAGTTAGTTAAGCTAGGTTTGATCAAGTCTGATCAATACATGTGCCAAATAGTACTTGGTAAACTTTCTCCTATTATTGATATTTATACTTCTTTTACATATTGGAAGGGTCCCTACTAACAAAAGATCTTATTGAAAAGAGAAAGGTGTTTGTGATGCACACAAGAAGGTTTATCCATTATTTTGATATGCTTTTGATCTAGCAGTTAATTTGAGTTCTAGAGTTCTTTTTATTTATTTTAGTTATCAATGTGGTTATCTTTTTATGTGCGTACATGGTATAATTGGGAACTCCCCCTTTTCGTTCACTTTGCTCACTTATGTAAGTCACACATTTTATGATAAAATCTACAAATACGTCCTGCCTTTGGGCAGAACTAAGGCCCTATTTAGTATGCAGGAATGAGGGTTGTGGATTCGGAGTATATTAGGGATTGATTTTGATGGGAATCACAAAAGGATAAGGAAGATTCCACGGAGATTTGAAGATTACCATATTAGCATTTGATTATGATTCACATTTAGTTTAGTTTCTAGAATGTTCTATTTTTATTTTAATTTGATTGTTATCAATTACTATTAATTATGATTCGCATTTAGTTTTGGTTTCTAGAATGTTCTAGGAAAATAGGAAAAATGCCAAGTGAAAATAAGGAAGAGAAAAGAAAAAGAATCAGACAAAAAGGCCACCCTGTTGCTTTCTTTAGTGAGAAGCTGAACGAAGCAAAGCAGAGGTATTCCAACTATGATAAGGAATTTTATGCTATTGTTCGATCTTTTGAGCATTGGAAGTACTACCTCTTGCCCCAAAATTTGTTGTGTACTTAGATCATCTAGCTCTTAAGTTTCTCAACTCTTAGCGACATTTGAACTCAAAGCATGCTAAGTGGGTAGAGTTTATCCAAGAGTTCACCTTTGTAGTTAAACATCATGTTGGGATAGAAAATAAGGTAGCAGATGCCGTAAGTCGTCGAATTAATCTTCTGCATACTATGCATGTACATGTTGTTGGCTTCGAGAGTTTAATAGATGATTATACTATATGCCCTGATTTCGGTCTCATTTACCAAGAGGTCAAGGATGGATCTCGCCATGACTATCCCGACTTCCTTATTAAGGATGGTTACCTCTTTTGTGGTAATAAGTTATGTGTTCCCCTTACATCCTTGCGAGACTTTCTTGTTTGGAAACTCCACGAAGGGGGTTTAGCTAGTCATTTTGGGAGGGATAAGACTACTACCCTAGTTGAAGATCAATTTTATTGGCCCTCCCTTCGACGTGATGTTGCTCACATCCTTTCACAATGTCATACATGTCAAACTTCCAAAGCTAAGAAACAAAATACCAGATGGTATACTCCTTTACCAATTCCTAGTGCACCATGGAAGGACATTAGTATGGACTTTGTCTTAGGTCTACCTAGGACTATTCGACAGCATGACTCTATCTTTGTTGTTGTCGACCGATTCTCAAAGATGGCACACTTCATCCCTATAGTAAGACCACTGATGCCTCTCACTTAGCTAAACTCTTCTTCAAGGAAGTTGTACGCCTGCATGGGTTGCCCACTTCTATAGTATCTGATCATGATATTAAGTTTGTCAGCTATTTCTGGAAGACCCTTTGGAAACTTTTTGGTACCCAACTCAAATTCTCTTCTGCTTTCTACCCTCAAACTGACGGTCAAACTGATGTGATCAATCGTAGTCTTGGAAATTTTCTTAGAAGCCTAGTTGGGGACAAACTAGGAAATTGGGATCTCATATTACCTACAGCTAAGTTCGCTTATAATAGCTCTGTCAATCGAACCACAGGTAAAAGCCCATTTGAGATTGTTCATTGGTTCAATCCCAACCAGCCTACTGACTTGGTACCCCTTCCTTTGACAGCTCAAACTTCTGAATCCGCAGAATCCCTAGCCCATCGCCTTCATGAATTGCATGCTGAGATTAAGCACAAAATAGAACTTAGTAATAATCAATATAAATTTACAGCTGATGCTCATCAGCAAGCTCAAAATTTTGATGAAGGAGACTATGTAATCGCCCCGTATTCGCCCTGAGCGTTACCCAAAAATTCCTTCAATAAATTGCATGCCTGTGCCTCAGGCCCATTTCGTATTCTAAAGAAACTTGGTCCTAATGCCTACCTACTGTAATTGCCTCTTAAAATGTCTATTAGTCCAGTTTTAATGTTAAGGATCTTATCTCTTACCGAGGCACTTTTGAGCCTCCCCCATTTTCTAGTGATGACTCTGTAGGTTCCAGGTACAGTGCTCCGATTCCACCGTTACCATGCATCCCGCCAACACAAGACGTGATCGATGCTGTTATGGATGAAGAAACCATTTTCACCTTGGATGGTCCAGTTCATCGTTATCTTGTTGAATGGAAAGGTTCCTCTGATTCAGGTGCTACTTGGATTACTGAAGATGAGTTCCACCAGATCTACCCCGCCATGCTTGACTCCTACATTACCCCTTCCTCCCCAGAGGCGAGTTCTTTCCAACATGGGGAAATGATGGGAATCACAAAAAGATAAGGAAGATTCCACGGAGATTTGAAGATTACCATATTAGCATTTGATTATGATTCACATTTAGTTTGGTTTCTAGAATGTTCTAGTTTTATTTTAATTTGATTGTTATCAATTACTATTAGTTATGATTCGCATTTAGTTTTGGTTTCTAGAATGTTCTAGTTTTATTTTGATTTGATTGTCATCAATCAACATTAATTATGATTTGTATCTCTAGAATGTTCTGTCGTCAATTTATAGGGTTTGGTTGAAGCCTATAAATAGCACCTCAACTATTTGCTTTGTACGTCTTATGAATTTAAATAATAATATCAGTTTCCTTTGTCTCTGTCTCTCTTGTTCTATCTCTCTCATTTCTTCTTGCTCTATCTCTTTCTCTCTTCTCTTCTAAATCCTCCCTTCCGTTATCTCTTATATTCTCATATATTCTCATTCATCTCCCTTTCCCTTTACCATTCTGCATCATATTTATTTTTCTTTGTTTGTTACGAGGGATTGATAGTAACTTGGGATTGGCGATCCCACCTATGTAGGATTGGGGCAATACTATCTCCTCCTAGTATTGGTAGAGGAATCACATGATTGAAAAATTTTAGGACTAAATTATCCCTATTTGAACCTAGAATTTCCTTCACCATACCATCCCTTCTTCTCTAAAACAAACACCCTAGTCTCCATCAAGGCTTCCAATCCAACCACCATCTTCAACACCCACACCATTAACCTGCTCCCCTAAGTTTAAAATATGCACAACATGATGTAAATTTTTACAATCATTATGATTAAAGTTAAGAACTCTCAAATGATCTAGGGTTACTATGATGATCTCTCTTCATCGACAATAATCCATGATAGACACGGATCTCAAGAAGGAAAATAAATAAGCCAAGCAAAGTGTCATATCACATATGTTAATTCAACCGAAAAATTTTAAAAGAAAATCACTAATGAATTTGATATAGATTGTGGGAAAGACATTGATGGAAGGTAGATTTTAGAGAGTGAATTATGTGATGTCAATTTAGTCCAATTACTCTATTTCTTTTCCATGTTGATTATATATCATTTGTGTTGGTTTGCTAATTACTCTAGATATGATTCTATGCTATTAAAATAATAGAATCATATGTGATACTCTATAGAAGATTTGGAAGAGAATATTTGATTATAATATTTTATTTAGAGTTACTGTAAGGGATAATATAGTCTTTTCATGATCTATGATTGATTATATAGTAAAATAACTTTACGCATTTCCATCAAATATTACTTCATACCTAGCACAATTTCAAAACTCATTTCCATTCCCACTCTCATTCTCAATCCCATACCTTGTTCCCATCCCATTCTCAATCCATCAAAAATTAGTCCTACATACCAAACATGGCCTCTAAGTGTTGAGATTTATTTATTACTTATTTAGTGCAATTTCTATCTACTTTGTTTAGATGCAATAATTGGTTGACCTTGACTTTTTAAATAATTATTCTTTTCCATTATGTTTGACGTCTATTGTGTTGAATTCTATTGTTTTCTTATTATCAATTATAACAGTAATTCTTGCCATGACTTTTGTCTTTGAAGAAACAAATTTGGTCATCATTTGGTTTATTTCTAGTAGGTCTTCCATGGTTCTTTCGAATTGAGGTTGTTGCATGATTTTCATATGTTTTTTAGAGATAGTGCCAAAAAGGCTACCATAGATCCAATTAAAATCTTAAGATATTTGGTTAATAAGTCTTCAATCTAGAATGCATACCATACCATATGTGTTTAAAACAATAGGTAACAATTCATGGTTCAAAAATAGAACATATGCCTCTTCTTATTGTGCATATGATAAATACATTCCATTCTTTATGGTCCTATAGTAGTTTGGTAGAAAGTGTTAATATATTTTAAGTGGACATGATTTTATTTCATATATTATTTTGACCATTTTCATTTTACTTTTACTCCTCTCTCAAATGTTAGATGTTTTGTTTTAAGAAACATTCACCTTATCATTGCAAAGTTATTGCTTAGTTCTCCCTTTGTCCAATAGCCACTATTTTTTGGCCAAAAGAAAGCTTCTATTGTTTATCAAACTTAACTGTTTCATGAAGATGATTGCCTCATCTAAGAAATTTTAAAAAATATGGAACCAAGTGATAATTCTACAATGTTGTGGGTGTACAAGTATCAAACTTTGAGCAATCTGTCCCTAAAGTGATTCAATTATTCTTGTATAATAATTGAAAGGGTCTTTTGGATTTTCCTTTGATTCCACTATCCACTATCATGTATTCATGTCATACAATTGACAATACAAATCATTTCATTTTGTTCACCAAAAAAAAAATCATTTCATTTTACAATATTTTTGTTATGATCATGTTACTTTACAAGTAGAGTCATCTTTGATTCATTCATTAGATTTGGTGTAAAAAAACATTTATGAGACTATTTTCTCATCAATGATTTATAGAAACTTGAGCATTTTTGTTTGTACGCAAGTAAGAAAGTTGATTTGATACTTTTATACGGATTGTAATTATTTAAACAATTGAATACATCAAAAAAATTCTTCTTATGCATTGTTTGGGTCAATCAATGCTAAATATGAGAAAGGAAATCTAAAAATGAAAATTCTTGGACAAAAAAACTAATCCATAGTCAAGTTATAACTACAATATAATTTAAGCAACTTGATTGATGACAATGTGTCTCAAAGTTCTATATAATAATGTTGAAGAGGTAGATTTGATGAAGCTAGTAAACGTCCCATAATGAATAGGTTACCCATATGGATTATTATGATAATTAGTTCCTTTATTTCATTTTGGATTAGAACTGAAATTTTTATATGCAATGAGTTTTAACATATTCATGTATTAGGTGAGAAGACTAATTTATGTAATTAACAATAATGATGTTGAAGGAAACTTTGTTATGTTAGGTTGGGAGAGAGGTAAATCAAATTATGTTAGCATATTGTATTTGAGTTAAATTGCGATAAAAATTTTTCTTTGAAAGAACTAATTTATTTGTTAAGGTATAATATTCAATAAGCAAAAGAAACAATTAATAAAAAAAAACAAACTATTAGTTAAAATCTAACATTCATCAACCTTTGCGTTTTCAATAAACTCATTGGTAGTGCAATAAGTTGAATATGCCATAATTTAGCACATTGTTGGTATGATGTACAAAAATCATGGTGAGAAAGTAACCTTTGAGTAAATGGGAGAAATTTGTATATTAATTATAAACATCAAGTTAAACATGAGTGCTTATATTTTTAGTGTCATTATATAGGTCGCTCATTCATGTCCTCATTTTGTGTTGTTTGTTTTTGGTTTGTTGTTCAATATGTCAATTTTGTTTCTATAGATTATTTTGGTATCAATGTGGTTTAATCTAGATGTGGATAAGATGAACAACTAAGTATTAATTTCATTGTATACAATGTTTATTCAGGGAAATACTCAGTCCACATTTGGTGTATTAGAACCCAAACCCAATTAAAGTGGGGTTATTATGTAAATAAGAAAAATTATGGGATAACTGTGGTAGTTTTCCCTTAATAATTTGAAATTGAAAAGATGTAACTTTTCATATGTTAATTATGGGAGTTGTTTTGGATAGAATAAATTATCATATGGGAACAAAATAAACTCCCGCAACCTTTTCTCTTTTCTCTATGAAATCTCTCTTCCATCTTGTCTGTCTGTGCATCTGTCGTATAATAAATCGAGGTCCAAATTGGTGCTATTATTTCGTGTGAGTACTGAGAGAGTAAACCAGATTCCAGGTATGCTTGAAACCCTTCAATGGTATCAGAGTGAGGTTGATTTTGCGGTTAGAATTTTATTTATTTTTCTATTAGAATTGCTTCTGGATTGCATATTATGGTATATCTCATCAAATAAACACATACTTCTCTTCTTTCAATTTCCCTTTTTCCGTATACGTATGTTATCTGTGCTTAGGAGATAATGATTTGATTCTCATATAAATCCAGCAAATCTCATATATTAGTTTACTGTTCAGTCGATTTTTTTTATGTTATATGATTGGTGATGCCATGGTTAATCATTTTCCCCCCACATGTTTGTATATGCATTTATCTTCCGTAGAATATGCTTATGTTGTTTTCTTTGGTTCTGAACATTTTCGGTTGAGTATACAAGGGTGTTATGGGTTTGATTAACTCAGAGAAAACACATAGGAAATACCGGGAACCAAAGGATATAAGGAAACCACAATTTAAAAGAGAGAACATACACATGGGACTTAATTTTCAAAACTAGGTTTAGGAAACAAGAGATTCAAGCTTCGAAAATTATCCCATTGAGTGGAGCAGAAAAAATGATGATAATCGACTACTAGAATGCGAGAAAGGACACCGGACGACAAAGTTATGGGGTGAAGAAGAGTCGGGTCTCAGACCTGACTAGTCCATCCAACCAGGTCAAGGTCGACCCGCTGGAGGAAGAAAATGACACCCGTGATGCCAAAATGGTGTCATTTTGAGGTTTTTTTTTTAAAAAAAAACTGGAGGGGGGGGGGTTGGACAAACAGGCTTAAAGTTACAGCCCAATTAAAAAAAAGAGAGGTAATTCGCTTGGGCTTCTTTGTATAGGCCCAAGCCTTTTGAAAAAAAGGAGGGAATTTCGAATGGGCCTGATCTTTTTAGGCCCATATCTTAAAAAAAATGGGCTCAAAGTACTAGGCTCATGTCATGTACTTCACATTAAAAAAAAACTTCAAGATTTTTTCCCCTCCTCTTTCTAAGGGCACTTGAAGGGACATTTTAGCTCCAATTGAGGCGTGATTTGTTTCTAAAAATCTCTAAATTCAAGATTTAGATGTAGACATTATTTGTCTATTTTAAGGTGGTTTTGGATTTGTATAGAAGTCTTTTGGTGCTATTTTTGTGATTTTTATTAGTTTAAAATCCTAAAATATTTATAATAATTCATAAAAATTTTATTTGAGTCAAATATGAACCTAGAGAGTTCTAAAAGCACCAAACCAAAAGAAATTCACTCTTTTGGATGATATTTAAGTAGAGAAACTTAATCCTAAGAATGATTTACATAGTGGTAAATAAAAAAGGAACAAGTTTGATGACTCCCCATTTTTAATTAGATTAGATACATATTTGGGTATATTTGGAAAATTATTGATGTAAAATTAAAGGGATTTGTTTGAGGTTTTGATAGGATATCAAATTTGGTACATAATTTGGGGGATTTAATCATAATTATTTTATTTAAAATTAAAATAGAGATATTTAAGTTAGGTAGGAAAAATAAATAATCAATTAATTTTAGTTTTGAAAAGAAGAAAAGAAAAACAAATATCACTCTATTTTATTTTGTTTTCTTTGCCTTTGTTTTATTTTAATATGTTTCTCTTCTATTTCTGATCAGCCACACCACACGCACATCACTTGAAGATATGATCAAGGAGGTTTTAAAAACTCAACATTTAGTTGACTTTAGTGAGAAAGATCAAACACAGTGTTTTGGGATGAGGCCAAGACCTAAAAAATTAAGAGAACCCGTGTGTGCAGAGGCAAGTAAGATACGGCGCAACAGACACTATTCATCATCTTCTTCATTTTCTTCTGGTGCTACAAGAGCAAGAGCTAGAACTAGAGAGGAGAGAGGCATGTGATTCTCTATCTCCACGGGAGAACAAGAGCACTGTGGAGGTAGTTAATTTGAGATCGTAGAACGCCACCATCAGTGCCGCCGGAGCTGAGAGATCGGAGCAGTCAAAATCACTACTAATGGACAGAGTCAAGCGTCGCCGCAACCGACGCTTGGTGGGAGAGCTCGTGTAGTGAATGGAAGAAGATGAACGACCAGTGATTTATTCTCTTGTCTCTCTATTCTTTCCGTGGTGACTGAACTCTGAATTTTTGGTGTTGTTGGGATGATTTTTAGTGTTAGTTATGAGCAGCTAGTTAATTTGTGTTGGGATTATTTTGAACTATTGTATGGATTGAGACGATTATTCCCCTCTTTTAGTTGTTAATGATAATCATGTGTTGATTTACTTTGTGCTTAATGCTTCCATATGATAGGCCAACATATGGTTTGTTTAGTTCATTTAAATTATGCTCAAGAGAGATAATTTAAGTGTAGAACTTAGGTAAACCATGTTACACTTGAAGTTTGTGGATTAAATGGATGGTTTGCTAGTAACATAGAGATATAGTTATTAGCCTAGCATTGTCAAATTAAGGTTGATGCCTAATGATAATTCTCATCAAGTGTAGCAAGAGATTGTGCATTTTAATGTAAGTATAAATTTGATCTTGGCTTGAGAGAGCATTTTTAAATATTTATGAACCTTAGGCAAATACATATTTTCATTAATGCTAATTGAGAGGGTTCTAATTAAGCTTCATGAGATGCAATGGTGATAAAAAATCCTACACTTCTCTTGTCTTGAATTCAAGTTTCAATTTAGTTTTGTTAAGCTATTTTCATTTTAGGACTTTTTAATTTCAAAATACAAAAATTTCCACTCAACCTAATTGATAACATAATTGTAGTGATTAATCCAATTTTACCTTAGTCCCTGTTGAAGTGACAACCTTTTTTACGCTACTTTTGAAGACCCGTGTGCTTGAAGATATGCTAAACCTAGAACAAGTCAAAGTTATTGACAAATGCCTATAAGTATTGATCCAAACCTAAATTATTTAGAGCAATATGAGCCTCTAAGTAATGAATGAAAAAGGGATTTGTGTATTTGAGTATAAGACTTTAAAATAAAAGCTAGAAGGAGAAGATCCATGAGAGGATCAAGAAAGAGATAATTCAAAATAAGGTTAATTTGAACTTGAAATGAAGCAAGATGTGTAAAAGGAAGAAAATATTTATGATGCACTATATTAGGAACCTAAATAACCAAAATCTTAAAGTTTAGGATTGGAATTTGGATAAACCTTAGTGAGGCTAAAATCAACGATTGGATACTAAAGAGGCAGTATCAAATCAAAGCAAGAGGAAATCTCAAATGGAGAAATTTCCATATTTTAAATCCGGATGATTGCACCATATTTTTATACGCTTTTTATAGTTAAAATCATTGGATTATTGCATGTTCTTGGGGTAATTGTGCCTAATTAGAACAAAATCTGACTTTTGCATACCCTGTAGGGGTTTATACTAATCAAGGGAAATTTGGGTATAATTAGCATGATTTATTGATTAACCAATCTTTAAGGACATTTGATGCTACTTTTGGGTAATTTTTATGTGCAGATCATAGAAGAAACATGTCCAATTGAAGAGCCAAGTTGAGGAGAAGAATTCTAGATGGAGCACAAGAAAGGGTTGCCCCTTTGCATGGTATGCCACGGCGGACACATCTGTTTGCCACAGCGAACTATTCCTACCCTCTCTATCTTGTCCGTCGTGGCAGACAAAAGTGTCCACCTCGGCGAACGCGTCCTGACAGCAAAAATTACTGTCGCAATTTTAGGGTTTTAGGGCTGTGTTTTAAGTTGTATATAAGCTCGAAAGTCATTCTCTAAGCCTCCCAAGCCCAAAAACACAAGCATCTCATAGGGTTCCTCTTGTTCTCCATTATTTCCACTCAAATCCTCACCATTTCCACTCATTTTCACCATTTATCTTGCTGATTTTCTGCATTATTCCTCTTCCCTTCACTATTTCCACTACATTCCTCCTTCATCCTTCTTCATTCATGAAGTCAGCCACCATGGGAATTCTTAGGCATGAAATTGAAGAAATGAGAGGCTAAGTTCTTGGTGCTTTGGTTGTGTGAGGTGGCTCTAGCTTCATGGACCAACATAGGGGAGTTTTTAGTTTGCAATTTCTCATTTCCTTTGTATTTGACTTCTACTCTTTTGGATTGGTCTTGTATTTGGATTTGAGACATGGGATATGTGGTTGCTATCTATGTTTGTGAACTATTATGTGTATGCTTTGATTTAAATGTGATTGAGATACAATTTCCAATCTACTTGTGGTTGTATTCTTGGTTGTAGCCATTTTAGTGGTTGCTAGTGGTTATAGTCAACTTCTCCCATGCATGAATGTTGTGGTTGCACTTCATGAGAGTCAAATTGCATTTGTTTCAAGGAATTTCACAATCCAAGTGGACCTTAACACTAACCCTAAGTAATGGCTATGAAAGTAGTTGCTAAATTAGTCATTAATTAGGGCTAGTGGACCCCTAGTGATTGCTTGGGGATTTTCTCAATTAGACTTGGTAAATTAAACTGCCACTTCTCATTATTAAAGAAGCACTTGAGCCACAGTAACACTATCAAAGCCCATTTTATAAAATTACCCTTAACCCAAGCACCTTTTCACTTTTTAATCAAAAATTACCAAAAACAAGTATTTACATTTTCACTACCTTTATCAAATGACTTTTCAAACCAAAACCCCTTACCTTTTATTGTTTTAATTGCATTTACCTAGTTTAGGTAGATTAAAATACTCTTCAAGTGAAACGACCCAGGGTTGCAACCTATATTGCAATCCTTGGATTAAATTTTGATCTTAACCCCCAAGGCGCAATAGGCAAAGGTTAAATCATCGGATCATGGTAAAACTCATGAATAAAATATAGCTCAAGTATCACTTGAAAGCCCACCTTAGGAGAAAAGAGAATCCTAAGCCCAATCCAACCATCAACAATTGAATCAATAAAAGACTTAAAAGTAAAGATTAAAGGTTTCTGTGAAGAAACGTAGATTAATTGCATAGGACATTTGAAATATTTCTTTGAGAAAATAGAGAACCTTTAAGAAATTTCTGAAACAACATGGTATAACTTCTATCATGTCGCTTTGGAATATGAGATTTCTAAAGCTTTGCTAAATAATGGTTATTGATAACCTATCAAATATTGTTTTGGGAAGTAAAGAGACTTTATCCTTCCATTTTGACACCATATTCGGCTAAATTAACTTTACAAAATCATAAGAATATAGTAGAAATCAAGAAAACTCTCAAATTACCCAAATAAGAAGTTAGTAAGACATTATTAAAATAATGTAAGGAGAGATATGAAGAAGTAAATGTCAAATACACTTTGAGTGGGAGCAAAATGTCAAATGCTCCGTCTAAGTGGGAGCTCTTGGAAAATGTGCATTTTAAGAGTGTTATATGCTCTATCTAAGTTGGAGCTTTTAGAAAATAAGCCTTCTAGGAGTTTCATATGCTTTATCTAAGTGGGAGCTAATGTCAAATACTCTATCTAAGTGGGAGCTAATGATATTGCTTTGTTTAAGTGGGAGCTGATGTCAAATACTCTATCTAAGTGGGAGCTAATGATATTGCTTTGTCTAAGTGAGAGCTTTCAGAAACTAAGCTTTCTGAAAGACATAATTGAGCATATTATAGAAAGTACTTGTATAAGATTATTGATAGATGATGATATTATTATTGAAATCTGAGTGATAGGAGGTACAAACGTATACTCATGATCGTTGACCCAATAGTGTTATTATTTTTCTAGTCAAGAATAATACAAGTGCATGACATTGTATACTTCAATGTGCTACAAATAAGCAAGTTCTTGGATCAAATCAGATTGCGCATAACTATATAAGTGGGATGATTTGACGTAATTAAGCCAAGATAGGCTGCCAAGAACAACAACATAACTATAAGCTAAATGGGGACAAAGGTGATATATGATATTTGAAGCTCTCATTTGATTAAATATATGATGGTGTCATATCATTGACCAAGGGTCATGATAGAGCTGAAGTTGAGAAGTCAGCTCTCCTATAAGAGAACATGAGACCTACATGGCTTAAAAGGGGAAACCATGTGCAATAAATTATTCTATAGAGTGCAAACATGATTGAAATCCAACAACAAAAGGCCATGTAAATTGTTAAAGGAAAATTTGGCAAAACTTTCATTACACAAGATGAAAAGGTTGTCAATTAAGTTTGACACATATTACTTTAGGCTTAACACCCTCTATGAGATAACATCTAAGTGAGATAGCCAACAAGACAATGACATTGAAGGATGTTGATTGTATATTGTCAAATGAACAATGAGTGCAAGTTGTTCATAAAAGAGCTTCTTTTGCAATTGGGAGCACATGAAAGTCAGGTTAAATCAAAATGAAAACTTTGTTACTTTTTTAATGATGTATTAAAGTACTTGGAGCTTGAACATGAGTGTCTAGGGGTATGCCACCTCATTAGGCTAGCTTACCCAAGGAGGCATCATATTCTCTACACTCTAAACTTAAACGAGAAAAGGGTAAGAGGTTCCTAAAAAAAGGGAAAAAGAGGATCAGCCTAACCTCATAGGAGTAATAAACTCTTTAAAGAAAAGAATGACCTTGGTAAAGTCAAATATTTTTCCTACTAGAGAATAATCCATTTTGAGATGGATTTTCTTTTTCTGTCAATAATGAATAGAAAAGAATCAAGATCCATAGACCAAAAGAATAAGGATCAAAGATCCTTTATTAAATGTTTTTGGTTATCAAATTTAGGCAAGAGGCTTCATATTGGTAACAATATGAGGATTGAGGTGAAAGGCATTAGAGCTTATAAGTCCATTTCTTTCATTCAAAAACAACCTCAATTTCTTCATAATATGATACATGCACCAGACTCATAGGTTCTAAGTGAACTATCTTGACTTTCATGATGAAATCAACTAGTTTTGTTCCATTCTTCCTTGAGATTTCTTTATTTTTTTCGATATTGTTGGTAATCTTTTTGATTGACTGCTTTACCATTCTAATTCAAGTATCGACTTGATTATATGTCATGTTAGGGAATGACATATAAATGGAATTAGCATTTTTAAGAATGCTATATTCATTATGCACGAGGAAATATCCTCAGGTGGATTTTTCTAGTAGATAAATCAACAAGAAAAATTTTTTCAGTAAGGTAACTGAGATAGAGAAAATATTGCAATTCTTCCATCCGATTTCATATTATTCAATGAATGTGAGGGCATGACACGGAGGTTATATTACCTTAACTGATGATTACTAATGTAATCATCATAATTTCATTTCACACAAGTTTAAAGTTAAAGTGATTTAGACAATAAGTGGACAAGGTTGAGAACCAAGTGCATACAGAATTTAAAAATTCTAAGCATTAATAAATGTTGTTCCCGATAAGTTTCAATGATCTCCATGAATAGAAAGTGATATTTATTTAGTTAAATGATCCCTCACACTCTGTCACAAAATTGAGTTGTTAAGAGGTGTAATGAAATGCTGCTAAACATGGTCATGTATATAATGGTTTAAGCTAACCCACCAAATGTGAGTGGGAGAGTGTTATCAGGTCCACCTTTGGTGGAGTAATATACATATTTGATTGATCAAGTATGGTTTTCTCTTTAAGGGAATTACAAACTTTATACTTAACCATGTGCTCTACAATGTGGTCACTTCCATAAATTACTTTTGTGACAAAAAATGGTTAAAGAGCAATTTTACCAATAAACGATTGTCCAGATTGTAGATGACACAATTGACAATAAAAAGGATCGTTATCACCAATAGACCTTTTAACTAAGGTTGGATTGGCCAATACCGTTTAATTTATGGATGTTGACCGTTAATTTTTGCTTACCTGGGGGTTAAAGAGCAATTTTACCAACAGACTATTATCTAAGTTGAAGATGGCACAATTGACAATTGAAATGGTTTGAAATACCAATTGACCATTTAACCAGGGGCAGATTGGCTAACGCTATGTAAAATACCAAACGTTCGCTACAAATTTAAGTGGGGCCCATAATTTTTTTGTGGGGTTAAGAGCAATTTTAACAATAAACTATTGTCTAGGTTGCAGATAGCACAACAAAAGTAACAGCCATTTGCTGAAATTAAACGGGGTTGGCCAATTTGTCCCTGGTTAAAAGGTCCATTGATATTTCCTACCCTTTCAATTGTCAATTGTGCCATCTGCAACCTGAAAAATAGTTTGTTGGTGAAATTGCTCTTTGACTCATTTATGTGGAGTGTTGACTTTTATTTGGAGAAGTGGCGGAAAAGTTGCCATGTGGTATCTTTTAAACTGTGATATGGATTAAAAATAGGAAAATATCAAAATAACCCCAAGCAATAAAAAAAATCCCTCACACTGAAAACAAACTGATCGAACATCTTGGCCAGTGTTCATCGAACATCCTCAAGTGATCTTTATCTGTGGGTATGGTGAGAGTTTTGAAGGTATGTGAGGTTGGGTGTAAAGGTATGTGAGGGTGTCCGCCGTCTGTTGCCATCCGCCATCCTCGGGTATTCTTTTGTCCATGGTTGGGGAGGGCTTTTTCATCAAGGGTGAGGGTATGTGAGGGTAGATTAGGGTGAGGGTAAAACTGGGTCTGCCATGTGGAATTCACCAAGTTGCCAGGTGGACATCATTTCACCATATGTCACACAACTAATGGCGGGTTGCATAAATAAAACGGTATTGGTCCATCTGCCCCTTGTTAAAAGGTCCTCTGGTGATATCGACCCGTTTTATTGTTAATTGTGGCATATGCAACCTGGACAATAATCTATTGGTAAAATTGCTCTTTAACCCACAAAAAATTGTGGGCTCCACCTAAAATTGTGACAGACGTTTGGTATTTTAATGGCATTGGTCAATCCACCCCAGGTTAAAAGGTCCAATGGTGATACTTACCCTTTTTATTATCAATTATGCTATCTACAACATAGACAACAGTCTATTGGCAATATTGCTCTATAACCCTTTTAAAAACCATTTTTAAGTCCCAATTATCCTATAAATTAAAGGTATGCTAACTATGATAGGAAAAAAACTTGCTAAATAATAAAAGGTCTTTCGTATTCTTTAAAACATTGGCATTTAGCCACAACATATTAACAAAACATCATTGTATGCTCAATTTCAATCAATATAGATTTCAAATATGATAATCCATTTATAAAGTAAGCATTTCGTTAACATCATAGGGTATATTTACTAATTTCCAAAACATACATATTTCAAAGCTCTTACCAACACAACACACACACATACAAGACATTGAAAGTGGTTACCTCTTGAAGCCAATGAGATTTTAGCCCCATGCTCAAACCGACCGACCACAATTCTCTACAGTTACCATATCACAAAAAGTTACCATCAATCACTTGATTGAATAGAAAACAAAGTTTGGGGATAATCCCCCTTTTAATAGGCCACTTGGCACTTAGGAAAAACAATGTTATTTAAAACAGCCCCAAACCATAATTTACCATGCAAAGACATCTACAATCCCATCTTCTTTCGACAAGTCACTTCTCCAAAAATTTACCAAACTTCTATATTCAAGTGTATGCACTAATTAAATCATTTCCTCCTCAATCAATCATCAACACAACCTATCACAATCATTAAAATTATCTCCCGAACCTAAATCCACTTACTTAGCCCAAATTCACTACCAGGCCAAAAATGTAGAAGTTCAATCTAGCCCAAATATTACTAACCTAATCACTTTATCACCATCCACTAACATCATTTAACTCACTAAAACCATTAGATTGCATAGAACAAGCTTAGAGTTCAAAAACCCCTCTCAAATCCCAATTTTTCAAAATTTTGTAAAATAAAAATTTGGTTCAGGCCAAAACCCAAGGGAACAAGGTATTAGAAATACTTTCCATCATCATTGAGTCCATTAAAAACATCAAACCCGAACAAGAATATGAATTTTTGAGATTCATCCTAAAAGCCTTAGGGTTTCAAATATTTGAAGTGTAAAAATTTGTTCTAGGCCAAAATTCAAGAACCCAAAGCATTTAAAATCATATGAGTAGAAATAAGCCTAATGAAACCACAAAATCCTCCAAGCCATTTTGAATTTTCGGGTTTCCTCACAAACCCATAGAAAACCAAACTTTAACAACCCAAAAACTCAAACCAAAAATTTTTGCAACATGATAAATCATTATGATAGCTTAGGAGTGTTCAAAAATGGTTTAGAAACTAAGAAAAAGTGACATAAAAGTCAGATTTTTGAAATCTAAGAAACCCCCAAAATTTCATATTGGACACTTGAAGGAAAATGGAAAAAGGGAAGAGAAATGAGTAAGGAGAAGTTTACTTAGGAGATTAAGACCTCAGAGTGCTTCTTGAACCACCTACAAGGAAACCCTTACATAGCTTCTCTCTCTCTCTCCACCCTTCCCTCTCCACCACTCATGCAATGAAACGAAGAAGAAGATGTTTTTTTTTTTTTGGAACCACCCCTTTAATTCAAATGGTGGGGGCGACGTCCTCCTCCTCCTCTCCCTTTTCTTTGTAATTATATTTGTATAAATACTTATTTTCAAACAAATATAATTTGATACTTTGTAAAAGTATAACTAGACCATATCTATTTAAATCAAGACTTTTCACTTAATTTTTTAATCATTCTACCTTGTTTTATCAATTCCATATCTCCATACTTCAAACAATGACTTTGATTAATTTTCAATCTCGTGCTAATTGGTAAATACTATAATAATTTACTTAAATCACTATAATTAAATTTGGAATATTACATAAGACAACGCATGTTATAACCAATAATATCATTATTGAGTTTTAGGGCGCATACTAATAGATCGGATCAGTAAATTGAATTAACAGACTGACAGACCTCACTTGGTTTGATTTGAAATGCTCCAATGTTTTAATATGGTAAAAAAATAGTGGCAAAAAATGATGAAAATCAATCAAAACCTTATAAGATTGATTAAAACCAATCAGGTACCCATTGAAATAGGCTTTATTATGAATAAATATATTAACTAATTATAATCAATTTGACTTGTCTATTATATAAATCTTAAGGGACAAAGACCCAAAAATCCCACTCAAATTTTTAAAGCCCAATCCAGGAACTAGAAAATGATATGACCCGTTTGGATTTAATTTTCTGTAGAAACTTGCCTAAATGCCCTTACTTATAAAAACAAAATGGCTTCAACAATATAATAAGTAAAAATTTTAACTTATTAAATGACAACAACAACTAATTAAGGGAGTGACAACTAATTAATTTCAGTGAAACATCTTGCTAAATAGCAATGAAAACATTTTAAAAAACAACTTTTAACTTATCAAAGATCATAACCATCATTAAGGTAGTAATGACTAAGACTAAGGATGATTAAGTCATTTCACACAGCCCCTAAAGACTTCAAAGCACAGTTAAGTTATTTTGAGGAATATTTTGAGATTCCTATATATATACACACACACACACACATATATATATATATATATTTCGGTAGTACTTATATATATTTCTCTTAAATCTTAGACCAATGACCAATAATCCATTACGGATTCAAAAAATAAATAGAAAATATTAGTCAAAGCTACTCTCAAGAAGTTGTTGAAATGAGCCAAACCAAACTCCGAGATGAAATGAATGAATATAAGGATGAAATGACGAAGATATGTTGCCTCTGTAGTAATTGAGCTGTACATGTTTGGATTTTACATATGTTGACGTAGCTAGGCGTATGACAATGGTGGAAGCTATGATGCGGTCTATTATAATTATATGTAAGTTGACCAACTAGATATAGCATGTGGGTACACACAAGTTTACAAGAACAATATAACAATAATATTTATACACACACATATACATGTATAGTTGTTGAGTGAGAAACAATCAAGCAAGTAAATATGAAATGGAAAAAATAATATTAACTAGTTAAGGTTTTCTTTTTTGGTCGCAAACTTGGATAGTATATCTGCTTGTTTTGTTGCACTTATCTAGTTGCTCCCAGCTGCAATATAGGGAACATTGCCTCCAACTAACAAGTCCAATTCAATAAAGCCAAAGCCTCGTGACAGTCTTTCTCTTGTGGGGTCTAGTCTTTCAAATACACATTGCTCATATCATAATCATAAATCATAATAATAAATTATATGTGTGTTACTTATTTGTCAAACTCAAAACGTACCCGTGTGTATTCGACGATATATTATTATATTCATGCTTTCTGTCTAGGAGTTGAGGGTTTTTTCTCTTGTGGGGCCAAAATCTAACCGCAAAAGACAACTTGACAAGGACATTTCTCTTTGTTATTAGTTTGTTGGTATTCAAATGTGTGTGTGTGTGTGTGTGTATTATATATTCGAATTTTTCCATTTTTTATTTGGTCCTAAAATTAAGTGCAAAACTTATTTTCTCTCATGTTTTTGAAAATTTCTCGGATATAAGTGAGGTATAAGTATCATCATTTCAGCCTTGATATTTCAAATGATTAGTGTCAATTGGTGGGTTTTACGCCGAAGCACTAAAGTTGTCATAAGTGCGTATGGAATTATCTTCTTTAATTGTATGAGCTGAAAAATACCACATTTCAAACCAGAAAAACCACAATTTCACTGTCAAGTGAATTCTCGATCTCAAAGACGTTCTCAATAATATTATATTAATGAGTTTACACACTCAGGTCCCATTCAAGTCATTCTATGTTTTCACCCTAAATGGATTCTTGATTTGCTGTTTACACAAATAAATTTTTGTCTGTAATAATTAGATTTTTTAACAGCTTCAATTATTTATTTATCTTAATATTACAATCAAGAATGAATTTGTCACCCCTTACTTATAGGAAATCTTTCATGCCACTATATCATTGCCATGTTAGTAATTATATCCAATTAAAATATTTTCTAGAATGTTAAAAATCTTAAAATATAAGTTAAATAAACTCTATATGAGATTATTAAGATAAGTCACATTATTTATGGCTTTAGAATATACTGCCATGCATCCTATAATTTTTGTTACATAAGACAAAACTTGAGTCTATTTGTTTATATTCATTAGATCCAATTTACAAATCAAATTTTGCCTACTTTGATTAGTTATTATTAATTATACTTCAATAGGTTTTCTTAATTTTTTCTATGTGAATTTTTCGTTATTAGAAAAAAAATCCATGTGCTAAAATTAAATTGAAAAATTTGGACCCAGCATTGGATGTAAGAATCAACATTTGGTCCCTTTTATACTCCACACATCCCTATACATAAATACAAACATACATGCATGCATGCATGCAAGAATTCAAGAATCTCTAGCTTTCGTCCACTACATTAAGAGTTTTTGCCATATTCTCTATCAGATAGACCATTTTACCCATTAACCTCTAAAACATTATGAAAAATAATAATTATGATTTGGAATGGAGACTTTAGTTACGCTTTCAAGGAATAGGTAGCATTGCCATCATTAAAACGAAAGAGGTCAATTAGTTTAAGGCGTACTTTTCAACTATTTTAATCAATGATTAAAGAATTGGATTGTAATAGACAAACCATTGATTAAATTCATCCCTTGTTGCTCGGTGTAGACTGAAATTGCTGTTTCATGGTTGAGCCTGGTTGCACTACAAAAAAACAGACTTTCGGTGGCGACTTTCAGCGGCGACTTTTTAAGTCGCCGTCGAAAGTGGGACTTTCCGTGGCGACATAAAATAGTCGCCGCCGAAATGGGGACTTTCAGCGGTGACGTTTTTAGTCGCCACTGAAAGTCATACCTTCTGCGGCGACTTTTGTGTCGCCGCAGAAGGTTGGACCTTCAGTGGCGACATTATAAAGTCGCCGCGGAAAGGTGGACTTTTGGCGGCGACTGAAAGTCATGTGTTTTATTTTTTAAAATAATACTAATAAATATTGCTTTTTTATTTTTATATAAAATATTTAAAATTTTAAAATGTTAAATAAATTATTTTATCATGAAAAATAAAATAAGGTAATATTTTAAATTTTTATTCGTTATTAAATTTATAGTAAATACTTTAATATTATTAAAATTAATGATATATCAAATAATCTTATACATGAATAAAGAATAATAATTTTTAAATTAATAAAATTATATCAACTATACCAACATTTTAATTTATTAAAAATGAATATTATATTAATAAAGAAACATTTATATTATATTTTATCTCTATATATTAAATATTTAAATAAATATTTAAAGTGGGACTTTCAGCGGCGACTTTATAAAGTCGCTACGGAAGGGGACCTTTCAGCGGCGACTTTCAGTGGCGACCCAAAGAGTCGCCGCCAATACTTTCGATGACGGTCATATAGGCGGCGACCTTGTGGCGACAAAAAGTCGCCGCCAAAGACCTTTAGCGGCGACTTTTTACGCTTTCAGTGGCGACTTTTGTCGCCGCCGAAAGCGAAATTTTTTGTAGTGTTGGATAAGAGTTGAACCGCCATTTAAGTCAGAACTTCAAATTGGACTGGAACCGAAATGGGTTTCGGAAAATTGGATGGTAAAAACTCAATATATGTTGAGACCATTTGTAACCATAAGCGGTTATTATTTCTTAGAAATTTTCATATATTATAATATTATTAGATTGACAGTTAAAATCATTGTAGATATATTTCTTATTTATATTATTGTATATGCATATAATTAATTTAATTAAACTTTAATTTTTTTCATTATTGATCATCTGTTAGACCACCAATCTAACCAATTGGGCTATACGAGAATTTTAATTTGAACCATAGCGGTGCTTTTCCATGAACTTTTGTATTTTGTATTGATTTAATGATAATTAGTTAAAACTACATCAACTTCAGAATTTGATAAAGATTTATTAAAAATAAAATCAATAAGAATTTATATGAATTTTTATTAGGCAAGCTCAAAATGTGTATGAAAAATAACTAACACGCTCAGATATTTCATAGACCAATGCATATTGCTACTCAATGTAAAATCAAGGCATCTTATATTGGGAGAATCGTGTTCAAATCCCAAGTCATTAATCGCAAACAAAGTTCAAAGACTTTTTAATCATGCTTTTTTACTTGTAAATAGTAGCCCTTTCATTTGTCATTGACCTATGACTTATTTGATATTAATTATCTTCTCTAGGACCTGAATACAATTCTCCCATCATTTACGTAATTAAGCTCTATATATCAAAAGCATAAAAACAAGAGATGATTTCTACGGTGCTTCCATTGACTTTTATTTAAAGAATCCATAAGCAAAACTTCATTAGAAAAGGTTGCCGTATGAACGTATCATTTTTTAATCTTCTTTGTTGATCTGAAATGTGTCGTTATTCTTAATTGCTAACTTTAGTTAGGAAAATTATTCATATCAAACTCATCTTCTTGTCTTCGAGCAGAGCAGATATTCTATATTATTTATTTTTCAATAAATGGTTAACATTATAAGTACAAGAACCCAAGTTATTCATAAAATGATGAAAAATATATGGCTTATTTCATATTACTTTCAAACACAAAAAGTTCACTAAAGTTATTTTTTTAAGAAGAAAACTTGGGGAATTTTTTTTTATTCACAAAAAGAATATACAAGTTAGAATATTGACAAGCATAAAGGAAAGTGATCAATGAATTTATCAGCGCAGCACATAAAAGTCACATTATATGTAAATTATAAATAATGTGTTTCATTTCTCAAATTATAACACAGAAAAATGTGTATAGTTAAACTATAAATAATACTCTGTCTGGTTCCAATTATAAAATTAATTTGACTTTTTTGGAGAAATTAAGAATGCAAAATAAACCCCTTAAAATTGTTTATGTTTGACTTTCTTTCTCAAAACTAATCAATTTTACTTAAAAACTATCATATAATCTAATTTCATGTAGCATATGTTAAAATTTAGAGGCCTATTTTGCTTCCTTAATCTCCACAACAAAGTCAATAATATATGTATATATGCATATTGATCAAATTAAATAATGTAAACATTTTTATTGCTTATAATATAAAGTAATCACCCTATATAGTTTGTTAAATGTTAATCAAATTTTCAGAATAAAACTAGATGAGAAACTAACTTGAACCAACAAGTAATAAAACAATGGAAAAAATATAAAGTAGAGCAATAGACAAAAAGTGGTAGATAGGGGGTGTTCATGTGGCTTGGTTGGCTCAGTTTTGGTCAGTCCACTTCGAGCTTAGTTGGACAAAAATAAATGCTGTTCACATAGAGCTCAAGTATTTAATTGTTTGTCCCGCCCTCTCAATGGGTACTACTGATATATTTTTTATAAAAGCAACTCATATTGATGAAAAATGATTATTTTGTTATTTTAATATTTTAATATATCTAGCACAATAATTTATAAAAGAATTTTACAACACGTAAGAATTTTTTCATATTAAAGCTGAATCACTACCTTACATTATATTCACCCACCATGAAGATATATCCACGAAGTTTTTAAGATCTTCTGTAGACAACTAAAAGGGCTCGTATAGAGTCTTAGCCAATGAGGCTCACTCCCATCGATGGAAAGAGCAATCCATAAATGAGTGATTCATTCTCATTTGACGAGTGATTGCTCTTAGAAATGAGAAGATTAAAGGAAAACTTTAAAATACTAAAATACATGGATAAATTGAAGAACTTATGCTTTAATTCAATGGAGAGAAATCATGAACCAAAGAAAACTAGAGAGGAAAATAGGGGGAAGAAATCATGTGTCCATTGATTAGATGAGAGAGGAAAAGTGAGAGAATTAAAAGTTGGGAGAAAAATGGAATGTGGGACTCATCAACACCATCTCTACTCTTATCTCTATCTGTAATTTTTGGAAAAATTTGCTAAACCTACTTTCATTAATTTCTATATCTGCTGCTTCTTCATCCTCTCTCATGGTGATTTGCTTCATTCTCATTAGCTGAGAAGCTATGCTCTAAATAATAAACCTATCTCTGACAATACATACACACACATACCCTCCCCATTAATAAACCATTCTTTAGTTGAATCCAACTGGGAGGGTGGGGCTGTGGGGTTTCTAGGATAGTTAAGGAGGGAGAAAGAAAGAGAGAGAGTGATGAGGTGTGGTGCCACGTTAGCAAATGGAATGATGAGTTGGCATGTCTTATAGGATGCTTGACTTATCTAACAATCAAACTTAACCTTAGATCTAAATGTGAGAAAATATACCTTGTAATAAATTCAAAATTCAAAATCTCAATTAAGAGAGTCATTGATTCTGATTGATACAAATTAAAGGAATATGTTTAGAAAAAATAATAATAAAATGTTTCGTCGATGATGGTTAAACAGAATTAGGAAATGTTATACTTGGTCATAAAAAAAAAGAATAAAAAACTAAAATAGATGGTAAATTTTCCTTTTTAGTAAATATTTGTTTCTAGGTACCTAATTATCCGTAAACTTTAGAGACTCAATTTGCTAAGGAATAGAGACAAAAACATTAGTCATGGAAATTAGAAACAGATTTGTTAGGCAATAAAGTTTCTATGGATTATTTTAGTGACAGCTTTGTTCTGTCACGAATTTCTAACACAACTGTAGATTTTGCTATTTGTGATGTCCTGTTTATGATAGAAATTAGCGACAGAAAATATTTTGTCCCTAATTTTTGTCCTAAAATCTGGAACTGGTTATCCGAAATAATTAGCGATTGAATTGGAGACGGACTTGTGATGGAACAATGACAAACTTTGTGATGGAAAATGTTCCTATTGAACATTACAATTCTGATGATAACCAAACATGACTTAGGCTATGAAAATTATAAATATCTTAACTTAGAAAATGTTTTGAAACAAGTTTAAAAAATGAAGTTAAGAAAAATTGATAGCCAGATAGCAATTGATTGAACTTCAAGTCCCTCAATCGATTGCCTATCAATTGTAGAAGTTTCAATCGAATACTACTTGCTACAATCGATTGCTGGTATTTTTAAATCGAGTGCTGACTCAATCTTTCAATATAAATCTTTGTGAGTGCAATTGATTGGGCCTTGAGCAATCAATTGGTCACCATCAATCGATTAACACTAAGACTAATCGATTGTTATTTTTCTTGAAAGAAACCAGGAAGCCATCGATCAGTAAGTAAAATAATCGATTGAAGATTATCAATCTATTGCCAAAGAACCAATCGATTGCTTATATTAATCTTAATCGATATCCAATATCTCCATCGGGTGTTGCAGGTAACAATATGAAGAAAACAGAACCAATTCGAAGGCCATTGAGTGTTGGACCTGTGTAGTAATCGGTTCACTACTTGGCCATCAATTGTTAAACTAAAGATCTCAAAATTGATTACTTCTCTTATGCTTCACTTACTTTATTTTTGTTGAAGTTTTTCCTGGCCTATTTAAAAAAGTTTACATTAGACACAGAAGCCAAGCCGTAACTCACAGAGAAATGCAGGTAGCCGTTACAGCGGACAAAGGGAAAATCCAAAAATAGAGAAAGAGAGAAGCAATTCAATACAATAGATAATCATCTTGGAGCATTAAATGCAATGACTAAATCCACTCTAACACTCCAGTTCATCATTCTCTCACAACGTCAACTCAGAAGCTTCAACAGGCAATTTTTTCCAACAAAGTATAAAAGACTTGAAGCTCAAAACTTGGAAGGTAGAGAATTAAGTGCTATCCAACTACCAACTCAAACAACAATCAATCCAAGTATTCTGAGTTCCTCATTTGTTCTTTCAACTGCAATTTTATTAGCTCAAGTGAGTGAGCAATCCTATCAATATGTGATCCTTTCATTTTGTGATTTCCTTGGGATAGTGGGATCCTAGAGGAAATTGTGTTATCTTACAAAGTGTAAGGGGGATAGAATTTGGTGAGATTGAGTGATCTTACTGAGAAAAGTCTTTAAGAGTTCGTAAGGGTGCTCAAGAACCTATTTTAATCCTGAGGTATATACTATGGAACCCAACTGAGGTTGGAGAACTGGATGTAGGTCAGAGTTAGGACCCAACCAGTATAAACTCTGTGCACTTTGTTTTAGATCTTTTACAATTTTTTTATATACACAATTCACCCCCTTTTGTTTATTTCTTGCCATCTTCATTTGGTATTAAAGCTAGGCTTCTCAGTTAAGTGATCGAATAATCAGAGAAGAAAAAGATCCATGGCAGGAGTGAACAAATGCATGTTGCCTGAAGGAAGTTCTATCACAAAACCTCTTGGCTTCAATGGAGAACACTATGCCTTCTAGAAGATGAAGATGAAAATTTTCATCAAGGCAAATGGTTATAAGCTTTAGCAAGTGATAGAGAATGTTGAGCATGAGAGCAAGATGAAATACAGACATGAGCTAGCTGGTGGAGATAAGAAGAAAAAGTCTGTGGCTCTTGCTGCTTCAAAAGAAGAAAAGGATGATGAAGATGAAGGAGATCTAGATGATAAGGAAATGGGACTGATGGTGAGAAGATTCAGATGATTTTTTAAAGGAGGAGGAAGAAGACTTCAGAAAAGAGGCCCCGGTTTTGCTAAGAAGGACAATGAAGAATGCTAAACTAGTATGCTATGAATGTAAGAAACTTAGACACTTCAAGTCTGAATGCCCTAGTCTCTAAAGGCAAAAAGAAAGAGAAATATGCTAGCAAGAAGAAGGCCTATGTAACATCAATATGGGGTGACAGCTTTGATGAGGAAGAAAGTGAATCAAAGGAAACAACTAACCTATGTGTGGTACCTCAAGAAGAATTAGACACTGAGGTAACTCCTCTGAACCATCATTTCATGAACTTTAAGATGCTTACAATGCTTTACATATAGAGTTTGTGAAAGTTGCTAAAGAGTTAGTTTTCTTGAGAAAAAGAAACATAGAATATGGGAAAAAGGCTAGAACACTTGAATGCAAAAATTGTGAAAAACTCACTCTTGAAAATGAAAGCTTTCAAAATCTTTACAAAAGTTTACTAAAGGTAGTGAGGCTTTACAAGTAATGCTAACAAATTAGAGAGTGTACAGAGATAGAACTGGTCTTGGTTTTGATGCTACACCTGAATCTTTGAAAGCAAAGAAAAAGCCAACTAATGAAAAACCTTATTTGAAATTTTTTAGAAAAGCTACTAAGTATGTTAGTTCTTTTAGCTTCTATAATTAGTGTAACAGAAAAGGACATTCCTTCTCAACATGCTATCCCAGAAAATATGGTGTGACTGGAATTTATAAATGGGTTCCTAAAGGTTCACAATCTCACATGGTCAGAAAAAACCAAAGTGTTCCACCTAACCTCAAAGGACCCAAATAGATTTGGGTACCTAAATCTCTGTAAATTATCTTGCAGGTTTGTCTCAAGGCATCCAGAAGCAACAAGTGGTACATAGATAGTGGATGCTCGAGACACATAACTAGGGACAAAGAAAAATTCAAACACCTTGAATTCAAGGATGGAGCCAAAGTGAGCTTTGGAGGAAACCATTCAGGAAAGATAGCTGGAACTGGAGAAGTAAACCAAACCAATGGGCAAACAATCAAAGATGTCTATTTTGTAGAAGGTCTATGTCACAACCTCCTGAGTGTAAGCCAAACAGCTAATAAGGGTAACTGGATATTTTTTTATTCAAATGAATGCATGATAAGAATGATAATCATTCAATGCAAGAAAAATGCTTCATTAGTAACACTAAGAACTATTGTCTGTGGCATTGGAGACTAGATCATGTAAACATGACTCAATTAAATAAACTTGTCAAAAATGATCTTGTAATTGGCGTTCCTAAGCTTAGAGTTAACTCAAATATTATCTATGAGGCATGTCAAAAAGGGAAACAAACTAAATCCTCTTTTAAACCTAAGAAGATAGTTTCCACTATAAGACCTTTGGAATTAGTGCATATGGATCTGGTAGGTCCAGTAAAATTCAAAAGTATAGGAGAAAATTTATATACTCTTGTGATTGTGGATGACTATTCTAAGTTTACTTGGACTTTGTTTCTTTCATCTAAGCATGATGCCTTTTTATTGTTTGCTAAGAAAGTGCAGAAGGAAAGAACCTGTGAAATTGCTTCAATCAGAACAGATCATGGTGGAGAGTTTGAGAACAGTGCCTTTGCTGAATTATGTGAAACAAATGGCGTACATCATAACTTCTCAGCATCTAGAACACCTCAGCAAAATGGGGTTGTTGAAAGAAATAATAGAGTTCTGACAGAAATGGCCAAAACCATGCTGAATGAGAAGGGAGTATCCCAAGGATTTTGGGCTGATGCAATGAGCACGGCATGCTACATTTCAAACAGAGCTTACATAAGATCAGGGATCGACAAGACACCTTATGATCTTTACAAAGGCAAAAAACCAAACATAACTCATTTGAAGGTATTTGTATCCAAATGTTACATCCAAAACAATAAGAAGGTAAGTCTAGGTAAATTCAATCCCAAAGATGATATTGGAATATTTATCGGTTATTCAAATAGAAGTAAAGCATATAGAGTCTTCAACAAAAGAACTAACATTGTTGAAGAATCTATTCATGTTGTTTGTGATGAAACTGATTCATTTAAGAAATCTGATGGTGAGGATGAGATCCCTTCCAAATCAAAGTCTGTTGAAAACCATCCCTAAAATCAATTAGTTACACAACCAATAAGTTCACCAGATGAGTCAGACCATGAAGGTTCGGAGTATGATCCTACTGATGAACTAGCTGAATCACAAGCTTGGAGACATCATAAGTATCATCCACCAAAACAAATCATAGGTGAAATTGGTGGAGGTGTAAAGACTAGAAGGAAGCTTAGAGAAGAAATGCAGTTCTACTGCATTCATCTTAGAAATTGAGCCTTCTTGTGTTGAAGAAGCTCTCGCTGACAGTGATTAGGTAATAGCAATGCAAGAAGAACTTAATCAATTTGAAAGAAATTAAGTTTGGGACTTAGTTCCTAGACCTCTGGACTATCCAATAATGGGAATTAAGTGGGTTTTCAAAAATAAACTTGATGAATCTGGGATGATTGTGAAAAACAAAGCAAGACTTGTGGCAAAAGGGTATAATCAAGAAGAATGTATAGATTATGAAGAAACTTTTGCCCACTTGTAAGGCTAGAAGCAATTAGATTACTCTTAGCCTTTGTACACCTCAAAAACTTTAAACCTTATCAAATGAATGTAAAGAGTGTCTTTCTTAATGGATATACCATGGAAGAAGTATATGTTGAACAACCTTCTGGTTTTGAAGATTCTGCCAAACCTGATAATGTTTTCAAACTTAAAAAGGCCTTATATGGACTCAAACAAGCACCAAAAACTTGGTATGAAAGATTTAGTAATTTTCTCCTGGGAAAAGGATTTATTAGAGGTAAGATGGATACCACCCTATTTATATTGCATAAAAATAAGAACATGTTTGTAATTCAAATTTATGTGGATGATATTATTTTTGGTGCTACTGATGAATCTCTCTGTGAGGAATTTCCTAAGATTATGCAGGGAGAATTTGAGATGTCCATGATGGAAGAACTAAATTTCTTCCTAGGTCTTCAAATAAAGCAAAAGAAAGATGTAATATTTATTTCTTAGACAAAATATGCCAAGGAGATCTAGAAGAAGTTATAATGGATCTATCCAAAGAAGAAGACACTCCAATCAGCTCTACTGCACTACTTGACACTGATGAAAGTGTGAAAGACTTCAATCAATCCACATATAGAGGAATGATTGGGTCACTTCTATATCTGACTACAAGTAGACCTAATATTCAATTCAGTGTGGGAAAAATTGGACTTTCCATGTCTCATATTACATAATATGTGACGTGGTTTCTGGAAACCATGTCACATATTATGTAATAAGTGATGTTGTTTCTTGAACATGAGAAACAACGTCACACATTATATAATGTGTGACATGGTTTCTCTAAAACATTTGACCAAACTTATTCTTCTTCTTCTTCTTCTTCTTCATATTTATCCATGTCACACACTGGTTAAATTGTGACATTAAAAGTATAAAACAACGTCCCTTTATTTATAATATGTGACGTGAAAACTCTGACTTTCCACGTCAGTTATTTTTGTGACGTTACGAGTCCAGTTTTCCACGTCACTTGATTCAATGTCCCCTTAAAAAGTGACGTGGAAACCCTAAAATAAGTGACATGGAAACCCTCTTCTGTAGTAGTGTTATTTTATGGGTGAAGGAGCAAATTTAACCATGAACTTTTTCTCCAGGAGAACCTGGCACCACAAACTTTTCAGAGGAGCGAATTTAACCATTAACTATTTGTCCAGGAGCTTAAATCCCATGAATTTTGAAATGTAGAGCAATTTCACCACTTCCGTTATCTCCCTAATTAACGCCGTTAATTTAAAAAAATGGGTCCCATAAATTTGTACCCATGACATAGATTACTTTGACCATTGAGTTTCCATTCCACATCAATATTTCTCACCAAGCCCTTGAAATGTTCATCGCATCAGAATGGTTAGGTAGGAAGTAAATAATGTTGACATCTTCCTCTATTAAATCTTCTCACCAAACTGCACTTCGTCCTTTTGCTTCTTCTTATCTCCCTTGCTTGCCATGTTCCACATCAACCTCCTCTTCCTCATCCTTCTTCTCTCCCTCACTTGCCGAGATCTACAACCCCTCCTCCTCCGTCTTCTTCTTCCCTTGTCTTCTTCTTCTCTCCCTTACCTGCCAACCCCCTCCTCCGTCTTCTTCTTCTCTCCCTCACTTGCCGAGATCCACAACCACCTCTGTCCATTCATTCCCTTGAATCGCATCACTCATTTCAGCGGCCTCAAGCTCAAATTCTCTAGACTCTACCTCTTCCTCTGTACGCGCATCCTCCTGAAATCATCATCATCAAATACGAAAAATAGAACAGGGGATGTTGGGAAGCAGGAAGGAATTGATGGCCTCGTCGTCATCATCAACTACGGCCAGAAGCAGACAAAATGGTCGGAGCGTGCCTCTACTGAGACAACCTAGCCGTGAGGATGACTATGAAGCACCAAAGAAGTATTGCTTTTGTAGTTTGCTGACACCTCGATAGACAGCATGGACAGAGGGCAAATCGGAAAGGAGGTTTTATGAATGCTAGAAGTATTACCGGGTAATTTTTGAAAATGTGAAATTATGAATGATTGATTCGCTATGGATGTTGATTTTCAAAGGTGATGTGTGAACATTGATAGGATGGTGGTGGGTGTGGCTACTTTGCTCGGCATGACAGTGACTTTGGTGAGAGGGAAAATAATGTCATTAAAGAGCTACTTGATGATATTGATAGACTATATGATGAGAATAGCATGCTTCGAAGAGGAAAAGATAAGCGGATCTTGTTTGAAAAATAGCATACTATCATTAACCTCTGCTTACTTCTTTTTATTTTTACTTTAACACCTTTAACAATTGCATACCTATCAATAGCCCTCCTAATCTCCTTTCTGTCCACAAACGTCATGCTTAACATGAAAAAGGGCTGGCTTTCAAACACTACTTCTCCGACAAACTCTTGCTCATCAAAATCTTGCCCATCATCTTCACTTTCATCTGACTCTTGCTCATCGTCTCCACTTCCATAAAACTCTTCACCCAATTCAAGATCTTCATCATCCACACTTTCTTCTGTGTCTGAGCTATCAGTTTCTACCAAATAGCTCTCATCCTCACTGTCATCAAGGGCACTATCATCATCTAAAGTTGCTTTTGAGAATGGCAAACGCATAAAAGGGGGTGAATTGTGCTTTCGAAAATTAAACACCAATTAATGCAACTCAATCTTTATACTGGTTCGGCCAACACTGCCTGCGTCCAATTCTCCAACACCTCGTTGGGTTCCACTAACCACAGGTTTTACAACACAGGTTCACCTGCCAACCTTTACAGAGTTTTAGAATCCTCTAAACACTCCCCCTTACTACCTGTAAGGTTACTACCCTGTTCTCAAAGCACCAAGCTTTAGAACAACCTCAAACAGTAGAGGATTTCAACAATAAAGTTCACTTAATGAATAGATTATGATAATCACTTAAGTACAAATAAGATCACCTAGAACAATAAATACAGAAATCAGAGAGCAATGAATGTGTTCGTGAATATTCTCGTTTTCCTTCCATCCTTCATAAATGCTCAGGTTCTGTATTTATATCTCTTCTCAGATTTGTCATTGCGTTCATGAGGCCGTTTGAATATGGTCGTTAAGAGCTCATAGCCGTTGGCATTTAATGCAGTTTCTTCATCGAGGTTAAATTTCTGCTCTAGCTTCAACTGCTCTTGCGTAGGGTGAGCTAAGAGAGATGAAGACTGAGCGTTCTGAGCATCTGTACCAACTGTACTTTCATAGCAGCTTTTTTAGTAGCGCTAGCATGCTTTGCTATCGCTAACTGCATAGTATAATTCCTGCACTTGAGTTGTTAGCTAAACAAGTAATCATGTAGTGCACAGCAGATGCTATCGCAAGCTTAGTTTATTAGCTCAATGTATCAGCTTATCAGTTTATCACAATGAGCATTCTCTTATCGATAGCTAGATGCATTATTGCTAGTGACCTTTGTTATCGCAAGTTTTTTTAGCTATCTGAGTTATGTTATTTCCTCAAGTATTTAGGTATCAATAGCTAATCCTGTTATCGATAGCTGCTTATGATATCACTAGCTGATTACATTAGCTCAAGGTCTTGGTTTATATTTCTGCTAATTGTTCTTTCTTTCATTTATCCATGTTCTCAATGAACTTCTAGCGATAGGATATTTCCTAGCGATAGTGAATGACTTAGCGATAGATATTAACTTTGTTATTTCTAAGTCTTCATTTGCTATGGCTCTTGTCTATTAGCGATAGGCTCTAGTTCTAGCGATAATGATCTGTTACCTATCAGATTTTACTTTTTAAATTCAAAGGTAACTTACACTTTATTTACTTATGTTATTTATGGGGCCAGTCCTCATCAAAACTTAAGATTCTAACATTCTCCCCCTTTTTGATGATGACAAAACATAAGTAAACCATATACATTAAAGTACGTTCAGAGCATAAATATTTATATAAGCATAAGCACATATCAGAACATAATAATGCATGTTCAAAGCACATGATATAAGTATGTTCAGAGCAAAAATTTAGATGAAAAATGTACATTTTTATTCTGACTTATCAGAGTCAGAGCCTTCAAGTTCATATTCATAAGTTGGCCTTTCAAAGGAAATTTCAAAATCAAAATTAAAATCAGAAATGTCATGACTAGCTAAGTATGATTGGTATTCAGAGAAATTTCTAAAGGCTAGGGTGTAATCATTTTCAAATTTGTCTCCAGAGGCTGTGGCAAAGTACTCTTCGTCAGGATAGTCAGATAGTTCAGAGTCTGAGTAGAAGAATTTGTCTTCGTCAATGCTCTTGGGGCCACCCTTAGCTCTTTCTTCTTCAGTTTTCTAAACTAGTTCTCTGATGGAAATACCTGAAGAGCCACCCTTGGATTTGCGGAATCTTTTCTTGTAGACCCAGGGTTTCTTGCCATTAATAATCTCCTTCTGTCTTGCTTTAGCCTTTTTCTGTTCCTCATATTGCACCTTCCATGCAGCCAATTTAGCCTTTCTTGCTTCATAACCAGCCTTCCATTTAGCCATCTTATCCTTAGCAGCTTTTTCATTTGCTAAAGCATCTTCTAATTCTTTCCTCTTGGCTTCCTCCTTGTTTTGCCTTAAGAGAGCTGCAATTGCTTTCTTATCTGCCCTAGCAGCTGCCCTCTTGGCTTTAGCTGCTTCTTTCTTATCTTGCATTAAGATCTCAACTATGACTTTCTTGTCTTCTTTTGACAGTTCTGGAGGAAGAGATTGCTTTTTAAATGCTTTGGCCTTTGGCTTAGGAGCTGACATTTTTATCCTTGGAGCTCTGGCTTTAGTGGCTTCTGAGGGAGCCTTAGGAGTGACCTTGAAGGATATATCTTTCCTTGCTTTTCTCTTGGTCCTTTTCCCTTTCAGGCTTTCAGTTGTAGCTTTCCTCTTTCTCTTTTCTAGAGGAGCTTGAGCCTTTTCTTGAGGAGGAGGAGGAGGGGTTCTGTGCTCCTTTGATTCCATGTAGTAGCGTGCAATTTCTATGATTACTTTCTCAGCTTCTTCTACTATCATGGGATTCTTCAGAATTTTCTCCACCTTTTCCTCCATGTGTTTCTCCCCCTTTTTGTCATCATCACTGGTAGGGGTATGTGAAGAAGGTTAGTTAGGAGTTTGGGAAGAGGTGGTAGCGATAGAGGTTGGCTGTGAAATATGGGTGCTATCGCTAGGGAAGGGGCTAGCGATAGGGGTTGCTTGTGGTGTTGGGACTTTAGTTTTGGAGGAGGGTGAGGCTTGAATTTGTGGGCTAGCGCTAGGGGAGGGATTAGCGATAGGAGAGTTTGGAGGTGTTGGCTGTTTGGTTTTGGTTTGGGAATGGTGGCTAGTGGTAGGAGAAGGACTAGGATGTGTGAAGGTGTAAGGAGATGGAAAATTAGAGAGATGAAGAGAAGAAGTAGAAGGGGTTGCTGGGGACGGATGTTGGGACTTTGGGTGGTGGTGATGGAACGTTGAAAGGTAGTGAGTGGGGGCTAGCGATAGGGCTAGTGGTGTCGATAAGAGAAGGTGGTTGGCTATAGTGAGAAGGAGTAGAAGAAAGATTTGGAGAGTGTATGGGAGAGTGAAGAATAGGGGAGAGTTTTGGTGATGATTATGTACCTTGGTGTTCCGAGAAGACTCCCCTTTTGCATGACATCTGCAGGGGCAAGGCAGAGACAATCTTCCAGATTCCTTACTTGAGCCTGAAGCTCTCTGATGGGCTTCAGCAATTCAGCTTTCTGAGCTTCTAAAGCAAAATTGAATTCAGCTGAGAGCCTGAAGATTATTTCTTCCACCGCTTCCTTGGAGAAAATTGGCTTTGATGAAACAGGAGTAGGAGGAGGATGAGCTCTCTGAGATTGAACCTCTTCTTTAACAGAGACAGGACGAGTTGAGGAAGATGGAGCTTGAGAGGCTTGAGATTGAGAAACAGAGATGCTCCTACCAGCAGTGACCGGAATCCCCATTTTCTTCAAGGTACAGGTTGTGACCTGTTTGCACTTCTTATTCTCACCATCCCCTAAAGATTTGATCTTTATGAACTCAAGGATGAGGGACATAAGCTATGGATAGGGAAGAGGAGCTTTAGCAAACTTGTCAGAAAGGAATCTGTGCAACTCCATACATATAATCTGACCAGGATTGAGAGGGATCTTCTGAATGAGATTTGCAAGCCAGGGGTTATCAATTTTTGCAAAACTACTGAAATTTCCTGACTTGTGAGTCATGATTCTTGTGTAGACATAGTGAAGAATCCGATTGAGCACTGGCATGCTGGCTGGCTTATTGGATGAAGTCTCATATATTTCAGCAAGTTCGTCGTCTGTATATTGCTCAGTCATGTACCACTTGTTGTAATCTACCCCATGGATCCCCAAAATTTTGTTGATAGCAGACCAACCAAAAACAAAACCTCTCCCTCTGACAGTGGCTTCAAAAGATACATCCCTTAGAAGACTTTTCTTGTAAACTGGGATAGCTTTCAGGTTTAAGTAGAAGGATCTTAGAACTTCTTCATTGTAATCATTCTTCACACTCACCCAGTTCTGGTATGGCAGTAACCAAGCGTCTAAGTCAAAACCCTGTTCCTTGAAATACTTCAAATCTACCCAGACAACAGCCCTATCTAGGGTTCCTTTTTCTGCGAAGAGTTTCTTTGGGGTTGCTAGAGGAGCTGATAGGTAGGGTGTGTCAGCAGTGGTTTCTTTTTTACGTTTGGGGTTAGGTTCAGCAATTTCTTTGGAAAATGAGACACTCTTCTGAGGCTGAGACCTTTTACTAGCTGATTTGGGAGATGGGTTATCGCTAGATGTCTTCGAAACATTGGGTACTTTGGTTCTGGCCATTTCTTGGTTTAGGGTTTTATGGATGCAAAAAAAATGTATTCAAAAATGCTCAGAGAATGTTCAGACAGTGTTTGGAGTAGAAGAGAATGAATGTAAAATGAATGCATTGCCTCTCAGAGTTCACGTTGGTTCAGTCATACCCTCCCATTCAGCTATCCATCATCTTGCTTCTTCGCATTGCCTCTCAGAGTTCACGTTGGTTCATCGCACCTACAGCTCGTCGATTTCACTTTGTTTCGTTCATTCACCTCTCGATTTCACTTTCATTCATCACACCTAGGGTTCTTTGATTTCAGTTTGGTTCGTTCCACCTTTCAGATCTCCTTTCGCACCTAGGGCTCGTCGTTTTCAAGTTGCCTCAAATTGCCTTTTTGATTATTTTGTTTTTAACTCCAAATGCGTTTAACCACGTTTTTTATTTTATTTTATTATTTTTTCCTCAAATAGTGAGCTAACATTTTTTCCACATCATCAGAGCTATTGACCACAATGATTGCCACGTCACATTTTTGGGTCAACGTTGATTGAATTCTAGTCAACGTCCTATGACATAACAGAAGTGTTGAAATTGGTCCTGGACAAATAGTTCATGGTTAAATTCGCTTCTTTAAAAAGTTTGTGGTGCCAGGAGCTCCTAGATAAAAAGTTCATGGTTAAATTTGCTCCTTCACCCTTATTTTATCGTGATAATAATTAAAACTAGAATCACCATATAATTTATGTTTTTGTTTTAATAATATTATATAAGATAAAGGTGCAATTTCAACAATAAAGTTTTGGCTCAGGAGCATGTGACACCATAAAGTTTGTTAAGGTATAAAAATGCCCATAAACATTACAAAGGGAGCAAATTTAACAAAACTATTAACACTGTTAAAACCTCTACCACTTTATGGTTTATATGGGCCCCACTTAAAGAATTTAAAATGATTATATTTTAAAAATAAGGGTAAAAGTGCAATTCTAACAATAAAGTTTTTCACTAAGAGCATTTGACACCACTAAGTTTACATAGGTGCAATAAAATAACAATAAAGTTTAAAATCTGGTGCAATTATTACATTTTCATCAAAAGCTTCAAACTGTCGTTATGCGGGTCCCAACTCCCACGTAGATTCCAAGTTTCTGTGCTTTGACTAGTAGAAAAATGAAAAGTAGGTCCCACCACTTTATTTACTTTCAGAAATTACAAGGATTACCCTCTCACAAATGCATTGGTATCAACTTCTCTCTTCTTCTCTCTTCTTTTTTCTTCTTTCCCACTCTCTCCTCTTCAATGGTGCTAATGTCTGTGGCGTTAGTATAGGTGCGATTGTGGGAGGATTGAAAAGGGTAATGTTGTTTGTTGTTGATAATGGTTGTTGTTAGCCGAGATTTTGTTGTTCGGCCTTTCCTATGGCTTTTGTTGAAAAGAGGTGGACAATGACTTTAGCAGAGCTTCTAATCATTTTTTATGGTGAGCTTTCTAATCATTTTTTATAGCGAGCTTCTAATCATTTATTATGGCTAGCTTTTATTGCTAAGTTATGGGTGTCTTTCTTTATGCACGAGTTGATTATTTGTTGAAGCCTATTGATTTGCTCAGACATGGCGACTTTGCGCCGGTAAACATCCCAGGTTTAGACAACAGTTTTGACAAGAATGAGAGGTAGAGAACGGGAAAGAAGAAGGAGGGAGGAGGGGATAGATTATATGTGTGTGTATGCGCGCATATTCAGGGACTGTAAATTCATTACAACTCAATTTGACAAGGCTAGTTATGTGTGTAAGAGGTTAGGGTTTAGGCCATAGAGGAGTTACATTTCAAATGCAAGACGTGGCAACTAGGTGTTGACATATGTGGCCTCATACACAACGAGGTAGCAGCTTCTAAGAGGTTTTATATATGTGGTATTTTGAAATTATAAAAGAACAAATTAGCTAATGAACCCGAGACATTCATGATGTAATTAGATTTTAAGCATAACACATTCTTCCACACTAATATTTGATGGTAAGATTTATTCTTTAAGGAGTGCAAGAAAAAAAAAGGTAATGAAAAAAGTAGTGCCACAATGTCTTCAAGAGTGCGTAACACTTTCCTTTAGGTTTAATTCGCCCCTGCCTATCCTATCTTATAAGGTGCAAGCTAAATTGACAGGCGAATTTCTTGTAGAAAACAACTAAGACCCTTGAGTATGAATTGCAATCCCAACACTCAAGTCAAGACAATAATAGCCTTTACAAAGCGGTAATATGGCTTTTATCTAAGACTATACTCAAAGATAGGCTATTATTTTAATTTTCTCTTGAAGTTATGTTGTCAGGAATTGTGTATTTTGTGTGTATCAAATGGGGTGCTAATGATGTTATTTATAGACCATGAAATGGTATCTTGAAAAGGTGCATCTTCAAGCAAAAATTTTTCAATAGAAAGTCATAATCATATAATAGATAGATTCATGAACAAATATATGATGACGTCATTTTCACATGTGTCTTTAGGAACTAAAGAGATATGACTTTTTGGGTTATAACTTCCCACACTCCTTTTTATATAAAGAGACATGACTTTTAGAATTATGACTCCCTACACACTTATTCATATAAATGAGCTGGGCCTCACGTGCGTTGCACGTGTGATATTTTTCATGTGATTCGACTTGAAATTATAAATATGGTTTTTCAATTAAAAAAAAATCATAAATTTGTTTGCATGAGATCATGGGAAAGCATAATACTTATGCAGATCATTTAACCAAACTATTACATCCCTTTATCAAAATTTAAGACTGAATTATTTGTGAATTTAATTATAACTGGATTTGGAACTTGTCATGCAGCACTTTATGAGTCATTCATTGTGAGTCCCTTTTGTAAATCTTCTCTCCTTACTCTCCTTATTCTCTTTTTTGGTATGTTACTTTGGATGTTTTCTAATCCATCCCATCGTATGCTCACCCGCTTACAAGATGGGATGTTGATCATTACTTAGTTATGTCATTTAAATTGATTCCAATCTCTTTGTAATACGTGTTTGCAAAAAAAGTTTATAAAAAGCAAATCTAACTCATTAATTAAGTTTTGACTTGGTGCATTAGTTACTTTTCCTATTTATATTATTATTTTATTGATTTTTTGTCTTAATTTTGGCCAAAAAGGATCCACAAATATTAAAATATAATTGATGAACCGGTCAAAAACATACGTATATTGAAAATCATAAGAAAATAGATTATATTGAGAAATATATTATATTATTACTTCTATTTACATGGATTGGTGGCGCATAAAATGGTGTGATGCATACATTATGCTTCATATAACCTTTATGTTACTAATTACCTGAAGCATATTTCGACCTAAAAACTTAAGATAAATATAATCATAATATATATAAATCATAAATAGTGGTATATAACTATATATATTATGATTAACCAATCAGAAGTTGTGGACGTCTTATGAACATAATTTTAAGGCTTATCTTAAATATAATAATTATAAAATAATGATTATATTTTTCTTAAATATAATTAGTAGATATAATTAGTGATAAATGATTATATTTTCAAAAACAAACGTATAATAACGATATATATATTATTATATTTTTCTTAAATATAATTAATAGATATAATTAGTGATATATATATTTTAAGATTGACCAACCAGAAGCTTCTTATCTAATTAGTGATATATATATATATTTTGGATTGACCAATCAGAAGCTTCTTATGGATATAATTTTAGGGCTTATCTTAAATATAATAATTCAAAAATAATAACTACATTTTTCTTAAGTATAATTAGTAGATATAATTAGGGATATATATATATATTGGGATTTATGTTTTTTTTTTGTTGCTAAAATATATTCAAAAACAAATGTAGAATAAGCTTTTATTTAAATATGTAAATAATGAAACTTTTATTTTAGAAAAAATCATAATATTTTCATCCTAAAATTTAATTAAAATTATATTTAAGATTTAAGATAAACCTTAAAATTATGTTCATAAAAAGCTCCTCGTTAGTTATTCCCAAAATATATATATCACTAATTATATTTAAGATTAAAGAGAAATCCTAAATCAATTTTTCTCGGTTGATTATAATTAGAAATTAGCGATATAATTAATAGATTATATAATTAGTGATAAATTGACCTGTTGATCTGAATAGATCTAATCATGTGGGCCGTTACTTCCTTATGAATAGTGTTTCTGTGGAAGAGTTTTTTATATTATATAGATAGATAGATATATAGATTCCTTAATTTATAGGGATATGACTTTACCAAAGAATACACATATTCATTTTTAAATATTCGAACTATATCTTCCTCTACATTTAATTAAAATTGTTTCCTAATGCATAATTTATTTTGCACTACTTCTATTTTCCTCCTGACGTTTTTAATCAATGCCACATTATAAGTTTCAACGTAGCAATTATTTCTCCTGACCATTATCAATGTTAAGTTTGACCCTTAATTGACAAAATATATTGAGTTAGCAAGCGTATGTGTCATCCACATCTTTTGCTTTGTTAAAGTGAAAATTTTATCCCGAAGATATTATTTAGGAGCACTGGATATCTAAATAGTTTTTGTTAGACCTAATATAAGAAGTTTATAAATCATAGCAATGTCAACCAATTGTAATATATATTAAATTTGACTGTTAGTTGACCAAATATGTAGAGGTGGTAGGTTTATATGTTATCAACCTCTTTTTTTTTTTTTTTTTTTTGCAAGTCAGATTTATAAAATAAAGAGTTTTTTTGGCTTAAAAAAGTGTATCTCACATGAAAGTTGGAGACAATAGAATAGTTTAAACTGTGTTTTGAAGATAAAACCGAAGAAGTACCCACCCATCTTGGAGGTTAAAGAATAAGATTCCATTGTATTACTTGATACATGACACATTGATCAGAGAATTGTTGAGATAGGGCTCATGCTTCCAGCCCCTTAATTTTCTTCGATAGTTATCATAGGATGTTCTTCTTTTAAATTGTTTATTTATAAATATGGCTTGCATAAAAAATACAGTGGGTGACATACATGTAGACTTTTTATGTCAATTAAATGTTAAATTTAAATCGGATATCGTACGATCTCTACGACATTGCTATGATTTGGAAACATTTACGGTAACATTGACTCCTTTAAATAAACTTTAATTTTTCCAATTATACAATGCTACAGAACAAAAGAAAAAAAAATGACTGGGGTGACATATGTGGACTTGCTAACTCAACATATTGGGTTATCTTATTATCATAATTTAAGTTGGAGAATGGTAAAAGCAACATTGTTAGGATTTGAAACTTTCTCAGCAACATTAAGCAAGAAAAAATATTCAGGGCAAATATTACTCCTAATAGAAAACCTCCAAAACAAAATTGACCAATTGATATTTGCATGTTCGGAGATAATTCGGGTCTTCCTCGCTCCCTCATTTCTTTTCCAACAACATCATATACTTAAGTTCCACATAAATAACTAGAACACGCCTTGTATATTACACTATACAATATAATGTATGTAACTTAAATGCGTTCGATTGCTACTCATCATTGCACTGCTAAGAACTTGTTAAACAATCATTCAAGTATAAAAGTGGGTCAAATCATTTGCCAACTACGTTATTTTTTTTAAAAAAAACAATTAAGAAAAACAAAGAAAAGAGCATTACATATAAGAAAACATTAATATAAGTTGAAAAGGGAATCCAATTTCATCTTAAGTTTTCATGTGAATGAACAATGGGGATAAGGTACATATATATATTATTTAATATCCAGACAATGTTATCATATTTAATTTGTGATATCCTAATCGACGATGAATATTTTATATTTGGCTTCCCAAAAGTCAAGAGCCTTACGGTTTTTTAAATATTTATGGAGGAAACTAGTTAAGTAGAAAAAGTCCAAAGTGTCAGACATATTATACGGTAAAAATTGACATTCAACTTAATTTAATATTTAACCATAGAGACTAAATTTTTTGGAATCCAAAGTTGAGGTCTTGAAAGCGGAGACAACAATTCTGAGCAACGGATACAGACTGTGCCCTTATTGATCCAAATTCTTCATTTTCAATTAATAATTAGATGACTTATAATTAAAAATGTATCATCAACATTAAAAATATATTCCAACCATTTAATTTCTTTTTATGTCCATGAAAAAATTAATCGTTTTCTTGTTGAAATGAATATGCAAATACAAGCTTTAATTTAATACATCAAACTTTAATTATCTTTATTCATTACTACAGCAAGAATATATTTTTTATTTAGAAAGTTATTTTGAATAATTTTTATATATATTCCATCTTATCCTTTTTTTTTATAAGAGCCTAATAACCAGACAAGGTTTAAAAATTAGTTAAAATTAGTTAAAAATACAGTCCTAAAAATTATTAACCTAATTTGATTGGATTAATTATATGTTAGTTAAATTAGTTAACATGTCATGATTTTTTCTAAATACTTCAATCATCATCCTTAATTCCATCATTATATCATTTGTTTGATTATTATTGAGGAAACATAGAGAAAAATTGACAAAATTTAGAAATATATACACACACTGTATTTAAGATGAAAATGAACTCCCAAATATGTCATATATTAAGGATTGAAAGGAGTAATAAATATGTAAAAAGTGAATTTTTTTTCAAGTGTCTCTTTGTTAATGGTAAATAAGAGAGAGAAATAAAGTAGTAATTAGACAAAATATGGATGGAATTAAAATGTAGGATGGGAACAATATGAGAGAGAGTAGATATTAATTACGGGTAAGATAGTAATAAGAAAACACAATCTTATGAAAGATCTACGACAATTTAAATTTTAGGTTGTTATAAAAGCAATTGGAGGTACTATAATATTGAGTCGAAAGGTAAAAATCCAAAAAAAAAAAAGCTCCTCAGATAAACTTTGAAAGTGAAACCTGGTCAACATGGTGAATGTATGATTCATACGTAGACTATAGAAGAATAGTCCACCCTCCCATCCTATCTGCATTATGAGAGATAACATACATAATAAAAATTTTGTTCTATATTATTAGAGGTGGTATGAAAAAATCAAGATAATAAATATTTAATTCATTTAATCTTGGAGAGCGTTAAATGCAAGGAGGGACAGAGAGGGTATAATAAATAATATAAGGGTAAAATCATAAAATTGCATCAATTTACCCCTAGCTAATAAATGATTTAACTATACTTATTTGTTTTGTATGATTTGGTTGACTACCTCTCATAATTTACATATAATTTAGACCCAAGGGAGTATTAGGCTATTGGGAACTGGGATAATAACTAAATCAATAAAGGCAATTATTCAAAGGTTTATGGTGTAATCGGGATAAAATCAAAATCAACCAATTTATGGTTATAAAAATATAATGTCAGAACAATATAAAAAAAATTTAATATATACTCATAAAAACCTAAAAGAGGGATATTTAAATGAAAAATTATTAATATTTACATATAAGATAAAAAATGGAGAGTTGTTAAATCACATATGGACTGTAATTTTTTAGGCTAACAAAGGGAGAAGAATAATAAAAAAATGAATCTAGTTAACTTGTCATAAACTATGTATTGTACTACACAGACTTATTCACCGGTTTACTAGTTTAATCAGACATTTCAAGTCAAATTTTAAGCCCATGAAAAAGAAAATTGCATGTGTCAAATTCTTCATTACCCATTATAATTTGTCAAGTTCTCTAATCATAATCACGTGTAATCCTATATTTTACTTTTGAAAATTTTCCATTTAATTACAAATCCATATAAAATAAATAGGTCACATGACCTTGCATCATAGGAGAATTTCATGTGGTGGATATAAAGAACATGATATAAATATGGTCTCTCATAAAAAATGCTTTTAATTTTTTTTTTGGAAAAAATTGGAAAAAAAGTCTTCAATTAAAAATATTATTGTAGAGAACCTTATATATTTTTTTATACACAAAAAATACTTATTACTTAATTAGTACGCAAGTTTTGTACACACCAATTATCAATACTCTAATTTATGTTATTATCACCGATAACAATAAAATCTTTAATCGGGTACTTTTCTCATCAATTTCCCTTCTTTAATTTGGAGGGAAAAAACCGAAAGAGATTATTTATTAGGAAGACACGACGTATAGTAGAAAAAGAGGAAACCCTCATATTTCGCACCAAGCTAGAGTATTGACTATCGACGTATAGGAAGAGATATATATATATATATATATATATATTTGAGGAAGGAAATGGTCCACACTGTGAAAACTGAAAACTGGCTTGGTTTCACATAAAACCATGTTATATATTCATAGAGTTGCAGAGCATTGAAGGTCGATAGGTCATGAGAGGTAGCTACCTATCCATATATTTGTTGTGTTGTGAGTTGTGACTTTCGTGTGTTTGTATGAGTGAGAAAGAAAGAGAAATCTAATTCAGTATTAGTAGTGAAGCGAAGAAAAGGAAAAGGATTCCCCTCTCTCTATCACACAGACACAACGGTAAGGTAAAAAGGGAGTTGAAATAAGAGAAGGATATAATAGGGAGAGAAAAAACAACAACAAAAACAACAAACACCAAATCTTCTGCTAACCCCGAAAACTACAATTTAAATACCAACAAATGCTAAAAAGCCATTGCATTGGTTCCAGTTCTTTTGCTTTTGGCCCTTTTCCTCTTGTCTTCTTCTCCTTCTCCCTTTGATACTCTCTCTCTCTCTCTTTCTCTCTCTTCTTTCAACGTCACCTTCTATATTTATGCTTTTTACCTTTTCAACCCCTTTTGCTAAGTTTTGCAAGTTATGAATATAATACAGTAAAAGTATTTTCTTGAGAAATAAGAAATAATAGAAACCAATTTACTTCACGAACTAACGAGCAGGTTCTTTATTTATTGATAAAATTTATCTGCTATTTGATTTAATAATTGACTAATTTAAATTGACTTAATCTATGTTATTTATGAATATCAATGTATAAGAATTTCTTTCTTATTTTATTTTAAAAAAAACATACATAATTTTCATTATCATTATTTATAACGTTATTTTTATATAAAAATGATTTATTTTTTTCATTTATAATCTTTTAAACTCTATTTTTTTTATTGATTTTATTTCATCCTTTATTTGAATAACTTGTGAGACATAAATATATTGAAGGACAATATGAGCGCAGAAACATTAATTGGAAGCTCAATTATTATATAAAAACAATTAAATATTCAACCGCACAAAACATGAGCTATATATAATTTCCTCTTGTTCAATTTTGGCATTTTCATATAAAAGCCACCCCATCCTCTTAAAAAAATAAAAAATAAAAATAACAATAAATATATTCCTCTTACATTTAAAACCCCACAGGCCTAATAACCTCCCCTTCATTCTCCTTCCTCTCTTAAACCCCCAACACAGCACAACCAACTTTCCCTTCTTCTCTCAGGTTAAAAATGGTTCACCACCATGAAAGCTCCAAGGAAGCCAAAAACGACCAACGAGAGCCATCAAAACGACCCAAGTTTTCCATAAACGACGACGTCGACATTCTCCGGGAAATCCTAAAACGACTTGACGGTCCTTCTTTGGGAGTGGCCGCCTGCGTCTGTCGTCTATGGTGCAGCCTCACTCTAAACGACGACTCCCTCTGGGAACACCTCTGCTTCCGCCACGTGTCCTCTCCCCCTCCTCCGTCCGTACGACCCGTCGTTGTCGCCCTCGGCGGCTACAAGAGACTCTACATGGTTTGCGTACGACCCGTTCTGAGTCGACTCGGTGACTCGGACCGAGTCAGGAAACGTGTCTGGACACGTCACGCGGTTCAGCTCTCGCTCTCTTTGTTTTGTATTGACAGCTATGAGAGAAGACTCAGTGGTGACTCGTCTGCATCGTCCCTCATGTTCCTCTGTAACCCCATCAATGTTTGATTTGTTCACTTTTTTTATTTTTATTTTTATTTTTTCCTTTTAAAGAATTATGATTCGTTTATTAATATTATTATTTCCATTATCATTATGCCTTTTGCAAGTTGTAGCATATAATAATGAGAAATACTGTTTGGTATTGAATTATGGGCACACATCTTTTATAAAAATATTAGGAAATTAGATAGGAATTATATATATTTTTTAGTCTGATCTCGTTTTTTTTTGTTTTAATTTTTAATATTGTTGTCATGATTAAATGTTCTAACGTAGTCAAAAGGATATTAGTTTTTTTTTAAAATATGTGTATTTCCAACTTTAATGGATTGGTATGTGTTTATGGATATGGATTTTTGTTCGAATAAGGAAAGCAAGTTGTTGTAATTGGTCAAATTATTTGTATTTCCAATATCACCTTCAATGTGACATCATAAAACACTCATGACTTTCAGAGCAAGGATTTTTTTTCTTGTCGGAGAAGGATGTGATTATTTATTTAATTATATTCAAAAGTTTATATTATACGATTATATACATTAATTCCCTTATCCATCTTAGGATGATATATATGCTAATTTTTATGATGGCAGGGTTATAAATTCAAAGGTAATGTTGTAAGTTTCCGTACTTGGTGAGCCTGAATGAATGAAAGCTATTTATTCCATTATTCTTATTTTTTTTATGATTTTATCCATACAATTATTTGTATCTGTAATAGTAATTAATTTCATAGGATGTTATGAACGTTCAACACATGCATCCTTTAAAAATATTAGTATATATATTTATTGTGTTTGATATGATTTCAATGAGAAAGATACTTATTGTTATATTTTGAATTTATGATGTTGATTTTCATTGAATATGTATGTGCTTTTTCCTTTCTATTCCATGGAAATGATTTGAAGGTGCACTACAAGTTATATATATGCTGTTTTCATGAAAGTGTGTAATAGAAAAAAAATTATATGCTTTATACAGTTTTAAATGTACAATCTATTCACCTAATAATAATGCGAAAAAGAAATGGATTAGTGAAGGAACTAGTTACGAAATTCGTATTAAAATTGGCCATTACTAAATGGGATTCCCAATTTTACACGGACTTGGGGCTTGGGTCTTTACCACTCCTAGTCCAAGTGTTGACTTGATTACATGTCATTGGACAAGGACATATAAATCGAATTAGTATTTTCAGAAATGTTATGTTCACGTCCTAACAAGAAAATGTCCTTAAGTGGAATTGTCTAGTAAGTCGAGAAACAAGAAAAGGCTTTTCAGTAAGGGAATCAAAATAGAGAAAATATTGCAATTTTTCCATCTGATTATATGCGATCTAATAAATGTGAGGGCATGACACTGGGTTTCGATTAGCTTAATTGATGATTACTCATGGAATTATTATCACTTTATTTCACACATGTTTCAGGCTAAAGTGCTTTAGACAATAAATGGTTGGTAGGAAAAAATTTTATAACCTAAAATCTACAAGTGCACAGGCCGTATCAAGTAATAAAAAGTTAGTATAGTATCGTTCACACGAGGTTTTGGTTTTGACAATTATGTTGAGCATTAACTTTACACTTTTGTTTAATTTGAGCAAGACCTAAAGAGAACCATTATCAAATGAAATGAAATCCTAACTAGGAAAGAAAACAAATCTAAGCTAGGGTTAATAATCAAAAGTGATGGCTTGGATTATTATAGCAAGCTTTGTTTACTTCTTAGTGTCTAATTTTTCCCTACAATTGTAATTAACACTATATTTACTAGTCGAGGACTTTTAATTACCTAAAAGTATCTTTCGATCACTAATTAAAAAAACATTATCTACTTATATTGATCCCTAATGTCTTCACCCACACACTTATATAAAATTTTGTCCTCAAGATTTTAAATTGTAAAACAACCAATGAAAACCTTTGAATCAAGATTCTAAAGTGAATGTAACATCTTATATAATACTACTATATTATAGTATTTTAATTGAATTATAACCACTTTTCAGTACCAAAAGCCCTAAAATACAAAAACTTTTAAAACTTTTCCTTTGTAAATATTGTTCCAACTTTATTTTAGTTGGAATGGGCTTTTCGGGCTAGTTGACATATTTTAAAACTATTTGTAACCTAAGTGGTTATAAAGAAATTAAAATAATCAAAATCAAATTAATATTGAGCTAATATTTAATCCTGCATAGCGTGACTTAAAGATAAAATAAAGGGGTAATCTTGCTCGAAGATTTCCTTTTATGTACATACCATCTCACTGCTTCCCAATATATATATACTCACATATCCCTATTTATCCATATATTTAGTACATGTCTGCTTGCTTACTTTCTAACTTTATAATATATGCAGTCTATACTCAAAATATCTATCAGAATACACTATAGAGCAGGCATTCCTGCTTCTTCCTACAATACCTTATTCCCCAAAAAGCTTAACTCCTGCCAGCTTCTCTAAAAAGCAATTGTTTAACGCAGTTTATCTCATTAACTTTTGTTCTCATGAATATATTGACATGTATACATTTCATAATTCTGCACCAATAATGATAATCTTATTCCTATTATTCTGTGTGTGATCTACACTTACCAACCATAAATAATGATATATTCATTAAATAGTGGAGTTTCTAACATCACCATTTCCTCTTTTCTACTCCTAAAGCCAGCAGCCAGCCGCATCAATAAGAACAGAAAATCATTACTACACCCATTATCATCAACATTATTTTAGGATCAAGCAAGACAATGGTAATCCAATATATTTAGGGAACATTTAAATTGTTCCAACACAAAGCAGTCATTTGATTCAATCAAACCAGTAATTAGAATTCTAGAACCTAAAACTACCACAACCATTTTCCATTTCTTGTTCAGTTAAACATCATAGTATTTTTCTTCCTCCCTTAAACAAATTTGTCAACCAGAGCATTCAGAAAACAAGGAATTAAACATATAATAATCTCATATTAATCAACCATACACTTCTACCCAATTAAACATCACAAAATTTCTTTCCCTTTCCCCATCATTGAACCCGTCAGCTAGAACAACAAGAAGGAAGAGAAATGAACAATTAACCATCACAACAAAGCAACCAGACATTGAACTAAACCAAGACAAAGCATTCATAATAATTTATACTCCCTGACTGAACAGAGAGAACAGGGAAAAACAAGAGGAAGAACAAGAATTCTATAATTAATCCAATTACCTCTATTTCATCATCCATTTCTTATGTTTAAGATGTTAATACATCTAGGGAAATAACAAAAATCAAGCAACCACAAGGGAACTTGAATTCGGCCAACCAGGGGAAGGAGAGAACAATAATTCAGCCATTCGAAAATTCATCAAATCACACATCTAGAATACTTATCGTAGCTTCTAATTGTAGGTGTATTACGTTCTAGAATTTTTTTCCCCTCTTGAATCCATCGGACTCGCATGAACAGGGGAGACAAAAAACAATACTCAACAATTCTCAAATTCCTCCAATCACCTAAATAACATCCTCCCTCTACCTTAGGCTACTCCTAATCATTTTTTATGGAGAAATCTCGTTTGATTTTTGCCCAATTTCAGAAAGCTCAATGTGATGAACAGTACCCGAAGGGAATTCCTGGAGCAATTCGAACCTATTTCATCTTCTCTTCCAAAATTGACACTCAATCTACCAAGAACAAGGTTCAAGCACCATTCTTATAAGCTTAGAAACTTCAGAAATCTCACAAAATTTGGATCACTCCCCTCCCATTTTGCTCAGAAACGCACCAGAAAGGAGGGATAACAAGAAGGAAAAGCTTACCTAAGAGTGATCCGAGCCTTCTTGAACCTCCTTTGCCTCGTTCAGCCGCCGTCCGTCGTCAGTCTGAGCTGTGGCTGCCGCTGTGATTCGAAGAAATAGAGAGAAGAGACTGAGAGGGAGTGTCGAGTTAAGGGAGAAGCAGAGGGAAGGTGGAAATGAAGAAGGAACACGTGGAGTGTATGTGTATTAAAAGGTGGGAGTGATATTTTTAATGGGTATTTTACCATCTTGACTTCCTTTTATAATTGAAGATATTTTCAACTAGGGGCAGATATTGTCTTTTTCATTTTCCTTTTTCTATTTTTCTCTTAAATGGTAATTTTATTTACCATTCCCATTTACAAATAAATCTGAATTTGTCCCAAAATAATTTCTCTAGATATGCTTTAATTTCCAAATTTATTTATAAGATTTTTTAAATATCAAATAATACCTCAAAATTCCAAATATTTCCTTATTTCTTATTTTCTAAAATTTGGGGTGTTACAGTGAACATCATAAAATTGGAAGCAATTCAAACTTTCAAAAATTAAATTTTCTTAAAAATATTTTTCACCTTCCAAAAATGCAAATAAGAAGGCAAATTAATTTGGCAAAGATCAATCCCAATAGGATGTCCCTCACGAGTTAAGTATCTACTCTCTACCCCTCAATATAATTAAGGGTTTGTGTTTCACTCAATTCCACCTATCGCAACTCATCTATTATAAGCTTGTTTATCATCTCAATTTCAACTATATCTCATTGCATACATGACTGCACCATGTTTTTATACACTTTTCATGGTTAAAATCATTTCAGTATTGCATGTTCTTGGGTAATTGCACCTAATTAGGCCTAATTCTAGCTTTGTCACACCTTGTTAGAGTTTGCATTAATCAAGGGCAATTTGGTCATAAATAGTATGATTTATTGATTAACATATTCCTAGAACATTTTGATGCTACCTTATGTTAAAATCTAATGTAGGTCATGGAATAATTTGGCCAAGTCGAAGAGTGAGTTGTGGAAAAGGAAGTAGGCAAAAGTGCAAAACAAGGCCCCAACTATCTGTGTAGCTCATTGCAGCTAGCACCAAGGCCAAATTAAGGCCTCAAGCTTCTGTCGAACTCGCTATAGCGATCAACTGCCACAAAAATTAGCATACTCTTTTAGGGTTTCATTGTTCTTCCTTCATTCCTACTCAAATCCTCACATTTTTCATTCACTTCCACATCAAATCTTGCTAGTTTTCTTGTTCTTCTTCCTTTCACCTTCCATTTCCACCTCATTTCTTCTTCATTCTTTCTCATTCATGGAGGTAGCTGCTATGGGTGTTCTTGTGCATAAATTTGAAGATATCAGAGGCTAAATTCTTGGAGCTTTAATGGTGTGGAGGTGGCTCTAACTTCATGGACCAATATAGAGGAGTTTCTTGTACATAATTTCTTATTTCCTTTGTATTTGACTTCTACTCTTTTATATTGGTCTTGAATTTGTATTTGAGACATTGGATATGTGATTTCTATCTATATTTGTGAACTATTATGTGTGATGTGGACCCAATAAGAACCTGTCCTAGAAAACCCTATCCTTTATTTTATTATTTCTTTGTATTCGCTTCCGCCTTTGTTAACCGATTTGTAATTTCTGGATTTTCTAGGACAGGTTCCTATTGGGTCCACATCAATGTGTATGCTTAGATTTCAATGTGATCGAAATATTATTTCCTATCTACTTGTGGTTTTATTCTTGGTTATAGCCATTGTAATGGTTGCTAGTAGTTATAGTCAATTTCTTCCATCCATGAATGTTGTGGTTGCACTTCATGAGAGTTGAAATTGCATTGGTTTCAGAGAATTTCACATGCCAAGTGGATTTTAACAATTGTCATAGTTGATAATTATGATTGCGATTGTTGGATTAATTTTTAACTATAATTGGAACCTAGTGGTTGCTAGGGTTTTAATTGAAATTAAACGACCCAAGGTTGCAACCTATATTGCAATTCTTGGATTTAAGTTTGATTCTAACCCCTAAGGCGCATTAGGCAAATGTGAATTTTTTTCCCTTTTTTCTTTACATCTATTATTTTTCATTTCGTTTTTCTTTTTCTATTTCTATTTTTTTATAAACTTCACAAAATCAGATAATGCTTTTCTCTCTAATTTCTGCACTCTTCTTTACATGGGTATAACTTAACACCTACTAAAGTAGTAACCGATAAAATAGGAAAAATTGCATCAGATCAAACAAAAAGTTAACATATATATATATATATGCAATTTTTCTTCAAAGAAATCAAGGCTCAAAGGGTGAAACAATGGTATAAAATTAGATGTCTTTTGTTTAAATACAATTAAACACATAATTAAATCAGTAAATATAACATTAAAGAAAATAAAGATTGAAATTATCATCTATAATCCATAATCAAACTATAATAATCCAAGACAAAATTTTAGATACACAAGCTTTTAATTAAATTCATTGAAGTACACCGAAGTTCCTTTCATCCTTACTCCGGCCGCTGTAGATGGAGAAGAAGATTGAATGCTTAGTGCTCTCTCTCACGGTAGAAGAAGCTATTGAAGATGATCATGCCTTTTTTTCTTGTGCCGCCTTCTTCTCCTTCTTGTTTTTCTCCTCTTCGTCCTCCTCTCCCCTCTTTGATTTCAATATGAAGCAAAGTATATACAAAATGTAGCCCTCTCCCCCTCATCACACAATGATAATGACGATTAATTGATGATTTCTCATGCCTCATGTTGTGGATGCCAAAAAAAAACAAAAAAGGAAATCAAAATCAAAATCAAAATCAAGATCAAAATCAAATTGTAATAATAATAAAATTGAAACTTATATTTTCCTTTTTCATATATTCCTTTTTTATTTTTGTTAATTTTTCTTTTTTAATTCAAGATAGAATATGTCAAAATAAATCCCCAAATAATGTGTCAAATTTGTATCTTTTTAAATCGCAACAAAATCTTAGTTTTTGAACTGATGACTCCCCAAATACAATAAAATATTTCTAAATATCTACTAAATATGGGGAGTTATCAATGGTTTAACAGTTTTATGCACTGATAAAAGTTGTTTCTAACCAGATTCAGCGAGCTCCATGAGAAGAAAGGGATAATTATAAATTGATAATCCCTATCACTTTGTTACGAAATGGAGCTGATATGAGGCGCAACAAAACGCTATTTAACATTGTTATGTATATGAAGGCTAAAGCTAACCCACCAAATGTGAGTGGGAGAGTGTTCTAAAGTCTACATTTGATGAATTAGTGCACACCTTGGTTTCATTGGGTGTGGATCTCTATGGGAAATGCAATCTTTATATACTTAGCCATATTGATACATCCCGGTTTTAGGGGATGTAGATTGGGTTTGGTCAGGTGGCCCAATAAGTCAAAGGAGACTGGTGGATCTGTGTATGATCTGGGTTAAAGGAAATAGGGTATTTCTAAGGTTTGGTATCATAGCCTGCACGGAGTCAAATCCCACTTATGTCAAAATAGGTTCAAGGACGAACTTCTTTTAAGAGGGAGGGAATGATATGTCCCGGGTCTTGGGGGTATGGTTGGCACTTACCATCAAGCTAAAAGGTTAAGCTGGTAGTAGAGACACATCCCAATGGGTCCACTAGTCTCCTTCGACTTTGTGGCCACCTACTAAACCTAATCCACAAACCCTAGACTTGGGATGTATCACATGTGCCCTCTAAAGTGGTCAGTTTCATACCCCATGATTTGTGGTCAAAAAGCAAATCAAATTTGAGTATCTTCATACCATAAAGGTTGATTGCGCCCTTCAACACAAGTTTGGTTTTGAGTTCCTATTAAGGGTGGAAACAGGTTAGGCCCTTAACAGGGGCCTTAGGCTTGGCCTATTTCACGCCTATCCAGGCCCAGGCCTAATAGGCCACAGGCCTAGACTTAGGCTTTTTTTAAAGCTTATTTTCCTAAACAGGCCAAGCCCAGGCCTCTTAAAAAGGCCTATTAGGCCTGTTATATATATTTTTTTAAAAAGAATTAGTAACATTATATTTATACCCTCAATTTGAAATAAAATTACACATATATGTATCTAGGGTATTTTTTTCACTCACCCTTACTTTTCATTCTATCTCACCGTTTTCCTTTTCTCCTTCTTGTTAAGGACACAAATCCATCATCTTGGAACCAATACATCCATCTTCTCCTCTTCCTTTCCCATCTCTACCATCACTTTTCATTTTTATTTTGTCGGTTGTATCAGACTACTAGTTTTGTTGATATTTATTTACTTTGTCTTTTAAACTCTTGTTGTTTTGTATCAGATTTGTGTTCTTACATTATTAAGTATCATACTATTACTGAGTAAAAAAATGTAGTTTTATATATTTTGAGTTAGGCTTGTTTTAAACTTGTTAGGCGGCCTGTTGATAACAGGCCTTTTAATAGGCTTCAGGCCAGGCCTGGTCTTTGAACATGCCAGGCTTAGGCTAAAAAAAGGCCTACTACAGGCCACAGGCCAGCTCAGGCCAATCAGCTACACAACAGGCCAGGCCCATTTATCGTCAGGCCAGGCCAGACCTGGACTATTTCCACCCCTAGTTCCTATAGACCATACAGGTTAAATACATGATTTCATGATCGTATGTTACATTTTCATAAGTGAAAATGAAGATGGATTTGCGTCTAAAAAGAATTGAAAGATACCATATTATAAAGGTCAATAAAGATACCTAAAAATCATAGAGAAGAAAAGTAAGGACATCTAGTAAGGAATAACTTAGAATAGCATTTATAGTTTCTCTAAAGGACAATATGAGAAGTATTCTATACAAGAGGCTTTACCTATTTCTAAGAAGGAAAGGAAAAAGATTTAGAGTCCTTGAGAAAGAACTAAATTTGAGAGTTAGTTGATCTACGACAAGGATGAGAGGTCATTTGTAAACAATTATATTCTCAAGATTAAGAATATGTTGCATAGATCAATTAGCAACACAAGACTCATTCAGTTCTAGTAGGAAGATAAAGATGTTATAAGAATACCTTCTCACATGTTGTATGCTTAAATGAGATATATTCAAGAAATAGTTAATTGTTTGGTTTTAGGTATACGTCAAGTGAATGCGAATCTTTTACTTTGAGTTGTGATTTAAATGAAAAATCTATATGCTTGGGTGATTAGATTATAATAGAATGAGTATTTAAGATTTACATGGTGATGACCTCATATCACATGTTTTCGCATTGATTCTTTTTTATAAACTGAAGTAATCATCCAAACAATAGTGTTTAAGGTTCTGTATGAGTAGTAACCTAAATGTAGTATTTAAATGGTTGGATAAACCAATAACTAAGAAGTTTGTGATATTATCGTTTAAGTAGATGATATATTATTCACCACAATGGGTTAATCTTGATAGTTTTCTATTAAAGAAATGTACTAAGAACATAGCTAAATCATTGTGTTTTTTTTTTGAGTTGAGATCCAAAGATATAGCTCAAGAAGACTCAATTCTCTGTCACAAAAGAGTTATATTAAAGAAATTCTTGAGTGGTCTAATGTGAATGATTGCGATCCCATGAATACCTTTGTGACTTCAAAAGTGAGTTTGAGTCTTGATAGATATCGCTAATTTGAACCAACTTGGAAGTAATTTGGAAAAAGGTTTACATGTAAATATTGTTGGTAGTTTAATGTACACAGTGATGTTTAAAATATTTGATTTGATATCCATTTTGTGGTAGGACATGTAAGTCAATAATAGAGTAACCATCGTGAGATACTTTAAAGGCACATTAATTATGCGCATTCAAAGTATATAATATGGCAATACATATGGCTATATATGGTCGATGATGTCTAGAAAAACAACTTGGATTTGAAATGAGAATTTAAACTTAGTGTTAATGCATTGTGAAAACACTGAGGCCATTGCCTAAATAAAAGAATCTAAGTATCATAACATAAATAAAATACAAAGATAAATATGAGAGAGATGTTGTAGCACATAAGGTCGTTGTTCAACAACACGTTCCTATGCAAATTTCCGTAAGTAAGCTTATATCCAAGGATACACATGAGAAATATGATAAGTCCTTTGGCATGCATATGACTTGTAGTAATAGATATTTCATTATGTCTATACATATGTATGTGATAGTATACAATATATAGTATATCTCATAGGTTGATAAGGTCAGTTCTCTCACAAAAGCAACAGCCTTTGACACTCAGGAGAAATATGCAAATGAGACAATATGTTTACTAGCAAAGCAGTGATAGTATTGATATGGTAGAGAAGAAACAAAAAACTATATTTTGCCTCAACATAAAAGTGCAACATATCAAGATGAGATTCGTTGTTACACACATATCACATATAAATTGAATAATGGATATCAAAGTCTATAATACACATAGTCAGATAGAAAATTCTTCACAATTAACGCCATATAATGTTAGAAGAGTTGAAGAATTTGGGTTTAGATATTGTGTGAGTCTAGATTAAAGTTTTTATAGTGTTAATGATAAAATTAAATTGACATACGCTCTTATAATGTAAGATAACAACCTAGCATAAGATGTATACCTCATCTACTGAAAGCATCACAAACATGAATCAAGTGAATGGATCATTATTTCAATACTATGTGAGTCTCATAGAAGTTCAATACTTTCTTGATATCCTTTGACGTTGATAATTTCATTGGAATATGTTCTAGTGTTTGCTAGCTTAGTGTATATCCTATGGTCATGATAAATGTGATCTAAACTATTATACTAGGACAATAACTGATCAATATTAAATGATATTTGGATGAAAGGAAGATTGTCTGAAACTTACTTTTCTGCTAGTGTGGTCCATTATAATATTACTTTGTTAATTTCATAAATGTGAACATTGTGCAATGAGAAAGGCAATATGAGTTTTATCTTGACTCAAGATGGATTATATTATACATGAAAACAGTGTATATGCATAAATCAATTATATCTGAGGAATTATACTAAAACGGTTGAGCTACATTGTAGGGTTTGTTTTGTGATAATTTTTATAAAAGGGATTCCTAGTACAAGACACCCATAATGAGACATCGTGCCCACGCAGTTACGGTAGAGCACCTAGTATGAAAGAGCGATGATGGAAAAAGAGATTTAATGAGAGATGTAGGAATACACCTAGTCCACCCTTGATGGATCTTGGCCCAAGCGCAATAAGAATTGCAACTATTATGTAAATAAGGAAATACATGGGTTAAAATGATGAATTTTCCCGTAATAATTTGAAATTCAAATCACCATAAATCCTATAAGGTATATATGAGATTAGGGTTCTAGTGGGAGGAAGTTATCTCAATTATACAATAAAACAAAAAACACATGATAAAAACTTCACTCTTGTCTCTTCTCTTTCTTTGAATGGTGTTTCTATTGTATAACATAATCAGGGTCCTAATTGGTACTCTAATTTTGTGTGGGTACTCATTGAGCCAACATGATTGTAGGTATGTAACACCTAAATTTTTACTACTATATTATAACATTTTAATTGAATTATAACCATTTTTTAATGTCAGAAGCCCAAAAATGTGTAAAAATTTAAAACTTTTTTTTTAAAACATTTAACCAACTTCCTTTTAGTTGGAATGGGCTTTTCAGACAAATTGGAACCACTTAAAACTTTTTGTAAAAGAAAGTGGTTAATAAAACAATTAAAAGTACACTAACCATCTTTCGGTGTCTATTAATAATTCATAACACTTAGGGAATTTAAATCCCTTAATAAATTTATGTAATTCTATTTTCTATGCTTTCTATTATTAATTTAATAATTTAATTCTTACAACATATACAAATAATATTACTAAAATATTTAACCACCTCTTACTTTCTCAACTATAATCCTAATTTCTTCGTCTAATCTTCTTCCCCAGCTAGCTTCTTTCATCCTGCATACTAAAAATGTTTGGGGAAAGAGTGAGATTGGAAATCCCAATAGCAGTTTCTTTCATTAACATATATAATCATATTAGCATTGTCATGTATATATTTCATAAAACTGCCCAAATGATGATAGTTTTATTCCTATTAATCTGTGTGCGATCCGCACCTACCAACCACTGATAACGATACTTTCGTTAACTAGTGGAGGCTCTACCTGCAGGACTTCTCGTTATAACAATCTCGTTATAATTAAACTGGTTTGGCAAAGGGGTAGCGAACCACCTAAGCCTGGAGTACTCCAACTGAGGAATAACAACTTACCAACTAAATGCAACAGTTATTACAAAATAATACATGCAATTTAATTGTTACTGAAATAAACTGCTATCTGGAATACCAGAACTTAATCCTTTACTGTCTCCTTTCCTTTCCACTGAGCTCCTCAGCTTATGTCACTATCTATACCTATTTTCATGTAATATACAAATAATGAATTAATATCTATATTATTGGATAATTATTCGACGTCTCTCACGAATCCTAACTTAATGCTACCCAAGTCTTCTCATTTAATCAAATTATAATTTTATTCAAACTTAATTAGAATCTTGACTATCCGAGATTATTTTGATAATTTACCTATATTAAACTTTCATATTCTCAATGTTTCACCAATAGTTTCTATAAAAACCATTCTTTTAAAGACCTTAATTAATTATCAAATTCAAACTTAAATTTTCATTTCAAGGTTTCTAAATCAATCCTACAATAATCCAATTTATTTTTTTACTTTATAGATTTAATTCTCAGGAGTTTTGAAAACAGGAATAGAGTAAGACTTTTCAAACTCAAACCTCAATGATCAACATCAATTTGAACTTACAAGGCTTAAATCTTGATGGGCACAACTCAAGATAATCATTTAATTCTAAAAACTTTCCAGATTTTACAAATATTTAAATCATAACTTTAACACCCAAGAACATAACTCAAACAGTATTATAAAACTAAGCATAATCCACAAGTATTTTCAGATCTGTACAATAATCTTCCACTAATCAAAACCTGCATCCTTTCCCAAATTTTAAATAAATTATTTTTAATCCAAATATAATTACCAATGACATTGTCTTAAGTATAAATTTCAATGCACAACCTCAAATTTCCAAAACAACCTCATACATCCCGATTCATAAACTTTTACAGATTTGAAATCCTATTTCACATAATTCACTCCTTTACCAAAGATCATCCAAAAGCATCAAAAATCACAATCATCTAACTGGACCACTTTTGCTTCTATCTAAAATTCCCATTTTGACTGACACACACACATCTCAATTACCACTTTAATCACTACTTACCACTTCCTAGGATTTGCTTACTTTTATTCCTTAAAAATTCCCAAGCTTTATATCACCTTTACAAACTTTCATTCTCACCTAATTATTTCAGGGTGTTTATCAGTCATTATAATATGACCTCGAGCAATCCTTGATAATCTAAATAACTCAACGATGATGCCCTTTGAACACTAAAGCCTCTTTCTAATTTTGGACAGTATTTCCTTCTTAACCTGCAGAACAATTTCTAACCAATGTATCAGCACTTATTTCATCATTCTAAAACTTGTACCCATGCTGAGCTCACAATATCATCCTTTAAAATCTTGGATCATTGATTAATACTTGAGGACCTCCGATAGTAAAATAGAATCGGGTCTTAATCTTCTAACTCAAAATATGAACAGAACTTAATATTGAAAATACTTAATTCGCAGTGCCTTTAAACATATTACAACGTAAAACTTTAAATTTCTCAAAACCGATTTAGTCTTTACCTTACTCTCATTAATACATATCTTAGATTCGGTTCACACCATTTATGTCTAAATCATATCTCTACAACTGTCAACTTTATCTTAATGCACTCCTTAACCCCAACTTCTAAAAAAATATCATATTACTTATTCCTCAAGTACTTCAAAACAACACACTAAACTCCCACTACTCAAAACCATATACAACATAGGCACTAGATTTCAAAGACTTAAAAACTAAAGAAACCCATTTAAGTTCCATTATAATTCAATCTTGTAAGACAAACTTAACTTCATCAGGTTTACCAAATTCTCTCAACTTAATTCGAACCAAAACAGTAATTAAATTTTTCACCACAAGATCTTCCTAAATCAAACAACTTAAGTCATGCTCCTTATGACTTCAAACAATCATTCTCGAATTCCTGGTTCACAACTCCCTTTCAGAGAATCCAACTTCTAACCTTACTTATTCATACCACAGCCTAGTTATCATTAAAATCACAGATTTCCCTTTCTTCCTACCCACTGAAGCCAGCGGCCAGAGCAACTCACAGGGAAGAAAATTAAATAACTAACACCTATTCCAATCATACAGAGCAAGGGAAAATCAACAATCACACATCAACTCCACTTCTTATTTCCTTTCCCTGTAACCTATCGGCTAGCAGGGCAGAACAGAAAATTTGCTACAAATTCACATACTCAATCAAACTTCAATCCTACCTCATTAAACATATATCTCCTCCTTCCTAATTCCTGAAATTTCCGGTCAGAACAAGTAGAAAAAAAGAAGAAGAATTGAACAATTTCAATTCACATATCATCAACCAGATACAATCATCCTCATAATCTTGTATCAGAATTCAGTGGCCTAAAGGGAAGTAAAATTCGAATGAGCAGGGAAGAAAACAAGGAATCATACGGCAGAGTAATCAAGAGGAAAGAAGAGGAATTGAACACTTATACACAATTAATCATAAATCCTTCATCATCAATAATAACCACAAGAACCGAATCTTCACTCCACCAGGAATCAACAACACAGAGGAACAAAACGCAATGGAACAGAGGAAAGAAAACAGAACAAAATGCCAAAATTTCAAACCTCAACAAATCAAACATGCATTAACCTCTGATGACCCTAAGCTACTCCTACTCACGTTTAATTAAGCTTTGGGATTGATTATCGCCCAGAAACAAGTAAGAACGAACTCGGATGAACAGTGCAAGCAAAGAGGAAATTTGGGGAAAACTGATAAATACCACTATTAGACATGAGTAGGAATATTATCTTATGTAATATTTACTTAGATAATTCATATAGGCCCAAGCCCAATTAGTTTGTTGAGCTGTGCTTATATAAAATAGGACTGATCTGACTTGTTAGGTACTGCTTTTCATTTTCATTGAATATAGAATTTTGTTCAGTCATCCGCCGGGCCAAGTTTAACATGGTACCAGAGCAGGTTCTATGGTTGATAGGTAGATAATACATCCCACAACCTGATTCAAGATCCAAGAAGTGGCTCAAGATCAGCCATTCATCATTCAAGAATAAGGCTCAAGAGATCTCAGCCGTTCATTCATCTATCATTCATCTGCTCCTCTTTGTTTTTTCTGGATTCCTATCATCGACTCTAGGGCAAACCCGAGAGAGCACGCACGACGCAAACGGCGAAGGGTTCTTCGTCTTGCTTGAAGATTGACTCGAAATCTCTTCCTGGTTTCAACTTCGATTTTGGTTCTTCATCTTGCGTGAAGATCGACTCGAAATTTCTTCCTCGTTCCAACTTCGATTTTGACGAGAAATCTTGTTTCAAGATTGATTTCGGACATGGCAGACACCTCCTATGCGTCGTTATCTGAAAAATTAGGTGCATCCTCGAATAGCACCATTGATTTTCAACACCCATTGTTCCTTCATCCATCCGATACACAAGCAACAACTCTTGTTTCTCAGGTATTACTCGGATCCCAGAATTATGCTGTGTGGTCTCGATCTATGAAGTTAGCTCTTCTAGGAAAGAACAAACTGGGTTTTGTTGAAGGATTTTGTCTTAGAGAAGAGCAACAGGATCAACATAAGGAACAGTGGGATCGTTGCAATGCAGTGGTTCTTTCTTGGTTGATAAATTCTGTCGATAAAGATATTGCAAGTGGATTAGTATTTTCCTTCAATTCCCATCATGTTTGGACTGATTTGAAGGAAAGGTATGATGTTGTTGATGGAGCAAGAATTTTTTCTTTGCATAGGGCAATAAGTTCTTTGACACAAGGGACTATGTCAGTCTCTGTCTATTATACGAAGCTGAAAGAGTTATGGGATGAGCATGCAACTATTGTGCCTATTCCTAACTGTCAATGTCCTTCTTCTAAGGATTATGCAAGAATTATCCAAGAACAGAGGCTTTTCCAATTCCTCTTAGGACTGAATGAAGTCTATCATCAAGTACGGAGTCAAATTCTCCTTATGAAGCCTCTTCCCACTCCGAATTTGGCTTACTCGATGATCACACAAGAAGAAACACAGCGTCAGCTTTCTTACATTGGATCACAGCTTCCGCCCTCTGATGGAAATATCATGGCTTCTAGCACAGGTAGAGGTGGCAGAGGTCGTGGTCGAGGCCGTGGAAGGGGGAGAGGACAAAATCAAGAGGAATGTAGTCACTGCCATAAGAAAGGACACAACAGGGATTCTTGCTATCACCTAATAGGTTTTCCACCTGGTTTTGGTGGCTCCCGCACTAAGAAAGAGCATGAAGATCAAGCTAGCCCTGCAGTGAGCGATCATTATTCCAAGCCATCATCTTCCAATGGCCATGACACTTATACACATCATCAAGTGCCCTCTTTTACAAATGATGAATATAAGCGAATCCTAGAGATGCTTAAAAAGGAATCAGATTCAAACGAGGCTTGTGTAAGTATACAGGCTACTACTCCAGGTTTGTTTCCTAATCTCAATTCTGAATGGATCCTGGACTCTGGGGCTAGTTGCCATATAGTTAATAGTATATCTCGTCTGGACAAATGCCAACCATATCTAGGACCTCCTAAATGGGTAAGAGTGCCAAGTGGACATAGGATTAGAATAACTCATATAGGACAGGTTAGGGTCTCCCCAAATATTTTGATAACTAATGTTTTATATGCTAGGGAATTCTGCTATAATCTAATATCTATAGCTAAACTCACTTTAGATAGTAAATATGTCGTTTCGTTTCTCCCTGATTTTTGTATCTTGCAGGAAATGTCCACTGGGATGATCAAAGGGATTGGTAAACAATCAAAGGGGCTTTACTTGCTCAAGAAACAAATTGAATCTGAATTTTCTGCTCCCATAAGTAGCTATGAGAACCTGAATGTTGTAGATGAGATGCTTTGGCATTTTAGATTGGGACATGCTCCCATAGATATATTGAAACATTTACATGATGTAAAAATTAGCAATTCTATGACACATAATGATAAATGTGAAATATGCATTCAAAGTAAATTTTCTCGTTTGCCTTTTCCTACTAGCACCATTGATACTTCTTTTTGTTTTCAGTTTTTACATGCTGATGTATGGGGCCCCTATAGGACACCTACACATCAGGGGTACAAATATTTTTTGACTTTGGTGGATGATTACTCTAGGGGAACATGGATATTTCTTATGCATTTTAAATCAGAGGCTACAAAATTTATAAAAACCTTCATTACTTATGTGGGGGTTCATTTTTCGGCACATGTACAGACTATTAGGACAGACAATGGAACAGAATTTGTGAATAAGGAATTGAGAGATTTTCTAGATAGTAAAGGAATAGTTCACCAAAGATCTTGCCCCTTTACCCCTCAACAAAATGGTGTTGTTGAGAGGAAACATAGACATTTATTAAATGTGGCTAGGAGCATTATGTCAAATAGTAATTTACCAACTAAATTCTGGGGAGAAGCTATTAGAACTGCAGCTTACTTAATTAATAGAACTCCATCTAAGATTTTAGGGTACAAAACACCTTTTGAGCTACTATACAATAAGCAACCAAGTATAGGACACCTTAGAATTTTTGGTTGCTTAGCTTTTGCCCTAAATATGAATTCTAAAGATAAATTTCATGCTAGAGCTGACCCATACATATTTTTGGGTTATCCCACAACACAAAAGGGATACTTACTGTACAATATAAAATCTAAATCTCTTATTGTCTCTAGACATACTACATTCATGGAAAACAAATTTCCATTCAAAGATTGTGAAAATGTAGCTCAAGGGGGAGCTAAAAGAAATTGTATTGACCTTTTTGATGTGGAGTCAGACTTAGGACCTTTACCTATACAAGACCAAAACAGGGTGAGAAATAACATTGAAATAATTGATAATCCACATGATAGAGATCTAACTAGTGACATTCAAAATGATAGGTCAACCCCAATTCGTGATTTGCAACGGCCTGTTAGAAATAGACAGCCACCTATATGGACAAGAGATTTTGAATGTAGATATTTGCCTCAAACTAGCAATCAAATTCACCAACCTGAGAATAATTTGATAAATGATGATAGTTTATTAAATTGTGTTACTATTGATGATTTGTCTGGATCTTATAAATGTTTTCTATCTTCCCTTGACAAAGAAGTAGAACCTGACAATTATTACCAGGCTTGTAAAGATCCTAGATGGGTTAAAGCCATGGAAAATGAAATTGCAGCCTTGGAAACAAATAAAACCTGGAGGATAGTGAAATTACCTAAAGGGAAAAGACCAATAGGTTGCAAGTGGGTCTTTAAGATTAAGTACAATGAAAATGGTGAGGTTGATAAGTTTAAGGCAAGATTAGTTGCAAAAGGATATAATCAAAAGGAAGGAGTAGATTTTTATGAGACTTTCTCACCTGTTGTGAAAATAGTAACTATAAGAACAGTAAAACAGACCATTTTCTTCATGATGCTGGGCCTTATAGGAGACTGGTTGGTAAGTTGCTATATCTTACATTAACCCGACCTGACATTGCTTTTACGGTGCAGGTGTTGAGCCAATTTATGCAAGAACCTAAAGACTCACACATGAAGGCAGCAATCAGATTAGTAAAGTATTTAAAGGATAGTCCAGGCAGAGGAGTTTTTATATCAGGAACAAATTCTTCCAGACTAGAGTGTTATTGTGATTCAGATCACGCAGGAGACGCTGATTCCAGAAGGTCGGTTACAGGTTTCCTTGTAACGTTTGGAGGTTCGCTCATATGTTGGAAATCAAAGAAACAAAGTGTTGTCTCTATATCTTCAGCCGAAGCAGAGTATAGGGCTTTAAGGATGGCAGCGGCTGAACTCACATGGATTGTGGGTTTGTTAAAGGAGCTGCACATTAATGGAGTAGAACCAGTAAAAGTATATTGTGACAGCAGATCTGCTATTCATATTGCATCTAATCCGGTGTTCCATGAACGTACCAAACATATAGAGGTGGACTGTCATTTTGTAAGGGAAAAATATGTATCTGGGATGATTGAATTCAAACATGTAAGGTCAGAAGAACAACTTGCTGACATATTAACAAAACCATTGGGTGGAGGACAGCATAGTTATATTCTCAACAAGTTGGCAACTTATGAATACAGAGTTCCCAACTTGAGGGGGAGTATTAGACATGAGTAGGAATATTATCTTATGTAATATTTACTTAGATAATTCATATAGGCCCAAGCCCAATTAGTTTGTTGAGCTGTGCTTATATAAAATAGGACTGATCTGACTTGTTAGGTACTGCTTTTCATTTTCATTGAATATAGAATTTTGTTCAGTCATCCGCCGGGCCAAGTTTAACAACCACTTCAATGCTCAAAATTCTTCCCAAAGATTGATAATCAAAGTCTAAGCTTCGATTTTATTGGCTTAGAGTTCTCTATTTCGCCCAAAACCCGAAATCTCTTCATCTCAAATCCACTCAAATCGGATCGAAAAAGAGGAAATAAACGAAGAAAAAACCTTACCTAAGGCCAATCCACGTTTTCCTTGTATTTCCGTCGCTTCTCGCCGTCGTCCACCGCCGTTTTGGCCATCGTCCGTCGCTTAAAGCTTCGAAGGACAGAGGGATCGAGGGAGAGGAAAAAGAAAACGAAGAAGAAAAGGAACAGAGGAATAATCGGGTGAGAGAGGGAGTATATTTATTTTTTTTTTTTCCCCAGGTGTATATGTACGTGTGAGGCAGAGAAATAAAATGGAAATGAAGAAAGAATTAGAAGGAAATGGAATACATTGGAAGGAACACGTGGAGGCTGCAGTTTAAAAGACAGGTGATGATATTTTTATTAAGTATTTTACTATCTTGCCCTCTCCTTTATAACTGAAGATATTTTTAGCTATGGGTAAATATCGTCTTTTTCATTTCCCTTTTCCTATTTTTCTGTTAAATGGTAATTTTATATGCCATTATCATCTAGAAATAGACCTAGATTTGTCCCTAACATAATTTCTCTAGATATTCTTTGATTCCTGAACTTATTTATAAGATTTTTTAAATATCAACCAATATCCTAAGGTTCTAAATATTCCCTTATTTAAACTAATCTTTCAACTATTTTTCCTCAACTAATAAATAAAATAAGTCTTAAAAATTATTAAAATACACCTAGCCTCATAAATTTATTTATAAAGCTTTTTAATTTCTATATGTATTTCTAAAACCTTAATTAAATTCTTATTATTTCTTTTCTCCAATTTAAGTTTTTATCTTCTAATTATTTCTCTTTATTGCTTAAAGAAAATAAGCCTTAAAGTTTATTAAAAATGCCTAAAATATCATAAATTTATTTTCAATGCTTTTTAATATTTAGTTAGATTTCTAAAATCCTAAAAATTTCCTTTTTCCTATTTTCTGAAATTTGGGGTGTTACAAGGTACACCCAAAATCCTACAATTTGAATAGATTAAGTATGTTAATTAATTTAATTAATATGACATGTTTTCTTAAAAACTCTCTATTTATATTTCTTGATTCTCACCATCTTGAAAGTGGCAAAAATGCACAAGAGGGGGGGGGGGTGAATTGTGCTAATTAAAATTCTAAGCAATGAAACACAAGACTTATACTGGTTCAGCCTAACTCTTAGCCTACATCCAATTCTCCAACCTTCAGTTGGGTTTCGCTAAAATCTTCAAGATTCAATCAGGCTCTTGACTGCCTTTACAGTGATCCTTCAGTAAAAACTCTCTGTTACAGATCACTCCCCCTTACAACTTGTAAGTTTACAATCCACTCTTAAGATCCCACTATCTTAAGAGTAATCCTCACTTAGAATGAAATTACAAGAACTTGTTCATTCAATTAACAGATTTTGATACATACTGAAGTATAAAGATAATGAATGAATATAACTGAGAGTAGGTGAGTATTGAATGCAAGAAGTATTGATTGCTTGAGAGCTTATTCAATGTATTCAATCAATCCTCTTTACCAACTTCTTTACCAATATCTTTTATAGTTGTTTCTGGAATTTTGCCCGTTAGTGAGTTTATAGCCGTTGTGTATATGATGTGGATGAGAGATGATAAATCTTGATGGAGTGTTGTGTTGATGATGTTCTTGTGTTGTATTAACTCCTTTGTACCAGGTTAGCTTCAGTTCTTCTCTCTTCATTAATTGCAAAAAGCAATTCTTGTTTCAAACGGCTTAATTCTTGAGGCTGTGTGAGTAATGTTAACTTCCCAAAATAGGTTTGACATACTCTGCATATATAAAAGGCTAAACACTCAAATCCATCACCAGATCGATTATAAGGCTCTATTCGATCACTGCTTCTGTTCTTTGATCTATCACACATAGATCAAGCTTAGATTAGGACTTGCATCACTTGAATATGAGATTAGAGTATAATTATAAAACCCCACGCTTGATCGATCATAGGACACCCTGATCGATCACGCTTCATTGATCGAATAGGCTGGCTGTGTTAAGTTAATCTTAGACTTTTACAATCGATCATAGGACACTGCTCACATATTCTTTGATCGATTAGGCGACCATGATTGAATAGGCTAACTTAGACTTTGGATTGCAATTAAGACTTCTTAATCGATCACATGAGGTCCTGATCGATCATGTACTTTCACTCGATCATGCTAAGATTACTAAGTTTGATTTTCAATTAAGTTCAAGCTTCTCTAATAGATCACAGGGGAATCCTAATCGATTAGGCAGCCGCATTTATACCTTATATTCATTCTAACCTTATCTTTATCGATCATAACCTTAGATTCTTAATTGATTATCTCTCCCTGATTCGATTAGGCAATGACTTAGGATTTTTATCAGATTATTCTAAATTCATTCAAGTTCTAAGTCCAATCTTTCTTTATATTTAATTTATGTTTAGCTATCATCAAAACCTATTATTCTAACACATCTCTCTTTTACTTTATTATTAAGGGAGTATTAATATGGATAAGTGACAAAAATTAGAAATATGTTTTACATTTATGACTAATATCAACTTTCCGATTGAATCTTATACTAAGAATAGGAAGAGTACTTTATTTTTATTTTTTTTAATTTGAACGTGTTCTCTATTATTTATGCTTAGAAAAAACTAATGAGTTAATTCGTATAATTTATCTCAATATTTAAGTGAACTCTTCAAGTTTGCTTAATCTCTGATTTGATGATGGGCTATTCAAACAAATTATTGAAGCCCTTGGAGACCAAATGGAAAGCTTGTGATGTAACATTACCTCCAAATTCCACTTTTAACCACTAACAATAATATATTAAAACGTTTATAGTACTAACTATGTTAGGAAAAAGAATTAAATTACCAAAAATTCGCTAACATAGTTAGAAAAAGAGCTTTCCATAATATTTATATATAATTCAAATTTCCACTCCAAATCTCTGTCATCATAATATAAATTTTCTTCCAGTACAATAACAGAGAATTATATTATCCATAATTAATCTCCACACATCATCCTTAAAATACCATACCATAATGGTAATTATACAATAATTCTTCCCAAAATAATAATAAGTTTTCAGCGGAAGCATCATACAAAATATGATCCTAAATGTGGCAATACCTCCTGTCCTTCTGGTCCAGAGTATCTCACGATATCAGTGAGAAGTTCCCGGATCCTTCCCTTGACCTCCTACTTCGCTCCTAGGACCTGCAAAAGTGAGATCAACGGGGGTAGCCCCAAAACGCAACCACTGACTACTCATCTACGTGTGGTGTGTGCTAGCAAGGTGTCCAGTGGAATACATATATGTATATATATTAGTTCAACCAGCATGCTCAGGTATTCACATATAATGCATATCTTGGTCCCAAATATCTTTTCTCATCGTTTATAATTATAAAATAATCCATCACAATTCATCCTCAATAATAGTATATATCATTGATAATTACAGACAACCCAAACAAATCTTACTAGAAATGTTGGGAAAACATGTGGGACCAGTCGGGACCTTCCACCCACCCCTGATCACCACAGTACAGTTCACGAGGGACTCTCTACCCTCCCTGAATAGTACCACAGATTAGAAGGATCTCTGTCCTTTCTGAATCCGTAAGGGGCGATATCCCCTCTTTCGTCTTTCTCTCCTTTATTTCTCATAATATATCAATTAGTCCCTGTGGCGCAACAGGGTACCTCATCACGTGATGACACAATTTCCAATTCACCGGTGTCACATACCCAAATAATTTCTCACATACAACACATAGATATGCAACACCACAATCAGGCACTAGGCCTTCCAGTATTTTCATGATATATATATATTAAATAATTTCCAAAACCACATATATCTCAGTTTCAAATATTTCACATAACAAATTTATGTCATTTCAAAATAATACTCCACGGGACATTTATTATAAAAATATTAATATTACAAGACCTCGTTTCCATATCTCATCAATCATCAATTTGTGATTCAAAATCTCATCTCCATATAACATCATAATTTTCAAATAATAATATTTCAAATTACTTACTAACACCACACACACACATAAACAAGCAGAAAGCGGTTACCTGATAGCTGGCACCAATCTCACAATAGTGCAGCTCCCCCGTGCTAACTCAGTGCAATTCAAGCACTACACAATCATACATACTACCACAATTAATTATTTATCCAACAATTTCATATGTTGGAAATTAAATTACTAACTACCCTTTCTTTGCCCTTACTTATTCTAAATTTCTATTTAACATTTATTCTCCCTTTTTATCTCTAAAATTTATCTCTACTCCATTTATACATATATCCAAAATTATTAATCTTTCCAATAACTATTTATAAAATTCCTTAATATCCCATAATCCCTCAATAATTCTTTAAATGCAAACCCCAATCAAATCAATTAATTAAATCCCCTCATATAACCTTAATAAATATCTAAAAATCATCAATTTACCCATAAGCACCTCGAGTAATTTAAAAGCCCAATTTCTAAAACTTCCATAAATCCAAAAATTCCTAATAATTAGGAAAACTTCCAACAATGAAAAATCTACTCAGAAAAACTCATAATCGAGGCCTAAGCTTCAATTTATTAATTTTAGGACTCCCAAAAATTACCAATTTAGACAAAGCCTAATTTTTCAAGTATAGCTAATTGAAAAACTAATGGCATAGAATTGTAGAGGAGACTTACGGGGTTCCGAAAATGTGCTTAGTTGGCCCAAAAACTCACTATTTGTATGCCAACGGGCTCTGATAAATCCGGTGAAAGGAGTAATAATGGTGATATAAGAGAAAAGAGGGGAGAGAGAAAATAGAGAAATAAGAAAACGAAGTGATCAGTGAACATGTATGTGTGTGCTCAGGGAAGTGTATGTGTGTGTTTATATAATGATAAAAATAATAATAAAATAATAATATATGTAAATAGTAGTTGAGTGTGATTGGTTGAGGAATAATAATTGATGCACAGTGACAAGTTATTGACGAGGAACTGAGTGTCGGCAGAGTGGAAAGAGAAAACTACACTATTAGACCCTAAAATTCTCAAATAAGATATTTTTTTTTAACAAAAAATTTTCTTTTTACTTCCAAAATTTTCCCTATAATATCTTTTATTTATTTACTCCCACAATAACCTCTTTTGAGTCTAAAAATAATTTCCCCAAAAATTATTATCTTCCAAATAAGGGAAAAACTAGGCCTTTAAAATCCTCAAAAACACCTCAAAATTCTTCAAATATTCTCATAATCCATCATTTCTCATTAATCAATTCCTATTTACCCCCATAAATCCTTAATTAATTTTTAGGATGTTACATGTGATGTTAAACAATATAAGGGAATTGGAAGATAGATAACAATAGGAGAAATTGTAGATGAGAAAAGAGACGAGAAGCATATAAAGTGATTAAGAAGGGAACAGGAAACAAGAAGTCTTTTTTAATTTAATAAGAAAATCTGCCATCAAATGAAACCTAATAAACTATTTATTTTAACCAATGAAATGACAAAAATTATTAATTAAAATTTGATAATGGGGTAGTGGGATACTAGGGATAATGGTTGGCTATTACATAAAAATAAATTAATTAAATAAATGTTTCATCAGCTTGTCTTTCTTGCTCTTACTTGAGCTTGCACTAACGTCAAATTTTGGATAAATTAAAGATGTAAAAATACTACCCTTAGTCTATAACATAATACACTAACTAATTTGGAGAGATTGTTGAAGTAAAATAAACTATTAATAACATGTTACATGATATTTTTGAAAACATTTTGTGTATGATTGGATTATTTATAAGTTTATAAATCACACAAATTAATTTAAAAAACTGATAAATATAGAAGATCGATAAATGAAACAAATACCTTAGTTAACCCCAATTAGCTCTCATCTTTATGAACTAGTGTAATAATAAACTTTTATTCAAAATGTGTCATATACTATATGATTTTTGGAAGTGTAATAATTTTATATTTTTGATTTTGATGTTGATAACTTGATATAATATACTCACCACTTTGTAGGATCCATTGACTCTCAGTCTCAAATAGGAAAGGGTCAGAGGCCTGGAAAAAGAAAGAAAGAAAAAAAGGGTCAGAGGAAGGCCCTCCGTTTTATGCAACAGATCATTGGGCTTTAGTACTTTTTCCTGTTGGGCTTAAACCAAAATGAGTATTTTGGAGTTCCTGTTACTTCTCTGTTTTATTTTCCTGTTGGGCTTAAACCAAAATGTCTCTGTTTTATGCAACAGATCATTGGGCTTTAGTACTTTTTCCTGTTGGGCTTAAACCAAAATGAGTATTTTGGAGTTCCTGTTACTTCTCTGTTTTATTTTCCTGTTGGGCTTAAACCAAAATGTCTCTGTTTTATTTTCCTTTTGCCTTGTCTTTTTTATTAAGAAGACTCAAATCAAAAATTGTTCTTGAGGTACATATATGTAGTTTTCTTTAATTTTTAATTTAGTACATGCATGTGTATTTTTAATTGTCTTTTTAAACACTACTAGCTCCCATAATTGTGCTAATAAAGTAAATTTAAAGAATTTAATAAGGAGATAAATTACACAAATATCAAATTAAAAATTGAGAAAACTATAGGTACTTCAGGAATAGTTTACCTAAATAATTTGAAATAATTTTTCTTTAATTTAAAACACACATAATCATATATAGTTTAACATTTAAATACCAAGTAGGCTTGTAAACCCACAATCTTAATCATAAAGACAGACATATGTGTGTGTGTGTGTCTATATATATATATATATATATATCTCGCTTAAGCTATACAAATCAATTCAAAATCACAAATATTGCAACCAACAAAGAGACATGATCTCACTAAATAAATAAAAAACCGAAACTACGAATCGCAAGAACAGTAGGAAAGATACATGAAAAACTAATAAAACTCCCCAAATAAGCTCTGAACTCAAGCGGCAAACCAGTTTTTGGTCATTTAATGCCAAAACGCACAACTTTCTTCATTGTACAAAATTTTGGACATTTGCAGCGGCAAATATAATTTAAATTGCAGAGCACTGGTGTTCTCTAGCTAGTTGTAACTATCTTCTACTCCTTTCTTGTCATCCATTGGTCTTCTGCTCTTCAATTATTCCTATTCTAAGGTCTCTATAATGTTAAGAATAAAGGAAATATTAAAGGTCCCAAGAAATTAATTTTGTGAGGGTAGTCACAAAAATATACCAAATATACTATTGTTTAACACTAATTACATGCAATCACTTTTCAATCCACATTACTTTGTAATAATGCTAAATAATCAAGATAAAAACCCTTTAAAAAAATAGGAAACATATATTAAATTTGGGTTACATCATGAGGTAAAATTGAAAAAGAAAATTATAAATTGAATAAAACAAAGTGCGTGGCGCTATTATTTATTTTCCTTGCATGCACCGCATTAAAGGAAGCATGTGGCAATTATAAATCAAGCACAACTAGATTTTTCTTTCCCGTACGATGCACGGAAGTAAAAAATAAAAATGAAATAAACTAAAGAATATAATTTTTTTGAATAACTATTTTATGATTAAAAATGTTACTTAAAAACAACAAAAGTTGATTACATATGAATATAAATAATTTTGATAATACAATAATGATTTAAATCAGACATAAATATGATTCAACAACTGATCGAGCATGGATTACATTGCAAAAGGAAAACAGTGATTTTTTTTACTTGAAAAAAGAAAAAGTGATAGTTGACATATTTATTATATTTTCACATTTTAGAATTTTATTTTATGATTATTTTTTAACAAAAAATCTAATCTACAAAAGTCCCCTATGAAATTGCACCTATGATGTAAATGTGATATATATATATATATGTATGGTCATATGCATGTGTGTATTTATATATTTATATGATTTGAACTTTGTAGATTTGGTTAAATAAGAAACTATAAATTATTTTTAAAAGGCATGTTTTTAGATTTGTGTGAGTTACCAAAATGAACATATTGATCTTTCATTCACTCTTTATGGTTCATTTAATTGAATTTAGCTTGATAATACTTAAAATGTAACAACTGAAAAGTATTTTGATGCGGTGCACCTAATGTAACAAAAAATAATAAAGAACCATAATAAAAAATAATGTAAACATAACTATTTGGGAGAAATCAAAAAATGAGAGCAAGCGGTAAAGGAACAAAATAAGTTAAATGCTTATAGAACAATTCCATTATTTCATATTTTTTTAGAAGAAAAGATGAATTAGGTCAACTAAAAACCATTGCAAAGCAAAACTTATAAACAAAACAACATGAATGATGGAAGGCTCTTTTTAGCCCTACACAATGAAATTGCGCTATCAAATGAAAGATTGTGGAAACAATTCCATTTATTATGAACAATATTTCTATTCACTCTCAAAATTTTCTAATTGAATAATCAAGGTTGCAAGCTTTATTATTATAAAGAACATAACAATAACTTGAAAATATCATTTATATTGAAAACAAAAGAATTAAAAATGCCAGAATAAGTATATAGTCATTCATGTACAACCTTAAGCGTGTGAAAGAAGATTGAGGTTGGACTGTGGTGCTTGTTTGAGAGTCCTTTTTTTTTTGTCTGTGCTTCCTAGAGAGTCTAGGAATTGGGATTTGAGAGAAATGATACAGAAGCAATGAGAGAGAATCACTAATATAAGAGAGTCCATGAATGATAAAATTCGAATTCTAAAGATGTTGAGACTTGACAATGATAAATTGAAAGTTTGAATTTGAAATTGGAAATAATGAAAGCGGGATTTGAATAGGTGCAGTTAATTTGGAATTTTCAATATGATATTCTTTTCCTATGGATTCTTTCCTTAGGTAATATTACATATTGTAAATAAAAAATATATGTATTGATTCTTGCCTTAAATATAGTGATATATTTGAACACAATAATTAATTCCTAAATTTCAAAACCAAATATTGGAGATTAAAAACAAATATATATGATTTGAATTTTTCATAAACAATAATAAATTAATAAGTACGTAAATGATCAAATATTCAAATAAGTGTAGTTTTTTTTCTAGAGTTATGGCATATTATAAATAAAATGTATATGTTTCGATTGTTGCATAAACTAATGACTTATTTGAACATAGTTATTAATTCGTAAATTTCAAAAGCCAAATATTGTAGATTAAAAAACAAAATTTACATATATTTTTAAAACAATAGTAAATCAGGATATATGTACATGAAAACTGATTTTCATCGGTGTAACTTTTAGCAACCAATTTATTTTTAACAATGAAAATGAAAATTCAAAAGAAAAACTTTTCAAATAGAAAAATAATTAATACCCTGTTGTCTAATTTAATGACATATTTAAACAAATTAATTATTTAGTAAATTTCATAAGAAAAATGAATAGTGTTGATTTTAAATCATATTTATATATTTATATATATATATATATATATGTTTTAATTGTTGCCTAAAATAGTGACTTGTTTGAAGATAGAAAAGTCAAATATTGCATATTAAAAATAAATACATATAGTTAGATTTTTCTATAAACAATATTACACTAAGAGGTATCTATGTGGTAAAAAAGAGAATTAAAATAGAATACCTTCTAAAAAAGTAGAGATATATATATATATATATTTAATCATTGCTCAATATTAAATAACTTCCATACATTTATGTATTTAATCATTATTGATTTTCTCAATTTTAAATAACTTTAAAAATTAAAAAAGTACATTCCCATAAATAGAAATATATGATGAGTAATGATTAATTATTGACAATGAAATTTGAAATTAAAGAATAAAACATTCCATTATGACTTTGATTATGTGAACATGTGGACCAATAATTGAGTTAAGTGAAGATGATGTCATTGGATATGTGAACCTATAGGATTGTTGTTAGGAGCTTTCAAGAGATATATAGATACCTACTTCCTCCTGTTACAACTTATCACCTCCGCACATTTTTCTAAATTCAACGAAATGTTATTGATTCATTAGCTTTATCCAAAAATAGAAGAGATATTGATCTATTCAATTATTAGTTAGCTGACGGTGTACATACTCACCGATCAATATAAGTCCCTTGCCAGTTGCCATAATCTTAGAAACCATGCTGACATCAACTCACACACTCGTCTTTGTTTCAGCTCTTCTATGTGTCAACCAATGTTGATTAGGATCCACATCAATTCCTCTTCGGCGAGGCATTGAATCAAAGCCATTTCAGTACTTATTGTCCTTATATATACATATATACATAATTGGACACTCTCTTTGCATTACTCTTTGACATGTGTTCTTCCATGACCACTATAAATATAGGTTGCGCTATAATTGTGGCATATTCGTCTCTCTCTTTTTAAAATTGTGGCCATAATATTTGAAACAACGTAATTAAAGATGGCTATTACGAAGACCTTTCTGTTGTGTCTCTTGGTTGGGATGTTACTCATCTGTGTAGCTTCAACTGGTCATCATTATCCTTTCAATGAAGAATCAATAGGTAATATATATTACCAGTAATACGATTAATTTGATTCCAGGAAAGCTTTATTTTTATTTATTTTGCATTAAATATATATTAGAAAATTTCGTTTCAATTTTGAATAATTTGGAAGCTAAAAAAAAGTCAAGTTAACGGCTCACATAATTTTTCTTGTGATGTAAAACTTTTTGTGCTATAAGATTTTCGATGCCATTTCGCCGTCCAATACTGAACAGGGATTTCCGTACATTGTATAGTTTGCCTTCCCGAGTTTGAATAAACATTCAATAAATACTCGAATCATTCTTACGTACCCAATTTTTCAGAGCTCTTGTCAACTTTAATAATGCCTTTATTTTAAATACTTAGATGTTCATAATATAGAACCACACAAACTCATCTTTAATTATTTTTTCCTTCCGACCCCTAATAGTTGATTTTTTTACTTAATCACTTTTTAGTTATTAGAAGTAGATTTTAAAAACAAGAGAAAAAAAAATTAGACGCAAATAACGTTTTTACTCTTCATGATTTCGACAAGTGGATACTCTATCCAAAAACGGGGCGAGAAAGTATCCAAAATTCGCTATACGACTTGTCAGACTTCAAGAAATTCTCAAGTAACTTTTTGGGCTTATCAACATTCTAAAATTATGTACATTTAGATTATATTTAGACACAATTGTTGCTTCAAACAAGCTTCAGAAACAATTACATGTATATATAATGACGATAGAAAGTTACAGTTATCCATGTATTGACATGTATTACATTTCGTTGCAGCGAAAAAACCCAAGAGGATTGACGGTTTGGGGAAAGGAGGAAGAAGACTTGAGCATAGTAGTGGAAGCGGGCTTGGAGGGGAAGGAGCTGATGGCAATAGAAGAGGAGGTCCTCACAGTGATGGAGGAGGCAAACTAAGTGGTCGCGGAGGCGGTGGGGGCCCTGGCGGAGGAGGTGAAGGACCCGGTGGCGGTGGAGGTGGTCGCGGAGGCGGTGGGGGGCCTGGTGGAGGCGGTGGAGGACCCGGTGGGGGCGGAGGAGGTGGAGGACCTGGTGGCGGTGGAGGTGGTCGCGGAGGCGGTGGGGGGCCTGGCGGAGGAGGTGGAGGACCCGGTGGGGGTGGAGGAGGTGGGGGCCCTGGCGGAGGTGGTGGACGCGGTGGCGGTGGAGGACCCGGTGGCGGTGGAGGAGGTGGTCACGGAGGAGGAGGAGGACCAGGAGGAGGTGGTCGCGGAGGAGGAGGTGGCCACTGAGAAAGTAGAGAACATGTTGGTGGATGGAAAGGAGGCCACAAGCAAAATGGATGTCAGTAGTTGATAATGCAACTGGAAATACCAAACCAAAGAATAAAAACTAAATAAGAGTCTGTCTGGTTCAATTGCAGACCCCCTTAGTAATGCAATGTCGTCCTATCCTGTAATAGAGTGTAATGTAATAATTATTACCATTAGTATGTTTGGTTGGTCATTAAGAAGATGTGTGGAGATTATTGTTTCTATTTGATCAAAATTATGAAAGGTCTATAATGCCCTTCAAATAAAAAAACTGGAGGTGTTCCTGGTTTTCATTCTTCATCTTTTACAGCCCAAGGTTTTTCGTTTTCGATCTACATTCCCGCTGATGTCTCATCCTAATTCTAGGAATCTACATTTTTTTCCTTCATTCTGCTTTGTTCGTTGGGTTGTTTCAAAGGAGCTTGGTTGATTGAATTCGCAACTTCAGAAGACAATGAATTGGGTTCAACACAGGATCTACCTCTACAATCTCACTTTTGGGCTACTTTATATGTTAGATTTGTTTATGCGTTTTTACTGATTTACTTCCTTCGGTCCTAATTATAAGATCACTTTAACTTTTATGACTTCTTTTTCAGAAAAAAAAAAGTAGTTTTAGTCCAAAAAAAAAATCTTTTTTCCTCAAAACTAATTTATTCTACTTATAAACTAACCTATAATCTAACATATATTTAGGACCGGAGGGGGTATTTCCCTTCTTTGAGGTCCCCCCTTAAAATAAAGCTTCTGTGTTGGGCTAGGGAATGAAGGTTTTCAATTTCATGAATTGGTTGTTCTTGATCTCTAAATTCTCTTTAAAATTTTTATTAATAATTTCATATCTCAAAATAGCCCCAAAAATAATGAATTGGTGTTCTTAATTGCATCTCTTCATGGAATTCAACTTATAAAATCCGCATGTCATTATGTTTATTTCAACTTTTGGAAATTGGGTTTCTCATGCTCCTGCAATCTTATAATTATCGATGATGAAGAACCTTCTGATTGTCTGAAGAAGTGATGATGAAGAACATTCATATGAGAAGATGATGAATGGAAAAATGAGATCTCTGTGAACCTGTAGCACATATGAGAAGAGATGCTTCTATCGATATGGAATTAGGGTTTTTATAAATTCGACGATATTAATTTTTAGGGGTAAATAATGCCCTCACATGTGTTATTGAGAGCAAAATTGACACTTTAAAGTGGATTACAGGCCTATAATGAGGATTCATAGAGGGACCCTTATGAATGGAGATTACCAAAAAAATGTGCAATCATTTTAGCACGTGCAATCTCTTTTACCATGTTTAATTCCAACCAAAAAACTCATCTACAGTAATGCAATAAAGATTACCATTGCACAACTGCAATGTGATTGAACCAAATGGGCCCTAAGATTCCCTTCTATTTTTAAAATAGAACATATTTTGAGAGTTAATATTTGTTATAAATATAAAACCTATTTCTATTTTTTATTTTTTTTCTAAATGACTCTATTGATGCTCTCTCTTAACAATAATCAAGTAAGAGACATGAGAATTAAAGAAGATGATTAAGGTATTTTTTAAAAAATCATATTAAATAATTTAACCAGCATATTTATTATAGTAAAATTAGGTAAATATTTGCTATCAAAAGAGAGAAGTAGGAAGAATATAATCTGAAAAATTAAGCATGGAGCATGCTTAAAAGGTCTCTCGTACATCACTTTGGCTATGAGTAGAATTATGTACATAAAAACTTATGCTTAGTAAATTTCGGTGAATTATAGATGAATCGTAAAATCTGTGCTTTAGTAATGACTAATTGTAAGGAAAATGTTCCCCAATGTATAATGGTACCCATGTTGATTAATTAGTAGACTTGGAAAAACAAAAATTGAAATATTGATTGCTGATGATATAAGGATCAACTAACCAACAAAATGGTTTTCTGATTCTATTTTTTGGTGAAAATAATAGTGAGTGAAAATAAGATTTCAAACAAGCTAATACTATGAAAAGTAGCGTAAAGTCACTAATCCCTTTTCATAAACCTTACTTTTACCTAATTAATTATTCTCGTTATTATTTAAGTTAATCTAGAGCATCAATAGTTTATAAGTATCCATCAATCCAGCACACAGTCTTCAACCATTATATGGCGTCCTTAGATACATGTCTATGCTAATTGCAGATTACACTAAAAATCTAATGTCATATTGCTCAATTCAAGAACCTAATTAAGATTCCATTTGTCAAGGAGAACCTCATGCATAAATTCATATTTAATAGTGGCCAAACATCAAATGAAAATAGCAGAAAAAAATTGAGCCACCAAAATTTTCTATATGCATAATTCTATGACAAAGAATTGTATACTCTATTAATAAATTCGTAGTTAATCTAATCAAGTAAAAAGTAAACTACCCACACATGTATAATGTTATCTCCACGGAAGAAAAGGGGTAAAATATTATTTTAACCTTGAAAATATTCTTGAAGGAGGGAGGGCAAGGGGTAGGACTGTCCATTAAGCCCAGCTAACGACAATGCCCATTCAAACCTACATAAAATACGCACAGCATGACCCCAAAAAATGATTCATGAATTATTTAGGAAACTTAGAGTGGAGCCAAATATCGGTTAAGTCTAGGCACCAGGTAATGTATATTGCCCTACCCAAAGTACAGATATGTATGATTGGCTAAGGTTTTTTTTATTGTGAATATTATTTTTTTATATATCAAACTATACTTATTCTTTTTCTAGTTTTTTAGATGTTTTATCATTTTCTCAATTTTGGGGAGATTTGGGGCATGGAAGCCAGTCCAACCCAAAATTACTCATGATTTATCGAGCAAGGCCGGGTAGTGAGATATAAAATGCAGCTTGCTCATTTTTTTGGTCAGGCATGGGATTTAGGGAAGCGTCGTTCCCTACCTTGCCCAACCCATGAACACCCTTAGGAATGGGTATATGAAAGTCTTCTTGGGTTTTGTGTCATCATAGTTAGAAGTGTTAGTAAAGGAGTAATGTCGCCCTTCTCTAACACTCACATACATTGACCTTAATTCTTGTTTTTTTGGCAAGCACTGCTTATAAGGAAGCTGAAAAAAGGCAAGAATACTGAATACTAGATAATGCTTATTTTATTCCTCTTGATGTTTGACACATATATAGGACTCAGATTCCCATCACAACCTCATAATATCCTACCATAATTTTAATATGACCGAGATCTTAGCCTAAAACTAAGGGATTGCCCAGACTGTGATTGAGGGATTAACTACCATAATTTTAGGGATTACAATAGCTATATGATTAATAGATTAAAACCCATAGTTTAAGGTATTTGATTCTAACAATTTCCCTCAAGATGGAGAGTAGATATCTAACATTCCCAACTTGCTTTGAAGACATTCTAATTGGGAACTTTCAAGAAACTTGATTGAATGTATGATAGGTTTATCATCAATTCAAATTTTTCTTTGATGAAATTCCTATCTATCTCCACATGCTTTGTTTTATCATGATAAGCATGGTTTTTGGTCATTTTTATGCAGGCTTGGTTGTCACACCATAATTATAGTAGACCTTCATATTTAATTCTGAGTTCTTCCAAAAGTCTGAGTGTCAAAATTTCTTCTCATACACCAAGTGCTTTTGCCCTTAGTTCAACACTGATCCTAGAAACCACTATGTTTTTTGCTTCTCAAAATTACTAGGTTTCCCACACATTGGTTCAATATCAAGCTGTTGATATGCTATCCTCTAGAGATTTAGCATGATTTGCATCATTATAGATCTCAATATCTCTACTATGATTTTTTTTGGAAGAAAATTCCACTTCTAGGGTTGAGTTTGAGATGGCTTAAGATTCGATAAAGAGCTGCCATGTTTTTCTCTCGATGTCAATGCACAAATTGGCTCAGTGTTCCCAATAGCATAGCTAACTTCTTGTGGAGTATGAGTTAGATATGTTAAATTGGCTCAATGTTCCCAGGTATTTCCCTTGGTTTAATTTCTAAGTTAGATGATGAATACATAGGGGTCTCATCTGGCTAGGCTTCAAGCATCAAAGTTTCATGAAGAAGATCCGAAGTATGTTTTCATTGTGAAACATTTATTCCCTTATTTTTCTAGCTACTCCATACCAAGGAAATGCTCATTTGGTCCAGATCTTTTACTTGAAACTATGTAACCAATATGTTTTAGTCTTCAATTAACCTTTTAACATTTCTCGCTATTATTATATCATCCACATAGATGATAAGAATGGTGATACTTCCTTTGTCATGTCTGGAGAACACAACGTGATTTGCTTGGTTTTGTTTGTATTCAATCTTCTTGAAGGTTTGGAAAATCTATTCAACTGGCCCTCGGTGATTGTTTAAGTCCATATAGAGATTTCTTAAGTCTACAAACTTTTGTGGAATATTCTAAAGTCTATATTCCTTTCAGAATATCCATGTATAAGTCTTCTTCTAAGTATCCATTTAGGAAAGCATTTTTCACATCCAATTGGTGGAAACTAATCAAGATTAGCTGCTACAGAAATAAGTACATTGGTTGTTTTAATTTTGGCAAGCGGGACAAAGGTCTCTTAGTAGTCAATTTTATATGTCTAAGTGTATACTTTTGGAACAGTTCTAGCCTTATACTAGTTCAGGTGCTTTCTTTCCTTTGGTTAGTGTAGTAATATCCAGTTCCATTATAGCTTGCTGAAATATGTCTGGTACTTTTACATGTGCTTTGTTAATCACAAAGCTTTGTATAGTAGTAGATTAGTTACCAAAAGAAACAAACCTTTATATTTGATGTTGCATGCATGATCTCACCCCTTTTATAGGATCGATAAGCCATCCTATTTCCTATGGATCTCCCTTTGGATTTGATTTAGGGCCAGGCATTGGGGTAAAGTCCTCTACTTCAAAGTGTTCATTTGCAGTCTTAGTTTGAATTATATTAGCATTTTGAGTCTGCTCTGTGTCATGATCAAACATAATCTGAATAGGTTTATGGTTTTGGTTTTCATTATTCATTAAAATACATTTTTTAAGATTATGAGAAAATTTTTTAGTATTTAATCTAGATATTGTTGGATTTGATTATTTTCCCAAATTAGCCATTCTTCTGCCCCATATATAGCTCTCCTCCCCTTGAATTGGAAATTTAGGGTAATAGGCTTCTTATTCACAAAAAATTGCATTTATAGTAACATGAATTGTTTCAGTTTGGACAATAACACTAATATCATTTTTGCGTGGATAAGTATCATAGGAATATGCATTTTTTTTCTCTTGAATTTAGTTTCCACCCATCATTATTATACACAAACACCACACATTCAAATATTTTGGAGCTAAATTATTACTGAGGAGTGAGTTAAGGTAGGCTTCTTGTAGTTTCTAATTGGGGATACAAAATTTGAAACCTTTGAAGGAATTCTATTGATAAGGTGAATGCTTCTTGTTAATAGCACATCTCCCTAGAATAAATTATGAGCATTTTTGCCTATCATAATTGCTCATGTTACTTTAATAGATGCGGCTTTTTCTTTCCACTATACCATTCTATTGTGGGGTGTAAACAAGAGAAGTTTGGTAGTGAATTCCTTTTTCTTCAAGAAATTCTCCAAAGGTGCTACATATGTATTCTCAATCATTGTCAATGGGAAGAATTTTGGATGAGGTTTGAAATTGGTTATTAATAAAGTATAGAATTTTCTAATTGTTTCAAATACCTCAAATTTACTTTTAATTCAAAAACCCATGTCATTCAAATATGACCATCAATAAGCATGAAAATCCAACTAACATTAGAAAGGGTTTTTTTAGGCAAACCCCAAATATTACTATGTATTAGTGTAACAACTACAATTGGTTTATAATGTTGTTTAGGATAAGAGGCTTTAGTTTGTGTAATAAAATGACATATGTCACAGTTTAGCAATGACAAGTGCTTATTAAATAAAGGGTAAATGTACAGATTTGGTAACAAACTATGGCACCAGGTGCACTGAACAGAAAAATAAATTTTGAGTAGTAAATGAGATAATGATGAATTGAAAAAGTTACAAATTTGGTAATGCCGTTAACAAACCTAAACTTTGTTAGATATTTACTCTAAAAATCGTGGGCCCCACTTCCCAAATTTTAACAGATTTTAGGCTAATTGAACAACATTACCAAATTTGCAACCTTTATAATTCATCATTATTCTATTTGCTACTAGAAATTCATTTTTTATGTTCAGTGCACCTGATGTTGTAGTTCGTTACCAAATTTGCACCATTACCCTTAAATAAATATGGAAAGATGTATATACAGCTAAAACTTACGAGTTGACAAATCCTTGGATTTGTATGTAGTTCTCATTATTATTGGAGGCTTTTCACATGCCTATGATGAAGTTAGAGTCTAATAAGTGCCTATAGAATATCATAAGTCCAAGGGTAAAGATAGCATGGAATTAGTGTTAAAAGGACATAATTGGATACAATTGGAAACAATTGAGTTCCAGGACAATTTGATGCTTGTTTCAATGTATTTTTATTTGTAGGATCATGGGATATCAAAGAAGAAAAACAAATGGTGCAACAAAAAGCAACTAGGCCCCAAGTTTAGAGCCTAGGCCTTGACCATATGTGAAGAAGACAGAGACCCCGAGCGCCTAGGCCCTCAAAATAGCATTTGAGCCATTTGAGAATTTCAGACAGAGAAGACCAACATCCAACCCCTCAAAATAGCCCTCGGCCTTGACCAATTGAAAGCTGATAAATTTGGACAAAGACCGCGAGTGCCCAAGCTCTCAAAACAGAGCCTAGGCTCTCATATCAATAAAAGCAAAATAGAGTTTTACTGAAGACGAAAAGGAAAGGGGCCTGAAAACGTAATAGGATACCATACTCACTAAGAGACTTGATTTCTTCCTACAATTTCGTTCTTCCCTCAGTTGATGTCTTCGAAGTCGTATCTTTGGAGACTCGAATTGGACTATTCATATTTGACTTTATGGGCTTCTTGAAGCAATTGGGTGCTAGGGTTTTGGTTCTTAAATAGCTTTGGGGAGAGATTTAAAACCATAAAACTCTCTTGTTCACATAGAATTATTGTTCCAATTCCTCTTACTTGAGTACTAACTCCATTTAAAACCCTTATTTTAAGATTCTCATAAAAATATTTAAGAGACTTGAATAAGGATTTGTTACATGTCATATGATATGAAGTTCCAAAGCCAATAGTCCAAACACCATTATGATATATCATAGTATTTAAAGAAATTGTAGAGTTACATGATTAGTCAAATTGACAGTTTGGTGTACCAGTTTTCTTTTTAAGTTCTTGGATGATTAGCCTTTCCACTTCCTCCTCTTTCAGTTTTCACTTTGCCCTTAAGGTAAGGTGGCTTTCCATGTCACTTCTAGTACACGATAAGAGTGTGCCGTATCTTATTATAGTAATCACACCATTTGTTAGTCCTTTGGTATATTTGTTTAGTATTATTTGACCCTCTTGCAACAAAGTATACTCTTCCACTTGGTTTGTGCTCCCTTGTTATAATTCCGCTTCTTGCTCCCTAAAAAATAATTTAGTTCAAGTAGAAAATCATATCTTCTATCCTTTTCAATTACTTGTCTAAAATATTGTGCATCATCCAAATCTTTTCAACATTGTACTTCAAATAGATATAGTTGTTGCTGCAGATGCATAATAAAGCTATAGTATTGAGTAACATTTTTAGTACCTTGTTTTAAGTCTCTAAATATTTGCTTATTTTGTATTAATGCCAGCGAATATGCATTTCCACATCCAGATCTCATTCACAATTATAGTTAGTAAATATCCTTCACCAATTTCCAATGTAGTTCAGTTAGACATCAAGGCTGTAACATGGTTGTTCTCAACAAAACGATATGTCATAATTAGGATTTGTGTTAGGTGGCTATGAAGCTATCCATATATATATATATATATATATTTCTTTGTGTAATTTAAGTTGGAATTACAGATGACTGGGTTTGAGGTTCGATGTCTCCTATGAAGAGCATAGGAAAACATCTAAGAGTCAAAGCTATGTTCGCTAAGTCCTCTATGTTTGAAGACATTATCAAGTTCACTCTGGATTTTTTCTACTTTGGCTACACTAGTGGAAGCACATTGGGAACCATGCTTGAGTTTATTTTGTTTGATCTTATTTAATTGAACAAAGGGCATAAACTAATCAGAATCCATGTCTATTTAATCGAAGCTCAAATAATGTGAGAAAAATAGGCTAGAATATTGAATAATTCTTATTTTATTCCTCTAGATGTGTGATACATATGTAGGACACATTCCCTCCACAACCTCTTGACATCTGACCATGTTAATTGTAAATTGAGACTTAATTTTTAAATCCTACTATGACCAAGATCTTAGCATGAAACTAAGGGAATACATTAAATATATGATTGAGATATTAACTCCCATAATTTTAGGGATCTTTTTGGTCAATGGTACTACTTATATTAATGAAACAAAAATTACAAACATCCAATAATCCACAAGAGAGAAAAACAAAAAGAAATACAATATAACTAACACATAAAGAAATATGCAATAGAAGAGATAATTAGAAACTATTAATATGCAATAGAAATAATCAATCGACTCCTGTTCTTGAAATAGTAAAAGCAATATTCTTAGAGTAACTCATAGACTCCTGTGCATCTAATGTCAGAAGAGATGACAAAGAGAGTGATGATATGGACACCTACCCTGGATGACACACTCCCTTATAAGCTTCAAGTGCAAGAAGATCAGCTGCATGATTACCCCTTCAAGGAGTGAAGATAAGCGAGAACTTGACACTAGATGCAACAAGATTAATAATATCTTGAATAAAACTGTGACATTTCCATTCATACAAAGTAGCCATTTGATTGTCCACACTCTTTTTCAATAGTAGGTAGTCAGTTTTGAAATATATATTCTCATAGTCTAAATCAATTGCTAACATCAAGGCATGTTTGAGAGCTAATGCTTTAGACACAAATACAGAGAGAGGGAGCTATAATCTTGCAAATGAAGCCCCATATAAACTCCCCAAACTTATTATGATAGAAAATACCAAAGTATCATCGCCTGTGATTGATAAAGCTTTATCTAGATTTATTTTCAAGCTTCCCGGTGGAGGGAAAGCCCAAAAAATATTAATGTCATCATCTCCATGAAAAGCTGGATTTTCAAGGCTTCCCTGAAATCTCAAGTATTCTCTGTTAGAACACATTGCCAATTTAAACACATCAACTAGGTTTAGTTCTAGTGAGATGAATACTCTGTCATTCTTGTATTTCCAAATAAGCCAAAGTATCCAACATATAAGGGCAACATCATGCTCTGAAAATACCTTATAATTGTTCATGATACTAAACCATCACATTTTGAAATTATGAACTTGTAGAGCATCAACTTTCACCCTTAGATGACATCCAAACCAAATGCATAGAGTTCATGGGCAACGAAAAAGGAGGTGTTCAATAGTTTCCTCATCTTTTTCACAATTTGTATGGACTCTTTTAGTTGATACAATGCCTCATATGTCGCAACATCATTATTTAAAAGTTTCCAAATAAAGTGTTGAATACTAAGAATAACTTTAACATTTCAAATAAATAGACTTCCGACCTTCAATAGATAAGATAGTTGATGTACTAGCCTTGTGAAGATTTGGTTGTATGCTTTCTTCATATTATATCCCACACAGACACTATAATCACCTTTTGATGCTGGTGACCAGATAAGTTTATATGGATATCATTAGTAGGGATTGGAATTTGGTGAATGGCATGCATGATATCATCCGTAATAAATTCTCAAATGGGAGATGAATCCCACTAACTAGCAACAATCAAATCTCTCACTTTCCATTTATCAACTATGTGATTTCTTGTGTTCTCGAGCTTGTTGGAGAACTAAACATTTGGTACCCATTTATTGCCCCAAATTCTAATAGTTGTACCATTACCTAAATCCCACAAAAGGTCATATTTAATGAAACCTCTTCCATCAATAATGCTAGACCAACACCAAGAAGCTTTATATCCCATTGTTGCATTAATGAAATATGTCCTTAGAAATTAATTACTCTTTAAAACTCAGACCCAAATATCATTAGGATTATTTAGTAGCTGCCATGTAGTTTTAGCAAATAAATCATCATTAACAATAAAATCTTTCAAACCCATACCCCCTTGACCTTTAATATCTGTAAGTGTGTCCAATGCTCTGCCATGCACTTTGTGATTCTCCATGTTGCCTCCCCACCAGAAATTGGCAACAACTAGACAAAATTCCTTATAGGTTTTCAAAGGGAATTTAAAGCAATTAATAGGATATATTGGAATAGCATTAATTACGATTTAATCATTACTTCACTGCCTGCAAATGAGAAAGTTCAATTGCTCCATCCTTGATTTTCAGATCATATCCATTCTCTTAGGTAGGATAATCCTTGGTGCTTGGTCTTGCCCCATATATTTGGAATACCATGATACCTATCGTGATGACTGATAGCCTGAATTCCCATATCTCATTAACCTTGTTTTTAACATTCTTTGGTGTATTTCATGAGAAGAAGAGGCTGGACTTATCTAAGTTTGCATGTTGGCCCGAAGTAACACAATACAACTGTATGAGGTTTTGCAAGACTTGCATAGTTGTTCTCGCTAGAATTCATAGAGAATAAAGCATTTTCCTTAAAAAAACTATGGGATAGTTCAGTACATGTTTTACTTTAAATCATCTATAAATCTTTGGAAAAAAACTTAACACCATAACTATGATAGAAAAGGAAGCTTGCAACCAGACATGCCTGTCATAATTAGAAACCATTTGTCTACTTTTAATCGTTAACCATGATAGAGAAGGGCTATCATTGTTATTTAAGATTTTAGAAATTAATTTATTCTTAGCTATGATAGAAAAAGAGAGAATGATACATTAAAATCATCTATCATAGTTAACTAAAAGATTAACCACTTTCAAAATCTAGCTATGATAGAGACACAATCCATCATAGTTAATAGAAGAACCTAATGAAACCTTGAACACTTTTTCCATGATAGAAAAAGGCATTCCTCAATCATTTAAGCACTATCATGGATATTAATTTAAAAAATATTAACCCTGTTAAAAAAAGGTATCTCTTAACATGGTTATTAAAATTTCTCCGTATGAAAGAACAATTTACCCAAACTATGTTAAGAAAACATTAAAATAGTTAGAAAAGAAATAACCTCTATTAATTAGAAAGCATATTTAAACATCATACCATGTTATAAAAGGCATACCCTAACATAGTAGTTTAAAAGTCATCATGTAGACATCAACTCACCTTTCAATGACCCATAACCAACAAACCACAACATATGACCATTACCACATATTATATAGCCAATTATAGTTATAATATGTGATATAACTAAATAATCAAGTATATATAGCCTCTCATGACCCCAAAACCAAACGAGGGGTTGCACCGAAATATCGGAGTCACATGCATGTGACATAAACTTAAACAGATGTTCAGTATTCTTAATACAAATCATAACTAACCATTGGTTGGAAAAGAGCAAGGCCCAACACTGTGACTCATCCATAAAAGAGCCCTTGGCTCAATCAACATATGGCTAAAACCCAATAACATCTTATCATAATCCATCAATAACTGGAGGTCAAATGCATGCCACAAGATAAAGTCTCAAACGTAAATATAATCACCAAACTTCTAGCTACAAGTTTTTCGAAATGGACCGGTCTTAGATAAATAATACCCATACAGTAGTCAAACATGTGAAATAAGGAAAAGTAGAAGCAACATAATAAATATGCCTAGTCTAGATGCCTGGCAATATACATATCCAAAAAGAAAACTAAGAGACCTCACAGTCAATGAATCTCTTCTTGTTCCTTGCCTTCTTTCTTGGAATTAGTGATGGGACCTGGAAATATGAACAACGAGTGAGACAAGGTCTTAATAATCCTTATACTTCCCATTCTGCCCTACGTGCAAGTGTGTGTGTAATTGTACAGTTATATAGGCCAATAGCAACAATCAGATATTCAGGAGACAATTATATCATAATATGAGCAATTACCCAAGAAACCACAATATGCCAAAGCATTTTACATATGAAATTAGTTAATTCTCATAAGAATTATCCAAATTCCACTAAAGAGGTAGATCATATGGGATCCAAACATCTCTGGGGAGACATCACCGAGTAACCTACAGAACACAAAGAATCAGTTCCAAACATAGGAAAATAGCCCAAAAGTTTCACTCAATGGCCATTGGGGAATCTCATCACTTGAAGGGGAGTGAGCCAAAGCTCAAAGGGTAACACACCAACCAACAGATATATGATATGCATCACTACACATTTTCTTTGGGAAAATGATATATCTATTATCATGATTATACAAGAGACATATCGCAACACTAGCTCAATCGCCATAGTAGATTAACAAACTTCAGAATATATTCATTTTTCCACAACAGTTTAGTTCATCATACCTACCCATAAAACCAATGTACCATAATGTTTACAAACATTCTTTAACCTACCAATCATACGTACACACCTATAAGATAAGGAAGTGGTTACCTTAGATGCCACCATGCGTTACTAATAAGTGTTATTCCAAGCCTCACGAGTCAACAGTTAAGACTCTACATCAATTAGTAATACAAGTACACTAATCAATCATCGAAGCATACACAACTAGGTTATCCAAATAACCCATCATCCAAGACTCATATTATAAGGTTACATATTAGTGTCCTCACTCTAATTGGACCACTAAAACCCTAATCATGATTAATGGAGATTTACCACCACCATTATCCCACCAGTCTAACCCTCAATTGTTTATTAATCCTTACTTATGCCTCTAGGTTACTTGCACTAATTATGCTATAACCCACATCATCAATATTAAAACACCCCAATATCATCAATCAACCCATAACACCCAATTTTCATTTTCAATTTAACCTAGCCAACATTATTATTTAATATCCCCTTCCAACCCCCCCCCCAAAAAAACTTAGAGATTTTGAAACTTTGATAAACAAAAATTCTATTGGAACAAGACCCAAATAATTCCTAGGTCTCGTAGTCATTAAACATAACCAAGAGACTTGTTGGAAACATCAAAACCCCTTTTCCTACTTCTAATTTCGAAATCATAGGGTAGCATAAGAATTCAAAAATTTAATTTACCAAAAATCATTCTAGGTGGAAATTTGAACACCCATAAGAGTTTAACCTATCATTAGGTATAAATAGGCTTATTGAAAGCAAGGAACAAGAAAATATAAGCATAATTTCAGGTCCCTCAAGAACCCTATGCAAAAACAAATCCAAAGATGCTCAAATCAAGATTTTTATCCTCCTTGAGAACCATAAATCATAAACATAGGTTAGGAAGCTTCAAAAGGCAAACCCAATTTTTGAACCCCCAAGCAAACCCAAAATTCTCCACAATTAAAGACAAACCCAATAGGCAAATTTTTGAACCCCCAAGCAAACCCAAAATTCTCCACATGAACATTGAAGAAAAAGAAGGAAAAGGAAGAAGAAAGGGAGGAGAACTGATTACCTAGGAGCAGGAGACTGTAAATCAAACTTAGGAACCTCAATTAGCTTGCCCTAGCAGAGCAAAGACCATTCCCTCTCGGCTTCTCCATGCAACTCTCCAAAATAATAATTAACACTAAGCTGGTTCGACCTCTTTTAAGTGTAGAAATTGGGCATTTGCCATGGCATTCATCGTGGCAAGCGACGCAAATGAACAAACTTATTCGCCATGGGGAGCTAAGGCAAACAGCCAAAAAATCCCAATTTTTGTGCAATTAAGCCTCCTACTTAGGCCCAATCTTACCTTATACTCAATAACCAAGTCACCCTAGTACTCAAGCCAATTTCCAAGTCTAAATTCCTAACTTATGAATCTCGAGATTATGCTCAATTTCACATACGAATTCCTAAGAATTCATTCACATCTTTTCTAACTAGCATTTAATTAGTTACTTAAAATTTGTGATGTTACATCGGTATTGATTAACTTTACCTAAGCCTAGCCTGGAGGGGTTGCTCTAGGGTTCATTTGAAAATCAACAATAAATTCCCCAAAAATCCTTTTGAAGCAAAGAATTCGTAGGCTTTAACTTACCATGAATGATTTCATCCCATTGAATCCAAGCCTCCCTCTTTGTCCAACTTAATTGTTTTTTAATACAAACACTTTTTCACACCAATTTCCATATAAAAAATCCAATACAATGCTTTTACCCATTTTAAATTTAATTAGTTTGAATTAATTGTCAAGAATCACCACTATAGAAAAGATCTATCACGGTGTTTTTCGTCTTATGCAGCGTTTTCAAAACATTGCAATAGCGGCCGCGATTGATTTTGTAAATGCCGCTTTTGGGGAGGCCTACACGACGTTTACCTGATAAAACACAGCGTTAGGCATACTTATCGTGGTGTTTATTTAAATAAACGTTGCGTTTGGGTAGTCAAACGCGGCATATTTTAAGGAAAACACAGTGTTTGGTATTTTTTAAAAAATAAACTAAATAATTTTTTTATATAGAACATAATATCTACATCAATTCTAAAATTGCAGCCCTATACATACATACACATCCAGATAACATCATACATTTAAAGTAACCATTCTAATTAGTTAACTAATACTATATATATACTACAAGTTAACAAACATGTTAATTAATTAGCTAAATTGAATCTTCTAACAAGCTAAGCTTGCTAACATATCTACCTATCTACAAGTTGAGAGAAATGTGGGTATACATAGCTACACAATTCTTCAATTAGCTCACTGACCTTTTACTTGGACAACAGGGCACAACGTGCATCTGCGTAATACTGCACAAAAAATTTATATGACAATTAAAATAACTTGAAACCTAACAAATACAAACACAATCAGAACTGAAAAAATATAAAACTTACATTCAAAGGAATGTCATTTCAATCATGTGTTACAATATCCTTCATGAACTAGATGACGTAATAGCTTTCTGGGACTTTGATTCCTTTTAGAAAATCACGCAATGATCTTTTCTATTTCCTTGAAAGAGTGTAAACTGATAAGTGCGGTATCCTCTCTCGACATATGCTAACTCTTATCTTATTCACAACTTGAGCATATCTATTCTTGAATTGACATTATCCTTACTTTTCTCTTGCATATTTAGCAATGTACCAATTAGGTTATCATAAATGTTTTTTTTTCAATATGTATCACATCAATAAAGTGTCTAATGTATAAGGACTTCCAATAAGGGAGTTCAAAGAATATGGGCCTATTCTTCCAACCACTTGTCAACACATTTTTAGCAAAAGGCTTGCCAAAATCATTCTCCGACGCTTCACCTTTTCAAAATTATTAACCTAGGTCACAATCCTCGGTGGCCTACCTTCTTTTAAGTTCTTATTAAAAGCCTTTTTCCACCTTCTCCAACAATGTTTTAACGGCAAGAACCTCCGATTTTCCAATTAGACATTTTTCTTACAATGATCCAGTCACACTGAATGGGTATTATCTTCACATATAGGGCACACACCATATCCTTTGATGTTGTATTCGAACAAATTACCATATGCTGGTAAATCATTTATTATGCCAAACAACATGGCTCTTAATTTAAAATTTCTTCTTACAGCCATCAAAAACCATCTCACATATTCCACATATGCTTTAGGTCTTCAATTAAAGGATCCAATTACATGTCTATATCATTGCCGGGCTATTTAGGCCCAGAAATAAGCATGGAAAGCACCATAAATTTGCGTTTCATAATCAAATTTGGGGGAGGTTATATATCATCAGAATAATAGGCCATATGCTGTGAGTACTACTCTAAACTCCATGCGAATTGATTCCATCAGTTGTCAATACAAGCCATAGGTTTCTTGGTTCTTTAGTTAAATCAGACTACTCGTAATTAATTTTTTTCCATTGAGGAGCATCTGCATGGTGCCTAAGCTTGGTGTCTTTAATCCTTTCATTCGTGTGCCATGTCAAAAGTTTGGAAATATCTGCATTATTAAATATGTGCTTGAATCTTGGAATGATCGAAAAGTATCACAAGACTTTCGAAGGATTATTGCCTTTCTTTCCATATTGAGATGTGTCGTATTAAGGATACTTCTCTAATGATACATACTGGTTTCAGAATAAAATACAGTCACTAGGACATACATGTATTTTATCAAATTTCATACCAGTGGAGTGGAGAATTGGCTTTGCCTCGTATGTTTGCTTCTGGAAGTATATCTCGCAGAGCAGAAGGAAGTGCGGTGAAACTTGCATCACTCCAAACATATTGCGCTTTCAAGTAATACAATTTTAGCACTGCCAGCAATTTTTTATATTTGGTGCATTCAACATACAACGGCGTCTCTACATCACTCTTCAGTGTCTGAAATATTCAGGATTCTCCTTACCCACCACATTCAACATTTCTTTAAGGTCATCGCTCTCATCACACATGTTTGTGTCAAGCACATTTGAAGCGCCACTAACATCATGTACCTGGTCGCTGCATTCATCTTCATAAGTCTCTCCATACTTTGTCCATTGTGTATAAGATGGATCAATTCCATGACAAATTAAATTACCCAACAAGTCAAGAGGACAAAGACACTTTCCATAAAAACAATGCATACAAGGGCATACAATTTTGTTAGCGTCCTTTGCATGATCAGCTGCAAATTCAATGAACTTTTTTACTCCATCTATATATTCCCTTGAATGTCGATCACAAAACATCCATTTTTGGTCTAACATTATAACCAATAAAGGAAAGTGATGGTAAGATGTATATATGACTTACTCATTAGGTAACTACCTTACAATGTTTCCTTATTTAAAAAAGATTGGCACCATAACGGCTTAGAAATGAACGTTACCAGGCTCAAACCCTCTCTTTTAGTATAAAAATGGATAGCCAACTATATAACCAACATCAACTCAATTAATATCAAATAGTGCATAATATCAACTATTCCCAACAATTGTAAAGAAAACCATCCAGTTGAATACATGCTAAACAAAAACCAAATTCATCACAAAATTGATTTAACTTATTTATAAGAGTCTAATGAAACCAAATTCAACTTATTTATAATTCAATGGAGGAAGGGAAATTAAGAACATACCTTCTATATGGCAAAGTAAAAGATGAAAACTTTGGAGACACAGGGAAGAGTGAAAAGACGACGCAGAGGCAATAGTTGAGTGGTAAGAGATTGCACAATGCTGCAAGAGCCTCTCCAATCTAAAAAGCAAATCAATCTTTCATTATTTCTTAGAGGCTGCTAATAGTTGAGAATAATTTTTAACATGTGCACATGTTAATGGGTCAAATAATAAGAAAGACATTCAAAATTTTATACATAGATTAAAGAGCATTCCTTTTTGCAGGATATTAGAGAAATGCATTATTATCCAGTAGAAAAAGGTCAATCCCACAAGACATTAGAGAGATTTTATTGTCTAACTAGAGAGTTTAAAGTGTAAAATCGTCTAATTAATGTGGCTAGTTCACTAACAATCGATTAAACTAAATATTTAAGCCAACTCACTAAGAAGAAAAGAATGCCAACAAATTGCAGCAAACCAATTCAACAATTTAGCAAAACCCTGAAAGTAGAGTAAAGCAACGACCTACTTCCAACTAAATAACCTTAGCAAAATCAAATGGAAAAGATGTTAGCTTACCTTTCAGAGCTTAGGTGAAGAAACATTGCAAAATTATCTAATACAATTTCCATATATGTGTGGCTCTAGTGGGTGCTTGAAGAAATTCCCAAACGAAGCCAAATTACCCTGCTATCGAAACCAACAATCCAGTGAATCGAATGGGAAAATTTATGATACAAACAACTTAGCCAACAGCAACAATACAGAGTAAATTAGAGAGAAAATATTAACCTGAATCGAAAGGGAAGAGAGGAATCGAAAACGAACATTACGGTGAGTAAGGAAACGAACGACAAGTAGGGCAATGGAGAGTACAATGGCGGCCGAGTCGGGGTAGATAGATAGCTAGTGGAAGATAAGGAGTCAGTGACTGACTTCGACAGCGCTATGGTGGACAATGAAAAAAGCCTTGCAGAATGAAAATGTTGTATTGTGGACCTTGATGGCACTACGGTGCTCTGTGCTTTGCAATGGTGCTCTGCGTGGCTATGTGGAAGAAAGGGCCTGAATGTGGTAAGGGTTTCTGATGAGAGTGAGAACGAGGATGGAGAGGGTTTTAGAGGGAGTGATAGATCTGAGAGGGAAAATTTTGGTATGTAAAGCCATAATGTGGCGTTTATTCTAATAAACGCCACGTTATGAAATATAATGTTTTTTTAAAAAAATAATACATCAATCGTGGCATTTGTTTACACAAACACTGCGTTTGAACCTATTACTAACAGGCATTTATTAAAATAAACGTCACGTTAGAAAATATAATGTTTTTAAAAAAATTATATATCAAGCACAACGTTTGTTTACTATTACCTAACACTGCATTTGTTAAAATAAACGCCACGTTAGGAAATATGATGTTTTAAAAAAAATTAAATGATCAAGTGCGGCGTTTGTTTAGATCAAGTGTGGCTTTTGTTTAAACAAGCGCCGCTCTTGATCATTTAATTTTTTTTAATTATAAATTCGTAAACCCTAACACGGCGTTTGTTATAAGTGGCGCTACGTTAGGACCTTTTTATAGTAGTGAATCATTTACACAGGGTTCCTTGAGATCGACACTCCCGGATAGCTTCCACTTCCCCTTGGGTCTCAATTTTTTGGAGAACAGATTCGAGACAGCACTACACCAGACCATCAAGTCGGTGCTCTTCAATAATCTAAGCTAAAGTTAAACAATTTTGTTCGATATTAATTAATTAGGTATATATAAATCAAAGGGTTTATTTAATTTAGCAATTATTCAATAGATGGATTTTAATCAACTAGGTATAACCTATATTTATTAGCTTAAATGGTTTGTATGATATGTTTTTGTAATGTAAAAATTATTATAATTGTGAGTTATTGAAATTTGAATTGAGTTAGTATATTCCCTAAATAGTTTGACCACAATCCTTTAGGCATTGTCCTTGCTGATATCTAGTCACTCGTCCTATTTCTGTTAAATATAATATTCATTTTCTTATAATTTCTTTTATAACTTTTAATAAAAACATAAATAAGTTATATGTCTTAAGTTTTAACAAGATACAGTTCATTAACTTCAATGTTCACCCTTATTAGTAATTTATGATTGAATTCTCTTAATTAATAAAAGAAACAAGAACTTGCCGTTGACTACTTGTGAACTACAAAAAGATTAGATTACTGCGTGAATTCATTAACTCTTGGCTTCATCTATCTACGTACTTTGAAAAAACAAACAAGAAGATTTAAGTTCAAACTATATAGGTAAAACGTTTATTTTTTGCATCTCACAACAGTTGTTACAATCAAAACATATATATATATATATATATATATATCTCAGACCTACATGAATATATATTACATTGTTGACCCTAAAGGTTGACCCTAAACGGCTCAACCTAGCAAAGGCATGCGCTATAGATTAGTAGTCCATGCATGCTTTATTTCTCAAGCTTTAGCTATTATACATATTTATATATTTATTATACGTCCTCCATCATAGTCAATTTTTGTTCTCTGGTAATCAGATATTTCAGCAATAACACCCACAGCCGTGGTAGCGGGTACAGCACCATCGGCCGTGATAACATCTGCCACCGCCACCGCCACCGCCACTGCCTCCTCCTCCTCCCCAGCCGGAGGTTGTGGTCTTTGATTCTCCAGTTTCTGTACCTGATGCATATATGAACATGTATAAGTACAATCAATAGATATTTCTGCAAATATATAGTACCTTCGATCCTTAATATAAGATTTAATTGATTATTTTGGAGAGATTAGCAAAGTAAAATAAATTAGTTAATCATACCATATGTGATATATTATTAGATTATATATTATTTTATACGTCAAATATACTAATTTGGAGAGAAAAAATTTAGATGAATCAATTTATAAGTAATTTATTTAACTTTCTTAGACTTTTCCCCAAAAAAAAAATAGCTAGGTTTTCTATTTAGGACCAGAAAAAGTATATATAATAGGCAAAATAAAGTAAGTAGCAACCTTACGCCATTAATAATCCATACAAAGTTGCATTGTGGTCTTTAACGTAAATAATAAAGTGTTCTTTCACTTCTCTAATTCTAACACCATTAATTTCAGTATAAAACTGTCGCCATTAAAGTTTAAGTGTTGCCATTGAAAAAAAAAAGTGTTGCCAACATATTGATTATAAGCTTAATTTATCTCTTGTCTTTAGCAAAATATGAAGTTAAATTTTTAAAAATAACAATGATAGGCGGCGCACAAGATAATCTCACTAACATATATATATGTAAAACTAAGTCGTCTGAGAACTGATTTTGCACTTCATCATTTGGAATTAATTAATCTTTTCACCGAATTTCTTAATTCAACAATATAATTACCTTTCGCCTCTTGTTGGGAGGGCTGATCAGTTGCTGTGGCAGAGATAAGTAACATACCTAAGAAGAGACATAATATGAAAGGTTTCATATTCATCTTTTTCTTCAAAAGGTTAGTATAACATGTGAAGAAATGGATGGAGATTATACATTTCTGAACACGTATTTATAGTAGTGATCATCGAAGAAGACAAGCCAGAGAGAAACAAAGAAAGTATACAAAGCATTGGGAATTTAAATTGCTTTGACATGGCGTCAATTATCCATATTGTGGTTGATTTTCCTTTTGAATAGATTAATTATCAACAATTGTTACCACATGGATGGATTGGAACGAGGACGAGTGTAGGAGTTATGAAAGCAAGGCTGTGAAATGATGACAAGTGGCAAGTGACTCATTGGTGAGTACTCCGTCATTGCCTATTTAAAAAGTCCAATTAATTGAATTTGTGTTGTACATAAAAATAATTAAAAATAATGAATATGTAGGAAATATATTTTATTTTATTTTTAAATATGCCCTTATTTATAAGTGAGAAATAAAAGAAAGTAATAATAAAAAATATAATTGAATAAAAAGAATTTTATAAAGTTGAATATATACACACACACCAATTCAATAAATTAAACCTTATAAATAAACAGCTGTGAAGTAGGCCAACTAACAATTAATTGATTATTTGTTTTTCTTTTTAAGCAATTTGAGGACATTTCGTCAAATGCACGTGACTATCATCTCATTGCCTAGTACACACATAAGTATCGTTTTATAATTAAGAAAGTCTTTGTTAAACATAAATAATTTTGCTAATCCTCAAAATTAATTATTACAATTCTTTTGAGAAATGACTATATGTAACATGAATGGGCCAGCGCTTGCTTAAAATATTAAAACGAAAAATCAATACTCTAACATACAGTAAAAAAGACTACTCGGAATTTTGAAATACTGTCAAAAGATTTCACTGCCCCTTGTTACTTACACGCACTCTCTCCCTACTGCAATCACTCATATTTCCACAATACAAAAAAATATGAAATTACTAATGGAATAAAATTCTGTCAGTAATTTTCGACGAATTGAAAAAATTTCCGTCTGTAATTATCAACAAATTATCAATGGAATTCCATCGGTAATTTGTTAATAAATACTCCCTCTGGTCCTAATTATAAGACCACTTTGACTTTTTTTCAGTAAAAAAAAATAGTTTCAGTCCTAAAAAAATCATTTTTTCCTCAAAACTAATTTATTCTGCTTATAAACTAACCTATAATCTAATTTTATGTGACAAATGTTATAATTTAGTGGTCTAATTTGCTTCCTTAACTTCCACACAAAAAATTCAAAGTGGTCTTATATTTAGGACTAGAGGGAGTATTAAAAATAAATTATTTATTAAAAAATTACTGATGGAAAAGTAAATTATTCATTTTAATTTATATTAAAACTATTTTATATATAAATTTTTAATAAATAATATGTTATAAATATTAATAAAAATTTACACATATATATTTATTACAAATGTAATTTTAAATTTTTTTAATAATATATATAATAAAATAATAACTAATAAATTTCATATAATAAAATCAATTCACAAAAATAATATTTATTATAAATATAAAATGGAAATACTAAATATAATATTATCAGGTAATAAAATACTAAATATAGTCTAATGTATATGAATATAAAATATTATTTATATAAAAATAATATAATTATTTATCTGTAAATTATATATTAATAATTAAAAATATTTCATAATATATTAATTTAAATATAATGTAAAGTATATATAAGATCAAATATAATTATAATAGTGGAAGTTTAAATATTATAAATATAATAGTTTGTAAATAATATCACAAAATCTTCATAACTCAACTGGTTAAAGTATCAACACAAGCTCAAGAGGTCAGGGGTTCTGTTGGTAAATCTGTGTTTTTTTTGTAGTGCCATCGTCCTTTTTTTCTCTACCTGACTCTTATCTTTGTTCCAAATTTTCCCCAATGCCATCAAAGCGTACGCCTTTATAAGTTTAGTGTTTGTTTTGGGCTACCAGAAATTAGTTCAACTGTTTAAAGTACTGTAGGAATTCATCTTTAATTCCTTAGCCCTTAGTTCCATTGCGCATGAGAAATCAGATGCTGAATCACATTTAAGTTATGTACAAAACTTGTTCAGAAGAGCGCAGCGGATTTTAATTCTTCTTATTACTTACAAAAGCTTTTGAGGAAACAAATAAACAAGATAGCTCAAGAGGCACCAGAATTATCAATGTGGAACAACCCTAAATTCAAGGGTAAAAACCATGTATCGTCTAGACAAAAGAAAATAAGATCCACTATTGTCAAATCCGGTTATAAGAGAGTATCAAACTCATTTACAATCCAGTGCAAACACATAGCCAAACAACAAAAGGTACAAGCTGATAGCATATCTGGAGCCATTTGAGATCAAAGTCTAAAAGCCCAAGAAGTTATCCATTTAGAGGTCCAGCAAACCATCCAAGGTGTTCAAGGAATACTTATCTCAAGTTGGTTTACATGGAGGATGACATGGATTTGCATCGGTAATTAAATGGATGACTACATTTATAGAGTTAAATGTGACACATGCCAAAGCACCCCCGAAGCCACCACGGCATGGAGGAGTCCAAATGTGCATTAATATTTCAAATCGGGGCCCAAATGCATATTATAGTGGACCAAGAGAGCTTCAGAATGTGATTCAACTACATTCAAGCCCAAATAGTTGTCTTAAAAGCCCATCATTGTCTTGGACGAAAATATTAAAATAAAGACTCCTTTTGAAGATACAAGAAAGTTCAAGAAGCATCAAGAATGGTCTTATATGGAATTAATTAATTATGATTCTATTTGCTTTAATTAGTTTCCTATTTTGTATTGATTGCTTCTTGAAGGCAAAGAATTTCCTATTTTTTATTGCATTAATTATTAGAGAGTCAAATATGGTCCTTTTCATTCATGATGGGATCTATCTAGGTAGTCAGTCATCTAGATTATTCTATCTTGACTAGCAAGTTAAAGTATTTTAGATTACTGATTACCTAGCTAGATCCCATCATGAATGAAAAGGACCATATTTGACTCTCTTCTAATTAATGCAATACAAAATAGGTGATAGGATAAGGGGGGATGGATCAACTAGAAACAAGTGCAAATGTTCGATAAACAAGATGGATTATCAATGGGAGGAAGAGTACCAATCTCTTACAACCCTAGCTACAATGACACCACAAGAATTATTAGTCCTTAACAATTCTCACAAGAATACTACGTATAAGCACAGCTCACATCAATTGATAGATTAAGGGGGGGGACAGATCAACAAGAAACAAGTAAAAAGATTCAATAAACAGGACAGATGATCAATGGGAGGAAGAGTCCCCGTCTTTTACAACCCTAGCTACAATGACACCACAAGGATGATCAGTCCTTGATATAATCAAGTATTCTCACAAAAATAATACGTGCAAGCATAGTTCACATCAATTGATAGAATAAGGAGGGACAGATCGGCTAGAAACAAGTGAAAAGATTCCATAAACGAGATGGATGATCAATGGGAGGAAGAGTACCCATCTCTTACAACCCTAACCACAATGACATTATAAGGATGCTCAGTTCTTGATACAATCAAGTATTCTCACAAGAATACTACGTGCAAGCATAGCTCACACAAGAGATTAAACACCTCTCTAATAACAAAATTTTTATTTCAAATCATCTTCATTCAAGTCTAATCTCAAATGAGTACATTGTGAAATAGTTATAAGCTAAGACTCTTGAAAAACCATAATTGATAACCTAAGCCCAAAAGCCCATAATAAGCTATTTGAGCGTAAAACACTAACTTAATAAAATACAACAAAAATAATTGCCTAAATACAATAAAAAATAAAGGAAACTAGAAGACATTCTAGAATACTCTAACTTGCTAGTCAAAATAATAGAATAATCTAGATAACTGACTACCTAGTTAGATCTCATCATGAATGAAAAGGACCATAGTTGACTTTTTACTAATTAATATAATACAAAATCGGTAATTCTTTGGCTTCAAGAAGCAATCAATACAAAATAGGAAACTAATTAAAAGGGTAAAGGTCCATTTTTGCCCCAAAGATAACCGCAAAAGAGTGCTAAGTATCTGGAAATAACTAGAGGAGCATTTTTGTTTCAGAAGTAACCAAATTGTAGCAAATTTACCCCAATGTCAAAAATGTTAAGTTTGACCATTAAACCCTCCTTTTTGACCCACCGATATTGATATGGCTTTGTCACCATATACACGTCATCATTTAAAGGTCAATTTTTGCGCCGAAAGTAACAACAAAATTAATTATTTTTTTAAACAACAAAACTGTCAATTATGTATAATCCCATAACTTAATTCTCTTTAATCACTACTCATTATGTCTTAGTGAGGGTGTCTAACCAATGCTAGTTCATCGAGTATTGTATTATTTAAATGATCTATTGTGATGAGTTGTGTGATGAGATGGATTATTGGGTGCAATGTGTAATGTCATGTGTTACTTAACATTTAAACTTAACTTTGAATAATGGTTTGGCTGGACAAATTTGCTATGATTTGGATACTTTTTGGACAAAAACGCTCCTTGATAGTTACTTCAGGGGAAAAAATGGATCTTTAAATGATTACATGTATATAATGTCGAGCCAAGTCAGCATCGATGGGTCAAAAAGAAGGATTTAACAGTCAAATTTTAACATTTTTAACGTTAGCGGTAAATTTGCTCTGATTAAGCTACTTCCGGGGCAAAAATACTCCTCTGGTTACTTTTGTATACTCAACGCTTTTTCTCGATTACTTCCAGGGTCAAAATGGACCTTAACCCTAATTAAAACAAATAGAATTCTAATTAATTAATTCCATATAAGACCATTCTTGATGCTTCTTGAACCTTCTTGTTTCTTCAAAAGGAGTCTTTATTTTAATATTTTCGTCCAAGACAATGGATGAGCCTTTAAGACAACCAATTGGGCTTGAATCTGAAACTCTCATGGTCTACTATAATATGCATTTGGGCCCCAATTTGAAATATTAATGAACCTTTAGACTCCTACATGCCATGGTGGCTTTGGAGGTGCTCTATCTTGTGTCACATTTAACTCCATATATGTAGTCATCCATGTAATTACCCATACAATAATCCATGTCATCCTCAAAGAAAGCCAAATAGAGATAAGTGTTCATTGAACACCTTGGAGGGTTTGTTGGACCTCTAAATGGATAACTTTTTGGGCTTTTAGACTTTCATCTCGAATGGTTCCATATATGCTATCACAATCTTTACAGTAGTGAATAATGCAAAAACTGAAAGTTACCATACAAAGAGGGCTCAATACAAACTCAATTACCTCCACACTAGACCTGGTGCGAACCCACTAGGGTTAGACCCCAAGAACCCACAACAGATCTGAGATACACTCACCCCAAGAAAGCTAAACAAAGGACGGTAATGATCCACTCGAACCCTTGAACACGGAAGAACAAAGACCCGAAGTGTTGGAAGACGCCGCAAGGTTGATCAAGCCTTGATAAGTCTGTTAGTTCTAAGAAGAACCCTAGAGAGAATCCTCTCTCAAGTCACAAAGTGCAGAAAGCAACTTTTTCGTTCAAATTCAAATCTGCCTTCAAAATAAGGCTAACAAAGCATTTATAGATGTCTTCATAAATTTGACCTAGTTTGCATTAAATGCATTCTAGAGAGTTCTAAACAACAATTTCTAAATAAATAAATAAATAAAAAGTCCAGATTGCCAATTAAACTCTAATTTTCGCACAAATAAAAATATTAAAATGTAGTCATCACTTAAGCCCAATATGTGATTATTTAGGCCCAAATGACTCCTCCCATGTGCAGCACTTGGTCCAAGCCCTTTAATTTGATGTCTCCAAGCCCAGAATTTGATCAGAATCTCCCTTTTCAGCCCAAATGACATTTGCTACGTTTTCAGCACTTTTGCTCCTAATTGTTGACCCAATTGCCATTTGCTTTGTCCATGTCTCTTGCACTAGCCCGATCAATGCTTCCTTTATTCTCTTGGTTGTTGCTCTTGTGATTGGTCCACTTGGAATTTGCAAAGGATCATTTGATTTTGAAAAGTCATCTTGCTGGATCGCATCATTCCCTCTCTCCTCAAAAGGATTCATCCTCGAATCTTGACCTTCTTGACCCTTAATGTGCTTCAAAGATTGATGATCAGTGTGAATGACAAAATATTTAGGCCAAAGGTAGTGTTGCCAATTCTCCAATGCTCTCTTGAGTGCATAGAGCTCCTTATCATAAGTTGGATACTTCAAGGCTGCTCCATTTAGCTTTTCACTAAAATAAGCAATTGCCTTTCCTTCCTGCATCAAAACAGCTCCTATCCCAACTCCAGATGCATCACATTCAATCTCAAATGTTTTGCTAAAATCAGGCAATACTAACACAGGTGCAGAACACAAGTTTTCTTTAAGTTTAGCAAATGCATCATCTTGTTTTATTCCATTTAAAACCAACAGATTTCTTAATGATCTCAGTGAGTGGAGCAGCAAGTGTACTAAAATCTTTCACAAAGCGCCTATAAAAACTAGCCAAACCATGAAAACTTCTCACCTCAGTTATGCTTTTAGGTGTTGGCCATTCTCTTATAGCCCTTATCTTTTCCTCATCAACTTCAATTCCTTTAGCAGTCACCACAAAACCAAGAAAAACAATTTTATCCATGCAGAAATCACACTTTTTCAGATTTGCAAACAATTTTTCCTTCCTCAAAACTTCAAGCACACAATGCAAATGATTCAAATGTTCATCCAGATTCTTGCTATAAATCAGAATATCATCAAAATAAACCACAACAAACTTTCCAATGAAAGCACGCAAAACATGGTTCATCAATCTCATGAAAGTGCTAGGTGCATTAGTTAAACCAAATGGCATAACTAACCATTCATACAATCCATGTTTTGTCTTGAAAGCAGTTTTCCACTCATCCCCTTCCCTCATTCTAATTTGATGGTATCCAGATTTCAAATCAATTTTAGAAAACACAATAGAACCATGCAATTCATCAAGCATATCATCTAACCTAGGAATGGGATGGCGATACTTTACAGTGATATTGTTGACAGCTCTGCAATCAATGCACATCCTCCAAGTTCCATCTTTCTTTGGCACTAAAAGCACTGGAACTGCACAAGGACTCAAGCTTTCTCTCACATATCCTTTTGCCATGAGATCTTCCACTTGCCTTTGAAGCTCCTTTGTTTCTTCTAGATTGCTTCTATATGCTGGCCTATTAGGAATTGTTGCTCCAGGAATGAAATCAATTTGATGCTCAATTCCTCTAATGGGTGGCAAACCAGGGGGAATTTCTTCAGGGAACACATCATCAAATTCCTGCAACAAAGAACCAACAACACTAGGAAAGGAAGTTTGAATGTCATTAGTGTTCAAAAATGATTCCTTGTAAACAAGGAGAAGCAAATGTGTTTCAGCAAGAAAAGCACTCCTCACATCACTTTCTTTTGCATAAAAACTCATTTTCTTCTCTCCTTTTTTTCTCTCTTCATTCTTTTCCTTTCTCTGAATTTCTTTTTTTGAGCTCTCACATTTTCTCTCTTTTTCACTCTCTTTTCTTTTTGATGTATCTCCCTCATTTTTCTTATCTCTCTCTCTTTTCATCTTAAGCTGATCCTCATAGACTTGCTTTGGAGTCAAAGGTACAAGAGTAATGGGTCTATTGTTCATTACAAAAGAATATCTATTTGTAAGCCCATCCTTCTTTACTTTTCTATCAAACTCCCAAGGTCTTCCCAAAAGTAAATGTCCAGCATGCATAGGAACAACATCACACAAAATCTGATCAAAATATTTTCGAATTGAGAAAGAAACCAAAACCTGCTTATCAACTTTAATTTCCCCACACTCATTCAACCATTGCAGCTTGTATGGTTTAGGGTGTCTAATGGTTGGCAAATTCAGTTTCTCAACCAAGGTAGTGCTTGCAACATTTGTGACACTTCCACCATCAATGATCAAACTACATACCTTGTTATCAATAAGGCAACGAGTATGGAAAATGTTCTCCCTTTGCTCATTCAACTCATCTTCCCTCACTTGACAATTCAAAGCTCTTCTAACAACAAGGCATTCTCCTTCCACAGCATACTCAACTCCATCATCACTTTCATTTTCAAATGGTGGGTTAGAAACATCATCACCCTCACTTTCACTTTCAGTCACAACTTCATTATTTTTCAACATCATAACCCTCTTGTTGGGACATTGAGAAGCTATATGACCTATACCCAAACATTTGAAACATTTTATATCTCTATTTCTAGAAGTTTGGGAACCAGATTTACCTTGGCTCTTTGATGAAGCTTCTTCCTTGCCTTTAGTGGTCTCCTTTTGGCTACTTCTTTCTCCTTTCTTCCAATTCTGTTTCAGAAAAGAATTTGATCCAGAATTGAATCTTGAAACACCTTTACGCTTGAGTTGTTTTTCCACCTTCATTGCCATATGCACCATGTCTCCTAACTCCACATAATGATGTAACTCCACTATGTCAGCAATATCTTTGCACAGCCCATTAAGAAATCGAGCCATTGTAGCCTCTTTATCTTCTTGCACATTAGCTCTTATCAAAGCTAACTCCATCTCTTTAAAATATTCATCCACACTCTTAGAATCTTGTTCAAGAGTTTGCAACTTTTGATAAAGCTCTCTGTAGTAATGGTTGGGAATAAATCTCCTCCTCATAAGAGCCTTCATTTCTCTCCAAGTTGCTACAGGCCTCTCACCATTATTCCTCCTATTAATGCCCAATTTATCCCACCAAGCCATGGCCTAATCAGTGAATTTTATTGCTGCCAACTTCACCTTTTTAGCTTCAGAGTAGTTATGGCACTCAAAAATCATCTCCATCTTCTTCTCCCACTCTAAATATGCTTCAGGATCACCCCTACCTTGGAAAGCTGGAATTTTCATTTTAATGTTCCCAATGTTCCCATCCAACCTATTTCTCTCGCTTCCATGTCTTCTTCTATTCCTATCTCCTCTACGCCTATTTCTTTCCCCTTCATATTCAGATTCAAAATCTCCCTCACTATCATTTTCAGATTCAGACCCTTCCACAAAAACCTCCCTTCGCCTCTCATGCCTTCTAAATGGTTGCTCTCTTTGCAGATTTGCAATCCTCTCATCTTGCCTATCCATCCTATCCCTTATTTCTCCAAAAACAACTTCCATTCGTGGAAAGTGCTGCTGCATTGCTCTGAGGTTGTCATCTAAATTTCTTGGACCTCCACCACCATTGGACGATTCACCTGCACTAGACATGGTTGCTACAAGAAAAGATGTTAGTGAAATTGAGTTCCTCACAAGTTTCCTCATGTGTTTCCCTCAAGAATGTCACTCTACACTCGTGTTTCACTCAATCTGGCTTTTAAAATTGATGTGTCACTCTTGCCTTTTTCCACTCTTAAATCCCTCTTGAGGCTCTTAAAAGAACTAAGCAATTTAACCAAAACTTTTCACAACTTGTTAAATCAACACAACACTTAGAAACTCCAAATATGAGTATTGAACATTAAAGATCAACAAAAATAAGAGTTCAAACTAACACAGATTGCAAAGATTGAAGAAAAAAATTCTGGGTATGAATCCCCTTTCTAAGAACACTTTCAGCTCAACAATTGCAACTTTCTTCTTTTTTTTTTCAATTCTTCTTTTTTTTCAATTTTTTTCTTTTCTGATTTTTTTTCTTTTTCTTTTTTTTTCTTTTTTTTTTCGCTGCAATATAACTGAAATAAAAAAAAATACCACAAACAGAATTAAAATCAAAACTGAACCCAAAAATCCAGAAAACACGGCCTTTTTGAAACGCGTGTATCTCGCAACAAACAACTCAGATTTGAACGATTCCAAAACGAGAAGAAAGATCAGATCCTGAACTATGAAATCGACATACTAAACGTCGGAAAACTCAAAGTAGAACGCTTCGAACAAGGACAGAAATTTCGATCCCGAACAGAAACAGAGAAGATGAACAGACACGAAACAAAGACACGAAACGATGAACGAAAATGAAATCAAAGAATAGAAAGATATGACCTGAGTTTAGATCCGAAGCTCTGATACCAAGATGGTGCGAACCCACTAGGGTTAGACCCCAAGAACCCACAACCGATCTGAGGTACACTCACCCCAAGAAAGCTAAACAAAGAACAGTAATGATCCACTCGAACCCTTGAACACGGGAGAACAAAGACCCGAAGTGTTGGAAGACGTCACAAGGTTGATCAAGCCTTGATAAGTCTGTTAGTTCTAAGAAGAACCCTAGAGAGAATCCTCTCTCAAGTCATAAAGTGCAGAAAGCAACTTTTTCATTCAAATTCAAATCTGCCTTCAAAATAAGGCTAACAAAGCATTTATAGATGTCTTCATAAATTTGACCTAGTTTGCATTAAATGCATTCTAGAGAGTTCTAAACAACAATTTCTAAATAAATAAAAAGTCCAGATTGCCAATTAAACTCTAATTTTCGCACAAATAAAAATATTAAAATGTAGTCATCACTTAAGCCTAATATGTGATTATTTAGGCCCAAATGACTCCTCCCATGTGCAGCACTTGGTCCAAGCCCTTTAATTTGATGTCTCCAAGCCCAGAATTTGATCAGAATCTCCCTTTTCAGCCCAAATGACATTTGCTACGTTTTCAGCACTTTTGCTCCTAATTGTTGACCCAATTGCCATTTGCTTTGTCCATGTCTCTTGCACTAGCCCGATCAATGCTTCCTTTATTCTCTTGGCTGTTGCTCTTGTGATTGGTCCACTTGGAATTTGCAAAGGATCATTTGATTTTGAAAAGTCATCTTGCTAGATCGCATCAAGACCTCAGATAAATGATCCAACCATTTAATATAGTAGAAATGTCGAACTTGCTGACAAAATTTCAGCTCAATCTGACGGTTAATCAATGCGCTAACAACAATTTACAGAGACTGTTTAATGAACTTACGAAAATCCCTTTCTCTCTTCTCTCTCAAACGCTGCAATTTCTCTTAAATATTGAAATTACTTACAAAAATGTCACCATGTTTCTGAAATAGGGTTACAAAACAATTTTACCAACAGACTATTGTCCAAGTTGCAGATGGCATAATTGACAATTGAAAGGGTCAAAAATACCAATAGACCTTTTAACCTGGGGCAAATTGGCCAACGCCATTAAAAATACCAAACGTCCGTCATGATTTTAAATAGGGCCCACAATTTTTTATGGCTTAAAGAGCAATTTTACCAATAGACTATTGTTCAGGTTGCAGATGACACAATTAACAATTAAAAGGGTCGGTATCACCAATGGACCTTTTAACCAAGGGCGGATTGGCCAATACCGTTTTATTTATGAAACCCTCCATTAGTTGTGTGACGCATGACATAATGATATCCACTTGGAAGCTTGGTGAATTCTACATGGCATACCTAATTTCACCCTCACATATCTTCAACCTCGACAGTAGAGCCTTCGCCATAACCATGGACAAAAGAACACCCGAGGATGGCTGAAGGCAACGGACGGCTGACACCCTCATGGTCACCCACCCTCACATGCCTTTACACTCACCCTCACCCACACTCACATACCATCACCCTCAACATAACCCTCGCTATAGCCACGGACGAAGAACACCTGAGGATGTTCAATGAACACTGGCAAAGATATTTTCGGTGGGAGGAACAAACTGATCTAACATCCTGGCCAGTGTTCATTGAACATCCTCAAGTATTCTTCGTCCGTGGCTATGGCGAGGGTTATGTTGAGGGTGATGGTATGTGAGTGTGGGTGAGGGTGAGTGTAAAGGCATGTGAGGAAGGCTAAGCATGAGGGTGTTCGTCGTCCGCCGTCCTCGGGGGTTTTTTCATCCATGGTTATGGCGATGGCGCTTGTGTCGAGGGTGAAGGTATGTGGGGGTGGGTAAGGGTGAAATTGGGTCTGCCATGTGGAATTCACCAAGCTGTCAGGTGGACATCATTACAACATGTGTCACACAACTAATGGCAAGTTGCATAAATAAAACGGTATTGGCCAATCCGGCCCTGGTTAAAAGGTTCATTGGTGATACTGACCCTTTTAATTGTTAATTGTGCCATCTGCAACCTGAACAATAGTCTATGGGTAAAATTGCTCTTTAACCCTAAAAATTCTGGGCCCCATTTAAAATCGTGACGGACGTTTGGTATTTTTAACTGTGTTGGCCAATCTGCCCCAGGTTAAAAGGTCCATTGGTATTTCTGACCCTTTCAATTGTCAATTGTGCCATCTACAACTTGGACAACAGTCTGTTGGTAAAATTACTCTTTAACCCTTCTGAAATAAGTCACATAAGTCAAACCTTCATTTATAACTTTACTCACATAAATAAGTCATTTAAAAGTTTAAATTATTTATAAAAAAGTATCTAAATTTTTTCTTTCATTTTTTAAATTAATTTTCTTTTGGATAAGCACATGTATATATCCTCCTCTTTGATTAGTTTTATTTCTTGCACTGTTAGAGACTAAATTGGAACACATATTCGACGGGAGATTTAAACCTGCATTTATATATAACTTTACGCACATAAATAAGTCATTTTAAAATTTATTTTATTTTACAAAAATGTCATCATTAGGGGTGTTCAATATTTTCCCGTCCCGTCCCGAAAATTTTCGAGACTAGACAAATAGGGACGAAACGGGATTAGGCCGACCCCTTCTCGCCCCAATATACATATGTTCATATATATATATTTTTCTTTAAAATAATACATGTGTCTCTTGAGCAATGCATCATCCTATATAAATTTATTTATGGTTCCTTTATTGTTCTTCACTTGTTTCACAGTACTTATTAATCCCACCAAGTTATTTCCATTAGACCATTACTTTGAGCTGTTATAGACACCTGTTTTGGGCTGAGTAATTGAGTAGTTTAGCATTGAATTGAAGTTTTCTAAATTGAAAACTTATTAACTGGTTCAGTGGATCTTATATACATGTAATAATGTTTTTTAAGCATTGATTAGTGTTGTGGGTGACAGTATCTAGCTGTAATTTTTTGACTTATTTATTATGTTGTATAAGACAGATTTTTGGGAGCAAAATTGGGCCCATTTCTTTGTTTATTAAAAGCCCAAAGGGCCATTTTTTTTAATAGCAATTTTTTTAAAAAAAATTAGTTTGGATTTTCCAATCCCCGTCCCGTCCCGATTGGTACGGGATGGGACACGGGACAAAAACTCCGTCCCGAACCCCTTTCTTCGGGACGGGACCGGCGTCCCGTGAGCACCCCTGGTCACCATTGTTACAAATAATATGAGTGTGGATGTTCATAACCCATAATCTCCTTAGGATTCCATCTCTTGGTTCATGACAAATTATACCCTATAACTCTCACATTAAAGGGTATTTAGTACATATTCCATATAACATCCAACTACACCATATTGTTGCTTAATTTCTATATTTATGTCATTGAAACTCTTGCTCGGGTTAGAGGCCTATAAATAGAGGCTAAAGCATAGGCATTTAGACCAAGAATGATAATTGAATGAGAAATGCTCCCTTCCTTCCTCTTCTTATGTCTTGTCTTATTATCCCATCTTCTCTCTCCATCTTTCTTCTTTCTTCAATAACACGTTGTTCACTCTAAATATTTGAGCATTTTACCTTTCTTTATTTTTACATTATTTACTACTTCATATATTATGCTATTTTACTCTCATTATAGGCTTATTATTTTCTATGTCAATAAATATCTATACTATTGTGCGTGTGTTGCTAGATATTAATTTTAGGTTGTTATTTTAATTTTGTTATTCTAATTTAATATCATTATTTCGCGTTTTACTATTTTATATTGTTATTTTATGTTCATTATTTATATTATATATATACATATATTGCATCATATCCTTACCTCTTCTGGAGAATTAGAGATGCTATTACAATGAACTAGATTAGTCAGTTCTACCGCCTTTAGTTCATATATACCCTTTAATTCTTACGGAACAACTGATACTTTAAGAATATATTTCATATTATAATACATATTATATATAACACATAACACACACCCACACACATATGCATGTTATATGCATGCATACATATTATATATTTATATATATATATATATGTATTTTATATTATGATATTTATTTATATCTCTCTATGTTGTTTATATTTATGTGTTATTATTTTTTTATTTTGTTGCTACTTTCATTTATTTATCTAATTGTCCATTCAATATTCGTTTAAATTCTTCATTATATATAATGTTCATATTGATTACGTATTATGTTATTCATTTTTATATTTATTTTATATCTTATTTTCTTGTTATTTTCATTTTTATTTATTCGTTTCATTTATAATAACGGTTGATGATACTAATTGTATTTATATAAAAATAAATAATTATTGGACCAAAAACCAATCTTTGGAATAATGTTTGATGATTCGTTTCATTTGTATCTTATTTCTTTGTTTTATGTTATTCATTTTTATATTTATTCGTTTTATGTTTCATTTTTATTTGTTATTTATATCTTATTTATATATATAATTATATTGTTTATATTTATATACACTTATGTATAATAGTACTATGCAATAGGATTATATAGTATGGTGGATATTAGTTATGAGTTTATCTATTTTTTTATAATTAATTATAAATTTTATTTTATTTTATAGTATTTTTTTAATGGCTAAAAGCCATAGTACCCGCAAGTTTGTGATTAAATTATCTGAAGTCATATCACTTTCGATAATATATTTTTTGTAATTATGATTGAATGAGTATAAGTCCTATCACATTTTTAATAGTTCTTTCATAGAAAGAACATTGTGAGTTCTACAAAATTGTACAAGAGAAAGAAAATGTAGTACTGTGATTATTGAATTGTTATAAAAATTAAAGCCTTAAAGGCTTATGATCATGTATCAAATGAAAAAAATGAGCTTTATAGCTTAAAAAATAGTTTTTTAAGAATATATTGTCTAGAAAACAAATAACTTATAGATAATCACTTTGCCAAATTTAATAGTCCTGAAGACTAATTATTATATTTTACTACGATCACATATGATCAATGTCCAAATTGATAATTGAGGCAACAATGTTTGGAAATATGAAAATAATTATATTTTCATATAAATTATGAGCAAGTATTTTAATATGGCTAGAAGACAAAAAGAAATAGATAACTATCAAGTGAATATAAAATGTCAAAATGGTTGTCACGTTGAAAAGATTATGAGATGACAAATATAAAAAAAATGGCAATGATTTATAAAGAAAATTGCCAAATTTATCATCATAAGCCCAGAAGGCTAACTTATGTTTATTTTTATTATTGTTTAAGTTTATTATGATTGAACTATGTGGGAAAAATAATTATAAGGATTTAATTTTATGATATTAAGAAGAGCTAAATTTTTCTATCATTGGACTTACTTTAATTAGATGTTGATAATAAACAGGTACATCTCTATTTTTACTTCTATGAGATTGTTCAAATGTATGAATGATAAGATGTTTAGGAATATTATTATCATAGATATTGTGGTGTTTTCTAGCATATATGGTTTAATGAATTTTATTACTATTATTGTATGATTTTTTTCTTCTTTAAAAAAGTAGTCTTATGTTTATCTCATGAAAAATGAATTTTATGTTTAAAAAGAGGGAATTAAAACAATGAAAAAGAAAAAAAAAATTCTTAGTAATTAGAGTCTAAAATGTTGCAAAATGTTATGTGTCAATTATCTTTTTATTAAAAATTATTATATGGTACAATATACCCTTGTCATTTATAATTTGGCATGTGGCTGAATCTATATAATTTATTATAAATACAAAATAGTTTCCCATGAAATTAATTTTGTGAAAAATAATATTAAAAAAAAGAAAGAAAATGAACTATGAGTTGATAAGAGTTAGTTAATCCATGTGATTATTTGAGAAGGGCAATGATACATTTTATATATGAATGGTACATTCTATCTAAATTTGATATATTCGTGAACTTTATGACAACTGCATTGAAATGAAACATTATCATTTGAAATTCTAATTTAATTGTTACATATATTGTAAGAGAATATGATTATTGGTTTTATTTTACAAGTGAGGTTGACACGAATTTTGATAAGGATTTGTTTGATTGTTAATTAATTTTTGTTATAGTAATTTTCATGGTTGGGTTGTGAGATGAAATTTTACTTACTGTAATGTATTGGTTATGCATAAAATTATGAGAAAATATATATATTTCTAAGAAAAAACAAATTGAAGTATATTACTACTAATGAGTAATGAAATTTTATGGAAATATAATATTATATGTTAGTTCTTAACTTATATGTTACAAAATAAATATAGTTCCTGAAGAACCAATACAAATTTTTTTTATGGTTGGAAGAATAATTGATGATGAAAATCATGCTTCATAGATTGATATTAGAACTTCATTTCATTGAAGGTAATGAAAAGATAATCCAATTGGATTGAAATCCATATTTTTATGTGAGTAATTAAGTATTTGATCTTCGAAATGAAATGTATGTAGGTTATTAGCCTACTATAACTGTCTTTAAAATACATGAATTGAGGAAGTTTATCGGTGACTCACACTTGAGGGGGAGATTGTTGGAATACAAGTCTAAGTTAATGTTGAATGAAATTCAACTCATATTCTTCCTCACATAGCCTAATGTATCTCCCAGATATGGATGTCATGTTATGATATTAAATATGGGAATTGAAAGGTTCAATGTTGGTTAAGAGACATAATACAATAAACCAGAAGTTTACTGTACAAATAAATTTATTGTTGGCATGACTTTTTTGATCATCCAAGTCATATATATGAAAATCAAGTTATTTATTGACATCTATTGAAGAATCAAAAGATTCTTCTTGAATAACCAACATAATTCATTAATTGTTATGTGCTGCTTGTTCTCAAATAAAATTTACAATGGAAAAATAACTAGTTGTGATTTGGAATGGATCTCTATATTTCTGGAAATATATAAAACTTATGGGCCCATTCAAATAACATGTAAACCATACAATTATTTAATAAATTTGATAGATACATCTATAAGGTGGTTACATGTGCAATTATAAAAAGTTTGCAACTTGAAGTTTGCATGATCATGTGAATAAATCATTAAGTTGAGTGCACATTTTCAAATTATATGATCCAGAAATCATTCATTAAAACCTCCATGAATAACTAGAGAATAAGTTTTCTGTTTCAATGTTGACATATTTAATATTACATGTTGCATCGAATATTTACACCAAGCCAACAAGATTCTCCCGGTAAAATTGGCTTTTGGTTAGGAGCCAAATAATTTCCATCTTAAAAGTTTTTAAATGTGCAATGCATATGCCTATCAATCCACCACATGTATAGATAGATATTTAGACAAAGTTGAGATTAGTGTTGGATAAAGAACTCCTTCTTGTTTCTAAATGAAACAAAATGATGTTTCAAAAGGAAACAAATGGATTTAGGAGACTTATACCGCATGATTATTTGATTGTCATTCAACAAAGTTATCCAAACATGAGAGGGAGAAATCAAGTAGCTGGAAAAGAAAAAGTATTGAATGCACTATTATTATCAAATGTAAATCCTCTTGTATGAACCGTAAGTTCATCATACTTTGCATTCATGAAGTATTACAAAATATCTGCCAAATATAATTACTGACCTAAATGAGAATTATCAAATCTCATATTCCAGCTTGAAATGCTCCCTTCCTTCCTCTTCTTATGTCTTGTCTTATTATCTCATCTTCTCTCCATCTTTCTTCTTTCCTCTTATTTTTACAACTTCAAAAAAAAGGGAAAGATACAATGAAAATGGTATTATGCTTTCACTACATGAACATTATGGACCTGCAGTCCAAATACCTGAAATATAAAATTATAAATATTTATGTGAAATATATTTATTCACAAAGGCAATGAAGATTATGATACGACGTATTATTTTTGTGGTGGATGCAATTGTTTTGCATATAAGTTTGGCAGTATATGAAAAGAAAGTATACATCAATAATTAAATATTGTGAAATTTAAATGAAAATCCTTGAAAGGATCTTAAATTCCAGAAGCATATATAAGAAAACCATTCATAATATATTTTTTTTACTTAGAAATATATATAAATTTGCATTTTACTTGACCTGTAGATTAAGTTATTAAATTCCTTGATGATTTTAAAATCATGAATAGAGGTCCCATATAAATATTTGCTAATTTTGTTAAAATTACATGTTAAAATTCTTATAGAAGAATTAAGTTTTTGCAGGTATACAAATTTATATGTGAATGCAAAATATATCATGGAGATATGTTAGATGAATATATTTTAGCAGAACATGTAATGATAATGCAATTCGACCAAATGAAGATATGTTCAAAAAGCTTTGGACAGAATATGCTTGAAAAATCAATATACTCAATCGAGACAAAAGGACAAAAGTAATGTTTTCATCAAAGGGAGTAAAAGTGACGTTATCATTATGTGGAAAAGTAAAAGTGATCCTGTCTTACGGGAGAGATAATATCATGTTGTACTCTTTTTTCCTTAACCAAGCTAGGTTTCGTCTTACTGGGTTTTCCTGGTAAGGTTTTTAACGATGCATCTTTGATAAATATTGTGTACTCTTTTTCCTTCATAGGGCTTTTATCCCATAGGGTTTTTCCTAGTAAGGTTAGGCACAATATTATTTATGAACATCCAAGTGGGAGTGTTATAAATAATATGAAAGTGGATGTTCATATCCCATAATCTCCTTAGAATTCCCATCTCTTGGTTCATGACAAATTATACCCTATAACTCTCACATTAAAGGGTATTTAGTATATATTCTACATAACCTCCAACTACACCATAATGTCGCTTAATTTCTATATTTATGTCATTGTAACTCTTGCTTGGGTTAGAGGCCTATAAATAAAGGCCAAGCATAAGGCATTTGGACCAAGAATGATAAGTGAATGAGAAATGATCCCTTCCTTCCTCTTCTTATGTCTTGTCTTATTATCTCATCTTCTCTCAATCTTTCTTCTTTCCTCTTATTTTTATAACAACCATATTTTTTCATGTCAATTTTTTTTTTTGTAACCGGTGTAATTACTTGGTCAAACCTTGGTTGGCACAGGGCTAATATGGATTGGATTTATGCGCAATTGGTGACTTTATCACACATACATTGTGTATTTTCTGCATTTGTAAACTCACAAAAGAGGATTTGATTTATATATACCTATATTAAATACTAATTCATGGACCATTCTAAATACATGGATCATTAAATAGTTAGGTGCATGCATGATGATTTTGGAAAGAACATAAATAACATTAATTTTAGATACATGTATCTTTTAATTTGGGATTCCTTTAATTTGCCTGTATTTTCAGTCAAAAACTCCAACTTTAGTCTTATTAATAGGGCCGAGTCTCTCATTTTAACAATTGGCTAAGAAATGTTTTTCTAATAGAAAGATTCCTTCTCCATCAAAATCCCCTCCAACCGAATTCTCCCAAATTCCTCTTCCAAATCTACGATGGAAGGTACTAAAGATTCATGGCAATGGCAAATATTTTGGTCAGTGGTAGCCATAGCTATAAGTTTTCTGGTTTTGACAATATTGGAGAAGCTATGGTTAAAACCTCAAAGAATCCGATCAGTTCTTCATAAGCAAGGGATCAAAGGACCAACACCTTCCTTCCCACAGGGCAATGTCTCTGAGATTCAACGCATCCAATCTCACTACATCAATCTCTCCTCTACCTCATCATTCTCTATCTCAGATCAATGGTTTTGCTTTCTCTTTCCATATCTCCAGCAATGGAGGAAACAATATGGTATACACATATACGGTGCACACATGTGTACTCTCTTATTATACCTTAATCATAATATGTGTAAATAAATAACTACATGAATATTGTGATTATTAGGTCCAACATACCTATACTCCATTTGGAATAGGCAGCATTTGTATGTGGAAGATCCAGAACTTCTCAAAGAGCTAAACCTAATGAGGAGCTTGGATCTTGGTAAGTCTCCTACCATGTCCAAGGTTGTGAGGCCTTTGTTGGGAGATGGCATCCTCATGGCTAATGGGGATCATTGGTCCCACCAAAGAAATATTATTGCTCCTCAATTTTTCTTATCCAAGATCCAGGTAAGTTTTGTTATGGAATCATTTCTCATCACTGAAATGAAATATGGACCATTTGAAATTTGATATGATTGATCCAAATTTAAAATTTTTAGTTGACCACTTTTCCAATTTTAAATTTAGTTTTTTAAAGTTATATTAATTATGAGATTAACTTTATTTTTTATTATTTATCCATTTAAATAGAAAATTATTAAATGTAAATCTGAATGATGATAAAAATGATAAATCCATTGCTCATCTTTGTAATGAGCAAAGAATGGGATCCCGGTTAGTTTTACCTCATAGGAGCACATTCCATGTTCATAAAATAGATGAATATGGAGTGCTCGTCTTAATTTGGACCATTGATATTAATTTTGGATAGTCCAAATTCAATTTAAATTGGGTAAATGTGCTGATTTAGTACTCTATTATTATGGAAGTTGCTGCCAGTATAAATAACAATTTCAAGTGGCAAATATAGTATTCATCAATTAAATTCGTAGTTTGATTAGTAACGCCGTTAATTGGTCCAAACTTCCGGTAGAAGTTGTTGACGTGGCAATTTTTTTTGTTTTTGCTTGTGATGTGGCATGGACAAGTGGCATTTTTTTATTTTTTTTTATTTTTTTATTTATTTTTTATTTTTGATAACAACAGGCGGATAGGGCCTTTGGCCCCCCAAACCCGGATTTCCCTCGGTATCCGACGTCTTTTTCTGAGTCCTTGGCTTTGTCAACTAGACCAAGTAACCCATGTTTATTTTTTTTAGTTTTGGACCAGGTAAGTAAACCAGGGCAACCGATTAATTCGGAGCAGGTTTATATATTCTAGCTGGTCCAGTTAAGAATGTCAGGGACTCAGAAAAAAGTGCCAGATAGCCGAGGGAGTTCGGGTTTGGGGCCCAAAGGCCCTATTTGCATGTTGTTACCCAAAAAAATAAAAAAAGAAACATGGGTTACCTGATTCAGTTGAGAAAGCCACGGACTCAGGAAAAGATGCCGGATACCGGGGGGAATCCAGGTTTGGGGGCCAAAGGCCCTATCTTCCTGTTGTTATCAAAAAAAAATGCCACATATCCATGCCACATCACAAGCCAAAAAAATAAAATAAAAATTTCCACGTCAGCGATTACTAGCGGAAGTTTGGACAACTTCCATAATAGTAGAGTACTAAATCAGCACCTTTACCCATTTAAATTTGCATGTATTAAATTATTTTTTATTTTAATTAGTAAATATATAATTTAAAATAAAAATAATCTTTTAGCTGATACTTCTTAGAATAATAAATTTATTATATATGAATATCTGAGCACATGATGGTTATAACTGTTGATTAGCATGGACGAGGAAACAATAACAGTACTCCCTCCGGTCCTAATTATAAGACCACTTTGACTTTTTTGACTTTTTTTTCTAGTAAAAAAAAAAGTAGTTTCAGTCCCAAAAACAATCTTTTTTCCTTAAAACTAATTTATTCTACTTATAAACTAACCTATAATCTAATTTCATGTGACATATGTTATAATTTAGTGGTCTAATTTGCTTCCTTAACTTCCACAAAAAAAAGTCAAAGTGGTCTTATATTTAGGACCGGAGGGAGTACATATATTGTTCATGCTTCACACATTTTTATATGAAATATTTGCTATCCTAATTGCTGTGGAATTTATAGAACATGGTGGAGCTCATGGAAGAATCTACAACGGAAATCATGAGGAAATGGGAGAGGTGTATAGGAGAAAGTGGAGGGAAAATGGCTGAGATTGTGATTGAGAATGATTTGAAGTCAATCACAACTGATGTTATTTGCAAAGCTTGTTTTGGCAGTTCATCATATGTTCAAGGAATTCAGATTTTTGATATGCTTGCATCCTTGCAGTCAGCTTTGGCAAAACCAAGCCTTCCTTTTGGGTTTTCATTCCTCAGGTTTAATATTTAGCTTTCATCATATTTATTTCGTAATTTGCATTGTTTGATTCCCAATCCTCTCTCTGAAATGAAACAACAAAACGAATTTGAAATAGAAGATATTTAAAGAAATATTTGATAATCTATCTAATAGGAACATTTAGCTAGCCTTTTTTTATTTATTTAGAACACGATGGAAGTGGTTTTGGGCACTGAAATCTAGATTGCCATTTTTTTACCTTTTTTTTAAAAAAAGAAATTATTAACTGTTAAGTTTTTTTTTTCAAAATGTTTTTATTTAAAAATCATTGATTTAAAATTTTACATCTAGAGCGTTAAAACTGCATCTGGATGGTGATGATCTTCTCACAACGACAAGCACCAAAATTGGTCCGAATTTTATCCCATTATCTTATGAAATTAGTGAATCAATTAAACATAGAAATTAGGACCACTTACTAATGAATTTCGACGATGTAAAATGAAGCAATTTGAAACTATAGACTGATTTCTGCATTATATTATATCCTTCCTCAATCAATTTCCATATCATGAACTCAATATTTAATAGTAATAAGTATCTGTGTGCACCTGCTTAGATACTTTCCCACCAAGGGAAACAGAGAAATATGGAGGTTAGAGAAAGAGATAGAGAAGCTGATACTGAAAGTGGTGGAAGATCGTGAGCAGAAAAACCACCAAAGGCTTGTAAGTGAAAACCAAAAGGACTTATTACAAATAACTATTGACAGTACTAAGGCTAATACTGAAAGTGGATGGGGAATATTGAAGAAGCTAAGGCACAAACAGGAAGCCAAGAAATTGATTGTGGATATGTGCAAGAACATATACTTTGCAGGCTCAGAATCCACAGCTGTTTTGGTTATGTGGACTTTAATTACTTTGGCTGCCAACCCCGAATGGCAAGAACGTCTTCGTGCAGAGATTCTTGAGACTTATCCCAATATGTCGCCTCAATGCTTTCGTGACATGGACAAATTTCGGAAGTTGAAACAAGTTAGTACCCCTCCTTCTAGTAAAATAGATGCGGATATTTTTTTACTTTTGGTAAAAGAATAGGGATATTTTTATATATCAAGGGAAGAAAATTTAGATTCAACAGAGATAAAGTTATATGCTCTTTGCCATGGTTTACTTGTTCACATTTCTTAATTTGAAAAAAATAATCACTTAAATATATTCTTTTTCCGTTTTAAATACTCCATCTACTCTTTAATGTAACACCTAGAAATTAATTTCCAGAAATTAGAAAAAGTATTTATGTTAGCTATTTTTTTAAACAAATGCCTAATTTTTCTTAATATACTTTTTTAATTATATAAACTGGAATTGCCCTTGATAAAAACCCTCTTAATATATTTAACCAAAAAGGATAGTTGGATGAAAAATGTTATGAACTTGGGAGACAATGTAAATTGAGGCCTTAAATTTATGTCCAAAATAAATTAAACCTCCTATTTAACTCTTACATTTAGTATATTTAGGACCAGAGGGAGTAATGCACGCAATGAATCTTTCTATCGCTATGTTTCAAGAGGATTCAGATTATTTCTGGGATCGGCTCACATGATAATAATAAAGTGGGTTAAAGATAAAACTTTAAATATAAAGCTCCAAAATAAAACCATTAAAATATTATGTTGTTGTGATATTTCGTTGAGTCATATGACATTCATTATTGAACAATGTTATTTGGCAGTTGACAATGGTGATTCAAGAGTGCCTGCGTCTATTTTCGCCTGGAATAATTGTATCGAGGGAGGCATTAGAAGAGATTAAATTAGGTGAATTGTTGGTCCCTAAAGGAACTATCATTCAATTCTTCATCCAAGCATTGCACAGAGACCCAGATATGTGGGGGCAAGATGCCACAGAGTTCAAGCCTGAGAGGTTTTTGGGAGGAGTTTCAGATGCCTGTAAGAATCCTAATGCGTACATACCATTTGGAGTTGGAAGCCGAATATGCTTAGGCCAAAACTTTGCTTTGATAGAAGCAAAGATAATGCTCTCTCTTCTTCTGTCTAACTTCTCCTTCTCTATTTCGCCTAATTATCGCCATTTCCCTTCCTACAAGATGCTCTTGAAGCCAAAATATGGAGCACCCATCCTTGTTACAAAGTTATAATTAAGTATTCTAAATGTGGGGTTATTTAAATAATAGTCACATGTGACATTTGGTCTCTTCTTGTATCTATTTATGGTTGTACTTGTGACCTAAATGGATTAAATTATATGAAAGTTAATCCAATATTAAAAATAATTCTAACTATGTAGTATGTACATTATGTTTTATAAATGCGCTTCTGGTTGAACTTCTTTAAAATAACTCAATGGACTTGTGAGAAAAATCATTGTTATTAAGATAAGCCTAATTGGACCACTGGTCAGATTGACTCGCGACAATAGCTCGTCTCTAAGCAAAAACCCATCATGGGGGTTGAACCAGGCTATACTGAGTTGAGTTATAGTTGTTGACCTGAAACACGTGACACGGGTTTTGAAGGCATGAGATGCTTGATTAAAAGGCCTTGGTGAGATAGCACTTTTTTATCTCTTTCAGTCCTCGATGACTTCTACAATTTGGCTATATATGTGTGTATCCCATAATGATAATGTAATGAGCTAATATACCATGTGCAACATAGTATTAAGTGTCTGTATTGAAGAATTTACTTAAAATATTATGTGACAAATATGTTGATGACTCCCTATTTTTAATTAGATTTTATAGATATTTGGATATATTTGGGGAGTCATTTATGCTAAATTGTAGGGATTTATTAAAGATTTTGATAGGATATCAATTTGGTGCATGATTTGGGGATTTGATAAAAAATATCTTAATTTTAAAATTAAAAGAAAAATAATTCATCTAAGTATTAATAAACAATAGTTCAAAATCTTAAAAAAATCCTCAGGTATTACTATTATCAGTATGTTTTATTATTATAATTTATTGTTTTTTTACCCTTCTTAGCTTTGGTCAGGTGCAGCCACGTGTTTTGGCCTTTGGGAAATTAAATGGATTCAACCTAAAAGCATAAGGTAGAGACCCGTGAGCTACAGTAGGGGTGTGAAACCTAGAGCAGGAAATTCGGGTTGAGCCCGTCAGGCTGGCCTATTTAGACTCTGATCAGAGGAAAGTCAGGTTTAATTTTAGAGCCTAAAAAAGGATGCAAGCCTAAACGGGCTGGCCCCAGCCTTTTTTTCTTGTTTATTTTTATTGCTAACTAATAATATTAAAAAACAAAAAATAGGAAAAAACTTGACATTTTTGCTGTATAAGAAGAAGAGCCTACTCATAGTGAAATACAATCAAATTTCTTTGATGTTGATGATAGTGCTAATGGCAAAGAAAATTATAATGACGCTAATTCTTAATGTTTAATGTAGTGTATGGCTTTCATTTTTTTTATTTATGACTTTATATAGTGGTTTATTTAATTGTAATATGTAGACTTTATGTAATAATTTGTTTTCATTGTGGTGTGTGGATTAATGTGAACCTTATTGAATATTCTATTTAATTGTGGTATGACTTTTAGTTCTAGACTTAGTATTTAATTTATGAGTTGTTGAGATGGTAATGCACTATTTAATTTATAAGTTATTGAGTTCGTAATGCACTAATACTTGGTATTTAAACATAATTTGGATCATATTTATGTTTTTATCATATATTCATTGTTTTAGTTAGCAAGATAAGCTCAAAAGTGGGAAAAATTATTTGGAAAAAAATGAAACTCGCAAGCCGGCTCGAGGCCCAACACCTTAAAGGGTGGGCTTAGGAAAATGAGATTTTTTGTCGTGGGCCTAAACGGGCCGGCCTGATTCCCGGCTCTAGTGAAACGCTGCATCACCTCACTGTGCAAGCATATATTCACACATCGTCTTCAACATCTTCAGAGGTGAAGAGCGAGAACGAGAGGGGGAGAAGCCGCATCTTCACTGTGCAATCTTCATCTTCATCTTCATCGTCTTCTCCCCTGGGGTTTGTAGGTGCCATCCACCGAAGCCGCCACTGTTGGACAGAGCAAAACCGCCACTGCCTTGTTGTTTTGTTGGAGAGCTCGTTCAAGGAGAAGTGAGGACGACTGATTTGAATCATCCATCATCATCTCTATTGAACAAGGAATCAGAGGGGAGGAGAGCAAGAGGGTGGCATAGTTCAGTTTATATTGTTCTTTTTGGGCTGTCATATCTTTATTTCATTTCCCTTTGATTTCCATTTTGTTACTAAATCAGGATTTTGGACGTTGCTAATCGATGATTTTAGTGATTTTAGTGTTAGTTATGAGTAGTTAGTTTTTGTACTAGGATTATTTTAAATCACTGTATGGAATGAAATTGATTATTGCCTTCTTTTAGTTGTTAATAATAATTATGTGTAGGTTTTACCTTGTACTTAATGCTTCTATGTGATTGGCTACCATATGGATTATTTAGTTCATTTAAATTATGCTTAAGAGAGATAATTTCAGTGTAAAACTTAGGTAAATCATGTTAGGCTTGAAATTTAGGATTTAAATGGATAGTTAGTTGGTAAGGTAGATAAAGTTACTAACCTAATATTGATAATTAGAGGTTGGTTTTGAAACTTAACTTTCATTAATTGTACCAAGAGATAGTGCATTTTAATGGGAGTATAAATTTTATTTTGGCTTGAAAAAGAATTTTCAAATGTTTATAAACATTAGACAAACATAGATTTTCATTATATTGCTAATTGAGAGGGTTCTAATTAAGTTTTATGATATGCAATGGTGATAAATAATCATAGATGTCTCTGTTTTGAATTAAAGTTCCAATTTAATCTTTGCTAAGTTATTTTCATTTTAAGTAGTTTTGAATTTCAAAGTACAAAACTTTTCACTTAACCAAATTGATATCATATTTGTAATTTTTAATCCTCTTCTGCCTTAGTTCCTGTTGTAACGACAACCTTATTTATACTATTTTTGACGACCCGTGCACTTATGGAATGCTAAACGCCGGACAACTTGAAGAAGAGATCATAAGTAACTTCAAGAGCCTTCAAGGAAGCATATAGGAAATGTCCTTATGCATCAAATTAATTTACTACTCCCATGTTTCAACTAACCCTCATATTGCAAAGAATCACAAGATTTTTAACCCAAACACTTTCTAAACATCTCAGTTACACCAATCTCATAAAATTGCCCTTAAATGCTAACTATTTAAAACAAAACAAAGCAGGAAACATTTTTAAGCTTCAAATCACCATACTCAATCAGAAAACGGATAGGCAACCTCAGTAATCAATCAATACTGAGCTTTATTATATTATTTTAATTCATTTAAGATCTTATCCTCAGGTAGTCAATACATACACAGAGCTGGAACGGAAATATTAAAAAAAAAAAAAAGCAAAGTCAAAGAGTACAGTTTCTAAAATCCACTTATATAGCAAAAATAGAACATACAACCTCCAAAACTAGCTTTAATCCATTCTTGGCAACAAGAAACCCGGATGAGCTACAAACTTTGGATTAGCTTTTGGAAAATAACTTCTGAGAAAAAAGCTGAAAAAGTGTTTTATTCAACTTTTCTGAAAAAGCTGAAAAAAACTTAAAAAAGTGGCTTTTGATGAAATTAGAGTGTTTGGATGATTGTTGTAAGAATGACTTTTTCTATGTATAAATTACTAAAAAGGACATAAGTTTAATATGTTGGGAAAGAGAGAGGATAATGGCACTATGGTATATTTCTTCCTCGTACTTTGGGTAAAAGCTGAAAAAAGTAACAGTATGTTTGAATTAACTTTTAGAAAATAGCTTCTGAGGAAAAAGCTGAAAAGTGCTTTTTTCAACTTTTCTGAAAAAATGGCTTTTGATAAAATGAGAGTGTTTGGATAATTGTTTTGAAAATGACTTTTTCTGTATAAATTACTAAAAATGACATAAGTTTAATATGTTGGGAAAGAGAGAGGATAAAGGTATTTTTGGTAGATTATTATGACATATGTAATGATGGCATTTTTTAAACCTCATATTTAATTTCGTGCAAAAGTAAAAAATTCTAGCTTATTCAAAACCTAGGTTTTGGTGGCCGAAACCTAGGTTTCCAATCCAAAAGGGCTTTTCACATTTTTTTCAAGTGTTTGGCTTACCTTTTTTCAAACATAGGTTTTAAGTCCAAACCTAGTTTGAAAAGCTAGGTTTTGAGTCCAAACTCAGGTTTATTAGAAAAAAATGTTTGGCTACTATTTTTTAAAACCTATGTTTGAACTCAAAACCTAGGTTTTTAAAGCTTCTCAAACAGGCATTTAATAAGGTCAAAAATTGAAGGATGATGAACAGTAGCTTTCAACAATAAGTTCGAAATCCGATTAAAATCTAAATGAGAGCTCGATTTTTTTTGGGGAAATACCGTACCATTTCTCACTTCACCGCCACCGGCATCTCTGAACTCTGAAGTTTGAAGGAATATGGTGCAAAGGTGTGAAGTGAGGAGAGAGAGGCAGGAGATGAGCATTTAAGGGGACTAAAAAGATAATTTTACCTGCTGCCTTATAGTATTAACTTCTGATCACTGTGAAACGGTCTTTGTATAAGTCTCAAAACTTTTTCTTTCATTTTAGTCCCCGTTTTTAAAATTTTTAGTTTGGTCGCTTTCTCTGAATTTTTTTTAAAAATAAATCCCAATTCCAAAATATATATTTTCTTCTCCAATTGAATTCTTTAAGCCTCCCATGTAATTTACCTAAAATGTTTTAATTAAAAATCAATCCTAACAATTTGTCCTAAATTTTTGAAAAATATAAACCTTTAAAAATTCTTAAAAATACATCTAACTTCATAAATGTATTTATAATGCATTTTAATTTCAAAAATATCATATAACTTCTTATTATTACTTTTAAAATTTTGGGGTCTTACAAAATTTGAGAAGTAACCATCTTCCATGAAAATATATAAGGTAATTTGTATGTCACTCGTATATACACCCCCAAAAGTTCTGGTAACAAATAAAAAGAATCTGTTGTAGAATTCTTTTCTTTCAAATCTAAAAACCAAGTACAAAACATAATCTGTGCACACACACATATATAGGAGGCAATAGAACTAGTGGTGTTCACGGAATGGGACTGGAACGGGATATAATTAGGAAATTGCTTATTAAAATCCTTGTCTCAATTAAATACAATAAATGATGCCTTAATGATGATTATTTGTCTTGATTGACACCATTAAATTAAGACATATATACACTTCCCCTTATCTTATTATAAAGCACCAACTAGGAAGTTCATTTGCTCCTTTTTATAAGGCACTTGTTGGTTTCTAAGAAGCATTAAATATATTTTTTTCCATCCATGCCCATATTTAATAAGGATTGTGGGAGAGCATAATAATTAATATGGTATTTGAGTTTTGTGTAGTTAGTATGGATAATATTGGAAATCACATAAATTTTCAAACAAATTTAATGCTTTTAACCAATTTTATTGGTATGTGTGATTTGTTAGTTAGTGCCTTGTAATAAGAACCAAAGGAAGTATACATATATATAGGACACTACAAAAAAAAACACTGAATTTGTAACGGTTTCTTTGACACGGTGGACCAAAACCATGACAAATGTGTGAAATTTGTCACAGTTTGACACAAAAATCATGATAAAGGAACATAAAAGCCACGTGGCAAAAAAATTGAGATCTTTGTCACGATTCGATGACAAAAATTGTAACAAATCTCTTGGGAAGCTTGGTGCCTCTTGGCATGAAACACTTTGTCATGGTTTAAGCATGTCAAATAGTGATAAAGAGGCATTATTTTTTAAAAAAAATAATTCTGAAACCTTTGTCACGGTTTTGTTGTTCTCGAAATTTTGATAAATGTTGTCCGAATTTATTAGAAAAGATTCGGACACCATTTGACACAGTTTGGGGGACAAAACCGTGACAAATACCACATTTGTCACGGTTTTGTTCCCAAACCGTGACAAATATTGTCCCAATCTTTTTTTAATAAATTCGGACAATATTTGTCACGGTTTAGGGAACAAAACCTGCGGTTTTGTGTTGTCCCAATTTTTTTAGCAACAGTGACAAATATTGTCCAACTTTTTTTAACAACCGGGACAAAATATTGATCTGTAACGGCTAAAATCGTTACAAATAAATTATTCTAATAGTTACAAACCTGTGTTTTCTTAGTAGTCCAACCATAGAACACTTTATAACTAATTAAAATCCTTGTCTTAATTAAGGACAATAAATGATGCCTTAATGATGATTAATTGTTTTAGTTGGCACCATTGAATGAAGACATAATTAGGAAATTACTTATTATTGAAGAAAAATTTTCTTATCTAATAAGAAGAAGACTAAAGTGTACTTTTGTTTTTTTTTTATGTTTGTATCAAGTTTTATTTTAGTCCTTTAAGTTTTAAAATTGCACATTTAATCCTTTTTTACTAACATTATTAGTTTCAGTTAACAGAAAAAGATGGCTAATCAAATCTAAAAGGTAATGTTATAATTAAATGCGAATAAAAAATGACTAATTTATAAAATGTAAGAATAATTATATTAAAATTTTAAATTTAAGCATATTTTGTCAACATTTAATCATAAATTCACCATGTTGAGTTAGCATTTTTCTTAAAGTGAAACTAATGTATGGTGTTAAAGAAGGATTAAAAGTGCATTTTTCAAATTTAAAGGATTAAAATAAAACTTAATGCAAATATAAATGACCAAAAACATACTTTAACTCATCATCAAGTAATTAAGGACCTCTTTTATAGTTTTGGTTTGATTCCCTTAATTTCTTACAATGCACTTTCATTTCCTATTAGAGGGTCCTTAAATATCATTTGCCTAAAAATTATGCACAAATACACTGTACACATGGATCAAATTTCATTTCCTTAAGTCAAAAGTGCAAGCCCTTTGTCAAGCCCGATTTAAAGCCCTTTTATGTGACCATTGTACTTTTTGGGTTTGAATCTACACATTGGGAGTTGGCTGCGGTTTAGTCGCTACATACGACTATATTAATAAAATGGGTTAAAGAGTAATTTTATTAACAGACTATTGTCTAAGTTGTAGATGGTATAACTGACAATTGAAAGGGTCGGAATACCAATGGACCTTTTAACCAGGGGCAGATTGGCCTTTTAAGTGGGGCCCACAATTTTTTGTACGGTTAAAGACCAATTTTACCAATAGACTATTGTCCAGGTTGCAGATAGCACAACGAAAGTAACGGCCGTTTGCTCAAATTAAACGGAGTTGGCCAACCTACCCCTGGCTAAAAGGTCTATTGGTATTTTCGACCATTTCAATTATCAATTGTGCCATCTGCAACCTGGACAACAGTCTGTTGGTGAAATTACTTTTTAACCCTAATAAAATTGAAGTTTTTATCTCTTATTGAAACAATTTTTATAATTGAGCTAAACTTAATTAGCTCTTCTGATAAAGTTGACTTTTTTTTAGAGTAACAAATATATAGAGAACAAATATAGTTAAATAGAAAATAACAAAGGTCTCAATAGAATCAGATGTGTCCAAACAAATTATTTATTTATTTATTTATTTATGTTGTTGGTCTAACACCGTTTTGAGACAAACAAGGCATCCGAGAGAGACCATTGCTTTGGGATAACCAAATATGCCAATTCAAATCACCATTTTACTGACCAATTCAAATTCAAAATACAATAAAGTCAATTCCCTTTTAGTTCAAGAAACCTAATTATCTATGTAATGACGAAATTATCTGAATCCAAAGGCTGAATTGACAATCTGTTCTAAGCACATTTCAAAAATATAAGTAAAAAGTGATGAAGAGGAATAAAAAAAATGAAAATCGAGATTAGTGTTTATATATTAATTTTAGTTTAGTATTTTTTTCTTTTGTTTTTTACTCATAAAAATATAATAATCTAATGTTAAAAATATAGGAGTAGTATTTATTAGAATATAAGAATAGTATGTTATTTTTCATCAAATTCATTACAACCTAATTAAACGAGTAAATTTTGAGTTCATATTTTTTCAATTCAAAAATATTACTTACATACTCTAAGAGTACCATATTATCTAAACCATGTCCAATGAAAACACAACTCAAATAATTTTGATTTTACTTGGATGATGAATCTAGAATTCAAATTTTATGTCGCTTTTAAGAAAAATGTTAGCTCATCATTTTAATTTTAATTTTATTAAATTAAAATGTTTATTTTTCTTAAAAGCAACCTAAAATTTGAATTCTTTCAAATGATTCATCATCTAAATAGAATTAAAATTTAAGTTGTTATGTTTTCATTGGATAAAATTTATATGATATGATATTTTTAGAGTATGTAGGTATTTCTCTTTACAAGTAGACTTCTATGGAAGACTATTGAAAAAGAGAAAAGTAACCATGGAATAATTAATAAAGATATGTGTGAAAGAAATAGAACAAATTGTCAAAGATCGACAATCAATTAAGTTAGTTGCTTTTCACATTAATAGAACAAATTGACCTCCCATTTATTTTAGTCAATACTACCTCGGGTTTATAATATAATTTATCATCTAGAAGAATTTTATTATTTTAACTATATTTTGTAATAGCATGTGTGACATTATCTGTTTATTTCAATTACCACTCTTTTCTTATTTACAAGTCCTTTATAATTAATTCACGCTTACCAAGAAGTGGTAGTTATGCCATTAAATATGTACAAAATTGATTCATCTTTCTAAGTTTACTCTTATGTAAAACGGGACAAATTGAAAAACTCACATCAATTGCTCTTAAAGTGGACTTATAATAAGGAACATAATTTTTTTTTTCACAAAAATGACTTATAAATAGCAATAAAGTGATATGTCATTCTTATAAATTTTCAACGAGGAGATAAGAGTACAAATTTTTCATATTTATGAAATTTACCACTATGAAGAATTGAGTTGAAACCTCAACACAAGTCAAAAAGACATTGTTATAACAACTATTGATGATATTATTTGCAACAAGAAATGGTGTAGCTATTGGAAGTATTGTTTAATTAGTATTAAAGCAGAATGGTAGATTTATAACACTAAAATTGACAGTTAAAATTAAAACCCATTATGTATGGGGAGGCAGAGTTTGTGTACACAAATACTTGACGATTATATTATATAACTGTTAACTATGATGCTAAATGAGTAATGGTTAATTATCACACCTGTTAGCTATTTATACATTATAAAAAGACCATGGTTAATAACAGTTAATTATGCCATTAAAACGAGTGACTTGCACTACTACAAAATAAGCATTTTATGTCATCAATTAACATCCATTATATAGGAAACTGACGTTAAAAAAAATGCGGTGGCAATTTTGTAAATAAATTCAAAACTGGAACGAAACCACGTCACTTATTTAAAATAAGTGACGCTAAAAAACCGCGGTGACAATTTCGTAAATAAATTTGAAAAGAAACAACGTCACTTATTTAAAATAAGTGACGTTAAAAAAAATTCTGTGGCAATTTCGTAAATAAATTTGAAAAGAAACAACGTCACTTATTTAAATTAAGTGACGTTAAAAAAACTCGGTGGTAATTTCATAAATAAATTTGAGAAGAAAAAATGTCACATATTTAAAATAAGTGACGTTCAAAAAAACTTGGTGGCAATTTCACAAATAAATTTGAAAAGAAACAACGTCACTTATTTAAAATAAGTGACGTTAAAAAAAACTCTGTGGCAATTTCGCAAATAAATTTGAAACTGAAAAGAAACAACGTCGCTTGTTTCAAAATGAGGGACATTGTTTCTATTTACTAATTTTATAATTTACATCATTTTTCGTCTTCATCGGTCTGAATCCCTGAAACCCCCAATTTCGACCATGCCTCTCTCCAAACCCTAATCCCTTTATTTTTTTCTCCCTCTTTTCCCTCCACCCATGCGACTTCCCTCTTTGTCTTCTACAACGTTTTCACCCACCGTCCTTCGGCTTCTGCAGCGGCCGAGCTCATGAGAAGGGAGGCGAAGGAACATGGAGGTCCGACGAGCAATCCCTCCTCACGACTCTTCTTCTTCCTTCCCTTCAAACCTGACTATCGGCCATCCATCGTCGTTCTTCAATCCTAACCTGAACCCCATTTCCTTCCCTTCATCGTCGGCACGTCACTCCCCAGAATCATCTTCATCATCTTTGACCTTCTTTTCCCTTGTTCTTTTCCTCTGGGTCTCGTTTTCGGTTATCTTTAGTTTGTTTCTAAAGTTCTCTGACTTCGAATTTTGGTTAGGGTTTCTGTTCATATCTCGTTCTCGATTATGTTTATATTTTAAAGTTTTAAGACTCCAAATTTTGGTTAGGGTTGATGGTATCTTAGGAATTCGTTTGCTTCTCTGTTTTTCAGACTCCAAATTTTGATTAGGGTTGATTGTAGCAGCATGTTAATGTTAATATGTTTCTATTCCATCAATTTAATCTGCTCTTGCTGTTATTCCTAGGTACTTACTAATTTCTGCAGCTTCAAAGTCATGATTTTCAGAGTCTAAAATTACAGGCACTAATTTTTCTGATGGTATGGAAATAAACAAGTATGTTAATGGAAATAAAATTACCGGTACTCATTTTTCTAATGGCATTGGTACTAATTAGGAGGTGAGAGCGATTAGGGCTATGAGGATTGGAGGATACCATACCTCAACTCCACTCACACTTGCATATCCTAAAAAGTTATTGGATTCACTATTATGAATACCTTTTGCTGGTTGCAGGTGAAATTTCTTGAACTATCTATGCGGGAATCTCAAGCTTGTTCAATTTGGGATCAAAAGAAATTTCTTGATTACCAGCGCCTGTGTAATCTTCTTCTCTAGATGTTTCATAGGATTTGACTGTCTCTGGTTCAATTATTATAAACTTTTTCATGCTTTCTCATGTGTTCATGCTGGTATTTTGGAATTTCCTTAGAACTCAAGGAGAAAATGCCAACCATACTGACATTTAATTTGTTCATAATTTGAGAGTTAATTATCCACATATGTGTTCATTGTACAACATTGATTGTATAATCACTGTGGCATGGGCACGTGTGCTGAGTTATGTACAGAGAAACATGAAGTTACTAGAGATGACCAGGTATTTAACATTATGTCTAGATATATTAAGATAGAAAGATTATCATATTAGATTTTAATTGATGTGTCTGTTGGTCTGCAGGATAATTTTGCAATTCAGAGCTTTGAGCTTGGTATTGCTGCCCAAGAAAGTGGTGCTTTCCATATCTATGTTTTGCTTGTTGTAAACTAAGTCAAAATTGATGTGAGCTAATTTTCTTTTATAACTTTGCAATGTATGGTCCTCTAATAGTATTACGCCTTGGTGTTCTATGTGAAGGTGGCTTTATCATGAAATGATGATACGATATAGTCATGTGAAATGAACTAGAAATATATACTGAGTCTTATTTCTGGACAATCAGTCTGTTCTATTTATTTGCAATTATTTTTTATTGAATAATAGATTCTGGTGTCTGCATATTCATATTCTAGATTTAATTACCTTGTCTTTTCTGAGATGCGATGTATAATGCCAGCTATATAGTGGACAAAGAGTCATTTAAGTTGGTTTCTGCATAGAGTTCTGATCATCTTACAGGTTCTCTGGTTTTATCTTGTTCAAAGGAAATCTTAAAGTTGTACAGTCGTTGGCTGTTTTCTCCTTCATCAACTTCTTTGCATGTTCAATGATTTCATTCAGTCAATTGAATAATTTAAATATTGATTGTCCTAGTTCCTTGGTGCCTTGTAAGTGTTGGCCATTCTAATTGTGATCATGTCTGGGCCGTTAAATTTGTGTTGATTCGTTGATTAATATATCAATACATGCCTGTTATATCCCTTTTTCTTAGTGGTGTTTGATAATTCATGTCTTTAGTTCTATTTTATTGTTTTGGAAACATTATTTGTGTTCCCAATCATTATTTATTTTTTCTTTTATTGAAAATGAGGCAAACACATGTACTTTTTATCACATCAAGATCAAGAAAGACATGGTGGAAGTGAGTTTTGCTCTTTATTTGTGGTAAGTAGGCCCAATCTATGAAAAAGATGGTGTTTGTAATAGTTACATAGGGTTGTTGTTGCCTAGGGAATTATTGAAATCCCAAAAACGGTGCGAGTTCTTTATTAATGATAATTTCTTATCACTAGCCTCCATTCTGATTGGGATTGATTGCTGATAAATATTGTTTTGACTTTTGAGACGCATCTCTTTCCTAATAATGAAAAGTAATGAGCACAAGAATTTTCATTTTCATTTATTACGTGTTTTTTTGGGTCTTTATCTTATATATGAGTAGTGAGAGAGTCTTAACTATTGTTTAGATTGGAGAACAGATTTTTGTATTTCTACTCTTTTACTTTTGGTGATTTGTACCATGACAGTTTCTTCAAGAATTTTTCATTTTCATTTATTTTCCAAGAACTTTAACTCACACTGTCTTATTTATGTATGTAAGTTATGGTTTGATCTTCTTTTATATTAATGGAAGTAAACTATGTTTGATGTTGGCATTTGTCATTGTAGATCAGCATCAAGTTCCAAATTCCACCTGTATGTGAAGGTTTAATATGTGCTTAGGACATGTTTTCTTGTTCGTTTTACTAAAATGTGTACATTTAATGATTTATGACGTGTTCTGAAGTTTCTCCTAGTTGTATAATAGTTAGAAGACAATATTTTTTTTATTGTGGGTGATTCCAACACAAAAAATGTCCCTATTTTTTTAAGAAAAATTGGACTTTCTACATCACTAATTATATAATTAGTGGCATGGTTTCTAGAAACCTCATCACATGTTATGTAATAAGTGACGTTGTTTCTTGGACGTTGGAGAAATAATGTGACATATTAGATAATATGTGACGTGGTTTCTGGAAACAATGTCACTAATCATATAATAAGTGACATTGTTTCTCCGACGTCCAAGAAACGTCACTTATTACATAGTAAGTGACGTGGAAAGTCCAGGCCGGACTTTCCATGTCCCTTATTAGAAAATATGTGACGTGGAAACTCTGCAATCTATCACATATTTTCGGGACATTAAGACTTTCCATGTCCCTTATTAGATAATATGTGACATAGAAACTCTGCAAGCCACATCACATATTTTGGGGACGTTAAAAGTCAATTTTTCCACGTCACAAGTATTAACGTTCCATGAAAAAGTGACGTGAAAACCCCAAAATAAGTGACGTGAAAACCTTTTTTTCAGTAATGTTGTCATCATATGCATTCACCTCTACTCTACTTATTTTCCCATCTTGTTTTTGTGCTTCTTACTCTAATCATCAGACAAATTTACCTTTGTCACCTCATCCTCCTTGTAACATCCTAAATTTTAATCTCAATGTTCAAAGTTAATTAAGCTTCATTGATAAGGGCATAAAGGTAAAAAGTAGCAGTGTAAGGAAATTTGAGGCTTAGAAACACATTTTTTGGCTGTTATGTTTGAAGATCTTTTTGAGCATTCTCATAAATAAATAAAAAATTCAATAACCAAATGACATTATTTTTAAGTGATTCTTTTTGCATTGTAAAGAAGGCATCTCAAGCTTTCCATAATATTATAGTTAATAATTTTTGGATGTCTGCATAATTAGTTATAAGTGTTTAAATTTGCCCTATTTTTGCTGTCCATAACTTCACCACAGGCTCGCCTAGGTGAAGCCACTAAATTTTTTTCACAAAAAATGCCTAAAGTGAGAAGTGTTTCACATGGGTCTGTTGGGGCAAGGATATGACAAGTTACATTGCAGAAAGGTGTGTTTTTGGGGTAATGTTGCTATGGACTCATTAGGGCATAACCACAGCAAACTTTCGAGAAATAATGGGGTATTTTTAGCTTAACTTAGCCTTGAGTTCAATAGAGCTAACCCATGATGAACCAATTTTTCCAGAGAGGCCTAGAAATGTCATAGCTTAGCCGTGGGGTTGCAAGGGCAAAGCCGTAGTGAAGAGCCAAAAACTCTAAGTCTATAAGAGTAAGCTTGGCGGAAAAATAGAAAATTTGGAGAAGTTAGAAGGAGAGAAGAAGAGGTTCTTCTAGGGTTCGTGATTTTTAGTTTTGACGAGCATTTTGGAGCCACTAAATATCAAAATATGTTATCCCATATTGATTTCTCCCTTATCTCGTAGTTTTTTAGATTTTGGGGAAGTTGATAATTAGGGTTTTGATGAATTTTAAAATGGTGGAAGTTTTGATAAGATCTTTTGAGGTTGAATGGATTATGAGTTAGATAAGATGTTAATTGGTTTGGTTAACTTTAGAGTTATGTAGATTTTTGCCTATGGATTGACTTTAGAGATAAAATTGTGTTAAGTTATGATGATGTGATGATTGAAAATGAGTTTTGGTGATTCGGTTATGTTAATATGGATCAAATTGAATGTTAATTGATTAAGATGGGGTTCTAAGATTTATTTTCGTGAAATGGGCATTTAAGGTGAAACTCTAAATGGAGAAATTGAAGTCTATGATTTGATTAGAACTAGCAAAGGTTGATTGATTATTTGAAAAGATTGTTGGTGATCATGTAAATCTACCTATGAGGTTGAGATTATTATATGTGGCCTAGAGAGAAATGGGAAACTTTCAAAGGAAATAAAGACCGTAAGTTATTATTTACACCACCTAGTTAGTCGATAAACTAACGTGTAGTGATATTATTGTGTAGATTAATTATGAATGGTTAGGGTTGAGCACGGGAGACTTCATTGTGGTAATCAATCATTACTTGGCGGGAGATAATCATTTTCCATTTATCATATATGCTAATGTCTTTCTTGTGAGAGATTTGAGAATATGAGAAAGTGCATGAGATAAGAGTTAATATGAATATGTGTTATTATTTGAGAAATTTGTCTTGTGAGATTTTGTCATTCTTGAAAACAAAATGTGAAGTATTGTGAAAAGATTTACAATGATTACCATTGTTGTATGAGCATGACCGTGATTCGATCATGAGATAAACCCATAGGATTATTTGTTAATTACTGTTGATTTATTGTAATTGATGGATAGAGATGAGAAAAAAATGTTATGACGTGATAAGAGCCCCAATTAGGCCATTGGGTTGGTTTATTCGATATAGATTGGACAAGCCTTGTGGCTTCATCATCCTTTAAGGAGGACAAGGTCTTGTAGCTTTTCTCTTTTTCTAAGGTAGGAATAAGTCTCTATGACTTGAATAAATGTCTTCCTAATGTTAAAAATAAACCTTTGGGTTTGATTGATGAGTACACCTCTTAAGAAGAGACTTAGTAAAGTTATGCCATATATGAATATGAGATTGAAATGAAGTTTTGCGCATATTTGGTTAATTGTTGCACTTGACATCTTACTAGTACATATTGTATGTATGATGAATTAGAACTTGTGTTATCGAGGTTTTTGTCTCATCCGGTTGCTCTAACATTTTCCAAGTGATGATTTCCAAGTGTGACCGTCAGGGAGAACTCTTGAAGTATAGATATTTGTATAGTTTCTTTTGGATATTTATGTGTTGGATAGATTTATATTGCCATATATAAGGCCCATATTTTAATCACTTTTGATTTGCTATGCTTTCAATAAAAATATTAGTTGTGTCGTTAGTAGAAGGCCGAAAGTCTTTATATTTGTAAAAGATGATATATTGTGATTTGCCCAACAATAACAATATTATATTTTGAGGAGAGTTATATGAAAAGGATGTTTTCAAGAAAGTTTATGAGGTTTGGGCTTAAGGTTGAATGTTATATTACGAGTTTTGAGAAACTCAAGGCCTAAATATTAATGTGTAATTATTTATAAAGTGTGGTTTTATTTTAATAACTATGCTTGGTAGCTTGCTCTTTTTTCTTAACATAGTTAGGTTTTCCTAAAGTTAGGAAAATTTTATGATCCATTATAGCCTTCAAATATTAAAAAAAAATTTTCTCATAATGGATAAGCAAATGAATAAATTTCATTCTCTCTAACCATGATATGTGATTAGAAATGAGTTAGTGTTAACATTTTCTATAATGATTAAGGGATTTATGATTTAAGAAATAAAATTTATTTATGAGAAGGTGATCTGTCACTCCTCCATCACCATAAAATCATCAAATAAAAGCTCTTTTTCACATTGGAATGCCTAGAACATTCTATGAGGAGCCTCATCATTCATGTTGACCAACAAGGAGGAAAAGGAGAATAATGATTAGTTTTTTCCTATGTTTTGCGTACAATACCCACATAATCTCTTGAATGTTGTGTGTATTCATTCATTATCTCTTTGATGAGAAAGTATGCTGGAATTCCATATGCATCAAAGGAAAAAGACTGCAAAGCTAAGAGAACAAATTCAACGATATATAGTTGAAGATTAAATATGTATCAAATGAAAGAAACTATAGATTTGAGACGGGAATATTTAATTTGTTCTCTTAGCTTTGCAATGTCTTGCCTTTGCTAGGTATATAATGCTAATACTTCACTCTTATCTGATATACCCTTTAAATAGTTCAAAAAAACACATTAATATTATATAATCATCAATTTTGAACTAAAATTATTTGTCTTGTGATTTAAATGGCTTGCTCTTAGTTTCTAAACCATGTTCTGGCTTGATAATGCCTTTTTGTCACTGTCAACAACTGTTTGAACAACTATGCATTCACTTTATTTAAACTCCCATATTCATTTTATTTAATCATATAGTCCACTCAATATATTTATACCTTCAACATGTTCTTGAACAAATGCTAGAGAGCCTATTCCATTCGATCTCCTCCTCCTCTTGCACTACAACCAACATATCCTCATATAAACGCTCTTCTTGAAACGTTGGAAATCCATGACTAGTCCATGAGAAGGCTTGCCACTTATGTAAACAACCTCAATAGGAAGCTGGACCTCATCCTCAACACAAAAATGGTCGAATATGAGGATGTTGATTAGGACCTATTACCTTCCAAATCCATTGAGGGAGACAAAGACAAGAATGATGAAAAGGAAGAATGCATGAAGGAGGATGGCACTAGTGATGAGGAGAAATTTTGTGTTAATTTAGAAAAATTATGTAATGCACCAAAAAATAAAAAAAAATATAGTCATAGTAATTTAAAATTATTTATTTTAATAATCACAATTCACATCTAATTAGTCAACATGAATTTCCATGAAACTTTTCCCACTTCGCCAACTAATTCTACTTAAATGTCCAACATTGAACTCCGCTTCTACATTTAGACATTAGCATTCTTAATCTCTAAAGCAACTTCTATTTCTAGGATGGACAAGCACAAGTGATCTTCTGATGGTTCATCAGCTGTTATTAAGCTAAGACCTTCTCCTACAAATTTTGAAGGTTTCATTCATGTAACCTACAAGCTTCATCACTAGGTATATATGAACCTTTAAGAGTGAGCCCACATTTACACTAAAATGCAGGAACTAACTTCTCTCTCTTTTGCTCTCTAAATGAGAAGTTGGACAAATTATTTGGGAATGATAAAGAATTCCATAAATCCAATTTTTAGTGTTTTTTTTACATTTCTTTCAATGTGTATTCATGTGATGCTGTAATAGGCACCTAATACCTAACAATTATTATGTAAATTTGTATTATACCATTTTCATATATATAAAGTTATAAAGTAAGAAATATTATATGTGAAAACAAAAACTTGTGGTTGTTACAATATAATAGTGAATTATTCCCTAAAGTTGTCTCTTTTAAAACACCCCACTTTATTTCATCTCTAGACTTTGAGAAGTTATTTTGTTTAGTAGACACGATAACAAGAAACCTTGTCACCCTATTACATCTGACTTTTTTGGCCATATTGAAATGTTACCCATGAACCAACCACCCAAAACCTTTGTTAGACTTCACAGCAATAATTGTCAGTTCCTTCTCTACCAATTAATGACTCGCTTTTTTTTATTTATGAGTCCTATTAGGTGGTCACATTCCTTTCAAAAGCTTTGTTCTTCTATGTTGATGTACTCCTCTGGTCCTATTTATAGGGTAGAGAGAGTGTGTAAAATTTGGTCCTATATATAAGGCATATGATGTAATTTTCATATAGATGTACAAAAATACCCTTATTAAATCATTAGTACTATTTCCTGTGCACAGCATGGAGTATTATTCTCTCTCCCCATGAATGATGATTTTGACTTCAAGTTTGTCTTTTTCCCATGCAAATAAAAGTGATACGTCCCTTTTTTTTTATAGCAAAGTGATACGTCCCTTCCATTCCTATTATCTCTCTTCTTTTATTCTCCCATAGACACTTCTCCTTCTTTTTATATTTTCTGCATCCGTGGGCTCTTGGAAAATTTGTAGTTGTGTTTCTGTGTTTCATTTGAAGTTTTCCCATGGACAGCCAAAATGAATCCTCAAATGAAAATGAAAAATCTTACTTGCTTGTGGAACCTAAAGCGCCACCTCCATCTGCAAATAAGGATATCAAAAGTCATTGGTTAGCATAGGATGTAGTGAGTTTGACTTTTCCCCCCTTTTAGCAACCATTGGAATTCGGTTTTGATTTGTCTTTAGTGAAGTATATGTTGAATACACAACCCATAAATGCTTATTTTAATATATTTTATATTTTTATTTTCAAAGTATTAATTAGGGGTATACTTGGAAAGTTTTTATATTTTAAGATAGATTTAATGAAGTTTAAGGTTTTTCTTGGTCTGTGTGAAACTTGCTGGAAATGCTCTATAAATAGGACTAGAGGAGTATGATTTTGCTTCTCTATTTAGAAATCTCTATTCTCCATTATCCATTTTTGTTTCCCTTTTTGTTTCTCACTTAGGCTTTTGTACATGTTCGTGCACATATTTTTTTCTTTGTTTTATGTAGTTGCATGTTTTTTTTAATTTCATTGTGAGTGATTATGGCTTCACAATTAGCACTCCAGAGCACAAACTCTAACCCTATTGTAGAGAGTAGGAATGAAGAACAAGATGTGTTCATTTAAGACGAGGCCTTTGCAATATGGAAATGTTGTAGTAGTGAGGTCTTATGGGAGAAAGCTTCTTGTCATTTGGAATGAACATGGGAAAACAATTGATTCTCCTACCATCATAAGATATATCAAGATAGTGGCAAGGTCCACTATGCCTATTTGTGCATGTAACTAGAACGATTCATCTTAAGATATAGAAATATGGTTTACGGAGCTTTTATCGGTAAAATATATATGCTACATAATAATTCACTATTGACTATTTGAAACTAATAAATGGAATTTTGTGTTATGTAGTCTGTGTTAGATATCAAAAAAAGCAAGAAGGACTTTATTCTCATGAAGGCCAAGAATGCACTATGCACACATCAATCTATAATTACAAGACTATTTGTGACATATTCCTACTCTACTGATGTGTTAAAGGTATATGAAAGATACAAATTTGTGATTAAAAAATAAGTATTGGGTAGTATTTGTGCAACAATGCAGTGAGGACTCATTACGTTACTATGAATTCTTGATTCATTATATTATTCAAATGGTGTGCATCTAAATCTTTAACTTGAGTGTTTTGTAAATTCATAGCAAGGAAGCTCTTTGAACAAGGACTTGGTGAAGAAGAAAATATATCACTACAAGGGAGGGAGAAGGGGGCATGAGCAATGTTTTCCTAAAAGTATTGATAATTTCAATATTTTCAAAACTATTTTAGGGAAAATCTTTTGAAATATAGTCATTGTAGAAAAAGAACTCAAACAATCTTTCTATGTAATATAATGGTTATAAAAAACAACCTTACACTTTTAATTTGATAATCTCAATGTTATTCAATCAAAACTAAAAACCTCTTAAAGTTATATTATCCATCAATGATACCTCATTGTACTCAAAATCTTAATGCTAAATAACTAAAAATCATAGCAATAGTGTCTCGTCATCAATTTATGAAGTCATAATAAATATATAAACAACCATAAATGTAGGAAATGCCCTAAATATGGCAATATGCAAAAAACAATACAAACTCATAAAGGTGAAAGCACGACAGGCCGTTGATTTGACTCCAATCCTATAGAGCTTTCCTTAATGTCCTTCCTTTATAGATCTCACCTAAAAGATGATAGAGTAATGGAATGACCATTGTCTCAGTAATTGGCTATCCTACCTACTATGCACACTACTAGGTGCTCGCGAAGTGTCAAGTAGGACAATTATGAAACACACCTACTATGCACATTTTTCAGCCAAGATCATAGTACTTTTGACATCAAAATTCATAATATACCCTTTAATAATTTAATACCATATGATCAAGCCAAAATCATCGATCCTACCATTGAAAATGATGTGTTGGATTCTTTGAACAAGATGATCAAGTTTTATCCAATATAACAGTTAACGAATGTGCACATGTTACATTTCTTAGACTATCTCATGTTTGACTGCAAGTCTCTTTTGTGTTTAACTTCACCTATAACCTTCTATATAGGGTACTAGAGTTCTTTTTTTTTTTTGGCAATAGGGTACTAGAGTTCACTCCTAATCTTATTTAGTGGATGTGGGACTTCTCATTGTCCTTATTTTATTATTTATTTAGTAATATATTTTCATATAAATTATATATATATATAAGTATCTTGAATATTCTAATTTAATATCAACAACTTGACTTATCCATATTATCACGCCTTGAAAATTAAGGGGTGATCGGTTAGAAATATGAGATAACCCACATCATTAAGCCTAAAATATATGAAGTCTTCGGGCTAGCTTTTCTGGCTAACTTTGTCCTGTTTGGCCCAAGACCAACATAGAGTAGGACTTGTCCTATTGATCCTTGAACCTTTTAATCCTTAGAAAAAATAATAAAAAAATAATGAAATAAATTTAAAATAAAGGAAACAAGGAAAAATAATTAATAAAATATTTTATATGGTTTATTAAATATTGCTCCCTCCGTTCCTAAACATAGGACATGTTTGGGAAGATGAATTTGTTTTTAAATATAAGACATCTTTCTATTTTTCCCAAATTTTCCTAAATTATCCTTATTAATGCTCCTTAATAATAAACAAGCAAAATAGGGATGGTAGGAATAAAATTAAGTGGTTAGGGTATTTTGGTAATATTATGTTATTTTAACTAACTTAATTAATAAATTTAATCTAATCAAATTAGATAAATAGGCTTTATATTTAAGAACAAAGGGAGTAAGTATTATATGGCTAGCTATTCATCTCTACTATGGAGGCTATGATGGAGGCAACTGCCCTTTTCCTGAGAACTAGGACAACCCTAGCTAAAACTATCACACATATTCTAGGAAGCCCAGTGACCTGCCCAATGGGCTAGTTCTTCCCTTTTATAGGGTAGATATCCTAGTCTATGAGTATTGTTAAAATAGGGCATTGGATGGCATATTTTATTTTTTCCAGTAATTGTTTTCATCCGTGCATAAGTAATAAAGCCTTATGATCAAGAGCTTAATTGTCACTTCACCTAAATGTGTGTCTTGCATCTCTTTCCGTAGATATCATCACAAGAATGGTGTGTACATAATAGACAACCAACCCCTAGTCTAAGGGTCTACAACCCTAAAAACCATGAACTTATCGCATCCATTATATCAGAGTTGGTAATCACTATAACCAATAGATGCAAAGTTGGGCGTCATATCTACACTGAAGCAATAAATATTATGTCATGGTATAAGAATGGTTTCAAAATGGGTTTTCAATGTAAGATTAATCTGTCTATAATTGATAGACTAATTTTAAAATAGGTTTTGAACTTTAAGTAGTATGTGTGTATATAATATATATACATGAATGACAAATACATTAGAGGTTGTGCAAAGATAAATTTTGCCTATTACGTTGTTTATGGGTGTGTGTGTGTATAAAAAAGCATGGAAAAAGAACCACCAATATATCGAAGAAGAAGGAATAACAATATGATAGGATTGTTCAATAAAAACGCTATGTAAAAGAATTAATTAGCGGGTGAAGTTATGCCTTGTAAACATTTACAAATATAACTCAAGAATTTTAAGGAAAACCTGTTAATTATTATCTAGGATTATGTAATAGTTATGTCGATAAATAAGTGTTGTTGTTTTATAACTGTTAAATATATAGTTGACAATAGTTTCCGATTAAAAAACCATTGATTATTTTCTTATGTATATAATAACGGCTGCACAAGTACTTTCACTGGTCCTAATTATAAAGTTAAATTGACTTTTTTTGTGAAAGTTAAGGAAGCAAATAAGACCACTAAATTATAACATATGTTATATATAATTGGATTATATATCAGTTTATATGTAAAATAAATTAGTTTTGAGGAAAAATGAAAATATAAATAATTTAAAGTGATTTATTTTATATCCTTAATTTCTTTTAAAAAAGTCAACTTAATCTTATAATTAGAACCGGAGGGAATAATTGTTAATTAAAATAACCGTTATGTATGGGCTTTTCTGTAATAGTGTTTAGTGAATGTCACTCTTCTTCGATTGGGTGCAACATATTTTCTACTAAGAGAAAAATGATTTTCATATTGAAAACTTTTTCACATAGTTGAAGATATGTCACATAAAACTGAAGAAGATTTATACGTGCATACTAAGAATAATTCCACCAAATACTTTTGATAAAAATTGTCATATGATAAGGCTCCACTTGGATGAAATGAAAAGTTAAGAGGAAAGAAAAGGGAGAGGATAGAAAACTGGAAAGAAAATCTAATAGCTTATTCTGCTTGGATGAGTAAAGAAAAACAGAGAGAAAAGAAAATAAGTAAAAATCTAAAGGACTAAAATACCCTTATAATGGAACAATGTATCATGCTTAAAATTAAGTTGATTATGGCAATAAAAAAGCATATTAAAATTACTGTCAGTGAAAAATTAAAAATCAAATTTTTTGATGAAAATGTATTTTTATTTTATTATATTTAAAAATAAAATAACTTAAGAACAAAGTGTTATTTTTGAAGAGTTATTATTTTTTAAAAAAGGGTAAGAGTTCCTGCCTAAAGGATTGGGAAGGGAGTTTCTTCAAAATGATTGTTCGCTGTAAGTCATAAATACACTACTACAGTATAGGGTTATTGTGGCATCAATTAGGTTGCAATTTGTAGAAAAAATGCCATAGAAAATAAATTATAAACTTATCAAGAGTGCCCTTTTTTTCCTATGGTGGAAACAAGATAGGGAACATAATTTAGGGGGAAGAAAAGACATTATGGTGGGGTTTTTCTAAAAAAACACTAACCGTATTGTGCCATTTTCTTGAGAAAATGCCACGATAAGGTTAGTTTAATTTATCGTGACCTTTTTTTTTAAAAAAAAAAAAGGTACGTGAAATGATACCTAACATGGCATTTTCAAAACGTTATAGGAGCAATCGTGATACATGCTATCGTGATGTTTTGTAAACGCCACAAGTATATATAAAAAAAGCCTTGAAATCCTTGTTTTTTTTAATAGTGACAGTTGCATAGGAAGATGGCTCCCACATATCTCTGGATTTCTCCCATGGATCCCATAGAATTTTCTCCACAAAAAAAAAAAAAAAAAAAAAATCATTGGGTAGCATTTGCGATGACGCTTGGTACGGTAGAAACAAGGCATGGTGATGTAAAAAAAGTTGGCTCAAATCGGAACCGGAAAAAATGGAGGGTGGCTGATGTAAATGTCATTGGTGAAGGATCTGGTTTAGCTCATGAGGGATATGAACAGGCTGCATGTGAGGGCACCTTAGGAAACAAGGTTTTCCTCTCAAAATCTCTACCCATGGAGAGAAAACTTAGAAGGCAACTTAGAGAATTTGTATATACTTTCAACGAGTTTTAATTTTAGTCCCTAAACTTTTAACAAATTTTGATTTTAATCCTCATGAGTACTAATTTTGGTTCTTATACTTTTAATAAGTTCAAATTTGGAGAACTATATAAACTTCGTTAAAGTCATCCAAATCTTTAAGAAATTATAAGGACTATTGAATAAAAAGCTATGATTTGAAACTACAAACACAAGAACCAAAACTCCATGAAACGGTAAAGGTTTATAATAATATTTCCTGTTTAATAATAACAATATCAAAGAGAAACTGATAGTCAACAAAACTCTTTCTCGGGCGTAATGTCAGCCGTAGAATTTTGAAAATGGCTCGCTTCTCCTCAATCGTTCCACCTATGGAAACACGTTTATTTCTATAAAACTCCACAATTCAATAATTAATGCTTATGCAATATGTGAAGCTTAAAAAAATAATCCTCACATGTAATATATCTTAGTTATATCCCAAAACAATAAATTTTTAATTATATTACAAATGGGAAACATGTAATATCAAACATAATATTTATCATGAGTTTTTTGTTTCTTAATTATATAAATTGGCAATTGCTGGCAAAAAAAAGTTAAATATATTGCCTATGATCATTTAACGTTTTTCATTAAAGTTTCTAATTAAAAGTCATTAGTTCAAGTACGTAAGCGAAAAAACATTAAATTATTGAGATACAATACGTCAATACGCACTATTATGATCATTTAACGTTGTTTATTAATTTTTCTCATTTATTTATGCGAGATTCGATGTCTTTTGCCATCTACTTTACATAAATGCCAACACGTTTTTTTTTTCTCGAGTAATTTTGTTAGTTGGGATTAACTTCCATTGAAATATAATCATGCTATTGTTGAATTGAAGATGAAAACATGAGTGTTAGAATTTGCAAATATGTTCAGGTCGAAAAAAAATTGTAAATATGTGCCTAATTTCGGTACAAGACAGACATATATCCTGCCTGTAAAATCCATACTCAAGTAGGTAGCTATTAATTAAGTAGGTTCTACAAGAAAAGTTGCTCCATGAATTTAAAAGAAAACCCTTAAAACCGAATTAAATGCGTTGTGTGTGTGTGTATCACCAAGAAGAACATGGTAGTAGTTTCAACGTCAAATATCAAAAACGATGTAGGTCCACCAAATTCTATAATGGGGGTGCAATAATTTTATTAATTAGAATGTACCAGTACACAATAATTGATCATCATTAAGCTCTATTATTTGGTTTATTTTCACCACTAATTCACGGGTTTGAGCACTGTACAAAAATCATTATAAAATTAAGTACGAAGCACGGAAACTATATTATATTATTACACATATTTCTTATGATGAACATGCCAGAGTTAGGTGAGTGTGGGTTTGAAAATAATATAAGTTCAAGTTCAATAGAAGAAAAACAAAGATATGATAAATTAACTATTGAATCCATTGATCTGCCGTGTTACCAACAAATTGATGTAGGAAAATAAAGCAGCACATCACGAAAATGAAGTTTAGTCTTTTAGCACAAAAATGGGTATCCCTTCTCACTTGCTGGTTAGAGCTTCTAGTTTGCAAAACTCTGCAAATTGAGAAGTCAAAATTACTATTGTTGCCACATATTTTTCGTTTCCAAACAAGAAAAAAGTTTAATAATGAGGAGAAAGTTGTCGATTTTTCTTCCCATTATTTAGATTTCAACCAATATGGCATATAATATTTTTACAAATTGAAAATTTTGAAATTTGCACTGTAAATTCTTCTAAATAGGTATGATAAAATCGTATAAAAATATAACAAAAATTCTCACCATAAATGCGCATGGATTAAAAAGCTAATGAATAGCTTAAAATTGAACAAAATGTAATGATACTTTACTAAATATTACTCCTCTCGTCATATTTATTTATAGGGTAGAGAAAGAATATTTTATTTGATTTTATTTATGTGTAACGTCATCAAATTTTACATGTGATTATTACAAATTTATTGTTTATTATATGTTGACTTATTTGCATGTGATATATTCCCTCGGTTCTTAAATATAGAATTTAGTCAATTTTTTTTAAAAAAAAAATCTTAAAAAAACTAAATAAGTTATTTATACATTTATTTGTCTTTATTGTTTCTCTAAACTAGTTTATTTTACTTATAAGATAACATATAATCTAATAGTACACATACTACGTTAAGATTAAGTGTTTCATGTATCTTCTTTAATCTCTCAGAAAAATCAAAAGTCTTATATTTAAAAAATAAAGAAAGTAATAGACATTGAATAAGGATAGATTTAGTTGACCAAAAAAAAAATAAGGATAGATTTGAAAATAAAGCTGTTAAATTTTAAAGGTAACGAGATCAAAGATATTTTTTTATGTATGAAATATGACGATTATGGCTTAAAGGGTAAGACTGCGAACTAGTATTCAATTATTTCTTAGAAACCTGACAATTAATTACTTTGAAGTTTGAACCAAAACCGAAGTTTAAAAATACTCCCTCCGCTTATTAAAAAAAAAGTCATTTTAGGATTTTAGGGTTTTTAATACATAGCAATAAAATCGATACATAATCTTGTTTAACTTAGTTTTAATGATAAATTATTCTTCTGCAAATAATAATAATAATAATAATAATAATAATAATAATAGTAATAGTAATATTCTAATTTAACATATTTTCTTAAATTTTAAAATGAAAAATGTTTTTGAAAAATGACGAAAATCTTTGAAATAACATTGTACTCTGCTGTCGGAATAGTATGTCCTTTCCTGTCTATATCTGATTCTATAAGTACTTGGTTCAATTTGTGATAGAGGTTGTTCCATCCAACAGTTGAAATACGTGCTAATGCATTGCACAGTCATACTGTATATATTGAGACAGGAGTCTCTCCTGTGTTTTTTCTTTCATTTACCCTCCTTTTTTTCTTTCAAGCTTATTGGATTTTTATCAAATGATCCAGATAAAAATTTTATAAAAATGAATAAAATTTTGATAATACTTAAAAGTTAAAAATCATATCAATAAATTTAATCCATCAAGATTTTATGTAAACAATTCACACCGTAATATAAAAATAAAAAAAATAAATTTATAATAATAATAACTAAAGTTGTGAACTGTTTTCATCAAATTTTAATTGATTAAATTTATTTATGTAATTTTTAAATATTATTATAATTATATTTATTTTTATAAAATATTTAATCTCAACCATTACATCTAGATCCAATGATTTGAAAGAGAAAATAAGGGTAAAGGATAAAAAAAATGCGGAGAGAACCCATTTCCATATATATTGGGTGTGTTTGGATGGATTTCTGAAAAAATGACTTATAGATAAGTCAAACTGAAAATAAGTCAAACTGAAAATAAGTCAGATTGTGTAATGAAATTTATGTTTGGATAAGCTGTTAAAAAAAGTGACTTATAAATCATAAGTCATATTGTGTAATGAGATGTATGTTTGGATGGACTTTTGAAAAAGTGATTTATGTTTGAGTTAGTTGTGATTTGATGTGTAAAATAAGTTAGAATTATGGGGTCCACCAAAAAAGTGACTTATAAGTCATAAGTCATAAGTTGAAAAAAAGAACTTATACTTATTTTGACTTATAAGTTATAAGTTACTTATTTTTATAAGTCGAGACAAACATACTCAAAACAACTTTTTTAAAAATAAATACTTATATTTTAAAATAAGGACTTATTTGGCTGGACTTATTCGCCCATTGTACATTTACACCATTTCAATTACCGAACCTCTCAACTAACCGTTGAATCAAAACCAACGGGATCAGATTCAGTTTCTATAGGAAAAGACAACATAATTTTCTGGCAGGAAGGAGATCTTCTATTTTTCTAATACCCCATGATGCTCTTGTAGGATCAGTACTACATTGTAGGCAATGCAAGAGACAATGAGATGAACGTTTGAGTTGAAAAAAAAATGAGAGAGAGAGAGATGAAAGTTGGAAAAATACTTTATTGTAATACAAAATTTACAGTGTACTTCTCCTCAATATATGTAAAATAAAAGTGGACATGAACCATTTTAGTAATTATATAACACTCTTAGGTCAAAAAAAAAGTTATAATGTTGGTATTTGATATATTTTGGACCAAATTTTTTGGATATTTTTATACCTTTTATTTTTTTTAATAATAAAAAACTTAATGCCATGTATAGTAAGTATAAACATTTTTAACCCATTTTAATAATTACGTACATTTTTTAAAATAAAAAAAAAAACCTTCACAATGTTGGGTAATTAAACCAAACTACAAACCACAAAGACATTTCTGTAACTTTGCGCTGGAAAAAAAGTTTGTATCACCAAGTTAACTGTATTTTCCTTCTTTTCACCCACTTTATCTTTGTCTAGTTTAATCTCTCTAACTGCACAGATATGAAACTCGCTTGATGCAGGTAATGAAGATTCGTTTTCTGTGTGCTACTGTGCTTCTCTTACATACACACACGACCCGGGGGGGGGGGGGGGGGGGATGGACTAGGGAAACCAGCCAAATTTTATTCATGATTGGTTGAATTCGTTGGGCATTGGGTGGCCTATAGAATCGGTTTACAAATGTCTGTTATGAGTTTGTTTTCCCTCACTAATCAATTCCATAAAGAAACCTCTCCATATAATTAAGAAGAAATCATGATTTGCTAGACATAAATAAGAATAATGAAAAGGCAAGAAAATGAAGGCGAAGAAATGAATGCCTGGCTTTCCCATGTACGCCTCTGAATTCTCCACCTGATGAAGATGATTACCAAATCTTGAAGCCAATTAACTTCACAAGAAACATTTGGTTCGTCAAAACCATCTCTTAGCTTCTTTGTCTTCTCCTTCTCCTTCTTCTTCCATAACTTGGTGGCTTTTTCTTCTTAATCTACGAGCAGAACTCAAATCATGAGATCTCTTTGACTCGATCTCCAACGTTAAGGTCAAAGATTGATGTATATTTAGCTGTAACTGATCTGGGTCTGTGCTAGTGTGGGGGGAGAGAGAGATGAGAGGTAGAGGAAGATGGTGGAGATAGAAAGAGGATGTTCCCAAGAAGATGAAGACAAGAGGGCTTTTGATTGAAAGATTTAATTTTCAAAGAAGGTGGGCCATGAAAGAAGGTCCCTTTTTGTTTCACACGTTGGGGCTGTTCTCTTTGTCTTACCCCCACAAACATCAGTCAAATGGTGGTTTTTGGGATTGACACTTACAGCCTGCCTGTTTAATTAATTACTTTCCTGATTTCTCTCTTTTGTTCTCCAACAAAATTTTAATAATTTCTTAACTTTACTGTTGCTTAATATTCCTGATCATTTTTATAAGTAACAACTACCCAAATGAAATATGTTGGCCAAAAAAAAAACTACCCAAATGAAATAAAATTAAATTATGTTAATAGAAGTTAAAAGCAATGACTGTGTAAGAGATGTATTTTTTTTTCCCAAACGTGCCTTTATCTAAGAAAATGGTAAGTAAGGGAGAATGAGTGAGAAGAACATGAAGGAGAGTGAGTGAAGTAAAAAAACGAGAGACATACAATTAATTTGGGGTAATTTGAAAAAATACATTACATTTTTAGACAAAATAAAATTGTTACTTATAAAAATGACTAAGTTATTGCTTATAAATAGAATCAGAAGAAGTAATTATGAAATAAAAAAAAAGGATAGTTTTGCTGAACAATAAGAAGACTTTAAATTCTACATTTATAACATAAATATAATGATGTAACTTATAATAAGAATAAAAAATATCTTAATTATTGGCTACAACTAAAAAGAATTAGAGGAGTACATACAATATTATTGAGGTGAAGGTGAAAAAATACCTGTGTAATTTGGTCTAAGGTGTGCACAACACCGCAAAATTGTTTTTGGCTCAAAAGTACCTACATAGTTACTAAAATGGGTCAAAAGTGCCCATGCGATCAATATGCAATAACGCCGATAAAATTTTCACTGTTAGGGAAAATAAAAATTGCAAAAATAAACATTAAATTTTGTCCAAAATGCAACCAACACCATGAACTTTTTTTTGGCCCAAAAGTGTCCACGTAGTTACCAAAATGGTTCCCTTAGTGCCTATGCCGTTACTTTACACATATTATGCTGAAAAAATTACACAAGCAGGGGTGAATTTGATATTTTAATAAAAAAATTTCAAAACTTTAAGTTCAAAATCAATTTTCAAAAAAAGATAGGAAAGAAACAGAGTATTGAAATCTTAGGCAAATGCTTGTAGATCAAACAGAGTATATGATAAACACTGAAGCTCACAAAAATTTAGAGAAACAGAGTATGAAGATTCAAAGTCCTAAGCAAATACTCGTAGCTCAAATTTATTCTCTGTAATTTCATACTTCAATCCTCCATCGTCAATAGATATATAAGCCTTTGAGAATGCAAACGAACGTTGAGCAAAATTTGCCTAAGATTTCAATACTCTATTTCTTTCCTATATGTTTTTTAAAATTGCTTTTGAACTTATAGTTTTGAAAAACATTTTATTAAAATACAAAATTCACACCCCCTCTTATGTATTTCTCCTATATAACATGTGTAAAGTAACATTATAGGCACTAAATGAACCATTTTGGTAACTACGTGGGTACTTTTGGGCAAAAAAAATACTTCCCAATGTTGGGAGCATTTCAGACCAAGCTTCATGGGTATTTTTACACCTTTTATTTTTCCTAATGTTGGAAAACTTAATAGCATTAGTGTATATTGACGACATGGGCACTTTTAAACCAATTTTGATAACTACCTGGGCACTTTTTGGCCAAAAAAAAAAATTTATGGTGTTGGGTGCACCTTGAACCAAACTACATATGTATTTTTACACTTTCGCCCTCTTAACAATATTGCCTTGATAATTATCCTTGTTAAATTTAACCTTTAATTAGTTGAACAAATATGTTGAGCTGATAGCGAAAACAATAGTTAAAGAAGAAGTCACGAATGGAAGAGGATCCCACATTCACCTAAGAGTAAAACAAAAATGACATGGACCTAGTAACTTAGTATATTTAGTCGACTAACAGTCAAACTTAATATCGACAACAGTATGTGCAACATTACTATGATTTGAAAACTCTCAGGGCAATATTGTTTCCTAAAAAAATTATAGAGTAACATTGCATCTATGTGTCAACTTCTTTGGAAAAATGAGACCTTTATAAATATGTCTTCTACAGAGTAAACTGATGCAGTACTTATTACTTAATTAGACTTTTGTCCATTTTCCAATAGAACAAAATTAGAATGCCCCTTTTATAAGTTATTTCGTTGTGTAGTTCCTAAATTGAAAGATTTGGGTTGGGACATGATGAGCCAACACTGAACACAATCTTTAAAACTTTTTTAAGTGCTAATTTGTCAGTTCTACTTTCTTGAGTTTATGAAGCACTTGCAGAGTTATTTACAAATCGTTCAGCAATAAGTTATTCACATCGATATAGAATTTGAATTCATAACCTTGTGGGTCATGAGCTAACCACTACAAAAAAATATGAAATTCGATGGATTTCAGGAGGAAATTCTGTCGGTAAATTTACCGACGGAATTCCATCAATAATTTGTTAAAAAAATATTAAAAATAAAATATTTATTAAAAAATTACCTACTGAATTCTGTCGCTAATTTGTTAAAAAATATTAAAAAATGAATTACTTATTAAAAAAGTACCGACGAAATTCCATCAGTAATTTCTTTAATATTTTTTCACAAATTACTGATGGAATTATGTCGTTAATTTGTTAAAAAATAATAAAAAATGAATTAATTATTAAAAAATTGCCGACTGAATTCCGTCTGTAATTTGTTAATAAATATTAAAAAATAAATTATTTATTTTAATTTATATTAAAAATATTTTATATATAAATTATTTAATAAATATATGTTTTAAAAATTAATCAAAATTAATATATACATATATATATTACAAATTTAATTTTAAATTTTTTAATACTATATACAATAAAATAATAATTAAAAAAATTTCATATAATAAAAGAAATTCACTAAAATAATATTTATTATAAATATAAAATGGAAATACTAAATATAATATTATCAAGTAAGAAAATACTGAATATAGTCTAATGTATATGAATATAAAATATTATTTATATAAAAATAATATAATTATTAATATGTAAATTATATATTAATAATTAAAAATATTTCATAATATATTAATTTATATATAATGTAAAGTATATATAAGACCAAATATAATTATAATAATGGGAGTTTAAATATTATAAATATAATAGTTTGCAAATAATATCACAAGGTCTTTATAGCTCAACTGGTTAAGGCGACTCTCAACTTAGCTACATTTCAGACAATTTGTGAGAACGACACGTGGCAGAGCTTGAGAGGGGACACGTGACATAAATTAAAAAAATATTTAAAAAAATTACCGACGGAATTCTATCTCTAATTTAGCTACATAATTCTGTCGGTAATTAACTGACGGAACTCCGTTCCATCAATAATTCCCATTTTTTTTGTAGTGAACTCTTTACCAATAATTGAAACAACCAATGTTGGTTGTAAGTTACCACATTCTGTTAGTATATCGGGTGGTGCAAGAGTTATGCAAAGGAAATGAAAAGCTTGAGAAAAAAGCATCATAATTCGAAACTATTTTATAGAGGCTTGCATACTGTATAGACCTTAGTCTACTTAATTAAATTAGAAGAATAAACTTATATAAAATTTTGTGTGTGTGTGTGTGTCGAGGTATTAAATAATTTTTCATCAAGTTCTTCGCGTTAATTTGAATCTTTCATAGAACTATTCTTTGTTGTATTATTTTAATTTATTAAATATACGTAATCTACATAGGTAATCATCGTTGATATTATAAGTGTGATATGATGTAATGCATATCTGTCTCCTCTATTCTCATCCCTTTTTTAATATAAGTTCTATATAGGTATTATTTTTTCATTAATTAATAATTAATACCAACATATAAACAATGCTTTTTCATACACACACACACACATATAGCTGTTTGCCTTTGTTAAGCTATATTCTAATTACGAGTAGTGTGATTTCCGGGCGTCCTTACCAAATTTGAAAGAAGTTCTATAAGTTTGAATATATATTAGAAGTTCTATAAGTTATTCTCTGTTTAATTAAATATGAGGTTTATATAAATTACATTAAATTGGAAGAAGATTATGCAACATTTAAAATTCTTAAGAATAATTTTTATCGCTTACTTTTAATCTTAATTAAGACTACGTGTGTTATTGGTAATTTTTAAGCTTAGAAAAAAGAAATAATCTTAATGTGAAATCTTAATAAAATTAAATTAATCCTTCAATATGAGCCCTAAATGTATTTTTTTTTCTATAGAACAAGAATCTTGAATATAGCATTTTCATGTGGCACTCACATGTCCCTTCAATGCAGGTGACAGATTTAGTATATTAATATATAAATTATTAATTAATTGTTGGAGATACATAGTACATGGGTATTGTTTTAAGCAACTAGTTAGTTAATAATCATGGTAAATATGTGAGCGCTTTTTAAAGGAAATAATACAACTAGATTCGATCTTATCGTCTTGCCTGAAGCATGAAATATTTATAATTAAAAGTTTGTAATAAGCAGAATATTAAACATGAGTGTCCCATGTGATTATGTCATAATATTTGATATTGGATTGGTTTCTAGGTGACAAGTTAAGGTATGAAATGAACCTGAAGAGTGAAGATAATGGCAATAACTCAATGTGAAACGTCCAATGATCAACGGAAGTTAGCTTAGGCGGCCAATGTATATATGGAGGACAGAGGTAGAACATTCAAACCCAGAAATGCACGGCCAAATCTGAAAGAAAAAAAAATAAAACTTTCGAAAATTCGTAATGTTTTCTCTAAACTTGATTTCACGTTTGAGTTAAATTCGAGTTCGCTTCTGTTTCAATTAGCTTTTTTTATCCAATTAGCTTTGTTTCTAACTCTTTATAAAGTCGAGTTCTACTTCTCTTAAATGAAGTTGATTCCACAATTGAACTTACATTATTATGTAGATTCCTTGTATTTTCTTTGATTTATAGTTTAATTTTTTGATCTTGAAATCTCTTTGGAAGCATTCTAACTCGTATCTAAACTTTCTCTAGAATTGTTTTATCTTGTTTTATCTTGGCTGATTACATGGGGAAATTCATCACTCAAATGAAATCGATAAAGGTAAAGGTGTTGATTTAGTACCCTACTATTATGTAAATTGTTGCTAGCATAAATAACAATTTCGAGTAGTAAATACGGTATTCATCAATTAAATCGTAACTTGATTAGAAACGACGTTAATTGGTCTAAACTTTCGTTAAAAATGATTGACGTGGCTTTTTTTTTTATCCCATGATGTTGCATGGACATGTGGCATTTTTTATTATTTTTTATGTTATTCTTTTTATTTTTTTATAACAATAGGCAGATAGGGCCTTTGGCCACCAAACCCGGATTCCCCCAGTATCCGGCCCCTTTTTCTGAGTCCCTGACCTTCTCAACTGCACCAGGTAACCTGGTTTTTTTTATTATTTTTTTGTCACAACAGACAGATAGGGCCTTTGGCCCCCAAACCCAGATTCCCCCCGGTATCCGATACTTTTTTCTGAGTCCCTATAGCCTTCTCAACTGGACAAAGTAATTTGGGTTTTTTTTTGGACCATGTAACCCGGGACAACCGACTAATCCGGATTAGAGTTATATACGCTATCTGGTCCAGTTGAGAAGGTCAGAGACTCAGAAAAAGGCTTCATATACTGAGGGAATCCGGGTTTTGGGGCCAAAGGCCCTATCTGCCTATTGTTACAAATAAAAAATAAAAAAAACCCCGAGTTACCTGATGTAGTTGAGAAGGCCAGAGACTCAGAAAAATGGGCTAGATACTGGGGGAATCGGGGTTTGGGGGCCAAAGACCCTATCTGCTTGTTGTTATAAAAAAAAGAAAAAAAGAAAAAATATATAAAAAATAATAAAAATATAAAAGAATAATAAAAAATACCACATATCCATGCCACATCACAAGGTAAAAAAAAAAGCCACGTCAGCCATTTCAACGAAAGTTTGGACTAATTAACATCGTCACTAATCAAGCTACAAATTTAATTAATGAATACCGTATTTGCTACTCAAAATTGTTATTTATACTGGCAGCAATTTACATAATAGTACAACATAGTATATATATATATATATGATGCTTAATACTTGATGGTTAAAGAGAACCATCTTCAGACATGATGAGGCATAGACCGTGCAAAACAATATTTGATGCTTATAATATAAACTGTCAAATATGTTTTATAAATACTTGACGGCATTAAATTAGCCATTAAATATTGCTTTAATATTTTATTTAAAAAATGAAAATCATCATACTCGACAATTTTATGTAAGAAATAATTAAAGTTAATTACGCAAAAACTAAAGTCAATATTATAATAGGATTAGATATGATAATTGAAGTTTGGGTGTATTATTCAAGAGATTGGAGTGATACATTCACACAAGCAAGACGCAATTAGATGGGGTGCTTGTATTCCTACAAAAACGAGATATATTATAATGGCTCTTAACGCCCCCATTCATATTTGACATGGAGAGTACATCTACAATAATAAACCAAATATCATGGATATCAATTACAATTACAACAAATCACAAATCATGGCTGATGGTTATTACTCCTAACATCACCCTCAAACGAGAGGGTGTGGAATTCACTCCGAGTATGTGATGAAGATATAATTGTACCGTACATGACCCTATGGTTTAGTGATGTAAATGGTTAATACAACTTTTGGTCCTTAAAATATTACTCAATTTTGGTTTTGGTCCTTGAACTTCAAAATCGGTAGTTTTGGTCCTTGAATTTTTGGTCAACTTTGGTCTTGATTCCTGAACTTTTGGTTGGTGGTTTTGATCCCCCAATTGATATATACCTTTGACAAGGTTTTGTAATGTCTACCCTAAAAAGGTCATACATATATACTTAATGACATAATATTCACACTCTGTACTCCTCGATTGCCAAGGCAACAATAAATACAAAAAATGATATTAACCAACAAAGTAATATATATATATATATTATCAATTGATTGTCTTTCAAAGAAATTAAATCAAAAGTACTTACTTTAGGTCGAATCCACTAGATATTAGCATCTATTTGCCCTGCTCGGCCCATGAGGTGTCATGATCTTATACCTGTATAATCAAATAAAAAAAAATATACATGAAAATAATTAATTTAGGCTCAAAATAAAGAGTTTATAAACACTTACGTAATGAAGATTTCTTTAAAATGATACAAGGGATCAAACAAGTAAATATGTTGTTCCATGAGACAGACAACACATAAACTTCAATGATGGCTAAAACACATATAGATAAATGGGTTATGGGTAAAAAATACATATGTTATTTTGTTAAAAGTTCATCCAGCACCAAATTTTTTTGATCAAAAATACATATGAAATTTAAATTGGATAAAATATACACATTTACAGTTAAATTATGGTAAAAAATACACATGTGATTTATAAAAGGTTCATCCGGCACCAAGCGCTTCCTTTTAGAATATAACCATAAATGTGAATTTTGATCCAATTTGAAAGTTCATGTTTATTTTTGGTCAAAAAAAAAAACAATTTGGTGCTAGATGAACTTTTGACAAAATCATATGTGTATTTTTGACCCTTAACTCTAGATTAAAAAAATATTTGGTGTAGGCGGAAATCATAACAAAAAATAGGTACACAATAACAAAAAGTACGCATAATGAACCAAATAAACTTACCTATTAATAATATGTGCCAAATTGCAAGGCAACATCTTCGCTGACATAGCATAGTTCACAAATACTTGCATAATATTGTGATGCTACTTTTCCTCCACCTTCTTTTTCAACATTTTATCCCTCTACAAGGCTGAAGGACTTATGGATCCATGGTTTGTTTTCCCCAAATACCTATACCTCTTGTGTAGGTACATATTGTAGAATTGAATGAGAAAATGATCAATGCATATATATTGAAAGACAAAAAGGGGAAAGAAGAAAGGTCACATGATTGCTATTTCTTGCCATCCGATGTCAAGATCTTGCATATCTAAAAAGTATAAGACATTAGCATCATCAAGTCCAAATGGATTTGTCTTGTCAGGACTCACAATTCCTACAGGCATATGCAAGTTGATTTTGTCCATGGTTGGTTCAAGATCACGTAGAAGTTTCAAAGAGAGATAGATGTACGGGGTTTCTTGTTCATGATCAAAAAATAAATCAAGATTATTGTTACATATTTTAGAATGTGGTAAAAAATTCAAAATTAAAGAAGTGTGGAGTCTTATGCAACATGAGATGTCGCCGTAATCAAAGTGTTGTGGACAAGTTACTTAGTCCACAAGATGAAATAGCCAACCGTTTCACCACTTTGGCAATACCTTCACTAGGAAAAGGTACATCTATAACAATAAAAAAATATGGAATTAGCTACGGAATTTAGTAACGGAATTCGAATGGTAAAAACAAAATTCCGTTGCTAATATTTTAGCAATTGCCTATTTTAAGATGAATTTCATGGCTAATTTATTGTTTTTTGTAGTGTAAATCCTTCCACCTCCTAAAAAGCTATAACTGTTACCATGACTTGGTCCTCCTGAATAATTATATTATGGATGGTGCAAGCCTTCGGGTAATAGATAACTTTGGCAACTACTCCCAGATGTGGTACATCTAAATAGAGATAGCAACTTTTTCCCTGTCATCTCATGTGAGACCTGAGGGGTCAAGAGCAAATGTTTCTAAAGCAGTAGGATGTGTGCAATTGCCATTGTTGTTTGAAGACCTGGGGATACCTGTAGGGAATGAGAAATTAAAGAGTTAACCTAATTGGAGGTAAAACTCAATATTAAATCATGGAAGTTAATTACTAATTATAGGTATTTGTGGTTGTGGCATATGTCCAATCTGCATGGTAGATGCCATAAACCTCATTCACCACAAAGCCCATGTAATATCTCTTTCCAATTAGATCTTTAGATATATGCCTCAATCTCTGCCCAAAGCTCTGCACGAACTTCCTTTCGAATTTTTCATCAGATTTCCTGCCGAACCCTACCTACAATTGCTTCTCTTGGTTCATATCTGACATTGATTTGAAAGGTGTGACCTTAAAGCTTGGCAAGACAACCTATCCTAGCCTTCTCTATAGCACGCCTCGGGTGACCGGGCTTCCCAATTCCCTTAGCTGAGATGTCCATCCTCCCAATCTAAGAGAAGGACCCTTGGGAACCTTCCTCCTCAAGTTGATCCTGTAAGATAGGAAAAATAATCAGTTGCATTGGTATTAGATAATAAATTAACAATTCAAGAATAATGTCAAGTTAAATATTTACAATCATTTTAGCAATCTTTTCAACTAGTGGATTTACATATTTTTCTCCTTGATTCCTTCTTGTGACCCATTTTCTTTGACGTGACACAGGTGGCGGCGTCTCAAGAACAGTAATCGGATCTAATTGTGCAATGCACCTCCTCCATTTCTTCAATTGTGACTTTGTAATTTTCTCCTCTACCCACTTGTAATCCCCTTGACACATTATATGTGAATACTGATTTAATCTTTCCCTAATGAGCCTTGGGAGTTAAAATAAAATTTAAATCAAAGGTTTGCAATATAGATTGCAACTCCGAGTCGTTTCACTTGAGAAGTCTTTTTATTCTACCTAACTAGCTAAATGCAATTAAAACAATAAAAAGAATGGGGTTTTGGTATTGGAAAATCATGTGAGTAACTAGTGAAAAATGCAAATATTTGTTTTTGGTAATTTTTGTTTAAATGGTGAAAAGGTTTAATTTAGGAGAATTTTATAAATTGTGCTATGGTAGTTTTACGTGGCTCTAAGGCTTCATTAAAAATGATATTGGAAGTTAAATATTCACTAAGTCTAATTAAAAAATCCCCAAGAAACCACTAGGGGTCCATTAGCCCCTAATTAATGACTAATTCAGTAACCACTTTTATAGCCATTACTTACGGTTAGTGTTAAGCTCCCCTTGGTGTGTGTTGGAAACTAAGTTTTGAAAAACAATTCCTCTCAAGAATGTGCAACCACAACATTCAATTGGATAAATTAAGCTATACAATCTAGCAACCATTAAAAATCATATAGCATCATAAACCTAATAGGAAATTTAAATATAAACATCATTCAATTAACATAGCTTAACATCTAACACAAGTATTCAAATTCATAGACAACTAAAAAGGAAAGTCATGCATTAAATCCAAATATACAAAGAGAAACGCAACCAACAACTCAATATATAAGGAAAAAACCATGAAGAAACAGATAACTCCCCTATTTTGGCCATTGAAACTAGAGCCACCTTCACACCATGAAAGCTCCAAGAATCTAGCCTCCCATATCATCAATCTCGTGCCCAAGGATCTCCATGACAGTTGTCTCCATGAATGGAGAAGAATGTGGTATAAATGGAGGGAGGAAGAAAGTAGAACAAAGAAAACTAGCAAGATTGAGGGTGAAAGTGAGGGGAGAAATGAAGATTTGGAGAGGGAATGGAATGGAAATGAGAGAAACCCTAGGAGAGGACTTCAATTTCATGCTTTTGAGGCTTAGAAGTGGGGCTTTTTTGGTTACTCAAAACCATAACTTTCACATTAATAGCCAGATAGTGGGCTTGTGTGCTCGTCGCGGTGAGTTACACAGCCCGACATTGTGTCACTATGTTGGCTCACTACAACAAGTTGCACAATAGTTTGACATTTTTCCTTTGGTTAGCTTTCTTCTGCACTAACTTATCTTTATTTTGGTCAATCTCTTCCATGACCTGCACTAGAATTGAACTTAAGGTAGTATCAAAATATTCATGAAGATTTTAAACAACAGATCATGCTAATATGCCCGAATTCCCCTAAATTAGTATAACTCAAACAAAGTGTGATAAAGTTAAAATTTTTCCAAATTAGGTATAATTACCCTACGAACATGCAATAATCCAATGATTTTAACCATGAAAAGTGTATACAAATATGGTGAAATCATTTCCCCCACATTTAGACCTTTGTACTCTTGGACAAAGGATAGAAAGCAAAGAAAGAATGACTTTAACCAACCAATAATCTCAAGCTAGCATGAATCATAATTTAGAATATGCAAAGTGAGAATTGGCAAAGTAATAGGAAGAAGCAATGGCAAAGAGGACACTCAAGATAATAGTCTTTCACTCTCCTCACTTCATGTGAAGTTTTCACATTCAAATTTGCTCAAACAATAATTTGCAATATGCTTGAAAATACACTAACATCTCCACCAATGCATATAATCATAAATGAATCAAAAGAAGTTGAAGGGTTGAAATGATAGAAAAGGCATGATGGATTGCATGTTATGGAAAGAAATGGTTGAAATGCAATTTAATGTCACAATTGGGGTACATAGGACATGTGATCATAATTTCACCGAATTGAGATAACATAAAGAAATACCTTATTCTTCAAACTTCTTTTTTTTATGTTTCTATTTTTATTTCTTTTTCTACTTCTTTTCATGCAAACTTTTTTATTTTCTTTTCCTTGATAACACCTACATGGCATTCACAACCTACAAAGGTGGGTCAAACTTGTTGCACCATCACTAAATTCACATAAATGCATTACAACCAAGGAATAGCTCGAAACAGGTGAACAAATGAAAATAACATATGTTTAAGTCTGGAAAAATGGGTTGATGAAATGAATGCCTAAATTATCTTAATACATGAATGGAATTCTAGCATTGACAAAGATGAGAGACAAGTTCTAGAAATTGAATTATCAAGCAAGCATACACTATTGGAATGAAAGTAGGCCCCAAAATCTCACAACAAGGTTAACGTCAATTGCCAATGAAACATCTAATTGCAAGGCCAATTAACACAATGCATATGCTTGAAAATAGCTCATTAATAGCTCTTTGAAAATTGGTAGGGAAAAATACACAATTCTTTGAATTCTTCCCAATGCTCATGAAGTTCATTGATTAAAGGGTAAGGTCCACTCTTGCTCCATGATTTTCAAAAATTTTGCCACATTAGGTATTCACAAACAAGTTTTAAAAATGGGTAGCAAATGCATTTGGATCCTCCATTGCAATGAATGTGATCTTCATCACAACACAAAATTTAGAAGCAAAATCCACCTTAGTTTGAAAAAAGTTTCAAAAAATTTCCCTTTTATATGACATAACATGGTAAAGCCAATGGATCAAGTAATACTACCTATAATCCCCTACCACACACTTGAAATTTACATTTTCCTCAATGTTAACAATCATCAAATTAACAATTGACTTATCTCTTGTGAAGTGGAAAGTTGTGAAGTCTAATCAAAAAATTGGAACACAACACATAAAGAGAGAGAAGGAGAGAGACAAGAGCAATCAATAGTAGGCATGTTTGAAAAGCACAAATAATAGGACCAATGCATATCACAAGTGAAGGTAGCATAAAGTTTCAATGGCATAGGGTGTTTGTTAAATTTAGAGGTCATAATTTATACTTTCTACTAGAATGCTCCCTCCCCCACACATGTTCAATGCAATGAAAATAAAATATTATCGAACCAATCCAGAATGCATTAAAATAAACAAGACAAGGAGAAGAGGCAATCTGCCGTCACTGAGGCTTTGAAGTCTGTCCATGATAGAGCTTGAGGAGGTGCCTATTGTCTTAAAGCATGTGTATGGTCTCTTCCTAAATAAGGTGAATCATGTTGAAAGGGACGACTTTGAAGGGCCCATGTCTGTGGTTAAATTGGGCTCAATTTATCTTGTCCCTAAAGATTCTTGAGAGTCTAAAAGTGCTGAGCATATGTCCTTGTAGCTTTACAGAAGCTCTTGGGTGGTGTGCACTAGACTCCATGATCTTCCTAAGTGTTGAATCAACCTCCGGTTGATCATTAGCAGCAACCACCTTGGGTTAAGCATCATGTGAATGCTTTTGTGTTGTTTGTGGTACAGAATAAATACTCGGTTGATTAATGACAGTGACTGCCTTAGATTTTCCTCCACTCCTCTTACCTAAACCACATAACAAAATAAGATCATTTAAATAGTACAAGGTATGGGAAGAGATCCTAGGTCAAGTGGATGAAATCAAAGATGAGTAAGAAGGTTGTAGCCTTTTAATCACATGACAACTCAATCCAAAGCAAATGGTGCTTGAAGTAAACTTGGTTGGTGCAAGGGCTACCCCCTTTGAGCTCTCATAGTCCAAATCTTGACTTCCTATTTTGAAATCAACTTCGTGTACATGCTTGGTACCTAAAATGTTAGGGAAACTACCTTCTTCCAAAGAAGTGATATTACTTGACAAAGAAATGTTACGGGAACTCATGCCAAAGTATGAGTTACAATGCAAAGGAAAATATCTAGTACTAGAAATAGAAGAAGCAGGAGATACAAGAGAGTCATGAGATTGAAATTTGAAAAAAATGTCATGCATAGGTAAGCTTCATCTCAAGCTTCTTGGCTAATGAAGTTGAAGTGAATTCAATAAAATTCAGACAAGATAGGAAATAATCCTCATGTGGATGCCTCATGGCCTCATACACGTTATAAGGTAGAGAATAAAATGTGAGTGTGAGGAAGTAATTTCAAAAATTGTAGGATGGAAATGGATAGAGAGGGGAAAGGAGTTTTGGTGGTATTGATCCCATCTTCTGCAGCACCCTCTTCAACTCCCCCAACCCTTCCTCCTACCTACACTTCACCTTCTTCCCCTTCTCCATTGAACTCACCATATTTGATGCCTCTACTTTCGATCCCCTCAACCTCTATTTCTCATTGGTGGTCTCTGTTAATGGTATTCGTGGTACCACTAATTCTATTTTTAAAAAGTTTTGGTACCTATGTAAAATCAATGATTTGTTGCTTGATTTAAAGTATTGTCTTGATCTTCTTAGGGTAGCATCTTCAATAGAAGATGAGGAGTTGGAAACACATAACTCTTTTTCTAGGAAATCCCAGTCCCCGGGATTCAATTTTAATCCCAGCATTCTTGGACGAGATCCAGGAATGGAAATTTTGAGTCCCGATCCCGGATTTAGACACCCCTACTTAGTAATCATGTGAATCCATAAAAACATATGTTGTAAAGTTACTATCATTATTCACTACTACAGAAAACACTTTTTACGTCTTATTTTTTGGACTTTTCATGTTTCTTTTTGGTGGGACGTGGATAGGGGAGACGTGGAAAGTCGCCACTTTTCACATCTCTTGTTAGATAAAAGACGTGGAAAGTAGGGACTTTCCATGTCTCTTATTCAAATGAACGTGGTGAAGTAATACTAACAAAAAGAAGAAATTGGGTTAAAAATGAATCAAAAGGGTTTGATAAAATCAATTGGTTTAGAATGAGACATAAATAGAAGAATTGACTTATTCAAATGAACATGATAATTTAGGCAGGTTTCTCCTTTGGCTTCTTCTTTTTTAAACCAATTAATAATCTTGATTGGGTTGATTTAGGAAAATGACCTATTTTGTTGAAATGGCAAAGTTATAGAAATTAGGGATTTAATTTGATGCATAACCAATGATGGTTTATTGAAGACTAGTGATTTTAAATGGGTTGAATAACATGAACAAACTAAGGAAAAACTTGACTAATTTCCTAGATGACCAATTCGGACTCTAGAGGGGATTAGTTTCCTAAGTGTTGTGTTTGGTCAAATTGGCTAGTATGTTGCTATGTATGTGTAATACTCTATGTAGAGTTGGTGTTAAAGCTTGGTCAAGGAGCTTGAACTTATGTGCTAGTGAGTTGTCTACAAGACCATTTTCCATTTTACATTCATGTTCGAGTATTGTTGATAGAGACTTTGTGAACTTATTTTGATATTGATTGGTTTGATTACAAGACCACATTTGAAATGATATTTTGATAGAAAAATTGTCTTGTGGAAAGTATAATTACGAATAATATGAATTATGTGATATAACATCCCAAGTTTTTAAACTAGAAAATTATGTTAATCTAATAATGATTAAATGCAAAATCAAGGTGCATTAAGGTATTTAGTCTCTTTGGGTCAATATTGAATAATATGAGTTAGGGAGGTTATTAATATTTAGAAGTATATTGGAGGTGAAATTGATATTGATGTTAGAATTTGATAAGTTTGGTTTAGATAAGTGTGAATTGGAAATAATGAAGTTTTAATTAGGATTTGTAACTTTGAGAAAGTATGTAATGATGAATGATGGGATTCATTGTGCCAGTGGTGAGGAGGTAGCTCTGCCTATGCTCGCCGCGACGAGCTAAGAAAAGAAATTCAAGTGTTTCTAGCTCGCTCGCCGTGGCGAATAAGTTTACTTGCCACAGCAACCGAGCAATCGATTCTCATGATTCTGCCATGTTCTCTACAATGAGCACTAATATGAATGCCAAAATCATGAAAGCATATTCATTTTTTGTGAGAAAGGCAAAAGGATAAGACTGAGAGAGGGAAGGGATAGCTTTGTTATGGAACGAATCTTTAAGGGTTTCAAGGAAATTTCAAGCCGCAATCTTGTAGGTAATCTTATCTCACCTTATTTCTTTTTCTTTTTTGTCATTTTTCAAAGAATTTCCAGTGTAGATTTTAGGGTCTTTGGAGTAATTCAAACTCTAGCCATGATTTCTTTATTTTTCTGGTTTCTAATCTCTTCTAATACATATTCTAACTCATTGATCGGATTAGATTGTTGGGTTTTGTCCTAGGTTTCATTTTTTCCCTTTACAGTATTGAAAATCCTAGATTTAAGGGGAGTTCCGAGTTTAATATGATTGATGCTATTAAATGATTTCTAACAGTTTAGTTTTTGGAGATATGAATTATATTTCATTTTGGTGGTTTAAAGTGTTGGAAGTCCTAAGGCTAAAGGGGGATTTTGAATTTGGTGATGAATTGTGTGATCTAATGATTTCTATAGGTTCATTGAGACTATTGTATGATTTTTAATGGGTTGCATTGAGGAGAATTGGAATATAAGCAATTGTAGAGATTAAGGTGAGCCTAGGGAGCAATTTGCACTACTACAAAAAACCCTTTTAACATCCCTAATTAATGTCTGTTAATTATAAAACAGATGTTGAAAAAAAGACGGTGGCAATTTTGTAATTAAATGGAATGTTCAGGAAGAAACGACATCACTAATTAAATAAATAAGTGATGTCGTAAGAAACGACATCACTCATTTAAAATGAGTGATGTCATTTCTCTTCAGTTCCCTCTTTCCTCCCAGCCAAAACACGCGCTATCACTTCCCCCTCTCTGAAATCTTCCCTCCCAGCCAAAACACATCTCTGAGCCAAAACCTGCGCCACTTCCCTCTCTCTGAAAAACTTCCCTCCCAGCCAAAACACATTTCTATCTTCCAAAACGAGGTGGAGTGGCCGATTGAAGTGTTCAAGGGATGATTTCGGTAATCAGTTTCTGGTGGCATACCCTAAGCCATCGGAGATTCCTTGGAACAAAGAGCTTTGTAACTCCGTTAGTCTCATAGGTATTGTCGCCACTCCCGTCGAAACTAAGCAATTTCCTTCTGGAAAAGTTACTGCTTGGACCCGCCTCGCCGTTAGGAAAAATGCTACCCAGACGTCCTGGTATTTCATTTGCATTTCCCTGCACATGTGTTTCGTTTTGTTGCTTCCTTTTTGTCTGTCGGTTTTGTCACAATTTGACTTCTGGTTTTTGTTGGCTTGTTGCTATTTGGTTTCTTTACTGTTAAATTATTACAGAGGACCTGGATTTTCGAATAAACGTTTAGTTTAAATGGGAGGATAAACCCCTAGCCTAGATAAATTATTATCTAGATGCATTTTTTTTAATGGGAAGATACATTTTATTTTTTTCCCTGAGGGGGGAAAGTTGTAAAGGGTGGTTTTCACATGGAATATAATGTGGAGAGAAATAAGATACTTATGTACTTCTCGCAACGAACGAACGAAACATGGAAGGATCTCTATGAGGTTTCTGAATTTTTATAAAGGCTACGCACTTGAATGACATCGAATTTGTTTCCTTTGTTGCTCTAAATCTAGTCTAGATATAAATAAAATGAATCGTTGGCACATTTTTACTTTTACAGTTTTCCTATATTATTTTTTCAAGAAAAGAAAGTCAGTGCTCATTACTAAATGAATGGTACGTGAACTGATCCAAATTCCAACTTGACACCAACAAGCGGTTGCTCTGTTTTACTGACTCCAGTGTTAGTGTGAGTGACATGTCCTAGCGGTTTACAAGGCTTGTGGTTCAATGTAATTGACATAATTTTGACCCTTGTTGATTAATGGCATTTAACTTTGCTCACTGTGTCTATTTCCAATGTTGACCTTAAAGAAACATGGATGTTGTTGGGTCAGATGTCCACTTGGGATTTGTTAATCTTAGTTTTGTGCTTTCCTTTTCTAAAAGTAAAGGATTCCTGCTCCCATAAAGCTAATTTTTCTATTCTTGCTACTTACACAGTGCTCAAGTATTTGAAGGCCACCCATTCATTGTTGAAGCTGGGGTTAGTGTAGGCGGAAAAGATGTCAAGCAAGTAATTTTCCCTTCTGCAAATATTTATTTCCTGAAAATAAATTTAAAATTGTTTGTCTTCACAATTTTTGAGTGCCTTTAGATCAGGAGTTCAACTCCTACTGCACTTTCTCTTTATTAAATTTATACTTGTGTTTCATCTGCCATAATTCAAGCTTAAAGTGTTTACATTTGACAGATGTATTACTGTTATTAAACAAACTGATAATGGTCTTTCACTTTAGTAGTTTAAACTCAATTGAAGGCATTTTTGTCAATGACTAAATATATGAAATCTTATTTTATACCTTTTCAGCTGGAGTAGTTACAAAATCAACCAGATACAGGATAAGATTGGTGTTTTCGTAAGTGTTGTGAGCACAAAAATTCCCTTCAAAGGGACTGGAAAGGAATACATTGGTGACGACATAACTGAGATTGCTTCTGCTGTTAAGGTTGAAAGTTTCTGAACTAGGATTTTGGTTTATAATTATAATTATGATGTAAGCTGTAAGCTAATTTTACCATTTTTTTAGTATGCTATTCAACAGTGTTGCATTCAATTAAAATCCAAGATAATGAAAAAGATGCAGGCCTGAGAGCAGCAGGAGAGAAAACGAAATCTAAGCAAGTATGTTAAAGTCTATTATGTCTCAGAGTTGTTGAAATCAATTGATTGATGCTTTGCTTTATTTTTGTTTGAAATGAAAAGTAATTTTGGAAATTGGCAGGTACATTCCAGATGCTACTGGTGCAGTCTACAATGTTTTGAAAGAAATGGCACAGTTACATGCATCGAAGAAAAGTCGTTACAATGATGACAATGTGGAACTGCTGAAGCAAGTATCTGCTGGTTTAATTACTAAAGAAACACTGAGTGAAAAGCTTGCTAAACATGTTGAACAGGTATGTTACTTGGTGAAACGTATGTAGAAAAAGATCTTTATTACAAGTTACAAAACAAAGGGTGTCTTGGTTCTTGGGTTGATGAAAATTGTCAGTGTGTAAGTCATGTTCCAAAGAAACAGCTATGGCTTGTTTGTGGTTTAAAGATGCCTGCCGTAAGTTTATGTTACAAGAAATATGGTTATTTTATGAGCTATAAAAATGGCCTTAGTTATATTTCTGCATAGAAAAGGAACCTTCGTAAATGACTGGAAAAGATACGCGCACAACATAGAGATTATCATGTTATGCTAGAGACAGGGCTTCTTAAAGAAAGTTTATCTCATACTCTTTTATTTTGTAATTTCATCACACCGCAAAATATCTGTGTTGTTTGAGGAAGAGAATTTGGTTCTCCCTTATTTAGTTCTGAAGAACATAATTTTGATATGCAAAATGCAGATGGAAATCCGGAAAAAATAAATAAAACTAAAAAAAGGAGAAAGTTTCGACATCTCTTATTAAGAAAAAAGAGATGTTGAAAATAAGAAACAACATCGCATACTAAGTAAATAAGTGATGTTGTTTCTGCCGGCAGAGAAATAACATCACCAATTATATAATAGGGGATGTTGTTTCTATGACGACAGAAATGACATCACTTGTTAACATAAAAAATGATGTCAAAAAAATAAAAACAACATCATCTATTATATAATTGGTGATGTTATTTATCTGCCGGCAGAAACGACATCACTTATTTACTTAGCGTGTGATGTCGTTAGTCCCTAACAATATCTTAAAATGCTCTTTCTGGAACTATTGACATCCCTTAATTGTATAATATGAGATGTTGAAAGTCTGACATTTAACATCAGTTATTTAAAGTGATGTTAAAAGGTCAACTTTTCAACATCACTCAGATAGACATCCCCTACGGAACGGATGTTAAAACCCTTTAATAATGGATGTTAAAACCCTTTTCTGCAGTAGTGTTGGATTAAGTATTATGTTTAATGAATTAATGGCTGTGTCGATGATTGGGATATATTATATTGGTTATGAAATTGTGATTATTTGAATAGATTAGGCTTGTAAATTGTGATTTGACCAATTTAGGAAGAAAAGTCTAAGTAGGATGATTTGAGAATTGAGAAAGAGATTGAGTAATTGAAGTTGGTATTTATTTTTGATAATGGGAGTTGTGGATTCTAATGGAACTTTGAAATTTGTGTTAATATCCTAAAGTATCCTAATGGGACTTTAGAGGGGATTCAATCCCCAATTGAGCTTTGAGTCACTTGATTAAGACATTAATCTTGTGCTATTTGTAATTGCTTGTTTGTAGACTATTTTCCGTTGAGTTGAGCATAAAGTCGACAGGTTTGTGGTAATTTTCTTTGAACAAAGAGGTAACCACCTTCCATTTGTCGTATGTGTATATTTTGGGTTAGTAAGTGCTTTAGATAATTGATTTTGAATATGAGAATATATTGAGATATGAATGATTTAAAAGTTGAGTATGTTGATATGAAAATATAATGTGATACTTTATTATTGAACTAATAATCTATATGATTTTGAGCATGTATGTTTCAAAAATGACATAAGTTTTGAAGAGTTGAGCATGCCATAGTGTAATTATGAGATGGCTAAAATGCCAATATTGTATATTGATGAGATAGTTGTAGATGTTGTGTTGATATGAGTTGTTGGTCATTGCGTGAGGGCTAAGAGATTTGTCCCAATGGGATAGGCCAATAATAGCTTTTCATCCTTAAGAAAGGATATGCTTATTAAGGCTTAGAGTTCATTCACTAAGTGAAGGGAATAGACTTTCGAGCTTGGATGATTGATACCCTCTTAAAGAGGAGAGCTCTTGGGATTAAGTCATTGTATTATTAGTCTTTCTCCCTCTTATTTGTCGAAGAGAGAAGAAAATGTTGACTGTTGAGTTTTTTGGGAACCATAAGGCCGATTTTTTGGATTTTGGTGATGGGAACAAGTGCTTGAACTCAACGGACTTACATACTGGAGTTTCTCTATCATTCCATTATTCTAAATTTAAATATTTGGATTTCATAATTATAGGAAAGTGTATATGATTGTAAAACAAAGGTTGATGTTAAATTTACTGTGTTGGCTTGATTTTTTTTTTTTGTAAAAAGGAAATTATCATTAATAAATTAAAAAGTTATACATAATGCAAAATTAGAAAAATTAAAGAGCAACATGAGTAATAATAGGATATGTTGGAAAAAGAAGAGCAATACCTTTGGCTTATTAGAGAGAACAGTAAGCAATGAACCATGCTGAAACAATAGTTGAAATAAACTAGAGAAGAAGCTCTTAAGCATCGATGAAGAAAGGGAGAAGAGCTTGTTGTCGAATGTGTGAAGCTAAAACAATTTACTTGTTGTTTTTCCATAAAGATGCAAGGTTGACATCGAATAGAAGAATTAAGTTTCACCTTGTTGAGAACAACAATCCAATGGCTATGATTTAAAATATTCTCCCATACTTCCAAAGTACCGTGAGAGAGTAGAAAACAGTTAGAAGAAGAACTAACCTGCAACTTTGATGATTGTGTGACAGTAAAATGGTAAAAAGAGGAATGTGAAATATGATGCATTAATTTGAGTGGAGATGCCATCATGAATTAATTTATTCCTAGAAAACCATGAATGATTGAGCAAGAAGATGATATTAACAAGAGTATCTATGAGCCCATCATTTTGCAGAGTAGGCAAGGTAATCAAAATCCAATCTTTGAAAGATTCAAAAATTTCCCAATCAGCCTTTATATTTAATAAACCCCACCAAGTAGCCCGGACCATTGGACTTTGAAAGAAAATATGAGCAAAAGATTCAGAACAATCACATTCAAAAGGACAGAGTAAGTTAAGATGCATATGATGTGCTTGAAGAACATCACTTGCTGGCAAAGCTTGATTGATCAATTTCCACATGAACAAAATATATTTGGGTGGTAAACTGATAGACCACAAAAATTTTCAAAAAGGATTACTAGCATTATGATTTGATGCTAATAAAACAATTCTGCATGTTAGTAAAGGAGATAGGCATAGACAGAATCTTAGTAGCATGAGGAGGATCATATAACTAATCAATCAGAATTGAATTCTATGTTAATGGATTCCAACACTGATTATTATGCAAGATTAAATCTTTTACAAAAGAAACTTGTTCATTATGTAATGACCTTGAATTCATTGGCTACCAAAGATGATGATTAAGAGCAATATTGGGACCAGTACCAAAAGAGTGCCTGTTAAAGCAATGATGATTCGCCATATCTGTTTGGTTTATAAAGAAAGGTTAATATGATCAGTTCGTATCAAACCTAACCCTCCTTCAGAAATTCTAGCAAAGAGTATATCCTTCCTTAATAAATGAATCTTCTTTTTATCCTCATTATCACCATAGAAAACATCCGCACATTTACTATCAATTTTATTGCAAATCTTCTTAGGGAGCCTAATACATGACAGTTGATAAATGTTTGCAGCTAATAGAATAGACTTAATCAAAGTTAGTCTAGATGTCTGAGAAACATATTAGATTTCCATAAAGCAGTTCTTCTATATATACAAGAGATTAGTTGATCATGAATTTCCTTTTTCCTCCTTCCTGGATCAATTCATGTACCCAAATATTTACCCAACTTAGGAGTGAAGCGAACCCCCATAAAATGAGATAAGCTAACTCTATCTTCATAAGATGTATTTGGACTACAAACTATAGTAAACTTAGTTTTATTGATTCTTTGCTTTGTCCAAGAATAAAATAAGTATAAAATATGTTTAGTTATAGAAAATTGGGAAGCATTTCCTTCCATGTAGGGTAGAGAATAATCTGCATATAAAAGATGAGTAATAGGATTACATTTCTACAAAGGGTTAAGGGTAAAAAATACACATGTGATTTTGTCAAAAGTTCATCTAGCACCAAATGTTATTTTTTAGACCAAAAATACACATAACCTTTCAAATTGGATCAAAAATACACATCTACAGTTAAATTAGGGTAAAAAATACACATGTGATTTTATAAAATGGTTCATCCAACACCAAGCGCTTTTTTTTCGGAATATAACTGTAAATGTGACTTTTGATCCAATTTGAAAACTCGTGTGTATTTTTTGTCCAAAAAAAATATTTGGTGCTGAATGAACTTTTGACAAAATCATATGTGTATTTTTGACCCTGAACCCTTTCTACAAATTCTGATTACTTTCCAATGCCCATTTTGCTCTGATTGATGAATGAGACAAGATAAAAAATTTGAGGCTATAATATAAAGACAAGGATAAAGAGGATCTCCTTATCTAATACTTCTATTAGGATCCATTAAAAAGACTATCTATTCATTCAACAAAAAATTATATTGAACATTAGAAACACATTGATAAATCAAATGAATGATTTTTGGAGGGAAATTCATCTTCTTCATAACTGCCACTAAAAAATCTCAAGATAATCAATTAAAGGCCTTAGAAAAGTCACTCTTAAAAGTGGCTAACTTTTTCTAATGCCTTCTGGAAGTGTGGATTTGATGTAATGATTCTACAGCTAACATTATATTATTATAAGTTAGTGTAACTTTCAAAAAGGCACTTTGGTGAGGATGAATCAATTTATCCAAATGTGCCTTGAGCCTATTACAAATAAATTTTGAGAAAATTTCGTAAGATACATTGCTCAAACTGATAAGCCTAAAATCCTTAAAAGTTTGTGGGTACATTCAGTTTGTTCATAGCCTTCAAAATGAATTCTTAATTCCAAATAGAGCTAACCATATTGTAAACATACTCTAAGACAAGACTCCAATTTCTATGATAAAAGTCATCATGAAACCCATCTACACTTGGAGAACTGTTTTTAGGTAGAGATAAGACTGCATGTTGCACTTCAGTTCTTATAATTGGCTGTAATGAAATATCAGAATCCTCCCTTTACTAAAATCGAATCTGGACACTTGTAAGCTCATTAACAATTTGATCATAGCTTTTCCAAGAATTATGTTATAAAGTCTCTGAAAAAATATGAGAAGGCGAGTTGAGAGATTCCTTGCTGATCAGAAGTCTAAGAGTCAAAAAAGTTCTTGAGTTTTGTAATTACATTCCTACTTCTTCTTTGATTAATTGTGGAATGAAAAAATTTTGTATTTCTCTCTCCTTCTTAATGCCAATTTCCTCTTGATCTTTGACACCAATAGCTCAATTCAAAATCATAATGAAACTTGTGAAATAGCAGTCACCAAATAAATTGTCTCAGAAAAAGTCTTTAGTTGAGACTCAAGAATCTGAATTCTCTAACCAAGGCTACTAATATGTGTTTTACTCCAATTCGACAAAGTGTTAGTGAAATTCAATTTACAATAAAGTGGTAACTTGGAGATCTTTGAAAGAAATTTTCCTAACTCATTTTAATAATGGAATTACATTCTAAAAAAGAGTACCAATTATATTCAAACTTGATCTGTTTCCTGTGAGGTTTAGGAATACCCGTATAAACAATAATTGGACTATGGTCTCAGGTAGGATTACTTAAAGTATCAACATGAGAGAAAGGATACTGATCCATCCATAATTGATTGGAAAAGGCCATATCCAATTTTCCCTATATCGAATTCTTTCCTTTTCTATTATTTCTCCATGTCAATATAGGTCCTTTTTGCATAATATTTTGAAGCTTAGAAAATTCAATGCAATAAACAAATATCGACATTAACTTTCAGCAACCAATTGCATTGCTTTTATCTTTTGGAGAATAAATCTGATTAAAATATCTAACCAGCAACCATGGTAAATCAATATTAGAAGCAACACTTTTCATCCATTCCCATGGTGCATAATGCATAGATGTAACATACGGACCATAGATAAAAGACAAATAACAAGAAGGAAACTTTTCATCAATTAAGATTTTTCAAAGACAAATATGAGCAGATACTTCTTGTACTTCAACCGTTACATCACTTTGCCATGCTATAACAATCCCTCCTCTAGTTAACAAGCATCAATACAAAAAAAAAAGAAAAAAATCCTAAATTATTTAGTTTCATGCAAGAGGCTTCAAAAGAAATTTTAGTTTTAGACCATTAGATGAAATTAGGCTGAGCAGTCTGAACAAGCCTCTTACATCATTGAACCGCCATGGGTTTTCTAAGACCATGGCAGTTCCAACTTAGGATTATCATGGATCATTGGGAAGCTTTTCAATGGCTACTTCCCTAGCCTTGATAGAACTTTGAGATTTATTAGTAAGCTTAGAATGCTTAGTATAGCTTTCTAGTTCCACAGAAGTCTCAAATGATCTTTTCTTACAAGACGCTTCATTAAAATCAGAACTAAGATCCTTCAAGTATTTGATCGTAGAAGCCAGCACTGGTTCAATTCAAAAATATTCCTAGTATCCTTACAAGGGAAGAAAATGAATCCTTTCTTCTGTGGCTCAGTGGTGTCAGATGTAAAAGCTAAAGGGCCTTTTATAAAAGCAGAGTAATGGAAAGGGGAATTCTAAAAAAATTCATCTTGAAATCTTGATGCACATCAAGGAGTAATTTCCAACTTAAGTTTCTAGAGGGATTTATTTGATAGACAATTCCAAAGCTTTTAGGATGAGCAATCATCTTTCCTTTTGTAACCTTCCACCAATTTATCATCTAAAATGGGATTATAGGGTGATTCTTCATAGTAAACCATTCCGGAGACCTTTGCCTAGCTAAATCCACTAAAGGGATTAAAAAAGATGGAGTTTCAGTAACCATAGCACAAGCCTTAAAAATATTGATACATTCCTTAATAAAAAAACTCAATCTCATCAATGACAGTGTTAGAATAATGAGAAAGTTTATGCTTATTAGGAGAAGAGGAATTTGAAAAATCAGGAATGACAATGGATTCCATCATAAAAAACTCAAACTTCATAGTAAACCATTCGGGAGACCTTTGCCTAGTGAAATCCACTGAAAGGATTAAAAAAGATGGAGTTCTAATGATAGCACAAGCCTCAAAATATTGATACATTCCTTAATAAAAAACTTAATCTCATCAATGATAGTGTTAGAATAATGAGAAAGTTTACGCTTATTAGGAGATAAGAAATTTTAAGAATAAGGAATGATAGTGGATTCCATCATTTGATCAATAGGCAGAGAATTAGATGGATTAAAAGCAAGAGTAATTGTGTCAGTAGGAATGTTTTGGTTGAGCTACCACTTTTAGAGAGTACAGAGTCATGTTGCGCTTCAGACAATCTACAGCTAAAAAGGAGTTGTCAATAGACCATGGTCCTTTTGGAACCATAAAACTGAGATCTTCCTTGTTTTGAAACTTAATTAGGAAAAAATTTCCTATGTTTCCTTTAACTTCAAAGGGACAATCAAGAAGCCAAAGGCTTCTCAATCTGGACTTCAAATGAGCAATTTTAAAGTCATTGGTAACATTGATGGTAGCAATGCCATAAAGCTCTAAAGCTTTGCATTGAGGAATCAGATGAGTAGGAAGAAACAAAGGAAGCCAAATAGGATGAATCCAGTGATTTGAGAGAGAATTAGAAATGAGTTGAAGAGGAAAAGAAAAAACTATCAAACAGTGATTATTTATAGCAAAGGATAGTTTGAAATAGAAGACGGTGGATCATATTATCTAGGGACTACAATTCTACCAAAGCAATTAATGCAAGAAAGAGTAAAAGATCCATCATAATAAACTAATACCCAATCAACATTCCTGAGTTGACCAATCTTGATTAGATCAGAGGATTATGTGCAAGAAAAATAAATGGGATCATTAATGATGCAGCCTTGCAGGAAGAAACGAAAGGGAAATCTCTCATTGAAATTAAAAATCTAACAATACTCCTAATAAGAAAACATTTTATTGGTGATAGGGATATCATTGTCCTAGTAAGTAGAGGAATTGGGGAAAAAAGCTAATTAATCTCATTGGGACATACAAAGTTTGGGCTTAAAAACGGCAAACATTTAATGAGCAAAGAACCCTCACCAATCAAAGTTAAACAAAATATAGGTAGACTGCATAATTAGATATAGGAATAGAAGGATAGAACCTAAAGAAGTATCAAAGAAACGGAGATTAACTTGAAGATTTGAACAAAGTCACGCCCACAAGGTAGCAAGCTTTTCTTCACTAGGAATGAAGCCTCTAAGAATTTTTTCACTAGTGGTTGGGTTCCCATATGACCTATTTGCTTGATATATGTGACTCAGATTGGATTTGTCTAGTTAATATGATTGAATTGTGCCCTAGAGTGACTATTTAGCATTCCATATTCAGGAGACTCATGTTGTATCATCCAATTTTACTCACATATTAAGTGCCTTTTGATAGTGTCCTAAGAAGTTATTATTTTATGTGTTAATTAGGTTAATCACTAGATAGGAACACTAAACCAATGTGTTATCTTAGGTGTTTCTACTCAAAATCCTGAGTTGTTTCCCTTCCTCCTATATTCAATGTTCTAATCCTTTCTCCTATTCATTGATTATAGGTATGCTCTAATGACTCATGTCTTCAGTCTTTCATTGCTACAAGTTTATATTTGGTGGTGGGTGTGTGAGATGGGGTGTGTTTATGATATGTTTTAATAAATTTTGTCTATTATGGATGTATGAGCAAGAGGGATGATGGAATTTTAAATAAGTTTAAAGTTTTTGTTTGACAAGCTTGGTGAGTTTTGTTTGAATTTGGATGTTTAGAGGTTCATGATTTCTAGCTTGTGAAGTACGATGTTTGCTTATTGAGTTAAACTGAATGCCTACAAGATGTTTGATGAAAATACGTGAAAGAATAATGAGGCTTTGGAGATTGTCTAGCTTAGGCATGAGAGAGGGAAGTTTATTTGTACATGCATTTTACTAACTTTTTTATTGTAGGAGAAAGAGCATGCGATCTACTTATTTATAATTCAAATGTATTTAGAATTTAACTAATGTGTTTGGTACGGATTTCCATAATATATTAAATTTGCTTTATTTTAATAATATAAGATAACAGTTTTGGTGTTGTGTCATATTCTTGAATGTACATGCAAAGTGGTTGTAGAATGGTGTACCAGAGGAATTGGATTAATATTTAACCTATTCAATGTGATTGAATTGGTTCTTTGAATGAGTACACTCTAAGTGTTTGATATAAAATTCAAAAGGAAGATGTTCGGTAGAATTAGTGTTCTTATATAATTTCTTAATAAGGGAGAATTTAGATTATGTTTTGATTTAAATCTTGTTTTAAGATAAAAGTAGAAATTTTAGTAAATTTATGTTAATGCATCATCATTTAGGTTCTGTTTTAGGATTTAAAACTAAGACAAGCCTTGTCGAGGAAAGGAATTTGGAAACCTTATAATTGATAGGGTTGTAGGGAAGAAGAGTGTTGGAAATTTCAATGATCAAGTTTATTTATTCATATGTTAGTTTCTAAACGTGCATATAAACTGTGTGATGAAATGTTTAAGAAATAAACTTACGAAACTGTGTAGATGATAATTTTATATAGATTAAATGGTTGGACATTGTTTTTGCATATGAATTTCAATGGAACAAATGACAGTGAAAGGAATCTCAACGAGAAGAAAGCTAGAATGAAAATCTTGTTATTAAAGAAAAGATTTTGTTGGTCATGATAAATAATTTGATCTTTTACCTTGAATATAAATTGGATACATATACTCCTTTTTTTCTCAATAGCCAAATCTGGTAATTTGGTGGAGTTTCAATCATGTTTTCCTATATTTGAAGGATAGAATCTTAAAGTTAGATGTGAAACATTAATTATATTATGTGAAACAATTGATGTGGAGTGTTAAGATTAAAGAGGGTTAAAATGTTTGAAAAAAGCAAATTTTATTGAGATCTTGATTTGATTATTATTTTTCTCATTCATTAAACAATCTTATTATACAAAAAGTAGCTATGAAATTTTTTACAAAACATGGATTATGGATATGTTGTAGAACAGCTTATAGGATCAATTTTTCACACTGTATACAAGGGCATATTATTTTATATAAATTGAAAGAAATGATTTTTTATAAGATTGCAAACATTATTATTCAGAAAAATTAGGGATAAAGAGTTTGATCAGTTAGTAGCTTTCAAGTTGCGCCTGTTATTCATAACTTTCGAACTGCACTTGTTTATTAGCCTTGGTGTTGCACTTGTTATTCATAGTTTTTGAGATGCACTTGTTTTGTAGCCTCTGAGCTGCGCTTGTTATTCGTGACCTCTGAGCTGCGCTTGTTTCATGACCTTCGAGCTATGCTTGATATTTATTTTGTGTTGGCTCCTCTAATGAAACAAGTTGCGCCTATGATTACTCTTTACGTTTATATTTTCACTAAATAAAAGTGTTCTTTGAATTATTCAAGTGTGAAACTTATACTTTGAGAAAATTATTAATGATTCAATTTTTGTTTTTGTACACTTACATTATTTTCAATTATAAATTATGTAATGAGACTGTATTTTCTTATTGAATACTGTCTTTTAACTAGTAGAAATACACATATTCATTAAAGTGGATCTTTTGTTACTTGGATGATTTCTTTAATTGTTATGGTAAATGGTGAAGATTCAAAAATACATATGATAAATTGATAAATATGCATTTGACACCATAATAACTCGAGTGCATAAATACTTATAGTAAATTAAAAGGGTGCAAAATTATTTTTCCATCTATAATGAGTTAACGGCCATTAACTTGAGTTGTGGGCCCACAAATGTCTTCCACATCATCGTGTTGACCATCCTACATGGCTCCATTGTTCTTTTCTCTTTCCTCCTGCTTCTTTCCTCTCCAGCAACCCCCAAGCAATTCAAGCTTGTGAGGATTCAAACAATGGCGAACCATATATATGAATTGTAGCATAGGGTTTGCCATTGTATGAAACCCCATAGGCATGAATGTGTTTGATTAAGCTTTGAACAATGTATATGGGATGGTAAAGATCAAACTTTGAATGATATTGTTTGTTTCAATTGAAATGTGTTTATTTTGAGCTTGTTAGTTTTTTGGCTTAGTCTGAAATAGTGGGTTATGTAATGTATCAATATGAAAGTGTTGTGATAACAAGGAAAAGGGATTTTTCTCTTTTGGGGTTGTAGAAAGAATCTCTAATTGAAGATCCTATATTTTAGGAAATATTTGTAAATATGGTTTTAGAAAATATTTCTAAATATGTTTTTCCAAGAAACTTATTAGGAGAGTGGTTTTAAGAAATTTATTAAGAGAGATTTTATAGTTTTATTGTTCATTGTTTTTTTTATTGCAATTATCATAGAATTGGACCTAATTGATTTGGCCTTCCCCCTCTCTGTCGTGTGTATATAATCTTGTACATATCCAATAAACATTGTCGGAAGTATTTTTCATCAAATCAGTGTTCTTACTTCCTTCATGGTATCAAAGCCAAGCTCATGTCGATGTGCTAGCGAGGATGCTAGGCCTCAAGGGGGTGGACTGTGAAGTCCCATATCTGCTGGGAAAAGGAATGAAAAAAGCCTTATAAGGGTCTGGATACCTCCCCCTTTCGAACATTTTAAAAACTATGAACAAAACGAAGGAGAAAAAGAATACCTAATGTCTTCGGAACCCTAAATACGTGCCAACCTTCACCTCTAGATCACATCTCGTAAAGTCCTCTGTTGGCGACGCTTCTAACAATTGTGACCATTGAACTCCTCTACCTGGGTTCGACAACTTTGGCATTATTATTGTCTCCGAGAAGCTCCACAACAACAACTATCTGGAATAGGCTCGGTCGATGCGTATGGCGATCAAAGGTTGTGGAAACCTCAGCTACTTCACCAGCGAAAGTTTGACGCCACTGTCAACAATCTGAAGGTTTATTAGATCTGGGATGCCGAAGATGCTATGTGTGCTCATGGTTTGTCAACACCATGATTCCTACCCTCAACTAGTGTTTCATGTATCTTTCTCCGGCTAGCGAGATGTGGGCCGTTGTCAGAGAGGCTTATAGTGAGGGAGAGAATGTCTCTCTCATCTTTGACCTAAAAGCCAGATTGTGAGACCTGAAACATGAAGTTTTTTCCCTATCAGATTATTGTAATGCCAAAACTACCCTTGAGCAGGAGACTAAGGATAGAAAATCAACCTACCTCTGGCTACTGTACTTATATATGTGGAAAATTGGTTACTTGGAGAAGAAAGAAACAAGATGTGATGTCTAAAAACAGTGCTGAAACATAATTCAAAGCCATGGCTTTGGGAATTAGGGTGAAGTGAGTTCTTGAAGAATTAGATATGGAGTTAAATTTACTCATTAAGCTTGACTCAAATAACATGGCAGTTATAAGTATCTCGCACAATCTGGTTCAACATGATCGGATGAAACATGTGGAGCTTGACTGGCAGTTCATTTGTGCAAAGATTGATGATGGAATAATTGATCTCTGGTATATTCCCTCAAGAGAGCATATAGTAGACATTCTGACCAAGGATCTATCTCAAGAGAAATTTCAATTCGTGGTTGGCAAGTTGGATATGATTGATATCTATGTGCCAACTTGAGGGGTAGTGTAGAAAGAATCTCTAATTGAAGATCCTATATTTTAGGAAATATTTGTAAATATGGTTTTAGGAAATATTTCTAAATAAGTTTTTTTTTACCCTTAACCCAATGTTTAAATGTTATATCAATGAAGTGGACTTCACTTATTGTAGTAACAATGTTATATTTATGCCTATTTATTGGGCATAAGAAGTGTGGTTACCTTGCATTTCGTGCCAATCATGCTTTGGTTTTGTTAAGGCGTGGCGGCCTCTTCCTACCTATACCCTACAAAAATGTATCACTTTTCTTCTCAACGTTGCATTATCTTTGTATATTAGAGTGACAGGGATGCTTCTACATTCTCACATTGACTCAATAATTTACCAAATATCATATTACATTGGAATTGTAAGTTCATTTCTATTGACAATTTCTTTAGTATGAGATCTTTTTTAATGATATCTTATTCATCTCACTTACTCATTATTTGACAAAATAGTAAATTTTTGTCTTATTTACTTTTGAGCTTGGAAACGCAAAGAGAGTCCATTCAACAAGCTTCTCCCCATTAATTCAATATTGCCTTGGAAAAACAATATTTTCTTCTAGATAGCACCCTAGCCCCTCCACTTGAATCCATTGCTCTTACAAATATCCCATCTTGTATTTGCCGCCACATTTGGGGAGAAGAAGATTTTTGTCTTATCTTGACTTTTTTATGACCGGATATCTCTCCAAATGTTTGCAAACAATCAAGAATAATATCTATATTCTCTTTATCCATTTTTGTAAAAAGAACAAGATCATCAGCAAACATCATACGTGATATTATTGGGCGAGATAGACCTACTTTCATTCCTCTCCAATGTTTCCCTCTCATTCTATATTAAGTGTGTAAGTTTTACCATTCCAAGCACGAATAAGTAAAGGAAGAGTGGATCTCCTTGCCTCATGTGTGAAAAGGATTTCATCTTATCACCATGCCACAAAAAATCCTTCTTGTGGTAGTGCTAATACACTTCATAATTCTAGTCACCATCTCTGTAGGAGAATGGATTTCATAAGGCACTTTTTCCAATCAGCCCAAAAAATAATAATAAAGGACCTTTTCCATAAACACCCCATCATATGCAATCATATGCTTTTTCTAAATAAACCTTTATGGCCATATACCCTTACTTCCCATTTTTACTTCACATTGAGTGAATCATCTTATTAACTATAACAATATCATCGTGAATGTTCCTCCCTAGCACAAAGCTTACTTGGAATGGGGACACTAACTTGTCCATTATCCTTTTGAGCCTCTTTACAATAATTTTGGACACGTATTTGTATATCACATTGCACAAAGAAATCGGTCTAAACTGTGATACCTTTCCTGGGCATTCTACCTGGGGATCAAAGTGATAAGTGTCTTGTTGACTTCCACTAGATTATTGGTTTCCTCCCAAGCTTCATGATCGATTTACCAACAGTTTTCTCTATAATGCTGCAGCATTTTGGAAAAAATATTGCTTGAGAATTAACCATCTTCACCTGGGGCTTTAGACTTCCAATTGAAAACATTGCTTCTTTTGTTTCTTCCTTTGTCAATGGTTCATTGATGTAATCCCATTCAGTCTTGGGGATCACTGGCCAGTTGTGTTGTGTTCTAGCTCAGCTTCTCTCATTTTCTTCTCTTGTGTGATACTCCCTCCGGTCCTAATTATAAGATCACTTTAACTTTTTTGAAAAAAATTAAGGATACAAAATTAATCCCTTTAAATTGTCTATAGTTATCTTTTTTCCTCAAAACTAATTTATTCTACTTATAAACTAACTTATAATCTAATTACATGTGACATATATTATAATTTAGTTGTTTAATTTGCTTCCTTAACTTCCACAAAAAAGTCAAAGTAACCTTATATTTAGGACCGGAAGGAGTACTTATTAATGATATCTCCCACCTCGCTTCTCCCTTCCACCTATTTATTCTGCTCATTTTTCAAGTTGTCACTCAGGTTTTCTTTCTCTTAATTTGGAACCAAAAATAATTTTAAACCTCATTAACTTTACTTTAAAATTCAACGACTTTCCAACTTAACTCATATTTTTTATACACTTTAAATCATGAGTAATGTCTACACAATAATAAATGGTAAACAAACTTTTACACTCATGAAAAATTAATAGACTTGTAAATATAACAAAAAATTCATTCTCCTTCTACCTTATAATAGGGCCCAGATTATGCCATTGGTTTGATTACCAGGGATACCTATCAAGACCATCCCTTTAATGATATTATGCAAGAGGCTAAAGTGCTTAATATCACTTCGTTCATAAATATATGATTTAATTGGTTTTTTTAGAGAATTTTAAAAAAGCTAAATAAATTTCCAAAAAATTGATTTTCCTGAATCTTTTCTCTAAACTAGTTTATTTGACTTATAAATTTACATATAATATAATAATACATAAAATACGTTATGATTAAACGACTCATTTGACTTCCTTAATTTCTTAAAAAAAAGTCAATTAGATCTTATATTTAAAAAAGTAGGAAGAAGTAGGTTTTGTTGAGTGTTCTTTTAATTTCGTATCCAGGGACAATATTAGATGTACAAATAGATTAGTTAAGTATGCTCGGGTGATGCTGACTGTCTCTTTAATCATGGTTCACTTAAATAAAGGAGAAGGCAATTGGCCTGTAGCTTGATGATTTGAACATTTTTCACATGCTAGAAGTCGGTATTTCAATCCCGCTTGTAACGTTGAGCTATTATTGTCTACTATTCTAAATGAATAAGACAGAGAAAGAAGAAAGAAACTCTTTTTTGAAAGGACCAGTTTGATATTCTTAGATAAAAACATTAAACAATGACGTCTAATATTATATGTATTGATGATGATTCTGTTAGAGGGAAAAAGAAAAACAAATAATAAATCAAAGGATTGAAGATCATTTTGGCCAATGAACTATAAGTCAAATATCCTCTAATGCATATATTAATAAACGGCATCTTAGATGCCAAAGAAGTTTTAACAGTGGATAAATTGGCCAACACTGTTAGATGTAGCCAAACGGTCATTATGTCCTTACCATGTGTCAACACAATACTAGTCCACGTAATTTTTTTTATCTGTGGCAATCCATGTAGACGAATGACGTGTCAACACATGGCACACACATAACACAGTTTGGCTACATCTGATGGTGTTAGCTAGTTTGTCCACTTTTAAAATTAGTTAAAGTACACTTTTAGTCATTTATGTTTACACCAAGTTTCATTTTAGTCTTTAATATTTGAAAAGTACACTTTTAGTCATTTTTTGCTAATATCGTTAGTTCCATTTAAAGGAAAATGCTGACTCATCAAATCTAAAAGGTGATTCTATAATTAAATGTAGATAAAAATGACTAATTTTTAAAATATATGAATGATTATAAAAAAATTTAATTTAAGCATTTTTTGTCCACAATTAATTATAAAATTACCTTTTAGATTTGGTGAGTCAGCATTTTCCGTTAAATAAAACTACCGTTGTTAGATAGAAAGGATTAAAAGTGTACTTTTCAAATATAAAGAACTAAAATGAAACTTGATGCAATGCAAACACAAAGAACCAAAAGTGTACTTTTCAAATATAAAGGATTAAAATGAAACTTGTTGCAAACATAAAGGACCAAAAGTATACTTTAGCCTTTAAAATTTCTCTGGCATCCAATATGCCATTTATTAATATATGTACTAGGTGATACTTGACCTATAGTTCATTGACCAAAATGATCTTTAACCCTAAATTAAAAGGTGGGCAATGAAATTTCACTATATACTCTCATTTGAATTGCATTATAATTTAGGAGTTTTAGATGTACCCACTGCATATTTTTACACTAATCACCAGCAGAGTACAATCATATTTTTTGTTTTAATTAAAAAGCAAAAAGGAAATGGCCTTAAGCTTCACATTCAGCTGGAGGAAGCAGAAAGAGCCAACTAGATAGGACGATCTGTTCTTAACGTTTAAAAAGAGAAAAGGATTGAATGAGTGATATTTCAACTTTTAAGGGAATTTAGGCGTCTGAACCTCTCATCAAGTTCCTTCATAACTTCAGGTTCCTGTTTTTTCCTTTGCTTCGATATTGTGTTGCTTGTCATTGAACCTATCTTCTCAAACGCCACCTGCATCCACACACACACACACACACGCATACAGTTAACAAAAAATCTCATATGCTTCATTTCAAGTGAGGATAAACACATTCCGTTGCACAACAATTGAGATATTAATATCCATTATACCTATATTATCATTATATTACTCAGCAATAATTATGTTCTCTATTAGTTTTTCAGCCCAAGACAAAAGACATAGCACATCCACGAAATCATTTTTTCATTCATTTTCATTTTCCATTTATGCATGCTCAGCGAATATGTTTGGAGGACAATAGGAAGAGGATGCACAGATGTTGAATCAACTTTTTTAAACCAAATCAGTAGATTATGGTCTTGTTATTATTGAATACATATTATATTTTTCTTATCAAATCTACATCATCTTTCATGACAAATTATGCCAGAAGCAGAGATATTCTTTTGTTCCTTTGTTCACCCACCTCCTTGGTTGATGGTGGCTTTGGATGATGAAAGGGTGAACTGACTTTTGTGTCTATTGTAAGTATTTTGATCTATTAATGAAGCAGTCTACCATTCCCACACCAAAAAACGAAAAAAAGAAGAAAAAAAAGTCTCTCATGAAGAAAAGTAATTATAAGGGATGGGTCCACCTCCTATAACTTCTCTCACCCCATTGTGGCTTTCTTCATAAAGGAGATCCACCCTTTGTTACTATCATCAAATAGTGTTAATTATTTTTAATTAACTTTTTCCCATGTAAGGTCACACTCTCGAGAGTCATTTCTCATCAAATCCTTCCCATTTTCATACTAAAGATTGTCAAACATGCCACGAATGGTAAAGTCAGCACATGACAAGGCATGATCCAAGTAAAACTGTTATGTCATTATGAATTTCCCCCCTTTTTTATCACTGCAAATAGGTTTTGAAACAATTTTATAGTTCAAAATTAAAAGATGAACTTGATTTATAAGAGAAGATTTATAAGAGATAGATAGACTTGGTCAATTATTGACAATTATGTAGCCTTCGAATGTTAGAAATAGATCTCATCGAAATATGTCTGTGACATACTTGCATATCCTATTTCAAGACTTGCTTGATCTAACTATCAATAGTCTACTAGAGATCAAAGCACCCAAGAACTGTTGACCCAACCCCATTTGCATCAAAGTCAACACAAAAAACAGAGTAGCGCTTTGCTGACAGTCATAACAATTCCTGTCCATTCCTAATAGTGCATTGATTATATGCAAGCAAGCATGTGTGGTTTTAATTTCTTCTCCAGATATTGAGAAACCTGAGCTACTAAAGAAACACTTAGGCATTTAAGTACAAGAATTCCTTTCACAAATAATTCCACACATTTCAGTGAGAAACTTGATTCCAAGTTATTGTGCATTACCATGAGACAGTATGCCATAAATACCACAAATTAAAGCATCAACAAAATACACTACTGCTAAGGCAATTTATTTTGAGGCTAGTGAGACAATTAAAGTGTATAATCCACAGGAAGAGGACGTCTAGCATATGCAAGAAATTGTTAGAAATACCAGACATATACAGTGTTGAAACATGATGAAATATAGTACTTATATGCGATCTGAAATAAATCTTCGTTTTAAGACAAGTTTTGTATATGTATTGTATTGGTCAAGATATGAGTCTGTAAATGAGAAATGCAATGGAACTTCAAATATAACAGAAAAGGAATTGTTCTTACTGTCAGTAAATCATCAGGATCAAATAGGTGATGAGTGGTCCTCTGCAGAATATTTATTATTTCACCTACATGACGAGTTAGAAGCAACTCATCTTCCTTCATCTGCAAGTATAGGTAACAACAGTCAAACATACCTTTGAATTAGAATCTGTCATATTAATGAGTAAGAATCCACAACCCAGAAAGAACATAAGGGCAAGACTACCTTAAAGATAGCCAAAGCCACATTAAATATAACTTTGGCCCCCTCATAGAAAAGGACATCCCATACTCGCAGAGTTGTCTGATTAAGAAACCCCAATTGTCAATAATGATAAAACATTTAATAACGAGAAACTATGTTTTAAGCCCTAAAATCAAGGCCAGATTACAGAATTTCAACATGAACATTAGAAGGTAATATAACACTTCTTTGAACTTTAGAAGTTAAAACACATGATGCATTTGCATATATCAACAGAATGTGAAACCTATTGAAGTAAGGAAGCTGTTCATTGTAGTTGTTTTACGTATAAATTTGATGCTTCCATTTTGGTCCAAATTTCACGACAGTGTTTTACTACATTTTGAAGCTTATGCATTACTTTTATAACTAAGCTTGAGTTCTAATAGGTATGATGTAATTTTTCCATCAAACAATTTAATGCATAGCATATTGCTGCTGCTGCAGTATTTTTCTTACCTCTGATGGCAAGCTCTTCGAAAAGAGGCAAAGGAACCACTCGGTAGCAACAAGAGAGACATCAAATTCCATAGATTCCAGATGACTTGCTATCCTGCAATTTTCTTTTAATTTTTCGATGATACTGATTAAGAAGCAATTACATTATAAACATCAAGGTAATACCTTGGGCATTTCTTAGCAAGCAAATCCTTGAACACTCTTTGCTCAACATGGCATCCTGATAAGTTGTTTGTGTAGCAGTCATTAACTAATACATTTTCCAACAGTACAGCTAGCATCCAGAATGCATCTTCCTCAGTCTTCATGACAAGCAATAACAATGCTGCAACATAATTAAGCCCCTGGTGATAGCAATTTAGTGTGAGAAACAATGAAAATTTAACATCTGTGATTCATAAACCTAAATATCATTGAAATCTATAGTTACTCAAATGTAATAGGACACATGAACCCATGTGTAGCAGCAATGTGAATAGCTGGTTAATAGTGCTCCTGATGTTATTATTCATGAAAGGATTTAAGTATCTATTTCACACAAGAATAATAAAAAAAATAGGGGAAGAAATAAGTCAAGGAAAACGAACATCATCAGCAAGACATTCGCTTCATTAAAGAATCAGTATATACTATATAGTACTAAATATGAATTTAAATAAAAAAATGTCTTCCAAGCAGAACTAGCTTCCAGAAGAAAACAACACTTAATAAGAGGAGGAAGGACATGGAAACAGATTCACCTGACAATACCCCACATCAGAATCACGGAAAGAGTAGCCAACAAGAACTCGCCTAAGAGCAGCATGGCCCTCTGGTGTGTCCAACCATGGGTGACCAGGGAAGGTTCGCGGCAGGTCCTGTACTCATGCAAACAGAACTACTGTAAGAAAAATAACACACAGGGCAAGCATTGTACAAGCAGACACATTTGATACCTTGATAATAAGCCCCCTTATATCAACGATAAAGGTTCAAAGGCTGGGTAAAAATGCAATAGCATCCCAAACACATGAAAGAGGAATATACAAAACCCACGAACAAATTGATTACCATTCGTCAAATAAACTAATGACAGCACATATTCTTAACACTTTCTAATGTCAAGTCGATAATAATCAGAATGTAGTCTAAGATACAAGTAGCCTCGGCCAAATTTACATCCTAGAACATTTGTATGCCCTTTGACATGAGCTAAGGTAAACAGATCCCACAACAATGAAATTTAGGGGGGAAATATTACGCATTTTGCTTCAACTCTTGAAGGTGTTTTCTACTCATTGGTGAAGATTTTGAATCCAAGGATATCAATGATAACCAATTAACCAGACCCATAGGTCCATCAGAATCTGCAACAAGGTGGATCTGAACTTTACCATAAAAACGACAAGATAGATAATGCAAATTTGATGAGAATTCTGATCACGAATGAAAACATAAATCAGACCAAACCATGGTCCTAAATAATTCAAAAAGATCCACATAAAAGCAAATTCAAGTCATAAATGACAAAATCCATCCAGAAAGGTCAAACCCCACAATCAATCTCTAGAACTGATAATAGGAACACATCCCAATCATATGATTATCAAAGTTACCATCAATACTCACTTGATCTATCTGTCTAGTGGCTGCAGTGACCTTTCCCTCTGTGGCCTTTATAAGATCATCATAATAGCTCTCAGGAACCGTAGACTTCTTCTTAGCCGCCCCAGACAAGGAAAACCAGACCTTAGGCCGAAGAACAGGAGGGATTCCTTGCCTAATTAGCTTCTTCAGAGTGATGGCATTTGTGAGTGCAGAAAGTTTCAAGGAAGACTTAAGGGCACTGCTGGTGGTTCCTCCTTCACCAATAATATTTGCACAATGCAAATACCAATTTGCACCTTTGCTAGCTTCCAATGCCCACCATACCCTATTCCTTTCCCTCACCTTCTCCCTCACCTCGTTTAACACATTCACATCATCCACATTCCCTTCTACGTTGAACCCATAAAGGTCTTGGAATTTCACAGTGAGATTTGCTCTCCTGGAATGTATACTAGGCCTCAGAATTGCTATCTGGGCTTGGTACTCCATGGCAAGGTCTATTTTGCTTTGAGTTCCATACATTATCTTGACCAACACAATGATCAATCAAGAAAAAGGACAGAAAGAAGGAGGGTTTAGAGATTGAGACAGAAACAAAATCGTCTCAGAAGGACCTTGTCAAATGTGAGAAAAAATCTACCGATGTGAAACCATGAAATGGTCTTTATGTAGACCTTAATGAATAATTAAAGATTAGGTAAAGATAGGCTGCAAGGATTAAAAAAGAAGAAACAATTAAGAAGTCGTCCTACTAGTAATTGTCTAACAAGAAATGATGAAAGAAATGTGGAAGAAGATCTTACAAGGCTCGAAAGAGCTATAATCCCTGCTACAAATCCATCAATCTGGACAAAAAAACGAAAAAAGATCCAAACTTGGGGTATTTCCAAAATTAAGGTAGGACCCAGAAAAACAAAAATGGGAAAGAATCAAAGGAAAAGATGAGAAAGAAAACCCAGAAAACAGGAGGTGAACATCAATGTGATACCTAGAGAGAAAAGGGAAATCCTGAACAAGATTTCTGATTCATAAAATTAAAGTGGGAAAGGTATAGAGACAGGATTTTTCTTCTTCAAATGAGGGTGGAATTTAATTAAAGAACACACAGTGAGAGAGAGGCAAGAGAGAGAGAGGCAAGAATGTCGCTTGTAGGGAGAAGATTTATTACAAGAAGGAGGAAGAATAGGTGGTGGATGAGATGATAGATACGCCGCACTAGTTGGGTCCATTACAAATCAAGAAATGTTATTAATTAGTCAAAACATTTTTCTGTGGTTTGTTTCATTTTTTTGTGGTAATTTTGAATTTAAAATCGGAATTAAATGAAATTGGAGAGGATGGAATTAAATGTTATTTTTGTGGTTTTATTTTTGTGGATTTGGTTTACATTAAAGAAAAAGTTTCATTAATCAATCATCATGCTATATGGGTAAATAAGATGTACAATGTAGCTCGTAGGTCAATGGCTTCTTATTGGAGTAAGAGTAACATCAGGTAGGAAATTGCTAAATTCTCCTTTTATGTTTTCTGTTTAGTGGATAGGCTAGTTATGGCTAAAGTCTCAATATTTTGAGACAAAACTTTAAAATGTTAATTAAAGTATCGAAATAAAATATACAACTTGTAACAGTACCTATTGTTAATAAGTTGTTATTTTTATACCAAAAATTTTAAGACAAAAAAAAAATGCTGAATTACATGGTCTTAATATTTTTAAATATTAAGAAAATATCCTTTTAAACAGGGATAAATATCAATTTTACTCCGAAAGTATACGTTGGATAGCAAGTTTATCCTAGAAGTTTTTTTTAGGAGCAATGTCACTCCAAAAGTATGAAAATTGTAATAATGTTTGCATGAACTAACGGAGCTGTTAATTGGTCCACGTCAAGATGAAGATAAACTATTTTTACCCTGAAAGTTTTTCTCGGTGACCGATTTATCTTCATCCTAACGTAGACCATGACGTGGTGCCCATTAACAGCTCCGTTAGTTTGGGGCAATATTTCTATACTTTTTATACTTCCGTGGTAACATTGGTAAAAAAAAAAAAACTTTCAGGGCAAAATCGCTACCCAACAAATACTTCTGCGGGAAAATTGGTTTTTAAACCTAATTAAAATTTTGGAGCTTGAATTAATAAATTTAAAAAGAAAATAAATTCCAAATTAATTATTTTTCATATATTTTTATTTCTATAATCATTTTGAAGAAAAATGGTAGAACTAATTTCTATCATTTATAATTTAAGAAATAAAGGATTTTGGGTGGGAGATCCAATTCTCACCATTTTTTTTTTTTTGGGCTAAAATCAGAACTTTCAATTCTAAACACAAGAATACATCAGTAACAGTATATCGAACCTATACCATCAACTAAACCATATGAATTATATCAGCAGCAACACAATTATAACCGAAACTAACAACAAAACTAAAACTAATAGTCTTCAAATGAAACAAAAGTCAACAGAGATCCTTCCTAGCTGAACAAGAATCAGCAGCTAAGATTTTTGCCAGCGAAAAGGGGGATTTAACACCCAATCTTTCGAGTAATTCTCTCGCAGAACTGCATAAGCACACCAGTCAATAGCCATATTACAACTTCTCGGAACGTAACCCACTCAAAGACACAGCATCTAAGAATTTTGCAAATATTAACAATGTCCTCCACTGAATTCTCACCATTTAATTTGGCAGCCAAAGTGATGATTTGGAAATAGAGCAATATGAAGGTGAAGTAGCCATGATTATGTAACTATGTAATCATATAACATAATTATGTAGTCTTTTGACATAATATGCCATGATTAATTTCAAAAATAGATTAATATTAAAATAGCGATTGGCTTAGAAGATTTGAGTATTGTTGAGATTGTTATGACTTATGATTATTTATATTCAATTTTATCATCATAAGCAGTGGATTAAGATCTTTAACCTCCTGCAAGCTAGGGTAGGATAAAAAGGACAGCAAATACGTAATTCCTTGATTTGTTTGGTGGAGCCTATGGTCTCACATGCTATTTAAAGGGGAGTGTGAGCATTAACTTTCACGTAGTTTTTGTAACACTCAAATTTTTTGTTCTTGATTCACTTGTAAAAAAATCATATTTAACAATTATTTTTTCTATAAATTATGTGACGAACTATTAATATGAATGCGAAATTTATTCTATGAGAAAATACTTACTAGTTTGTGAACCTATTATGATGAGTAAAATATTTTATGACTCTATAACACAAAACCCGTCATGTTTTGAGGTATGGTATTATTATTTGACACATTTATATTTTAGAGTGTGAAACTGTGAAAATTAGTTAAAATAACCATGTAATGTACCTTTTTTTAGTAGTGAATGGTGTAATCTAAACATGTTCTAAATTGCCTAATCAAACCCCTTAATTTCCCAAAAATCTTGACAAGTTTATGATTCAAAATCCCCTATGACAAAGATCTACAAATTTGGTTCAACATTTGAAAACTTTAATATAACAATTGCCTAATTCAGATTCCAAATTGCCTAATCAAATCCCTCAGTTTCCAATAAATCTAGACAAGCTCATGGTTCACACTCCTATATGAAAAAGATTCACAGCTTTTGTTTGGCGTTCAACTACTCTAACATAACATTTTTGTTTGGAACAAATCAAACCCCTCAATTTCGAAAAACAAATTGACAAGCTCATGCTTCACAATCTGTTATGATAAATATTCACAACTTTGGTTCAGTGTTTGACTACTTTTACATGACATTTGCTTGGTGACCAGCTGCTAGGGGGTCACCAGCGCTGGAGTTCTGGAAGCAGACAAGGGGGAAAGGCTTTGTTAAAAAACAAAGAAAAAGAAGTAAGGATAATTGAGACTTTTGACCAATTTTCAAAATCACAATTTTGATACAGAGGGACTGATTTGAAATTTCACTTATTTGATGCACTGATTTGTCCTTTCATTATTTTAAGAGTATTTTTCTGTCTTGTTCCCAAGTTTCATTTTGTTTTCCTTCCATTTCAGAGAAGTTAATACTCCTCTTGTCCTATTTATAACGCAGAGAGAGAATATTTTATTTGGTCATATTATAAGTTACGTCATTAAATGTTTACTATGAATGTACAATATTTATTACTCATTTACTAGACGTTGACTTTGTTCTTGTATAGTGTAGTCGATAATACATAGGGAGTAAAGTTATAATGTTATTAGATTTTAAAGCAGAATTATTGAGGTTTAATGTTTTCTTTTATTTATATAAAATATGTTGAAATTTACTTATAAATAGGATCGGATAAGTACGTTGGCCAATAATATTCCCAAGTAATAGTAAACAATCCTTTAGTACTTTAAATTAATCATAAAAATGTTACCAATTTTTTTTTTGGCATTGGATTATGTTATAATGACTTATTAGCATAGTAAATACTATATTTTTTTTAGTGTAGCAATTGGCAAATGACACTAGTGAAAAAAAGTTTTAACAAAGTTTGATAGCATATGGATCAATCTAAAAGACTAAAAGTCATTTAAATTATAAAACATAATTGCACATTTAAAATTTAAACTTGAATAATATGTATAGGATCAAAAATGTAATTTTAGACGCACAACTTTCTTTCTTTCATGTTTTTGTTTCACAAGTTTATACGCACAAGTTTTGAGAGCTAATTTGGAACAAAAAATGTCGGAACAGCCTTTGCAATCCAGCATTTGCATTAACTCTGGAGATCAATCCACGGTACTCTTCTTTCGCTAAAATTGCAAATTGAAGTCATGCAAACAAATAAAAAAATATATTACTAACTCTAGACTCATGTAATTGGTCTGGCCTGAACAGATCAGTGCAATTTTTCCATAGATCAGGACCGAATTTAAAAAAGAAGAAGAAGAAGAAAATATTGTATTTCAAAGGAAGAATTACACAATGCAGAACATTTTATTCTTATATGTAGTTTATATAAGAATTATTGTTTATTTATGAAATAATATGCTTTTATTTTAATATTACTCTTTTCACGTTACATACAAATATTTTTCATATTTTGTTATTTTTTATAGTTGGGTTAATCCCTGAGTTTTGAACCAGTTCCAGCAAGCTTAAGTTTAACCTTAAATCCAATTTTTTTAATGCCTTGATCTCTAAGCCAAAAATATATAGAGAGAAAAGGTGGTCAAAAGAGTACAATCACCTTGTTGTGATCCTATTAGAATATTCCTGACTTATAAGTTAAATTTAGATTATAAGTGTTTTGTAATAATGAAGGTAAGAGACAAGAAGGCCAAATGACATAGAATTCTCTAGTACACATTCTCAAACGTAACTGTGTTAGTAATTAATTTGATTAAAGGATTGGTATAACTTTTGAGTACCTTTTAATCCAAGAAAGCAGTACGAAGATTCACATGTTAATATGATTGGAGTCTAAAATATACATGCACAAATATTATAAGATACGTTAGATTTTAAGTGAAGGTTCGCTTTCTCATAAAAAATAAAAATGTAAGGGAAAATACACATAACGCATTGTCCAATTTATCAAATACCAAATCAACTCACTGAATTTATTTGGGAATTGACATCATTGCCTTTACATTTTTAAAGAAAAAAAATCTTTAAATCCCTTTTTCCCAAGCCGGTCACCGGAGATCTGAAGGCCTAATATATTTCGTGAATTTCTAATACACAAATACTCAACATCGAAAACAAAATAGTAGTGGTTAATAACTACACTAATGTAGCAGCTACTTTTATTTTCTATCGACTACTTTTATTTCAAAACTTCAAAAGAAAAAAAAAAGCCGCAAAGTCTGTATAATTTTTAAGAAATTGTATTGTTTATAATCTCTTAAACAGTAACAGTTTTTCTCATATTCCTTCCCTAAAGTCCACTTAGTCTTTAAAATTGAAAAATATTTGAATCATAATTTCCTACAAAATATATTTTGATTAGATCCAATTCAAGCCTAAAGGTAGTTTTCTTCTTTCTCTAAAAATTTCTGTTTTTTTTTTGTTCATCACATCCATTATACTTTCTAAAAATCTTAAATGATGTGCTTGCCGTTGTCGTTTAGGCTGTAAAATCTCAACTTTATAATTTTCTGAACTAATTTCACATCACAGTTTAGCTCAAACTTTGAGGCTTATCAGTTATCACATTCAACTAAAAAAACATAGCGTGTTATGATAGCAAAAAGAAAATTAACTACAACAACCAAACCTTATTTCATTAGGTTGGTCCGGCTACATGAATCACACGATGTTATTATGCTTTATCATTAACTAAATTCTTAGATATATTATTCACTAAAAGATCTTGCTCTATAACTTCCCCGAGTGTACGCCTGGATCTCCCTCTTCCTCTCTTAATTGGACTCCAAACTGTTTAATCTACCCTCTTTACTGGCGCATCTAATGGCCTTCTTTGTACATATCCAAATCACCTTAAACAATTTTCTACCATTTTCTCACTGATAGGTGCCACTCCAACTCAATCGCGTATATGGTCATTCCTAATCCTATCCTTTATTGTATGACCATACATCCATCTCAACATCCTCATTTCAGCTACTCCCATTTTATGTTCATGCTGTCCCTTCAAAGCCCAACATTCACTACCATATAAAATTGTTGGTCTTATAAAAAAAAGAAAATTAAATTTTACTAAAATATAAGATAACTTTTTACTCCTCAATATAATGATGTATAATTTAAGAATAAGAGAGTTATCCATAGTAAAGTTATTAAAAATGCATTTATATAAGATAGAAAGATGCAACAAACTATGTACACACGCTATATATACATATGCTTCCTTACGGACAAGTTATGTTATTTTTAAATTACACACACACACGCGCTATATCGTTCCTTATGGACAATGTTATTTCTAAATTATAAAAAGTGTTTTCACCCAAAAATATTATAAAGAGTGTGGCTCAAAAATGAAACTTGAATGAATTAATGAATGAATATTTTCAACTCAGAAAAAATTTCAATTTTTAAACTAAAATACCATCTATTAACTATATATAATCTAAATAATAAACAAAAACAAATTTAAATAAAATTATGTTAAAATGTAAATAATTAATTTTTAAAAATGTATATTTTTTAATAAAAGGACAAAATGATATTAAAATTCATTAGTTACATATTATAAAGAAATGGTGGGGCTGGAAAAAAAAAAAAAAACTGGCCGCATTTCTATAGTAATTAAAGATAGCAACTTCCGTGGTAATGACTCTAAAATCCATTAGAAGCTGCTTTCCTCTACATTTTTGAAAATGCATCAATATTTATTAGAAAGACAAATCTTATAAAATTCCTTATAAGATTTGCATAATTTAGTTTATACGACAAGAAAATGATTGCCCTGAAATGAGTAAAATTGATGAAGAAGCTAGGGGCAACTTTGAAAAATCAAAAAAGATAACTACACGTTTTATTTGGAAAGAAAATAAATTTTCAGCCAAAAAATAAAAAAAATCTCACTGAGTGCTTTCCCACATCGAAGCTCCGACAAATGATTTGAGTGTACTCACCAACTGTGTGTAGATCCCACCTGAGGCCTCAGTTTTCCCCGGATAGTGTTCTACGAGAAATTATCAGAATATGTTAAAAAATAAATTTATTTAACAGTTAACAGTTAATTGTTTTAGCATTAGCGACATGTTAATATTATAATATTCACATCATATTCTATCTGTTTGTTTGTGATAGGGGAAGACCATAAATGATACCGCGAACCAAGTTCACCTAAAAATTCTCCTACAAAATTAGACGAACCAAATTTTTTGAATTCATAATTTGAAATTCTACTTCCTACCACATAACATATTACAAAAAAATCCTTTTCAATATTCTTTGATTTACAAAAAAAAAAATCTCAATTTAGATAAATAAATTTGGACCAAAAGAAATCATTACAAAAATAAATGAAGAAATTCTGAATTAATTTAAGATCGCCTATTTTAATTTCAAAACTTGAAATCGCATTTCCTTAAAAATTAACAGCCTTTTATAAGGTCTTATGAATATCAAATTTAAAACCATGTGCTATAATTTTTTTTTAAATTATATCAGTTCACACTTGATATAGTAATTTACTAACCGTTTCTATATATAAGATCTATTTATCTAATTTGATTATATTAAGAATATTAGTTAAGTTAATTAAAATTATATAATATTACCAAAACATCCTAACCATCTATTTTATTTCTAAGCTCATCTTCTGTTTAGTTATTATTAATGAGAATCAATAGAAATACTTTAGAGAAAATGTGGGGAAAATAGAAGGAAATCTTATATTTTGAAACAACTTTAACCCCTCAAATATATCATATATTTAGTAACAGTGAGGAGGGAGGGAGTATACCATTTATGTTGTGCTTGGTTAGGAGAAAACTTAGAAGAGAAGAAAATAAAGGGAAGAGAAAAGGGAGGGGGAGAATTTATTTTATCCCTGTTTGACCAGAAAATGGGTCAATATGATTGTTAACCCTTCATTTTTTTCCTTCCCTATTTTCTCCCCTAATCCAAACAGATAAAAATTTATTTTTTCTTTTAATTTTTTTTCGCACCCAAGTTTTCTCCCCAACCAAATATATACAGGGTTAATAAGAAGATGACATGGGATTGTATTGTAGTTTGAAAAAGAAAAAATAGCTGGGACTGTTAATGATCACCGAATGTGCAGATGCACAAGTATTACTGTGGACATAAAGCAGCAGATCCTTGCCCACAACCGAGCATTCACTGGTTTTCACGTGGACGTCCGTCCTTGTGCTGTGGGCCGGACCGGCCTGTTGACGTCGCCCCCAACTCTCTTTTTTAATTGAGCCGGCTTGATTATTACAAACTCAAGATGGTCCATACTTTTGATAATAAAAAGTATTTAATTTTTGTGTCGCCAAATATCTTCTTCTTGTTATGGTTCAATTTGTTCATTGTTGTTGTCAATTCCTTATTATTATCCCTCTTATCCTAAATAAAGAACTTGATCATCTTACATATGCTAAGAAAATTAATTAACGTTTTAATTGCAATCTTTATGTTCCACTCCTCTCTCTATGATCCTTTGTAAGTCATGTCACTTTTGAAAAAGTCATTAGCATTATAATCTTTTTTTTTCTTCACAAATGTCCTAATTAATTGGGATGGAGAGATACTATATATTATGAACAAAGAAACTAAAACATTTGATCTTAATTGGTGGGAAATTTTAAACAGTGCTCCATTGGGTCCTTCTTTTAAAAATGTGAAAGTGAAATCATGTTGTTTAAGAAACGAGTTAAAAGTAATAAATATGCTTAAATGATTTTTTATTTTTAAAAAAGTATACCCTCATTTATAAGAGGGCAAGCAAGAGGAAGAAATAGAATAGTAACGAGAAACCAACACATAGTTGGTCTAACGGTATAAGGTCTCATTAGCTCTATTGAGGTCTTGAGTTCAAGTCATAGAGGAGACACTTGTGTCGGAAGGAGAAGTTACGAACCCTAAAACTTGAGTAGTTGGTTGTTCGAATACCTGGTAATAGAATCCAGAAAAGGTGCCAATTGCCGGTTGATGTATTAAAAAAAAGAATAGTAATGAGAAAAAAGATTAGGAGATATAATAGAGATTAATTATGGGCAAAATGATAAGAACACATTAAATACGTTGACAATCCATACCAAGCTTTTATAAAAAGATGAAGTCATTTTAAATTTTAGACTCTTATAAAAAAATTAAGGGAGTAATTATAAATTTTTATTATCAAATGATGCAAGCTATTTTTTAAAACATTGCAAAGTTAGAAGTATCTTATATTCAGTCAAAAAAAAAAAGTATCCTATATTAAGAATTAGTGTGATGAAAGATACTCATGACTTAATATGCAATAGCTCTCCGTCTAATAATTTAAATTTGATGGTGAGGTTTAGTACATGGATAGCTGAATTATTAAATCATATACAACAAATAAGTGAGGAAAATGCACCAAGGTAATGTGGAATAGCGATACTCCCTCATATGGCTAAAAATCCACAATACTACCTCCTTCCCTATTTAAAAGTAATAACATCTCCTAATATGATTAACCCTATATATATGCAACAATTTAGTTGTCTAAAAATCTAATGCAATTTTAAAACATTTGTCAATTGAGTGAGCTATTATATTTAGATTATAATACATATATTAACCGTAATTACTTGAAGATAATGATATTTAGGCCTACAATTTAAGAATGAATGGAATCCTTTCAAATCAAACTTGAAATATGAGTTCATTACCACGATGCAATGAGTAAATTATACCCCTTCTGTTCTAAAATATATGATTTATTTGATGAGTTAATCTTGGTTTTTAATATAGGATATAATTATCATTTTTGTCAACTTCTTGCCAAGTCATCCTTATTGACCATTATCCAACAATAATTGACTAAGAGATGAGGGAAATAATAAAGGAAGATGATTGAGGTGTTTTAGAAAAAATATACTCGTATCATGCAAACTAAAATCACCAAGATCCTCCATTTAATTAACTTAGTTCTATAGGTCATATGTTTACAACCAAAGGGAGTATAATTTTCCTTAAATTTTAATGAAACTATTGAACAATATGAATTAATCAATGCCACAATTTTTATGCTTCCATCAATACCTACTATTTTTTTTTTTTTTTTGCTTAGCTCACATTAAGACCCCTTTGTGATTCAAATCCGTTTGTATTTCCTAATCACTAATTAGCTCAAACATCTCCACAACATTTATTGCAACTTATTTTGCTCAATTTCATTATTGAGATTCTGGAGAATTGCAAAATAATCCCATATATAATCAATCATTTAGAACCATCGATCCTAGTAAAAGAAGCTATAAGCCTATAAATGACTAATCATGAGGTTTTGGGTGCGAGTTCATATGGATGCATAGAAATAGCTTTTAGGAAGGCTGTCCTTAATTAGATTTGGCAATATTCTAACGTGACCTAATAATATCGAATATATGATATTCTATTAAAATTGTGGTGAGTGCCTCCTACCAAAATTGCTGATAAATTATTAAGAGCGATAAAGGCATACAAATGGAAAGACCCGATGATCGATGCATTAATATATGTACGGCCTCCATTATTTTTTATCTGTTGTTAAGGCTTTTGTTTTAGTATATAGACTAAGAAAATAAATGATTTTTTTTATTAACTCTACCAACAGAATTAGTTTTAGTTAATGCAAGAAAAAATAACATGACTCAACCCCCCCCCCCCAAAAAAAAAAAAAAAAACCGCATACTAACCATCAACATAGCTTGGTTCAAATTGAAATGTAGATGAATTGCGTAATTTTGTTCAATCTGATTCTTTAATCCTTGCTATGCCTGTAATCTTGCTATGCCTTCACTTTATTTTTTGTCCGAGCTATGCCTTCAATTTAAACCCAAAGGATTACCAAAGAATCATCTTTGTTTTCAATTTTTATTAAAATTAATTGCAAATTCATAGCACGCGCACAAATATATTTATTTATTTACTTGAACGACCAATAAGCCAAAGAAATATAGAAGAAAGATCTTCGTGTAAAGGAAATGACCCCAAATATGCCCGGTTCATTGTGGGGGTTGCGTACAAATTTCATAGGATATTGATGATTTACAATTATATTTGGCATCAAATTTTACATAAAAATAACATGAATAGTCAGCATTAGACACATCATTATCGGAGGATTAAATTAAAAACATAATTTACATAATGTGAGAAGCATGTTGATAATTAATTAAAATGACCAAGTGAGCAATATCATATATATAGTGTTTTAATTTAGATGGCAACTTTTGCTTCTTTAATCAACTTCCACCTTTTATTCAGGAGGCAGATATTGATGATGAATAGAACTCTAGTAGGCTTTTTGATGTAATCTCTATTTTGAGGTAATGAATTCCAATTTATACGCAATATATATATATATATTTATATTGTGTTTACTTGCATAAATAAGATAAGGTTGCTTTTATATGTCAACCGGTAATAATCAGCACATTTTTTAGATCCTATTATCAATATTAGAGCAACCAACTACTTAATTTTTGGGATTTATGACTTCCCCCAAATACAAGTATCTCCTATAGTGAAGGGAGATTACCAAAAACAGAGCCACGGTGATGCAAGCAAAGTACAAGAGCTCCTAAAGGGTTAGACATATACGAATTGTGGAAGACAGTCATTAATTTCACTACCAAGTACAGTTGGTAATACGGGTCGGTCCATCGGGTTCAGGCCGGCCCCTCACAGGTCCATGAAAAAAGGGTCAGGCCTAGAAAAACCCGGTTTGAATACGGACTTGTTTTTCAAACCTGGGCTATATTATCCAGGTTTCAGGTCGGCTCGTATTAATCACATTTTTAAAAAATTAATTTTTTTCCTTTTTTTAAAAAAAATATAGTCGACTCCACCTAATGGGATAAAGACTTTGTTGTTGTTGATGACTTCTTTTTTTTTTTTTGATACATTGATGACTTCATGTTTTTTGCAATATAATTATAATACAAGTATACAAAATAATATTATAAATTCAAGTTTAAGTGTTTAACACATTACAAATAACAAAAATGATAGTACAACATATAATACAATATTCAACTTCAAATATTCCAAAATACAACAAATCCTTGAACTAAATCTAAAATCTAAAAGACTAAGATTCCAAATTTCCAATTTCCAAGTCCAACATCTATGATCAACAATCAATCAAAGTTAATTAAGAATATGGGTCTGTTTGTTTAAAAAAAAAAAAGAAAGAAAAAGGGAAAAAGGGGTTTGGGTTCAGGTTGGCCCACGAGTTTAACAAGTTGGCCAGTCACGGGCTCGCACTTGACGAGTTTGAGGCCCAAAAGACTCATTTTAATATGAGCCCTCTTTTTCCGAGTCCATAGCCATTTTTCTACGGGGTTTTGGGTTAGCCTATAGGCTCCGGCCCGTATTACCGGCTTTACACCAAGTTAGCCATTTTTTGTACCAAAAAATTTGACATTTTTTTTGGGAGTAAAATTAGACATTGTTTTTAACAGCCAATAAAAACATTTTGAACATAGATTAGTGGAGACAAACTATGGAGTTGATAATTCCATATCGATTATCATTTTCTCGGCTTCAAAAGCTGGCACATCATGCAAATTTCTAGGAGGAAAAAGCTCACCATTGTCTCTTGCATAATCGCCATTATCTTCTGGAATACCTTCTAAAATGGTGCAGACATCTTCAGGTGCATGCAAGCCAGAATAATGCTGATAACAATCATGATTCTCCTCCATGAGGTAGTTGTTTACATGATGTCCTGTCACATGCATTGCATCAGACTCCCTAATGTGGCCACGCCTCAGAGCTATTTCGGTGTGCTGGGCTGTCCAGTCAGGGCGGCTCCAAAGGTATAGTGGCGGAGGCTTTATGTTCCAGTCTTCCATTTGCTTATTATGTTTGTCAACAGATCCGGGCAGATAAAATGACTGAATGAATTATGAAGAAATGCAATTCAGTACCTGCTTGCTTCAAATCCCTCTTAAAATATAATCTTCAAAAAGATTTTATTTTATTAAAAAAAGGCCTGAACAAAATTTTTGTCAACACACCTTTCCCGCAAAAACTTCTTCATACTCCCAAATTAAATTATATCTACATTTCTTTCTGTCAAGTCTGGTGAGGTAAAGGAGAAACAAATTAGACATTCTCAACGTCCATCACAGCAATAGTTAAAAATAAAACAAGAAATACTAACCGTTTAGTTACTTTTGGCACGGTGAGTATAAGTAGCTTTGGTTTAAACTCAAGTGCCTTCTCAATGAATTTGTTAGCAAGAGCACCATGGACTCCGAAAGGAGGATTTAGCCCCACAATCTACCCATGCAACAACAAGAGAGTGAAAAGTAAAAATCAACTCCCAACGCATAAGGGATTAAGGTTATTCATGTTTATATAAAATCAGAAGACAACACTCGTGTCTTACCAGTTGAGAACCATCGGGCAATTCATCCAAATTGACACTCATCCAATCTCTTATCTCGAAACAGAAATCATACTACAAGCATAACGACTATTAGAAATATAAAAAGCATGTCAAGCAAGGAAACTGAACACTGAAAGAATCTTTCAGGTCTAAATTTGAAGAAGAAAGCAACCACAAAGTAGAGCAAAAGATCCAACTTGTTTGATAGGCCAACGCAGAAATCAAGACAAATTTTGTCATTGTTTATGTATTGGCTTATTAAGATATCAGGCAAATGGTCAAGACATAAGATTTTGTGTCTTCGAACATTATCATGTTCTCGAACATTGAAAACCCATCAATGAGTCCTAAATTTAAACATTGATGCCCACCATAGTTCACACAAGTTATAATTTTTCAAGCAAGTCAACATTTGTCTGCCTTACCATTGTTTACCATCCAAAGTATGTTAATAACTCAAACTTTTCAGCAACACTCAAGCTATGGATTTTTCTCTCTCTTTATTCCACAATTTTTGAGATAAAGATATATATTTGTTTGATTTATGAGAAATTATCGCCACAAAAAACGCACAGAAGCCACAAACTTATGTGGTCCATGCCTTCAACTGCGCAAAAACTTGAGTGACCTCAAAACTTGGCAAAAGAAAGCTCAGCAATAAATTAGCATTTTCAATCTTCAAGAGAAGATAGCATGGAAGAGAACAAATAGAACAGAAGCCAAAACCTTAGCCGGGAAGATATCATAGTTTTTGAATGAGCAGGTTATCCCCATCTCCTCAAGCTTTGTTTTCATCAGACAGCTAAAGTCATTAGAACCACAACTAAAGTCTACAATCTGCCCAGGATAACAAATGATTGTACAGATGACACATTAATAAAAATGAAAAAGCGATAGTAAAATTAATTGAAACTCAATCATTCTGGCGATGAAAAATGATCATCATCCAGAACAAGCACTCATGAATTTACAAAACTATCACAGCTCTTATATTACGAGATTTAAATCCCATGATTTTATTCTACTAAGCCACAGGTACTCACAGTTCTTCACAGAAGTTAACCTATGAGTTGAACAGACTAACAACGCTGTTGAGTCTAAACACTTCAGTGGAATGTTTATATGATACAATTAATACACGATTTTAGGCATTTCAACAGAAGAAAAAGAAATCAGGACTGGCAACAGAGCAAGGATCTTAAGGGGGAAAACTAAATGTTAGCATGAAAATGCAACAGAAATTTTCTTAATGATCAAACTACAAACTTATGATAACAAATTAAAACTGCATACAAGGATCTCTGTGATCAGTTTCAGTAAAATAATACCGATTACATATTGGCAGAAGAGAGAAATTTAATAGCAGGTAGTACATCGGTACAACCCAAATAAAGCATACTGAATAAAACTTACCGTGTCACCATTTTTTACATACCAATGAAGCCTATCAACAACCTGCATGAAAAAATAGAAGAAGATCATGTCATGAAACAACAAAAAAACTACTACTGAGTATTAACCTATGTGTAACTGCTATGCTTGTATTTGACCAGGGTGAGTTGGCCATATTACAAGCAAAAAGCAAGAAAACTAAAATACGGAGTTTGATAATTTTTTTTTTTGGTTTATTCCACACAACATAGACTATTAGTTCTTGATGTGTGAATTAAAGGTATAAAACAAAAGCACCGAGCAGTCTTAAACCGAAAGATCAAGTGGTGGTAGTTAAAGGGGGAAAAGTGGAAGACTTTTAAGAGAAATCTATTGGAGGAAGGTGTGTGGGAGCCGCAAGAAAATGCTAACATCATGTGGACGAATATGGCTAAGAAGGTTGAAAGGGTCGCTAAAGCAATTTTACGAGAATCAAAAGGTTTTGGACCATGAGATAAGGAAACTTGGTGATGGGACGAGGATGTCCAAGAAAAGGTCCGAAATAAGAAGAATTGTTTTAAAGCCATATATTTGTGTAATAATGCTGAAAATTGGGAAAAGTACCGCTTGGCTAAAAAGGAGACTAAGAAGGCAGTGAGTGAAGCTCGTGCTAAAGCATATGAGGAATTTTATAAGGAGTTAGAGTTAAGGACAAATGTTGGGGAACAAAAGATTTACAAAATTGCAAAGATTAAGGAGAGAAAGTCCAGAGATTTGGATCAAGTAAGATGTATAAAGGATGAGGAAGCTAAAGTTTTGGTCACTGATAAAGATATTAAGAATAGATGGGAGTCTTACTTTTCTAAATTATTCAATGATGGAGGTGAAAGTTCACTTTGTGAGTTGGGGGAGTTGACAATTAGTGAAAATGGACTTAATAGGTCGTTTTATCGTAGAATTAGAGTCGAGGAGGTTAGGGAAGCTCTTAAGAAAATGGAGAATGGTAAAGCTGTTGGACTGGATGGTATACCGATTAAAGTCTGGAAATATTTAGGTGAAGAGAGTGTGTTATAGTTATCTAAATTGTTTAACGAGATTTTACGGTCCAAAAAGATGCCTGATGATTGGAGAAAAGTACTTTAGTTCCTATTTATAAAAATAAAGACGATATATAGAATTGCACTAATTATAGGGAAATTATACTTATGAGTCATACAATGAAATTATGGGAAAATGTGATTGAGCATAGGTTAAGATTAAAAGACTAGTATTTCCGAGAGACAGTTCGGGTTTATGCCAGGAAGATCCACAACAGAGGCGATATATCTACTAAGAGGGATGATGGAAAAGTATCGAAGTAGAAGAAAAGACTTACATATGGTTTTTATTGACTTAGAAAAGGCGTATGATCGTGTACCAAGAGATTTACTTTGGAAAGCCTTGGAAAAGAAAGAAGTGTGTGTTGCATATATTAGAGTTATACAGGATATATATGATAGTGTGTTGACTAAAGTTAGAACTCCGGGAGGTGAGACAAAAGACTTCCCTATAGGAATTGGCCTACATCAGGGATCAGCTTTGAGTCCATATTTGTTTAACTTAGTAGTCGATGTTCTAACTGTGCCTATTGAAGAAGAGGTCCCTAAGTGCATACTTTTTGCTGATAATATAGTCCCTTTAGCTGAATCAAGAGAGGAGATTTACGATAAATTAGAGATATGGAGAAACACTCTGGAGTCGAAGGGTTTTCGTCTAAGTAGGAGTAAGACAGAATATATGTATTGCAATTTTGCAAATAGACAACTTAGAGGTGATTTGGAGGTTAAACTGGGAGATCAAACAATCCCTCAAGTGACAAAGTTTAAGTATTTGGGATCAATTATACGACAAGATGGTGAAATTGATGACGATGTCAACCATAGAATTCAAGCTGGGTGGTATAAGTGGAGGAAAGCTACTGGAGCTCTTTGCGACCGGAAAGTACCCCATAAGATAAAAGGAAAATTTTATCGCACTGCTATAAGACCAGCAGTTTTATATGGTAGTGAATGTTGGGTTTTGAAGGGACAACATGAACATAAAATGGGAGTAGCTGAAATTAGGATGTTGAGATGGATGTATGGTCATACAATTAAGGATAGGATTAGGAATGACCATATATGCGATCGAGTTGGAGTGGTACCTATCAATGAGAAAATGGTAGGAAATCGTTTAAGGTGGTTTGGATATGTACAAAGAAGGCCATTAGATGCGTCAGTGAGGAGGGTAAATCAAACAATCTGGAGTCCGATTAAGAGAGGAAGAGGGAGACCCAGGCGTACACTTGGGGAAATTGTAGAGCGAGATCTTTTAGTGAGTAATATATCTAAGGATTTGGTTAATAATAGAGCACAATGGCGTCGTGCGATCCATGTAGCCGACCCCACCTAGTGGGATAAGGCTTGGTTGTTGTTGTTTTTTGGTTTATTCATGTAATTCCAGTTTAGGCTTATGGTGTTTAGTGATGTTGCTTGAAGACTTGAACTTTTTAAGGTAGAAATTGGAAATAGGCTTTATAAAAACAAAATTAAAAAGGCACCGTAATTTGGGGTTTGGACGCCGGTCTTCACTTTCGTAGCTTTTCTGTATATTTGGGCTTATTTACGCCAGCCCTGGCTAAGCCCATACTGCCTGAATTATTGGCTCTATCAAGATGCATTCAGTGCTCTGATGTGCAATGTCAAGCTATAGGAGTGGCACCTCAAAAGCAGCTCCATTGTAAGGCTCATAATAGACACCACGGGAGAGTGAGGCTATTTAGCTAATTATTTCTCATTTTGCTTTCTCAAAAGATAGCTAAGACACAATAACTGAATGCAAATGGCTTTATTCTTTCTTGGATCTTCTTTATTTAGTTAATTATCTCTCATTTTTCTGCCTTATGATTCTGAATTTTTTATTAACTTACACAAGGAATTATTTTCTCTTTGAATCATGCTGATTTATTGGGATTAATTGAAATGATTGTTCTTATCTTCCCTTTACATGTACTCTACTCTACTGCTTCAAGACCTATCAAAAATGGCATTTTCAGCCTTCTGCTCTAATATTCTACAGTAAAAAACGGATAACATTAATAGCCAAAAAACATCTACCTGACATGAGTAATTCAGAAGTATTTACCTCCTTAAGCTTTGTTGGTTGTGTAAAATGGCGACCAAAAGAAGTATATCTATTGCAATGAAGAGCAGGTGCCAGATAGACCTTGAGTTGCCTCTGCAAGCAAACTAATTATCAGCAATATCTGTCCAAAACGCCTCTAGTTATTTTGTCAGATATTCAATCATTGCTGTCTGTAATACAACTCAACAAAAATATCCATATGTTAAAAGTCACACATCGTACGGCAAACAATATAAACTGATATATATCTCTACCAAACTTATAAACACCAGTTCTCCCCTTTTTAAAAAAACATACAAGATGACATGGATAAAGAGCATACACAACACTACAGCCACAGAGAGACAGAGAGAGAAGATAGGCACAACCTATGTATTTAACTGTTGAACAATGTAGGTTGAGCTAAAACTAGACGTTATTTTAAATGAAAATATAAATGCAAAAATTAATAAATTTGATGAGTGATGGAGGATTGGTAGTATGATATATGAAGTCCCACATTAAGTAGAATGGGATATTCAATAGGGTATTTAAGTGGGTTGATTCTGTTACCTACAGACCTTAATAGATAGCTTTTGGAGTAGGGTTCCTGTTAGAATCAGATTTGTGAGAGTTGTTTTCTAGAACCAGGATCTGAAATTCTCGAAGAGAGAAAAGGAAAAAAGCCAAATACTTAACAATACTTTCATTCATAACCATTCAACAGTACAATAGGTCTATATAATGACCTTTCACATAACTGACACAAGACAATTCAAATTTAAATACAATAACTGACATACTAATTCAAATATATTAACTGACACAGATTGATAACTGCCACATAATAACAATTAACTACCCAATCCTAAGTAAGCATGTCTCCTCCTAGAATCCACTAGCAAGGGAGGCGGGATCCTAATAGTTCCCCATCCCACTTAGATACCCATCATGTGGCATTAAAACCTGGTTGTCAACCTCTATGGAGACTTGGTAGCATGGGATACCAAATCCCACATTGAGCAGAATGGGATTTTCACTAAGATATTTAAGTGGGTTAATTCTATCAACTCGACAACTAGCTCTTGGGATAAGGTTCCTCATCCCACTTACTTACCCATCAATGAGGAAAAGCTAGAGTAGAGAAACCAAGAGTAAACGAGAATATTCCAAAAAAAGCCATAGAACAAAAGTTGAAGCCGGACTGAAACTCAACTCCCAAACTTTTGTGATCGAAGACAAATGTGCTCTACAAAATGAAACTCTTGGGGTAGTGATTTTGGAATGATTTTACTAAACTTTCACAAACAGAGAAAAAATATTGAATACATAATAGCTTTAGTTTCCGTATATGGAAGAATGAGATGAAGGAGAAGTTCAGACTGCAAACAACAATATAACATTTTTAAATTGATGAAAACATGGTTAAAGTGCTCCCAACAGGAATTACACCGAATTCTCATTTAGTGATCTCAACATTATCATCAAATGGTTCATTTGTATAATTTATCTTTATGAGAGCTTTTCTACTGTTTTGTTCTCATTTCCAAGTGAAAGTATTCAAAGATAAGAAACTTTAGTGGAATTAGGCTTCTCTTGTGCAAGGAGAGTGATACTATTTACTCGACGTTGCCCTTAAAATTAAATCAAGCCAGGTTAAATACTGAGGCACCTATCTTCTATGAATATACCCCTTTCTTGATTCATATCATTTTTTCTATTTCTCTGTAGTTCTGTATTGTCAAAATTATTCCCTAAAATAGAAATAAGAAGGAGCTGAATATATAGTGATATACTTAAAATGAAAGTACTTGCTATGCATAATTGAAGGAAATTTGCCTATATAATGCTCTGATGAACATGCCTAATTGTTAACACAAGCAAGTTAAGACATAAAAATTAGATTTTCTAACTAAAATGAAACAGGGGTAATTTGAGATATGTTGCTTTAACCTGCCATTTAAAAATTTGATTGAGGATCCATGGCTCACATATAGCTTTGGCATCCTCGATACAGCCTCCACTTCCACCTTCTAACATTTGCAAGGCAGTTTGAATTGCCTACGACAAAGTCAAACATTTTTTAGCTAAATGAATGATAGCCCATTAATTAGTTTAGCATAAATTCTCATATTCTATATGATCTCAGCTGGAAGTGCTAAAATTAAGATATACCTTAATTGAACCCTCTACTTTTCCTTCGGTAATATTCTTAACTAATGCAGTCTCTGAGAAACAAGAATTTGTAGCCAAGAATAGCTGGCTCCTTTTGAACTCTTCCTCTTTAAATGCCGATGTACATTCATCTTTCAAAGACAAAACTCTGCATGCAATTAACCAAGACCCAACACAGTTGTACCCCAAAGGGAGCAGCCAAGTTAGAAAACCAAGCAACATTTCTAAATTTTATCAAATAAAGCATAAAAAAAACAAATACCGTTTTCTCATATCAGTGTTGGCAAGCTGATGCAAAGTTTTTGCTTTTTTAACCACTGGTTTTTCTGGGATGGTTTTGTCAATTCTTCCACCAGACAATTTCCGCTCCAGTGACCTATCTGGGTGTAATCTTGAACTACAATATGGGTTAACATTTTTCAAAGGCAACTTGTTTTCAGCTGTTTGAAAAGAACTATCAGGGACAAACCCCTTTTCATCCTTCAAAGATTTTCTAGCTGCATCAAACCTAATTGTTCTTGGAAAGATATTTGTATCTTGTCCGGAACATTTGTCAGTAGTCTTTGCAGAACCTCCATTTCGAATGCCACTGCCTGCCACTGTTACCTGTTCTGGCAATTTAACATTTACGGCTGTTCTTCTAGCAGTAATATCTCCTTGCCTTGATGAAGTGGCAGCCTTCTCTTTGCCTAGTAGCAACTTGCATGGGTCTTCATTCTTTGTTCTTTCCTTACCAGGAAATATCAGATGATTTCTAACAGGAGTTCCAAGTTTGCTATCCATCTCATGATCCCTACATAACTATATAGTGTAAGGTGCGTGACAGGCATTCATAGTCCAGTTTTTACAACACTGCGCAAAAAAGAACTTACATGCAGTACATCAAAATTCGACCATCAAGTAGACCCTCCCAAGATCTTTGGTCAATACCAGTAAAGGCTATTTCCCTGCTTAAAGAAATCAGATTCACATAGAGAGATTATAGTGAACACAACAGCATTCTAAATTCAATCTTTAGATTTCTTATCAGATAGTAGCGCACAATATTTACATGTTTACCACCAATCAAAAAGAACATTTATAATGGACAACGAAGAGGGGGTAGGGAGGGAGGGAACTACCTGGGTAAGCACATCCTGTGGTAGGCCTTAGGGCACCGCCTGCACATTGCAAACTGCAAGTCATGAACATTCTTATCTTCAACTTTCCTACACAAGGAACATTTATGAAGAGGACACATGAATGATTTCCCAGCAGCAACATTTTTTCTTATTTCTTCTCTTTCAAAATCAACACCAAAGGACAGTAACTTTGCAACGCATTCTGGGTGGTAATAATGGCCACAAGTCGAAACAATGCAGCGGAATACCTACAATCAAACAGCAAAGTTTTTTAATTTTACTTGTTATGAATCTATAAAACAAATAACAAGCTTAATTTCGAGAACATGAAAAATAATAGATATTTAGACTCCGGCAACCAAAAGAAATGAAGAACCAAAGTTAAATATGAACATATCAGAGCCATGTGACAAGCAAAAAGAAATTTTATTGAAATATAGGAACACAGATATACAAGGAAACTAATTCTTGCAGAATCATAAGACAATCATGTCATTAAGTCCTGAAATCCAAGGCTTTTTCACATCATCTGTCTGTATTCCTTCATTACCATCTCTATTTTCACATGATACATGCTTATTGCTACTAAGAAATAGTATAACTCATTATATATTGAAAGGTGAGAATAATATATCTGTTGAGAAATTATTGGCTCAAGGGTCCCAATAAGAAAAGGAAGAAAAAAGTTAAACAAGAAAGTTTGAATATTAAAACAATTGTACTAAAAACTATAATTAATTTCTTAACGGACACAACCTAATTAAACAAAACAAATAGAAAAAGATTGGAACAAGAGTGAGATGGGGAACCCTACCTAAAAGTGAGTTGTCGATGTGAGAGAACGAACCCATTAAAACAACCCATTGAGTATCACATGCTACAAAGTTTCCATCAACTGGGCCTCATGGAAAGTCTACATCTTGACAACAACACTCCACGACACTTTACTAAGCCTTCTATCAATGTAAACCCTCCAAGTAAAGCCCTATCTAAAACCATCAACAATATGGATCTAACACAAATTGATAAGTGCCTAAGTAAGGTGAAGAACACTACTCCAAAAACTAGCTATTGAGTGGGAGAACCAACCAATTTCAATAACAATTGAGCATCCCTCAACGTGGGATTTAGTATCTCCTACTACTAACTTTCCATCAAAATCTTACCTCAAAAGTTAGTTGTTAAGCTAGAATAATCAACTCACTTAATTGCCCCACCAAAAGCTTTGACTTAGTATCCTATACTACTCAAATACCCCATGAAAAGTTGGAACTTAGTATCTCATACTACCCAATGTGAGCAGGGTCAAGCTAAGACTTAATATCCTGTATTATTACTTAATGTGGTCAGCGTCTTCGTGACCGTACTCCATGGCACTTCATCCAACCTCTTGTTGGTCAAAACCCTCCATGGCAGGCCCTCTCCGAAACCACCAACAATCCATCCTCCTATTATATACTTAAACTGCCAGTTATGAAATACCATAAATACCCTCATTCACATGATATTTACCTCTTATTCAATATTGGGTTACACTGAGTATGCTCTGGCCCAGTTTCAACAAGAACCCCACCCCTATTAGTGTGGGAGTACTAACCCACTTAAATATCGCATTGAGCATCCCATACTACTCAAGAAACCACTATAAGGAATGAAAAACATAAGTATCCTTGGATGCTATTCATATGAAATTCTCCCATAGTGGAAAGGCAAAGCACATCATTTTTTTTTTGGGGGGGGGGGGGGGGGGATTTATAAGTTAGATATGAGATGTACCTCTGCATTAGAAGATTCATCAGAAGAACCCAATTTGCCACAAACAAAGCATTGATGCTGCTTGTACTTACAATTTGCACATAAGAACTTTGGGATGGCCTGTAAAAGCAGGATTTCTTTTCATCAGCAAAACAGAATTCAAATTAATAAAAACAGGGGAAACAAAATATATGAGACAGAGTACTTGCATCAACTTCAGTCCTGGTGTAACCAAGAGAGTCACACGTATAAAAACCAGCATCCATGGTTGCATCCTTGGTTGCGTGAAATGATCTTAGGCATTTACCTTCACAACTGCATCATTAAAATAGAAATACTTATGCAAAGGATAACAAAGATCTAATTACTAAATAATAAGGAAATACTATAATTTGAGGGAAGCATGTCTTTATATATTGACATGATATGATAGGGACATACGACAAGATTTCACCACCATTGTCACAAATTGCACAAACAGTATCATAAGAACCAACATCATCGGTTCTACCACCACTGGATTCTTCCCCAGCAGAATCATCGGCATCCTCTTCTGAATCAGCTAAACATTTTGATTTCTCTTTTGAATGTTCCTAGTAAATGAACCAAAAAACTTAAACAAGAAATAAGTTGAACAGGACTCTACAGAAAACATAGTAAACACTGACCTCACGGAAGACTTCATTAGAGCATGGATCTTTTATGAAAGAAAGCAAATACTGCATATTACAGAACAAAATTTAGTGAGCAAAGTTAAAGTTAAAACAAATTCAGAGAAAGTAGGAACAGGTTAAGAAAAAACTGCAAAAGTAAATAAGTTCATCAGCTAACAAGCAATTGTAAATGACAGGATGGAAAAGGCAGTATTTTGAACAATCAGGTTAATTGGATAGCAAAATCATTCATGTTTATCTAAATAGTGTCTAGCTCATTAGTTACAATCAAGGATGACATTGGGAAAAATCAATTGGGAAAGACAGCACTGCTAATTAATTCAAAAACAGAATAAGAACCTTAGATTTTGCAAAGTCTTTGTCCCTTTCAGCAGCCTCTCTAATCAACGATACATGATTTTGGATGTCATTCTCAGAAGGTTTAACATTAGATGAGCTGCAATATAGACATCATCACTGAGTTAAGATGGAAGATGCGAGATTAGACATCTGGACAAGGCAACAAAAATACCTGAAGACCTCTTGTAAGTATTTCCAAACAGACATTCCACATTCCTCTGGGTTCCTTCTCACAAAATGCAGCCAATATAGTGTCACCAAGACTGTCCTAATTATACTTTCAAAGCCCTTTATAGGCCTTTGGAGAGTTATCCAAACTTTGTCTTTTGAAAGTACTGAAATCTCAGGCTGCACAGAGGAAAGCTCAAATTTCCAAGCTTTGATCTGTTTGAAAACTTCCTGAAGGCCATCATCAGCAGTGCCACGCAAGTATACTGCTGTTGCCAAGTCACATTTAATCTCATCCATGCTCATGAGTAATGGCAAAATAGAAAGTGAGACAGGCTGAAACTTGTCATCAATGAAATAATAATTATCAACACACTTTGGGACAATCTCACCCTCCTCATCTGATGATGCCATTGTGTATCCAAAAGCAACCTGTATAACGAGAAGCATAAGAGTTCCAATAGTACATTGATCTGCAAGGGTACAACTAATTTACAAAGGTGCATATGAATACTGATATAGAGCAAGAGATTCAAAAGAAATATCTAGGATGCAATGGGAAGGGACAGAGAAACTAAAGAAATCTCCCATCTAATGGATTTACAGTTTGCCCACTTCGCTTCATTTACTGTTCCAAGCATGTCCAAGGAATTGCAACTGCCACTAATGAAATAGTTCCCTTATTGTTATTATTTTTTTAAAATTTATGTAAGTCCGTCAAGAAACTAGGATAAAACATTTTTGTCCCGATCAAAATATTTAACATGATTTCAAAATGATATCTCGCTTTACACAACTAGGATTAAAATGTTAAAAGAGGAAAAAAAAATCATGATATCTCGCTTTCCAAGAAAAGCATTTTCCACTCGGTCTTCCGGTGTTCCTTAACATAATTTTTACGGAACCACTTTTTCCTCTCATCCCTAAGTTTTCTTGGCAACCAAACAAACTAAAACAGAACATCACTCAACAACACACTGTCAACACCAACATCGTACTCTACATTTCATCAAAAAAAAAAAAAAAAAAAAACCCGAAATGTTGTTTTACTTTTTCTTCCTTGTTATGCAAAGTTTCATGAAATGTTAACTAACTAAAAAGCGAAATAGGAAAGAAAATGAAGTTGTACTCACACGAAACTACGAAAGATTGAAATTAAGTAACTTGATCGTCTCTTCTATTTCGTCCGAAAGGAGGTTGATATCAACCCTAGCAAATGCAAGGAATGGGGAGAATATAGAGAACGAAGGAGGAGGAAGAAGAAGGCCGTACATACAGATGGTTACTGTATTTGTATTTTGTACTAACTTCTTAAGCACGTTTGCTAGCAAATGCGCATTAAAAGCTTCAGCTTGGCATGATCAGTGTGAAGTGGGAACAGTGGGATAATGGAGAAGATGATTAAAATATCACTCAATATTTATTTAAAAAAAATTCTAAAATAGTAAATGTTAGTAAAGTACAATACAATGCGTACTTTCATTTCTTCAAATAGAATAAGAGTAGTTTTTTTATTCATGGTGCTAGCAAATCACTAAAAATATGGTTTCAGATTCACGGCCCGTGATAAGTCACCACCAAAACTTGTTCCATTTTTGGTCGATTCGACGGATTATTACACTCAAACAATTTACTGTTAGTTAATCATATCCAACTATTTGGTGGTAAAATAGAATAAAAGTTTGGGAAAATCATAATTAGGTCCCTTATAGGAGATTTAATCACAACCAGGTCACAAACAATCATTAAATTACATTGAAGTCCCAATGGACCAGGGTGATATTAAATAGCTTGTTATTGAGTTATCAATACGAGCTCCTTGAGTTGCCAATGCACAATTCAATAGTTGTCAATATATTGAGTTGTGCATTAACAACTCAAGGAGCTAGTAATGACAACTATTGATTTGTACATTGGCAACTCAAGGAGCTGGTATTGACAACTCAATGACAAGCCATTTAATATCACCCAGGTCCCTTGGGACTCCAATGTAATTTGATGATTATTTGAGACCTCATTATGATTAAATCCCTTATGAGAGACCTGATTGTAATTTTCCCTAAAAGTTTAGTTTAGGACAATTGAGAATCTCCATAATAGTTTTATTGGTTAGAAACACCATGATAAATTATTATATGGTGAGAGTACTCTTACTTTGCAACTTTATTTGATCTAGCTATTTATTTTGGTTATATCTAAACATTGTTAGACCAAATTGGGTGGGCTCTTATATACCCCTCTGATCCTATTTATATGGTAGAGAGAAAATGTTTTATTTGGTCATATATATAAGTTATCTCATTAAATATTTCATTTGAATGTACAAATTAACCCTTCATTTATTCTGTGTTTGCTTTATTTTCATCTAGTATAGTGAATATTAAATATGGGTAAAGTTGAAAATTTGTTAGATTTTAATGGAAAGTTAATGAGGTTTAATGTTTTCCTTTGTCTGTGTGAAATATATACTGAAAATGACTTATAAATAGGACAAGAGGAGTATATCATGAGTACCATGTGCTTATGGCTTGGGTTAGCTCTTATACACATAGTGCTCATTGCATTTATTAGGAAAAAAACTGAAATAAAAAAATATCTTTATTGTATATTTTTTAAGGGATAAGGGCCTAAAATGCCCTGGAAGTATCCACCTGGGCACCTGGTGAGTGTGACTGAAAGTTTTTTCAGGGGTAAATATGCCCTGGAAGTAAAAAAAAAAAAAAAAAGGGCAATTGCATAACTTACATGGCATATTTGCCCCTAGAAAACTTACAAGGTGTATGAATTTTTGTCTGGGTTAGGCATAATTGCCCTTTTCTGTTGACTTCCCGGGCATATTTGCTCCTAAAAAAACTTCTAGACACCAGGTGCCTCCTGGTGGATACTTCCGGAGCATTTTAGGACTTTATCCCCTTTTTTTAATAATGTGCTATATTATGTACACATTAAAGTATTTTAAGAAAATGAAAGTGAAAAAATTAACCCAAACTATTACAATCATATATGAAGGGTGTACAAACGTAATGAGCTATTGGTGCCTTATCACTCTGCCAAGCATTGGATTTACTAGAAAAAAAAATTAAATGAAGGATTTCAACAACAAAAAAATTAAAATGTTTTTACTTCCACTTTTAATACTCGAAACATTTATGTTACATAGGTGCTTTACACATGGTCCTTCACTAAAATCCAGATGTAAACTCACAACTTCTTGGACTATAAGTCAAATATTTACCAGCATCAATTTTGACCAAACAAATTACTTCCATTTAAAATTGATTTCTTTTAAACAATTCAGATTATAGTGACTTTTTCTTTAAAAAAAAAGAATGGATACTCAATAATTGTACACTTTTCACATTATATTTAGTTAACGAAGCAATTTAAAATTTTCACATTATAGTTCCTTGTAAAGGATTGAGGCTTGAGAGGAAGATTAAGGCATTAGTAAATGAAATGAAAGAAAGAGTTGAGGATGCCAATTTCTATCTCTCTCTCGTCACAACAAGCTATTCTCTCGCCGCTGATAAACCTAGTCATATAGGCCTCAAAATTACTAGAATAACTACTATAGTTAATAAGAGCAATACTAGGTTGATTCTCTTGGTTTCCAACTATTCAGGAACTCAATTTGGCAGAGTTTCACATAAATTATTCACTAAAAATGAAATCTAACTCTAACCTAATTTTTATGATTTTTGTTATTTGAATAAAGTGTAAATAAAAGAAGAATGGAATGTTGATGTGAGATGATTTACAATCAAGATGAGATGAAAGTTCTCCCTTTAGTATCCACTGAATCTTCCTTGCATCATGCACAAAATAATCAAGTTCTTACAAGTCAAGTATTGTGCTACTCATAGGAACTCTACTAACTAAGTTCAAGAAATTCATCTAAGTAACACAATTTTACTTGTTAATTTGGAATCATCCAAGTCGAATCATCAATGCAATTAGCAACCTACTAGGCCACCGATATTCCTTCATTCCAACTCTATAACCTAATCAACTAGATAGATGTATGAAATTAGGAATTACAAAGATTTGAGCAATGATTTCTTGAATTTACATTGAAATAAACTGAATTTCATCATCTAGTATGGAAATCAAGGAATAAAACTATTGTTCACAACAAACTCAACATGAATTCAACTAGAAAACACAAGAGAGATTAAGAAACTATAAGGTGTTGGACTCCCTTGTAGCATACTTGAAACTCATATTCAGCTTCAACCTTAGAGAATTGGATGTTCAACCACTCATTGATGGAAGAATTGCTTCAGTTAGCTTGGTTATGGTGATAATCATGGTTGTTTGTCAATTATAGTCAAGAAAGGTGAGGAAGAATGAGGAAAAATGATAGAAGAAAGAGGTGGAAAGTTCATAAGATGAAATGAAGGGTTTTGGGTAGAAAATGAAGAGCCAAGAAGAATATAAATGATGAATTATGGCCGAGAGAGTCTAGGTCGTGAAGGATAAGAATGGAAAAGTGATGGATTCTGTAGCATTTGCTTTCTTAAACGCACTTTTGATCACCATTAACAAACATCAATAACAGTTTTAGCGGCTAACTATATTAGGAAAAACGAATTAACTTAGTAAAGTAGCTAACATAGTTAAAAAAAGATTTTCTATATTTTCTATTTGATTCATATCCCATAATCTAACTATGATAGGAAAAGAAGTTTCCAAAATACAAATACAACCTATCATAGTTAGCAAAAGAATTCAACTTAGTAAAATGGAGATCCATGTTAGATAAAAGGAATTTCCTACGATTACAAAGCTAACATGGGTATTTAAATCAACCTAACTACAACTTCATAAATTTAATTCTAATAGATTCACGTATCCATGATATAAAAGAAACACCCTATCATGGTAATAAAAGATTCCACCATCAAATCCTCAACATCAATACTACACATTAACAGCACAATCAATCTTCCCTGTTCAACACAATATCATTCCCAATCATCATCTCATTTAAATGTAACTGAAATCACAACGGTTTCAATAATAAACCAAGCAGTATAAGTTCACCGGAATTGGACTGGCCCCAGAAGAAATAACCACCAGAATATTCCAACATAAAATATCACAAAGGAAATTTCAGTTCAAATTTAAAAGACAACAAGCTAAAATCAAAATGGAAGCATGATAAAATGCATGGCCTAAGCGTGGCAATGCGGTCTTGTCCATGTTGGCCTAGAATAACCAATGTCTTAGTGAGATATTTCCGGATCCTTCCCTTGACAGTCTATTCCAGAACTATAACCTACAAAAGTGAGATAAAATGGGGTAGCCCATCGTAACCATTAACTATTCATCTACATGTGGTGTGTACTAGCAATTTGTCTAGTGGAATGATATATATATATCAGAAACCATGAACAAGTATTCAAATAAATGCACATCTCACATTCAGAAATTTTTTCGAAATCAATTGATATTCAGTATAATGTATCTAAATGATCCCCTTCATAAATATTCGCAATCACCCAAGCGACCGTTGTATAAATTTCCGGAAATAGGTGGAACAAGTTGAAGCTTCTCTACCCTCCCTAGAACCACAATACAGGTCAGTAGGGACTCTTTACCCTCCTTGAAGTTGTGAGGGGCATTCTTCCAATTCTAGATCAAATAAGTCCTTGTGGCGAAACATGATGCCTCATCGTGCGATAGTAATAACTTTTAGTTCACCAGTGTCACACAAAATCATCCAAAACATAATAGGCAATACAACATAGTTATATGGAACTTGGCCTATTCAGTCCTTTTAAATTATGCAATATGCCATTGTTTCAAATCCCATGCATCTATACAATTCAGTTTCAATCATGCTCATCCGCATCTTATGCCATTTCAGAAAATAACATTACAAAAGATATTATATAAAGGGAAATAATTATTTCAACATTCACTTTCACATATCATATAGTTGTCAAATCATAATAGTTTACAGAAAGAGATTACCTGGTAGCTCGCATTAATCTCACAACAGCACAGGTTCCCCCTGCAAACTCAGCAGAAATCAGACTCTACATACATATACATACAAATTCAATCAATTTTCTAATCGAAGCTAATTTACAATTTGGGGATTTAATCTCTAAGCTATCACTCTTACTACACAGTTGACTTCCATCTTGCAATACAATCCTATAAAACATCCTAAATCCCCAAATTAATTTCTTCGATATTACCGTTAGACCTAAACAGATCCCTAGATTCCCCAAATCAACCTTGGGTATCCATAATCAAAGTTTTCTCAATTCAGATCAAATTTATTTCTACTCCTGATTAAGAGAAGTCTCCCCTAAGATCAAGCCTATCCAACAAAACCTTTTTAACTCATATTATTTGACATAGATAAGTTAAACGGTAACCCATAATTCATTACCCAAGCAATAATTTTTCGAAATTCTTCATAAATTCTAAGTTTTTAAATTAAGAAAATTATTTTAAATTCTCAATTCACCCAATAAACAAATCTAAGCCCATAAAATCAATCTATAATTTATGTCAACAAATCTATGACTACTTATTATCAAAACTCAACACCTACTTCAAACCTAAATCCAACAATGGCAAAGGGACACACAGACTTCGGGTGTGTTTGGATTAGTGGTGTAGAAATGACTTTTTTTCAATCTGACTTCTTCAAGTAAGATTGAATATAAGTCAAATTGTGTAATGTGATTTATGTTTCTATTTACGATGGTATAAGTGACTTTTTTTTCAATTTGACTTTTAGAAAGATGTTTGGATGATTATTTTGAAAAGTAAGTTTAGATGGAAAGCTACTAAAAAGGATATCATTCTTATTAAATAATACACACATATAAAATAAATGCTTGATTTTCAGTTTTCCCTTTCATATTAAATGTAAAGAGAGGAGAGAGAATGTGTGCATAATAAATGATATAGGGGTAAAAATGAAAAGTCACATTAATTTACCCTTAATAAATGGCTCTACTATATTTCCTTAGTTTGTATAAAATAGTTGACTACCTTTTATAATATAGGCCGGATGGAGTATAAATTAGCAATAATATAAATGTTATGTTAAACCAGGAGCATTTGGTTAAGTGGTAGGGGCTCATCCAACCTTAACCAAGGTTAGGAGTTCGATCCCTGCTTGGGTATGGAGCACGTTAAAACATTGGGCCAGCTGTCCCTTCAATCGAGGTAACCACAATCAACGATCTGAATAAGTTGGGGGTCATTGATGTACCTGAAAGACGGCATGTCCTAGAATATCGGAGGAGAAATAAAAAAAGTGATTTTATTTTATTTTATTCAAAAATAAGTACTTTAATTTGGTGGACCCACATGCTTTTTCACATTCACTTTAAATTAGCTCAGATTCCTCCCCCTTTCTCCCATGTTCCTTCTCTCTTCCCCCTACATTCCTGCTCTCTCCCTGCGGTATTGTGCTTTTTTTTTAAAAAAAAAAGTAACTTCAAGTTGCTTCACCTTGAAACGCGCAAATGGGGCAAAACTAAGAGAAGCAAAAGCTATCCCAAACGTAAGAAAAAAATGAAAAGGAGCTCATGGGGGTGAGGCCACACGTTTGGGGCTCCCAGTGCTCTCCCAAACATGCAGGAAGAAAAGAAGCTAAACGTACGGCTCCAAATGAAAACATTAATATACCCCCCACATCACATACTGAAAGGGGCCACGTGGCCCTTTCAATATAATATTTTTATTATATTATTTTTTTTCTTTTCTCCGAATTTTTTATATTGTTAAATATAAATAAAAATAAATTTTAATATTAATTTAGTAACTCTCCTAAAATAAGTTTTAGACCATATCCAAATATTTTTCTTTATAAGAGAAAGGATGTCATTTTCTATTTTTTTGGATTTCCATTTAAATTATCAACATAATCTCCTAATTTTTTTAGCATACTTATTCTATGAAATTAATCCTCATCAATAATTCTTAAGTCACGTCAAAATTTCTCCTTTCACCATAAATCTCCAACTAATTTCCATAAAATTCTCAAATTCAAATTAAATCTTCAAAATCAAATTAAATACTTAATTATCTTTCTTAATATAAAGATGATATTAAGTCCCTAGGAATCTCAACAACACCTCCAATTCCCATAAAATCAACATAATTTCTTGAATTCATTATTAAAATCCTAAATAAAAATTACTGAATCTTAAATTAATTTTTCAAGATGTTACAAATTCATTTCAAATGAAAACATGAATATGATGATGGAATGATGGAAGGAGATGGAACAAAGTTTTCTCGACCAAACTGTACTGGAAGGAAAAAAGAATGATGAATGCTCAATGGAGTATGGTGTATTGCTTCCTCCAGTATATACCTCCCTTAGGTTGCTTCCATATTTAGCTCCAGCGAACCTCTCTGGTTTCTCTAACCAAGTACACATGTCTTGTAAAACTCTCCTCCTTAATTTCTTTTCAAAACCCATATTACCAAATTGATGTGACATATAAAGTTTAGGGCTAACTAAGATAGAAAAAAATAACACAAAACGGTAAAAGTCTATCATAGTTAAGAAAGAACGAACTACTTTTTGAAAACATAACTATATTTGAAAGGGATCTTTCATGGTTATAAAATGTTAAACTATACTTTGAAAAAATTTACCCATGATACAAAAAGAACATTCTAATTTCCATAAATAAACTATCATGGATAAAAGAACAAACATAGTAATTTCGTAATTGAACCATGTTAGAAAAGGATTTTTGCTAACGTGCGTATAAAATTTGTTATAAATCACAAAATGTATTTATTTCCTAAAATTGTTTCAAAACTTGCAAGTCAACCATGTTAGTAAAGAGACACCTAACATGGTTACAAAAATGTTCTAAATGTTTGATAACTATGTTCAGAAAGAGATTTAGCTAACATAGTTATATTTCAAAACTCAAGTTCAAAAGAGAATAAGGTAACTATGTTAGAAAAAGATTTACCCTACTAACATAGTTACAAAATATTTTCCAATACTTTGAAATTTTAACAAGGTAACTACGTTAGATAAGATTAGCCTATTACCATAGTTACTAAAAATTCTCCTATGATTTTTAAGGTTTACCATGTTAGAAAAGGCTCATCTATCATGGTAATTAAAAATTCAAGTTACAAACAAAACTTTGCCTTTTTATGCAAACTTTATAATGCATTGATTAGACCAAACATCCTTCATAATAACATCACATAATCCATTATTAAAACATCCTTCAAAATCATCACACCTTTCTTAATATTTTGCCACAATTCATGAAAAACCATTTCCCACAAATTGAAAGTGTCACACACTTCATGAAAATCTACTTTTCTTAATAAATGGAACCAAACATCGCATGCTCATGAAACCAAACATCATCAACCAAGTGGAACTAAGGTTCCCACCAAGCGAGGCTACCACCATCTATAACGATAAAACATAATCAATCATAGAAGGAAAAGGACTGGTCTCTATAAAATGCAGCAGAAATACAGTCATCCAATATCCAATGAAAGTCTACGGAAGCAAAAGTAAATATGCCTAGTTAAGTGTATGGCAATATACAAAAATGACACAAAATAGAAAGCTCACTGAACCTAGTGAGCCTCCGCTGGCTCATTACCATAACGTCCAACTCTGGAACTAGATACTGAAAAATATTAAGCAATGGAAGGTGAGACAAATGCCTCGCTAATTCGCTTCTTACTTGCTCTATATGTACATGTGTGCTAGCAAGGTGTCATGTAGGACCTATAGCATATAGATTCAAACTCATGGGACAAGTATCAAATCATATTCATGTGTGGTGAAACCATATTATTGTACTTCCAAAATATTTCATCAAAGCATGCACACAAATTTCCCCCGAAGAGGCTAAATGTAACATCTTGAATCTTAAGTAATTAGTAAATTGCTAATTAATGGAAATCAGAAGAATTCTTAGTTGATTTTGGGCATGATCTTAAGGAGATTAGTGAGATTTCTATGCTTGGAATTTTGCCTAAAGGATAATGTATCTAAATATAGGGTGTTTGGCATAATTAGGCCTAATTCTAGGGGCTCCCATAGTGAAGCCCACAGCAAACTCGAGAAAATCTGGTTTTTAAAATAGCTGAATCAGCAGCTTAGAACTAGGGTTTTTCATTTTGATTGAGGAGAGGCCGATAGGAGAAGCTTAGGGTGCTGCTAGGGCTTCGTTTTGGGAGAGATTCATGAGGAAATTGGAGTTCTAATCCATTGGTAAACATCCCCTCTTCCTTTCTTCTTCTCTTTCTTGTAATTTCAATATGTTCATGACTGAAATTTGGGAGTTGTTCAAGTGGTTCAAAGTTTTTTATCTTCCAATTGAGTTTTCTTGTTTTCCTACCTTATTTTGAACCTTTTTAAGCTAATGGTATGAATTATATTATTGAGAAAGTTTTTAAACTTTGATTTAGGCTAATTTTATGCCTTTTTCTCCTAGGGTTCCTATGGATCTGAATTTTCAAAGTGTGGTTTGGGGTTTTCTTGTTTCTTTGGGCTTGTTCTAAGCTAATGTTATGGATTATGTTGTTAAACAAGTGTCTAAACTTTGATTTGGGTGGATTTTATGCCTTTTTCTCCTAGGGATCCCATGGAATCCGAATTTTCAAAGTGAGGTTTGGAGTTTCCTTGTTTCTTTGAGCTTGAACCCACTTGAATTTGACCTTGAACTCATCATGTCTTGTGTTCTATCATGAGTTAGAAATTGGATTGAACAAAGTTTCAAAAATGCTTTGGGTTTGGGAGTGATTTTAAAAACCTAATGTTCATGATTTGTTTTGAGGTTTCTAATACACTTGTTGGAGTTTGAAAATGGTTTCTTAAGTATTAAATGATTAGTAGTTGGCTTTGAGTACATTTTGGTTCTACAAAGTTTCAAGAACCTAAGAGATTTTGGGGTAAGTTTGGAATCAAGTGCTTCTAAAGAACTTTGATGTTTTAAATATGCCTATTGGCATTGGAAAATGGTTCTAGATGTTTTATACTCTTGCAATTTCAAATGTTGCAAAAAACTTGGTTTTCACAAAGTTTGGAAAACTTGGGGAATTGAAAGGAGTCTTTAAATCCTTTATGGTCAAATGGTTGTAGTTGAATTATGTGAATGCTAATGGTAAGTTATGGGTATTAGTTTTGATGTTATGGTGACTTGAGTGGAATTGGTAGCCTAGGCCTACAAGGGGTTAAATGTCTAATTAGACACTAAATTGTGGTGTAGGTGAAGATTTATAATGTTTGTTCATTATATGATGGTTGGAATTATTGGGTAATAAACTCGGCTTGGTTGCACAATTTATTGTTGTAGATCTTAATCCGAGTTCGTAGAGCACCGGGCTAGCTATTGTGGTAACATTTAATTGCACGATAAGGTAACCACTTCCTTGTCTTCAATTTTGTGTGATAAGTTGATAACTCTAGCGTCAGTTGTGATATTGGGATTGGGATGATAGGTCGTGTCGTATGAGTAACTAGGAAGGTTTATTCTACCTTATTTTCGGATAAATAGTATATGTTGGAAATCGGGTTATTTGGTAATTGTATGTGTGATGAGAATTGTCGTATGAACATGTTGTCATATCTGTGGATGTTCTACCAATTTTGAAAAGAATAAATTACATTGTAATACCAACCAGTGAAAGCATGATAATTGTATTTTTAACTGCTGTCTGGTAGGTGATTCCTTTCTAACATGGTTAATGTGAATTTTTACTTCATTGGAATTATAAAAAAGCTCTATTGATCATGTTAGCTTTGTTCTATTCTAATATTGTTTATTTTACAAAGTATTCATAAGGGTTCTTTATCCATGATAGGCTTTACTTACTTTATAACTTCTGTCTTTTCTATCATGTGTGACTTAAAGTTTCAATTTGGAAGTTTATTCTTTTGTAACTATCCTTTTATATCATAGTTACGATTCTAAAGTAACTAAATGCTTTTATAACTATAATAGGCTTTTTGGTATTTAATAGTTTCTTTTCTATCGTATTTATCTCCTATTAGAAGGGATTAAAGCTTTAATAACTATGATAGACCTTAGCTATCATAGTTATGATTTCAAAGACTAATCAATAATATATTGGTTTCAAATGGTTATTTAGGGGTTAATATATGGTTTCACTCTAGAAATTAGTATGAAGATTTTACATTAAACCACACAACAAATACTAGAGGCCTTGTACTCTAATAGTATAGCATCTCCCTAATAAGCGGTAGGTTCTAGGTTCGATCCCGCATGTAACTTCAAGCTGTTAGAGGTTGCCCTTTTAATTAAAAAATACCACACAATAGATGAAACCATAACCTATCCACAAGTGTAACTAAGAGCCTGTTTGGTGCAGCTTTTAAAACTATGGTTTGGAGCCCAAACCTAGGTTTTGAAAAATAATACCTAAACACATCAAAATTTGAGAGAAGCACTTTTTTCTTTGTAAACCATGGTTTGAGCTTCTAAACCATGGTTTGGAATAAAGTCAGTTTTCCTACTTTTTTCATCTTTTTCGGCCGGAAGCACCATCAAATTTTTTTGCCTAACCAAAAATGCCCTATCTACTCTCGGCATCTCGAAAATTCTTTCCCTTCCATTTCAAAAATTCATCAGAAGCATGATCTCGTTGAGCTTTCTTCTTGCATCTCTCTTGACATAGCTCATCTATCAATTTCATTGATGGATCTCCAATTTCATTTTGCAACTCAGTCGACCTCACAAGGCATAAATAGAGGAGTATCATTTCTATTCATTTCTGATTTCTGATGTTCGTAAGGTAAAATTGACGTCTATTTTGGACCATTAATTGATATGTTGAATGGTCGTATTTTTTTCACTGGTCTAGAATTTCTCTTCTACCTTCATTATTTCTGCTTTGATCTTCTTCATCTCTGATCTTCATTTTCTTTTTTGGATTTTTCCTCCCCCAAGGTAAATTCCTTTATCTGATTCCAAATGCTTTCCAAATCTTATCTCATGTCTTTTCATTTCTTTTCATTTCTTTTTTGATTTAAATTTTTATTTGTTGCATTTATAGATGAGCAATGTATATGTTTATATTGAAATTGACCAAATCTAAGAGGTCCTTCATTGTGCAAAATTTTGAATTAATTTTTTTGGTATGACTTCATCGCATCTAGAAGGGGAGAGAAGTTTTTTTTGAGTTTGCTTTTTGATGTTGTTCTCTCAATTCGAATCTAAGGGAATGAACTTTTGATTTTCAAATTTGTTTTGGTTCGTTGTTTATGTTTGTTGATGCATTGACTATTTATGTGATGGATGTTTTTCTGCTTTCCAAGAACTTCGTTATTGAACAAGATGTGCATTTGAGTTTAAGGAGCCATAGGTTTTAAAGAAAAGAAGAAAATTAGTATTATAACGTGTTGTGCTTAAGAACATAAGATGGTGCAAAATATTAGTTTAAGATCAATCAATGGTATTAACCTGGAGTTTACTTAAATCATAAATTTTTATTGTGGACCTGATCTTTGTTACTGGTCATTTTGATTGATGATGTATGATCTTGCTGCTTTTTCGGTTTATGCATTACATGGAATTTACTGGGGATTCTGATTTAAATCACATTTTGCAAAGCTGATTTGAAGGCTTGATGCATTTCTAAAATATGATTTGAATTATATTTACATAGCTATTTTGGGAAGGCTTGATGAACGAATTAGTGCAAAGCTAATCCTGAAATTTGATTTAAATCAGATTTGCAAAGCTTTTGTAATGCTCCATGAATGGTACTTTGATTAATTTCAGTTATTTTGTGGCTTCTGTTTTTGCCTTGTTGGTAAATTTTGGTGGTTTTTAGATAGTGCCTTAGATATATAGGACCATAAGTCGGATGCTTACGTAGCTTTTATCTTTAGGTAGCTTAGTCCTTTCATGGAGGATAATTCTCTTTAGGAGAAGTGGCATTTTGAGAGCATGTAGCAAGAACATTTTTAACAAACTGCACAAAGCTTTGTTAATCATTTAGTGATATTAACATATATCCTTTGTCAGTCTCTTTATCAAAATGGTTGTTATAATTAGGGGCTTATGTCATGACTATGAATCTAGGGGTGATCTATGGTTGTTGTACTACTCTTTTTTTTGTAATCTAGGATTGGAATAAAATAGGAATTAAACTGTAGAAAGAATCCACTGATTTCCTTCCATATTGATTCATCATCCCAAGGATACTAATAGATGCATTTGTTGTATAGCATAATGAGTAAAGTGAAGGTGAAATCTTCATGGGATACAAACACCACAAAGATATACATTGACTTGTGCTTAGAACAAGTGATAAAAGGAACAAGAAAATGTACAAGCGTCACAACTCACAAGAATTGGTTGGGATGATATTGGTACGAACTTTACTGCAAAGACTGGGAGAGTATATGATTAGATCAAGTTGAAAAACAAGTATGATTCAATGTGAAAGATTGGAAAGTATGGGAAAGGTTGCTTCATGAGATAGGAATTGGTTGGTATAATGAAAGGAACACTTTTTCTGTCAATGATGATTGGTGGGAGAAGAAATATTGATAGTGAATTAACTTGTATGAGCTTAAATATTTATTTAACATATTATCATTTTTAACTTATGTGTAACAATATTTATATCCAATGTGCAAAATGTTAAAGATTATGAAAAATTCAGAGCTAAAGAACTCCAATTGAATGAGGAATTAACTCAATTGTTTTCAAATGTTGCTACTACAGGACCAAGTCAATGGGCACCATCAAGCATGACACTTCCAACTGATATGAAAGAAAGTTCTGGAGACAATGATGAAGTATTAGGTACAACAATTGGCATTAGTGGGAGTTTAATTTAGTCATGGCTAACAAGGGGAAGTGAACAAGTGGTGGAGAAAGGAGCATTAGTGGGTACAGGGGTGAAGAAGAAAGGTGACACCTTGAAAAAGAAAGGGCCATCCTTGGCAAACCTAGCATATGTAATCAGCATGTTGGTTGAAGAAGCACGCGCCAATAGGACAACAATGGAAGAACATGCAAGTAAGATGGTAGAGGAAGCACATGCTGATAAGATGGTAGCAGAAGCAGGTGCTTATGAGATATCAATTGCGGGAGTCATGCAACACCTCAACCAAGTCGCTGAAGTTGTCTCTAATAATGATTTCTATGCACATTGCATAAGGCTCCTTATGCACCACCCACTAGCAAGGGAAATGTATGTGACTGTGAAGCATATGAGAAAGCGACTTTTGGTGTTTCCGAAGCCTGAATGTTATGGAGATAAGATATAGAAGTATAGTAGATGACTATCACAATTGCATTTCTACCTATTAGGAATGATGTTAATATCATTATGACATGGCCATTATATTTTTCATTTTATTTCAATTTGGAATGATGTTATTATTATGACATGACCACTCTATTTGAATTTTATGACTATTTGGAATGATACTATTATTATGACATGACCACTTTATTTTATTACTTATTGCATTTTTATGTATATGTCTACATGAAATAACAAGTACGGACAATGTTAATAAAATTATAGAAGAGCATGCAAAGCTTCGGTCAAAGAAAGTTCGACTTGTTTCTATGCAAATAGTTGCATATGCTGGACTATATTTGTGTAAAGAACCATGCCACACCAGTAATCAAATAGGTGTTGCATGGGTTAATGAAGTATTGTTGGGCCATTCTGTTCGTTGTTATGACATGTCTTAGAATGGAAACTCATGTATTTCTTCAACTTTGCATTGAATTGCAAATGCATGGTTTGAAGGAAACTATCAATTGTGGGATACATGAAATGGTTGCAATTTTTTTGAATATTGTTGGACATGATTTAGGTAGTAGGCTACAGGAAGAAAGAATTCAACATTCAAGAGAGACAATTCACAGATATTTTCATAATGTCTTAGAGGCTTGTTGTAGACTTGCAATGTCTAATATAAAACCATAGGATCCAAAATTTCACAATATTCATGCCAAGATAAGTGAAAGCAATCTTTATTGGCCTTTTTTCAAAAAATCTATTGGAGAAATTGATGGTACTCACATTTCATGTGTTGTGAAAGCAACAGAGAAAACAAAATATATTGAAAGAAAAGGATTTGCATCACTAAATGTAATGGTGGTTTATGATTGGGACATGTGCTTTACTTTTGTATTAGCTTGATGGGAAGGTATACAATGATGCTCACATGTTTGATCATGCCCTAACAACTCCTTTCGTGAACTTCCCCCATCCACCTAAAGGTATGTTTATAATTGTTACAATTTAATTGGAAGTACATCTATTGACATTAATAACTTATTTCACACAGATAAATATTATTTGGTGGATGCTAGCTATCCAACGCCGATTAGCCACCTTGGTCCATATAGATGTGAGTGTTACCATCTTCCTAATTTTTGAAGAGCATCAAGGCTTGAGAATGACAATGAGACCTTCAATTATTTGCATTAAGCCTAATGTCCACAATAGAAAGAACTTTTGGGGTGTGGAAGAATAAGTTTGCAATCTTATAGAAAATGCATGATTTTAACTATCTAACACATGTTAAAATTGTTTGTGCAATAATGGCTATACATAATTTCATTTGAAGGACATATGTTTCTGACCGTGACTTCTTACAACATGAACGAGAAAATAATTTTGTATTGATGACGACGAATCTCTTGCATCTCCACCAATACCTTCTTCAATAGCATCTTCTGAAAAGGCTCGTCTTCATGATTCAATCAAAGATCAAATCATCCATTATACACAAGACCATTAGCCATATATTGTATACATGTTTTGATGTACTTGATCATTTACAATCAGTTGAATGTAAATGTTCCTCTTAAATGATTATTTGTGTGCGATGTTTTGTAGACTCTTTTATTGAATGGCATGAATGTATTTGACTAATGTTATTATGTTTTTGATGATTTGGTTTGGATTTTGGGTTTGAGTATGTGGGAAGAAGGAAATGAGGAGTAATAAGTGAAATGAATGAGAAAGAAGACGGAGTGATTAGAAGGAACAATGTAGGCTGAAGGCATTGCGAGATTGAGAAAGGATTTGAATTACCATAAGGTGGCAGGGTGTGTGTATATATATCTATTTTATTACATAAAAGGGCAAAATATTTCATTTGAGTTTGATTTTTGATTTTTCGAACATAACTGGCGAAAATAACTCCCTTTTTTAATTAAGATATATTTTTTGTTATTTTATCCTTTATATGTAAATACTACATTAGCTAATGTCATTTTCTGTAATTTACACATGAAGAAAGTAGTAATTGTATTGTGATATGAAAAAGTAGTGAGAAAGATGAGAGAGAAAAGTAGTGAGAAAAAGGGTGAGCAAAAGCTAGCAAGTGTCTCCTACAAGCCTGTGTCATAGGAGACGAATGGAAACTCCAAGGAAGAAGAAGACATCATGGGGAAAAACATAAAAAAAATGCCAGAAAAATCAGAAGATACTGTGATGGAAGAAAGCCCAGAGGGTAATGGAAAGAACAGAGAGGAGGAAGCCAAGCAATATGAACCAGGTAAGGAATCTTCGCCCAAGCCGGAGCATCAGGGGGACCTGAGAAGCCATAAAAAATCCCCCATATCCTATAAGACAGAGCTAATGGGGAGGGAAAACCCGTTTTTGAGCAGGATTTTGCTGAGCAAATAAGGGAATGGCTCAGAGAGGAAGAGCAATTCACCCCTGAACTTTCCCAGGAACAAAAAACCTTACTGGAAACCTTACCAAGTCTCAACATGACTGATGAAAGACTAATGGAACTGTGTTGACCTTGGAAGGATGCACTAATTGTAACCCTCATAGGAAGACCAACAAGCCTGGATATGATGAGAGACCGAGTCCATTGGCTCCTTCGAATAGGAAATTTTGAGCTTATAGATCTACCCAATAATTACTATGTATTTCGGTCGAAGGATCTTGGCCTACGCAAAAAACTCTTATTTGATGGTCCTTGGTTGATTCAGGGGCACTACCTAGCTGTTCAAAGGTGGAGTACAAATTTTAATCCTTATTTCAACAATATAAACAAGTTAGCAATTTGGATTGGAGTCCCCACCCTCCCAATGCATGTATATTATGAGGACTGCCTCCTCAAACTTAGATACATGATTAGGAAAGCTCTCAAGGTGGATATGAACACCTTAGCGCATGAAGCAGACACAAACATAGGATTGGAGAAAGGAAAATTTTCACGGGTTAGTGTGGAAGTGGACTTAAACAAACCACTCCAAGTTTCATCATCAAAAAGCATATCTTCAATGTCAGCTTTGGGAGGCTGGATGTAATTTGCTATGGGTATGGCAGATATGGGCACAATCAAGAGGAATGCTCCCTTAAGAAATTTGTACCTCTGAAGACAACAGAAAATCAGGGGAATACCACCCAACCAGATACACCGGAAAAATATAACAATAGGGCTCAAACACTGTTTAGCACGTCGAGGGTGTCAACCTATGATGAGTTTGGGGATTAGATGAAAGTACAGAGACCCATCAGATAAAGACCATTCAAGCCAGATCAGGACAAGAAGGGTCAACACAAACTTGGAGAGGGAGTCAGATCAACACCAAATAGTCAGAAGAATCAGTACGGTACAAGATTTGAAATGCTCCAAGAGGATTTTATGGAGCAAAAAACAGGAGAAAAGAATACTGTTAGCAAAAAGGAAATAACCACAGAGTAGAGGAGGAAATAGAGTGCGAAGACTAGCTCTGACACAACCTTGAGCCAAGAAGAAACAGCCAAGAACAAGGAAAAAGTAACTGAAATTCCTAAGGAAGAGGGAACGAGTGGCATGAAAGATGACAAGGAAGAGGACAGAGGCTTGAAAAAAGATGAGATAGATGTTGAAGATAAGTGAGAGAATAAAGTGGATAAACAAATGGACCCACCCACCCCTAGTGGTACTAGGCTGAAAGCTAAAGTAGGTCGAGAGAAGGTGGAAAGGAAAAGGTTAGTGGGTAGCAAAAGAGCCCAAAAAACTAGACCAAAGGTTGTCTCTCCCCTCTTGAAATGTAAGCAAGCTATTAGGGGGAACCAAATAGTCATTGGATCGTTGGCACAAATGGGCCTCTGAATTTTGACTAGGACGAAATTAAAAAACAAGAGGAACCCACGGTCCAAGCTAGTTACCAAGTGAATTTTGAGTCCCAAATTTCAATGGATCCTAAAACAGAAAAGGGGTGACTTAGAAGGCCAGAGTCCTGATTTCCCTGTGAAACCACTAGATCTTTCCCTTGTTAAAGAGGAAGATAATCATCAACATGAGGCCACGGACATGTTAGATCAATGGTTTGAAACAAAGGAAGAAGTTTAGGAGGATTCAATGTATCATAGTGAAGATCTTGTACAATAACGAGCCCTCTAGGTGTGCATCCTGTTATCCCATTTTTCTGTTTAGTTTTAATTATGAATATGATCGCATGGAACTATAGAGGCACTGCCTCAAAATCTTTCTGTGGAAGAGTTAGAGATGTCATGAAGGGGAGATCAGTTGATCTATTGATCCTCACTAAGAGGCGTGTCAGTGGTTCTAAAGCAAATAAAATTATTAGAGAGCTGGGTTTTACTAAGTGGATTAGATTGGAAGCTATTGGTTATGCTGGAGGCATTTGGGTCCTATCCAAACTCCTTCATTAACGGACGTTGGGGTAGTTTGATGAAGTAGTCATTATTGGCCTGAATTTGAAAGCTAATGGACAATTTTGAGCCAAAAAAAGTACAATGTGGTAGATGAACATAAGTAATCGACCCTTTACCCTTTAATTAATAATAATTTTCAACCCATATGTACTTATGAACAGTTTATTTTGCTTTTTCTTTTATTAATTTATTAATAAATAATAGAATATTAATATAAAACATAATATAATAATTTATAGGTTTCTCTCTCATAATATAGATATAATAAAGGGTTAAGTAGAAAATCCTCCCCAAAAGTATACGCGAAGTCTCAATGTTGCCCCATAAGCTTTTTTAGTCTTAATAATGCCTCGGAAGTTTGAAATCATAGCAATATTGCCCTAGAATTTATAGATGATAAATTTAACCATTAAGTTGACTAATTATTGCTAATTGGATTGCTATCGTGGTAGCCATTTGATAAATAAAAAAATCACATCACCAAATCTTAATCATCACAACTCTTCATCATCTTCATCGTCGAAATCTTCTTCCACTATCATCACTAGGAAAATTTGGTAAGACCATGCAGAGGCTTCTCTCCCCCATCTTCGGCATTCAATCCTTTTATCTCCTTCATTGTCATTCATTGGAATCTATCCTATAGCCTCACCGTCCTTCGTCTTTTGTTTCTCACCCCACCCACCTTGTTATAGAGCCATCATCAAGTTTTCAAGAGATGATGCTGGCGCCGACGCATTAACAATGAATAGAAAGGTTGAATGATGAGTACATTGCAAATGATTGGGTTGAGAGGGAAGTAATCTTTGTGGAACCAGAAAATCAACCCAATCACTATTAAGGAGGCAATATTATAGAAAAATAAAAATTGGTTTTCAAGTTCCCCAAAGATTACTTCCCTCTAAACCCAATCATTTACAAAGTTAATAGACTTAATTTGAACTTCCAAAGTAATCAAGTAATCATGGGCCAATAATTATTGTTTTGAAGAATGAAGTTAGAATAAGTGTAGGAGGATAGTATAAACTATTATAAAAAATCAATAAAAAAGCTTATTCTTCAATCATAAACTAAGCAAAGGGAATGTTTGAAGAACTCGCTGCAAATGGCACTAGAGCATGATGGAGATGAGTGATGCCAGTTGATATGGAGGAAAACTCAAATCTAAAGCATGAAAAGGATGGATGGATGTGAACTCACATCTAAAGTTTTTTCGATTTCTTCAACAAATCCTCCAGTTCATATATCTTCTTTCACCATTGATAACTAATGGACGAGATCAATGCCATTATCAACTTCAAGAAAGAGGAAATAAAGGATAATGATGTAGGGAGATAGTGAAGAAGTCAATTTATCGATGAAGGGAGGCATCAGCTTCAAGAAGAAGAGAATATGGCAAGAAGATTAAGAAGCTTTAAGGGAGGGGGAGAGAGGAGGATGTATGGGATGGGGAAGGGAGGTCCAAGAAAGAGAAGGGGAGAGGAGGGGGAAGAGAGGAATGTGAGGTGGATGGGATATTTGTTAAGTTGAAATATATATTTTTTTCAAAGTTGAGTTGGAATAAATTAATTGGTTAAAAATAAGGGGGACGAGGCATTATGAGAAGACTTAATAGTCAAATTTAACTTTCTGTTAACTTGGGGCAACATTGCTACAATTTCAAACTTCCAAGATGACATTGAGACTAGCTAAAAAACTTTTGAGACAACATTGAGACTTCTCGTATACTTCCAAGATGGATTTGCTACTTAATCCTACAATAAATAAGGGATGGTCATTTAGGGGCCTTAGCTGGTGATTTAGGATGTTTCCCTATCAGCAATGAGGCTAATCCTTATCATCTAATTGTTGCTGAATAGTTTTTAGATATCAAATGGACATCTCCATAAATTCATGTTAGTATAGCCAATTTCCCCTTTTTTGCAATAAGTTTTGCTACAACACTTGCTCCTCTAGCTAATAGTCCACCCTTTTCTAAGTCTGATTTCTATGTTTTGTATGGCCATACCTAAGGGTATATAGGTTAAAGTATATTCTTCTTTTTTTATCAATAAAAACCATTCTCAAACTGTACAAGCTTCTTCTAAAGCATACAACCTTTTGAAACAAACAAATCAAGAGACCCATCTACATCACCATTTAACATTTCTTGGCCCACTATTGGCCAAACCACCTAGGCGTTAGGTCCAATATAAGTAGGATCCCTTAGACATGCTTCATAATTAGAAAAGGGAGCACCATGGAAATACATGTCACTCAGCCAAGAATGATGATAGAGAGTTGGCAGAAATAGGCACTAAGTACTTTTTTGGGAAATCTCCTCCAAATCACTAGTATGGCTATCAAAATTATGAGCATCAACATGCAAGTTCCATATCCAAGTAGTGGTATCAAGTGTCATAGCTATTGTTCTTGAGAAATGAAGAAGTTCAGTCTCTTACCTATTGTTCCATACTGACGTTGCGCGCTGCTCATAGAATAAGAAGGAAGCTTGTGAAATTTTAAAATAATATTTCTCATGCGATGTTTGATCAAGCCTAAAGACTAAAGAGAGGAAAGAAAGTCAGCTTTATGTCTTGTCCTTTTTGTATGTGTTGACTAGAGCTAATAATACAGGGCCAGCCCGTCGGGTTAGGGCTAGACCGTCATGGGTTGGCGGCTAAACGAGGTGGGTACAAAAAACCCATTTTGAATACGGGTTTGATTTCCCTGTCTGTACCATTTTATTCGGTTTACAGGCCAACTGGACCATTTTTTATTAAGCTTTCCCCCTTTTTTTACAATATAAATATAATACAAGTATACAACACAAGATTACAAATTAAAGTTCATGTGTTTAACATAATAAAAATAACAAAAGTGATAGTAAAACATAGAATGCAAGGTTTCCACTTCAAATATTCCAAATTTAACACAACAAAATTTCCAAAATAAATCTAAAATTCAAGAGACGGTTGACGGCATTCAGAAATCGGTGGAGCAGAGGTGAGAGCTAAGTGAGATTAGAGATTGAGAATGATTGTGCATGGTGCATGAGATGTGTGTGTTGGCCAACTGAATAGGAAGACTCAAAGCAAGGGTCAAGGCTAAGGCTTTTTATTTTTTTTAAAAGAAAACAAAACAAAATGGGCTAGCCCACAGGTTTGATGGTTAGCCCGTCACGGGTTTAGGATTGATTGGTTTGGTTCCAAAAAGACCCATTTTAATATGGGCTCTATTTTTCTCAACCAAAACCCTTATTATTTTGATGAATTACGGTCCGGTCCGCGTGTTACTACCCGTATTAATGGACTCTAATGTTGACTATTGAGTGTTGAGAAAACAAAGGGAACATAATGTGTGACGGAGAGAGAGGAAAAGAAAATGAAAAAAAATGGGAAAATAAAAGTTCAATCAGCCAAGTTAGGGTGACTCAAAAAAGAATGGAAGAAAAATCTTAAGGAAAAAGAATAAAAATAAAAGGAAAAGAAAATGAAATAAAAATAAGAAATACTTTCATATGTAAGAATAGCTAAATACTTTGTGAATAATGCTTATATATTCAAAAGATATTTAACAATTAAAATATAAATATTTTAACTATAGTATCCCGAATATTAAGCTTTTAGTGAGTTGCTAATTAAGTAAGAATAGCTAAATACTTTGTGAATAATGCTTATATTTTCTAAAGATATTTAACAATTAAAATATAAATATTTTATCTATAGTATCCCGAATATTAAGCTGTTAGTGAATTGCTAATTAAGTGGAAAATGGGATAATTCTTAAGAGTTCTTAGATAATTCAGGGTATGATTTTGAGGTTGCTATGAGGATTCTGGGCTTGGAAATTTGTCTAAAGGATGTATTGATCTAAGTATGGGATATTTTGTATGATTTGGGCCAAATTTAGGGACCCAAATTTTTGTCGTTCGTCGTGGCGTGAGCCAGAGCCCCGTTTGCCATGGGCTCCTATGGCGAGGCCCATGGTGAAGGCACGATTGTGGAAGCTTATATCAAGTCTGAAGGGAGGTGTTGTTGGCTAAGGTTTCATTTGATGTGACTTGGGGCCAAGGAAGAGAGTAAGGAGCTCTGCTAAGGCTTCAATTCTTGGCAAATTCAAGTAGGTTTTCGGGTTCTAATCCTTAGGTAACCAATTCCTCTTCCTTTTCTTCTCCTCTTTCTTGCATTTCTCTGTGTTTATGTTGAAATTTTGAAAGTTTTCATTGGGTCTGAAATTCTTGTCTTCCAATCAAGTTTTCTTGTTTTATTACCTCATTTTGAACCCCTCTAAGCTAATGATATGAATTATATTGTTAAGAAAGTGTTTAAACTTTTATTTGGGTGAACTTTGAACCTTTTCTCATAGGGTTCCTATGGAATCTGAAATTCCAAGGGAGATTGGGAGTTTTCTTGTTTCTTTGAACTTGTATCTACTTAAATTTGATCTTGAACTTATTGGGCCTTGTGTTTTGACGTGGATTAGAAATTTGGTTGAACAAAGTTTTAAAATTCTTAGGGGTTGGGAGTGATCTCCTCCAATGTTCATGATTGGTTTTAAGATTTCCAATATGCTTGTTGGGGTATAGAAATGGTTTCTAAAGTATTAAATGATTGGTAGTTGGCCTTGAATTAAATTTTGGGTTAACAAAGTTTCAAGAACCTAAAGAATTTTGGGGTAAGTTTGGAATTAAGTGTTTTTCTAAAAAAAACTTTGATGCTTTAAATATATCCATCGGCATTTGGAAAATGGTTCTTGAAGTTTATACTCTTGGAGCTTTGAATGTTGCAAAACTTGGTTTCACAAAGTTTGGAAGATTTGTGAATTGAAAAGGGTTTCTAAATCCTTTATGATCAAATGGTTGTAGTAAGATTATGTGAATGATAATGGTAAGTTTTAAGTATGTGTTTTGACGCTATAGTGACTTGCGGGGGGATTAGTAGCCTAGGCTTAAGAGGTTGTATGTTTATTTAGGTTTTTATGTTCTAGGTGAAGGTTTTATAGCAATTGTTCATTATATGCCGATTTTATCTATATAGTAATTAACTTGGCTTGGTTGTATGATTGATTATTGTAGATCTTAATATGGGTTCGTAGGGCATCGGGCTAGCCATTCTGGTAACACTTAACTGCACGCTAAGGTAACCACTTCCCTGTCTTCAATTTTATATGATGAGTTGATAACTCTACCACTTTTGGGATATTGGGCTTGGGCTGATAGGCCGTGTCACATGTGTAACCAGGAAGGTTCATTTTATTACCTTATTATATGAGAAACAATATATGTTGAAAATTTGGTTATTTGGTAATTGTATATGTGATGAGAATTGTCATATGAGCATGTTGTCATATATGTGGATGTTCTGCAAATTCTGAAAAGAATATATTACATTGTAATACCAAACTGTGGAAGCATGATAATTGTATGTGTGTTTGTTTAACTGATGTCTAGTTGGTATTAGTGCTTGGTATGAGATTGGTTTCACCCCCATCACGCGATGAGGTACCCGACGACCATCAAGTTACCTTATGGGTTTATGTCCCATGGGGACTTATAGACAGTGAAGTCTGGTTTTGTTGGCTTCTATCGGGTTGTGGAGTCTAATTCTGGTAGCTCATGGTTGGATGAGTTGGTTTCACTTATCAACAGTGACGTCTGGTTTCGTTGTCTTCTGCCGGGTCGTGGAGTCTGGTTTTAGTGGGTCACGGTTGGATGAGTTGGTTTCACTTACATGACGACGATGAAGTTTGATTTCGGTGGCTTCCGTCGGGCACGAGATTTGTGTTACCCTCCTTGGAGGACATTAAATATGGTGTATTAGTTTATAAATTGATGTGAAAACTTGGCTGCATAATTATTATTATGCACAAATGGTTTCACCCCATATCTAATATTATTACAAATTTATGCAAAACTTGGTTAAACTATTTTGTGTAAATGGTTTCACCCTATATGGATATAAAAGATGGTCATCTATGTGTGAATGATTATTGATTTTTGTTTTTTTAATTGTATTATTGTATGCCATCAATCGTAGACAATATAGAAAGAATAAGTGTTACTAGGACTTTATCTCACTGGTTACTTTTCAATTATAGGTCTTAGCTCTAAGGATAGGTGTAAAGGAAAGGAGCTGGCCAATCCTCGTTGACTTGAGGTTGTTGTCTGTTTAATTTGGGTATCATGTATATTGCCGCACACTATAGACTAGGCATGCATGCATGGTTACTTCCACATTTTTATTTACGTTTGAATCACTAAACCTATTGGTATTTTCTGAGACCGGTCCTCTTTCGATAAGCTGTGGCCAGAGGCCTTCTGATTTAGTATTCGGGGTTTATTATGCTTGGTGAATGCATGCTGATAACCCGCGTGGCCTGTGACTTTATTTTCATTGGATGTTGTTATATGGTTTTATGAGCTTGCTTAGATTTTGTTACAATGATAAGAAGGTTGAGCTTTGCCATGCGATGCTATTTTATCATGAATCTTGAATTATTATGGATCATTATATGTTTTAAGAAATTGTGGTTATGGTTTCATTAAATATGTTGTTGTTAGTATTTTGGTTGACTTAATGGGTTGTTGAAATTGTTAAAGAAAGGCAGGTTGATTTATGATTTGTTTTAATTTACCGTGTTAGATCGGCCTTTTCTAACATAGTAGTCCTGTTTATTCAGATAAAACCTTTTATAACTATATTAGTAGGAGAACCCTTTCTAACATGGCTATTTTGTAATTTCAAATAATATTTAGATGTTTCTTTTGTAACTATGTTAGTAAAGGGAAATCTTTTCTACTATAGTTACCTTCTGTGATTTTGGCAAGTGTTGGATTTTGAAAAGTAATTATGTTAGTTGGAGCTTTTCTAACATAATTACAATATTTATGTAAACTTTAATAACCATGGTAGGTGCATTCTTTCTAACATAGTTGATTTGGATGCTAACATCTTGCAAATTCTTGGAATGCTCTTTGACCTTGTTAAACGTATTCTTTTAACATGGTTTACTTTATAAGTATTTACAAAGCTCCTTTTATCCATGATAGACCTTTGTTATTTCATAACCCACTTCCTTTTCTATTATGGGTAACTTAAGTTTCAATTGCAAGTTTATCCCTTTGTAACTATGATAGACCCTTTTCCATCATAGTTGTGGTTCTAAAGTAACTAAATGTTTTATAATATCTACGATAGACTCTTTGGTGATTAATGGTTTCTTTTCTATTGTAGTTATCTCTATTAAAAGGGGTTAAACTGTTATTAACTATGATGACCTTAGCTATCATATATATGACTTTTGAAATGATGAAATTATTTTATAGCCACGATAGATTTTGTATGTAGTGTTTTTCTTTCCTATTATAGTTAGCCTTTCTTGAGATGATTGAATCTTCATTAATTATGATAGACTATTGTTATCATAGTTAAGTTTCTCAAAAGTGATGAGTTAAATTTTTTTAACTATGATAGACCATTTTGCTTTTGTAATTATCTTTTTATCATAGTTAGCGTTTCATTGGTTTCAATGGTCATTTTGGAAAGTTAACCTAATTCTTAATGGGTAAGTGATTGCTAATTGTATTTTCAAATGGGATTAGTAGTGAGTTTTACATTATCCATGTTGTTTAAATTATATTATTTTAAGGGTTAAATATCATTTTGGCCAATAAATTATTGGTTAAGTATCATCTGGCACAAATATTAATAAAAAGTATCTTGGATGCCAACTAAGTTTTAAAATTGAACAGAATGGCCAACACCGTCAAATGTGAATTAACTGCCATTAGTCCCTACCAAGTGCTTGACATGACACATCACCAGTCCACCTCATTTATGTTAATGAGCTGGCAACCCAGAAAGTTCCTCAATCCCCATCTTCTTCTTCTTCCTCTCTTTCTCCTCTTCCCATTCACTTTGTTTGATTTGCGAGCACACATAAGAATTCCCACAAGCATTAGTTAGTAATTTATTCTTCTCGTAATCTCCCAAAATTCCACCTTTTCCCTTCCTCTCCATTTCTCAATCGTCTTACCCAAATAACTTCAATCATTATACCCAAGGCATAATCACAAGGGTTCAAAATGAACAAACAACAAAAGGAAATGCAGCTTCAAACAAACTCATTTGCACAAATAAATCAAAGCAGAAAACATAAAAACTCAACCCATCAAGAATTTTAAGTTGAATTCAGTAAAGTTAGAACCCACAGTATCAAACCAATGTGTGGTGCAATAGCAAAAAAAAATACAAATTCCAATTATTCCAACACTATTTTAAAAAGGGGAACCTTCCAAATTCACTTTCATTCTTAGAATCGGATGAACTAGCATGTTCATCATCCATTGACTTTGGGATCCCTCCATTTTCTGAAACTTGATTAAAATCCTAACTACCTGAATAATTTCCATCAAAAATTGATTCTAAATTACGAGGGTGCTTACTCTCAAGCCATTGTTGCAGAATGGTTACACTCACCGAATTATTGATTCAAGAGGTGAGAATGTGAGAGCTAAAACATGTTCGGACGATGGATTTTGACAATCGTTCGATCGAGTCTTACAATTTCTCTTCCTCCTTCATTTTGTTCCAATCCCAACCACCAGTGTCAAGGCCATTCACACCAGAAACACTCCTCTGGTGAGCTTCTTCCCAATGCCAAACTCATCGCTCAAGCAGCCCAACCCACTTCGAGGACGGCAGCCATTCGACTAATCCGGATCGCACTCATCGAAACCCTTGAGCTCAAGGGTTCTTGGGATTGGGCTCGAAGGATGATTCTCTCTCATCAAAACCTAGACACGCCAGAAGTGACGGTGGCTATGGGGACTATTTGGGTTTCTTGAAGAAGTGATGGGTTTGTTTTTGTGAAATCTCAGTGTAGTTCATCATTTACACAGGTGGGAGGGAGTTTTTTTATTCTTCTTTTATTATGATCTAGTTCATCTCTTTCTGGGTTGCCAGCTCATCAACATAAATGATATGTCAAACACTTGGAAGTGGCTAACGGTAGTGAGCTCACATTTGATGGTGTTGGCCATTCTGTTCAATTTTAAAGTTACTTGGCGTCCAAGATACTTTTTATTAGTACTTGTGTCAGATGATCTTAGCCAATAGTTCATTGACCAAAACAATATTTAACCCTTATTTTAATTGTTACCGGTTTGACTACAAGTTGACTTTGATTTGACTCACTGCCTTGACTGGTTGAGTGAGTAGTCCGGTTTTCACAACCGTAGTCACTAGTTGTAATTCTCTCCATAAGCTAAAAGAATTTGAGTTATGGAAAAGGGGTTTTTGTGTGTAATTTTCACCAAAGATAAAAAAAAAAAAGAAACATTCAAATGTCTGGGTAGCTAAACTTTATCCCTGGCTTATCAATTTATTGTCATCTCAAACTTCATCTATAGGTGAACGGGTTTGAATGAAGTTTTTGGGTAACTATATTTCTTCTGATAGCATTACAGTACTCCCTTCGGTTCTAAATATAAGACCTATTTGGAGAGGAGAATTTGGTTCTAAATATTATAACTCTTTCCAATTTTTCTCAAATTTTCCGTAAATTATTCTTATTGATGCTTCTCAATAATAAGCAAGCAAGAGAGGGTGTGTGAGAATAAATGTAGATTGTTTGGGTGGTTTAGTAATATCATGTGATTATAATTAACTTACATCCTTAATCTAATCAAATTGGTTAAATATGTCTTAAACTCCCACCAATCTTTATTATAAGAGTCCGACTGCCAAATTGCGCTTCTTAAGAAAATACTTAAAAGTTAGTTAAAAGCTATAAATATGTTTAAAATATAACTTTTATTTTTTTTAATATCACCCTTATTTATGATGAGACTATATAGAGAGAAATATAAGTAGGAGTATTAATGAGTACTATGAAAGAGAGTGTTAACAAGTATGGGTAAAATACGAAAAAATGCATTAAATTATGGTAGAATCCAAGGCGGGTTCTTATATTTTGGATCAAAATAATTCAAATTTTGAGCTCTTATAATAAAGACCGGTTAAGTATTTAGGACCGGAGACAGTATTTATTTTTACTGGTTAAAGTATTCCGGTAAAACGTTGGTCAAATGTATATTTGAGCTCTAAGTCCATATAAGATTGGTTTCTGAATTTTTTTTCCATTCTAGTGAGCCTCATTTGGGTCTCTCTTTTCTGTTATATCAGCCCAATGAACTATTTGTGTAGTGGGCTTTTGTCGTTTAATCTGTTGGGTATATTTGCTTAAGATCCTGCTTAAGGTTGTTTCCTTTTTCTGGATGAGGTGTATGTGTTTTCATTTTCCTTGGTTATTAAGTTTTTTTGTTACTTCCTTTTTGCATTGAATATAATAACTAGATAAATAAGTTATAGACCAACATATGGTTGGTCTAGCAATATAAGCCCGCTAGATCCCTTTGGGCTCTTAAGTCCTCCTCTTAGAGGAAACACTTGTATTGAGAGGGGAAGACACGAACCCCGAAACTTAAGTAATTTTTAAAAATAATAATTTCAATTTGAAATTGCATTTTTCAACGAAGACTCCCTCTTATGTAAACAATCAATAAAGATGATTTAAAACAATCATATACTTAGGAGATAAATTAAGTTAAGGCATTACAAGTTACAATTTTGAACCACAACAAGTCGTTCATCTAGCTGTTACATTGATACGTGCATCAATGCTTTAATAAGCCCAAAGAAGATAGAAGCAGCAAAATTCTTCCATTCATATTATTCTTTTGATCCATTCATACAACTCCATCTGATTTTAAATTTTCTCTCTGAATTTTAAAAATTTGCAATTAAATTTTTATAAGTTCAAAATATATAGTTTAGTCCATATTGTTAAAATTTTGTAAATATTATTCATCAGAATTTTTTCACAAATATTTATTAATTTTTATTGATTTAATTAATTATACATTATCCTAATATGAATTTTTTATGCCATCAAAACTGGAAAAAGTATAGTAATAAAAAAATCAAGACTGGTCGAAAGTAAGGATAAACTGCAGGATTTATATAGTTATTATTTTCCTTCAATTATTTCACATATGAAAACGTATTTAAAAAAATATAAAGACTAAAAATATAGTTTTCATTTTTCATCCAATTTTCTGGATTTCTGGTGGAGATCATAACCAACTGACAACCTCCATATAGTGCGTACTCATCATGAGAATAATAATGTAATGCAATAAGATAAGGGCAACCCTATTGGTGGTCCATCCCTAACTGTTCACATGCCTTCCACTTTTCTCTGTTATAGTGAAAGTAGAAAAAGAATGCCAAGTTTCTACTAAAAGTTGAAGACATTGCTACCCGGCCAATCATGTCTTCTTTTTTTCTTCTTCTTCTTTTTTTTTTTTTTTTGGACTGATTCTTTTTTTCTTTTTCAAATCCGCTTTCTTCTGTTGGTCGTCCTTCCATGGGTTGGACCTACTTTTTTGGTGAGATTTATATAACAGACTTTATGCTTACTCGTTTGAAGTTAATGTTTATATAAATAATTATAATGATATATTTGCGTTTTAATTACATCTATCTCTTTTAGCATTTGAAGAGATCTCATGCTTAATCATCATAAAACTAGATTTAATTTGTGGCTTGATGGATCAAAAGATGAATAGTGAGTCCCATATAGGATTCTTATTTTCAAAAGTACATATAGTATTCACATAATTAATAATGATTTGACTTAATTTTTAAAATTTTGAACACTAATTAACAACAAAGATAAAGTGGGAAAAATTAGTTAATGCGCTACGTAGTTCCTTATATTTAGTATCAAAAAGTTTTCTAGTTGGTGGCGTGGTACCTCATACAACAAGGATTAGCTGATGTACATAACATATTTTGGTTAAATATAGGTGGGTTGCACAAGAGATATAACACTCGTACTACGGTTTAAGACATAAATACGTGTTAACACTGAAAACTAATAAAAATGGACCAAGGCCCAGATTCATTAATAATAATCTTTTTTTTTTTTTTTTTTGCATAGTCGAAGGATATACAATCCAATTAAAGTGAATTAGAAGCATATAACATTGAAGAGGACCACCTACACAATTGGTAAGGTAGGCTCTGTGATGCAGATGAAGGGAAAGAGGGAGATGAAAGAGAATAATACAAGAATAGAAGAGACTGGGGAATGGAGGATTTAGAAGAAAAGAAGAGAGGAAGAAAAATAGTTAGAAAAATTGAGAGAGATATTAGAGCTGGTAATTCGGGCCAAGCCCATCGGGCCGGCCCTTTTAGGCCCTGGCCCTTGAAGGGTCGGGTTTTGATTTTGGAGGCTTAAAAAAGGAATCGGGCTTCACGGTCTGGCTCTGTAGGGCCGTGGGCTTCAAAGGGCCGGTCCTTTAAGCCTGTCATATATATATGTATATTAAAAAAATTAACAACTACAAAATAAAACAATTAATTAAAGGTAAAAAAAATCATAATACCTAATTCCCAATATTTATCATTGTTTGATAATTTCTTAGTGAGTGACTTATTTATAAATATGGACAATATTTATTAAAATAATTAATTAAAAATAAACATATATTTTGTGACTTATATAAAAATATGGACAATATTTATCATTGCTTGATAATTTCTTAGTGTTTGTTGCTTATTGGTGTTTGTATTGTAAATTAAAATTGATATTTATGTTAACAATAAGGATTTTTTTGCTTTAATTTTTTCTATAGAAAAATATTAAAAAATAGTGTATAAGCGTTAATCGGGCCGGGTCGGGCCGGCCTTAAGCCCTGCCATTCAAAGGCCGGCCTTTAAAAAATAGGGATATTTGCACTATCCGGGCTTTTCGGGCTGGCCCTTTTAAGGTCCTGGCCCTTGAAGGGCCAGCCCTGTAGGGCCGGGCCGACCTTGATGCACAGCTCTAGATAGAATAAGAGAGACAAAGGTAAAGGAAAACTGATATTATTATTTAAATTCATTAAACGTACAAAGCAAATAATTGATGTGCTATTTATAGGCATCAACCTAACCCTAAGACTTAAAGACAAAACATTCTATAAATTAAAAATAAATACAAATAATAATTAATGCTAATTGATAACAATCAAATCAAAATGAAAATAAACTATTTATCTAATAGTGATAATTATAGAGAATCTCTCAAAAATCCCAACAAATAATAATTTCTCATTTCCATATCCCATCATTCTGTCCTAAAATAAAAAATTCTCAATATCAAGAGCTATCATATCTTGAGTTAGAGACCTTTGCATCTAGCAATTCAAGTGTCAACTTGAAGTTCGTGATGAGTTCTACCCAAGAACACCTGTTTTATCATAATCCAAGTTTGAATGAAGAATTTGAAACATGAAAACCAAAACGAGCACAATTTTACATTTTAATGACTAGTAAAAGCAACAATGGGTCCTATGTGAAGAATAACCATACTAAGACTCCTTATGGAACCACCTGAGCAAATTACGAATGTTGAAATGCATATTAAGAGGAATTATTATCCTCAACTAAACTTTGACAGCACACAATCTAACTACATACACCTTTGTAGACAAAATTTACTATTTCAACTACTAATGACATTTGCCAAAGGCCTTTTGTTGTAATCTAGTGGAATAGAAACTTCTCTATAAGTAGTATGCTGCATTTTCGTTCTCAATTGTATTCTCAGGTTACTAGTGTTAATCTTTTAATTGAAAAAAGAAAAAAACTACTATCACATTTACCGATGATGCACACAGCACAACAATAGTAGAATTAAATACTCCATCCGTCAATGAATATAAGTTTCAAATAACTACTTTGTTTTATTCGAAAAAACTACTTAAGTTAGTTAAAAGCATTAATTATATGAAGAATCTAATTTATTTTTCAACTTTACCCTTACTATTAAAGATGAAAGAGAATGACAAATAAGAGATAATAAAGATGAAAGAGAGTGTATGGGGAAAAGATAAACAATTGGTTAAATTGAAAAAAATGTAATAAATGTTTAGACAACCATAAAATGAAGCTTATATTATGGGACAAGTTCATTTACAAATATGAAGCTTATAATTAGGTACGGTTAACAAATACTTCATACTCAGCACTTCCATGTCATGACATGATGCATGATGCAAATTCACAATCATCAACCTTAAAGTAATTAATACCTTCACAAATTTAAGGAATAAATTTGAATTGTCTGCCCCTTGCTGGACCCCAACGCAAGTAAATCTTAAATATTGTAAATGAAGGGATGAGATATAATTCTAAAAGAGGAAACTGATTCTAAATAAAATTATATAAGTAACCATTGTTGCTTTTTTGTAATATAAAAGTCCACTTTTATAAACATAAAATAAAATGTTCCATATAAAAAAGGCCCCAATAGATTTATCAAGAATCAATGATGCAGGAGGGAGGCCATACATAGAACAACATGAAAGCAAAGGAAAGAAAGTGACACAAAATAGAAGATTAAACATAACAATTATTAGGGTCTCTTCAAAGGTTTGCACCAAGATCAACTTCCATGAAATGAGCCAAAGCATGTTCTTAGTTCTTACCATGTAGGTCTCCATGGTCAAGAAGCTAATTGTCAAACCAGTTTCGTAAGACAAAAAAAGGAACACCACTAGAAAATACCGAAGGCACTCATTGGTTCACGACACACTACAAAAAAACTGGCAATTACCAACAGAATCCCATCGGTAAATTCAATTTTCGGACGGATTAATGATGGAAACGAATTTTTCGATGGAATTTTTGATGGAAATCATTATGTGGCTAATTTTACCATTACTAATTAATTTAGTGACGGAATTTAATTTCATAGGTAAATTTTTTTGAACATTTTTAATTATATGCCACATGGCATATTACCACGTGTCCTTCGTTGTGGCCGCCACGTGTCGCCTCCACAAATTGCATGAAATTGTGACGGAGTGGAGAATTGAACCCTCGACCTCTTGCGTGCTGATACCTTAACCAGTTGTGCTATGAAGACCATGTGATATTATTTGTAAACTATTATATTATAATATTTAAACTCCCATTGTTATAATTATATTTGATCCTATATATACTATACATTATATTTGACTTAATATATTATGAAATATTTATTAATTATTAATATATAATTTATATATTAAAAGCTATATTATTATATAAACAAACTTTTATATTCATATACTTTACATTATATTTAGTATTTCAATTTTATATTTATAATAATAATAATATTTGTGTGAATTACTTCTATTAAATAAAATTTTTAATTATTATTTTATTATATATCATTAAATTATAATTATTTTCATTTTTGTACTAATAAATAATATATTATTTAATAAAAAAATTTAGACTCAATTTTTAATAAATTTATATCTATATATGTGTATATATGTATATATTAATTTTTATTAATATTTATAAAATATTATTTATCAATTTATTTGTTTACAGAATATTTTATAAAATAAAAAATAATATTTTATTTATAAAATAATTAATAAATTAGCGAAAGAAAGTCTGTCGGTAAAATTTCCGACGGATTTTCCATCGGAAATCCATGGCTAACTAACGACAGATTTCCAATGGAAAATTAGCGACGAAAATTTTTTCGCCGGTAATTCCGTTTGAAAATTTTGCGACGGAATTTTTGTCAGAAATTACCAATAGAAATTTATTCCGCTAGTAATTTCGTTTTTTTCTTTTTTGTGACGACTACATCCACAGTGTTATAAAGGAGCCCACCAATGAGCTATAGTCTAAACTAGTGGCACTATAGGCTTGAAACAAAACCATTTGCAAACAAGAAGGTAATAAGGTGATTTGAATGGTTTTATTTTAAGCCTATAGTCTTAGAACCTAAAACTTGATGGCCGACCAGCCCACAAGCTCAAGGGTTAAGCTTGTAAAAATTGGTACTTTTGTAACGTAACTCAAGTTTAAACGGATTGATTCATTTAGACTCGAATCTATGAAGGACTAGTTCTTTTTACCAGCTCTAATTTTTCATGTGGATTTTGAGTTGAAAAATTGGGATATTATGGTGATTTGAATGACTGGAATTTGTTTATGGGTTTAAAAGAATTGTTGGGAATTAGAGAAACCTAATTATGGTATTGGGATGGTCCATTGTTGCCTAGAGTACAAATAAAGACGCTATAAAGGGAATTTAATTCGTTAAATGACGTGTTAAAGCATATAGAAGATAATAATCATTTTAAAATTTAAATTTTAGAAAATAACTAAAATTATGGTGTATGTTTTTATTTTAAATTGCCATTTACATATTTTAATTAAATATCGATATCAAATTTTAAAATATTTAGTTTCAAGATTTTTATTATCATTATTAATTATGACGTATATAAATTTGTAAATGTAATTTCTTCAAAACATCAATTCATATTGTGGAGGGGGTCTGGTTAGCTAGTCAGTCTCATCATGCCACAAGGAGTTACTTCTGTACTATAGTAGATCTAGCTGTATCAAGTGCCTTACTAAACAAATAAAGAACAAGTTACCTATTTTATTTTTTTATTTTTAAAAAAATAGTACAAACAAGACTGATAATTACAGCACAGCTGTCACCACTTATGTAATAACATGGGGTCGACATGGTATTAAAGTTCACAAAACAATTATTTTAATGGAAAATCTTACTCTGGTGCACATGGAGATGTAGCTAAATATATGTTCATAAAAGAAATTCAAATCAGTACAGCTAATTTACCATCTTATCCAGGTATACGGACATTAAGTTTTAAAAAAATTATCCTTTTCAAATGTGTTTTAAAAACATAAAATATGGTCTCAATGCTCAATTGTTCAGTTGCACAAGTGACTTAGAATTCTTCCACAGAGGAAAAATTTACACAACTAGGAGGATCTAAATTCATTTTAAAAGATTAGAGTCTTAATATTATGTTTTATTTCTTTTGTGGCAAACAAATTATTTCCAAAAATGATTTGGCAACTTATACTTCACCAGAATATTTTATCGGACATTATAATTTTTATCAACTTATCTCTTAAAAACTGCGTAAATGAACACAGAAGACGTCGGATTGGAGAACCACCAAAGCAAACCTATTTTCAATTAAAATTCACGATCAACTCCAACTATAATTTAAGATTATTTATTTGAATTTAGACCTCCAATGCTAAATAAATAGTCAACACAACAATAATCTAAGGAGTAAACAATACAGCTGTTGCCGCATAAAAATAACGTGACAACCACATGCTATTAAGGCTGGGAAAAGAATAGACTTGTAAACCACACACTGTTAAGGCCGAAGAAACTAACATCATAATAGAAAAGACACATTCTCATACATCAAATAATCCAATAATACCCTCGCATATGTTCAACCAAAAAAATATATTTGAATTCAATTCAAAGCAGCAAACTGCAACAGGATCATGTAATCCAGATATACAGACATAATAGAATTGTTTTAAATTAATGAAAAATGATTCAACGAATCGCCTTCCCCCCTCATCATGATCATCATCACAAGAACACAACCATAAAGGCCATGGAAATTGCCACAACAAAGTTGCCCAAACTGAAGATGGCCCTTTGAGGAGCAGCAGCCTTATCAGGTGAAGATGATGGAGAAGAAGATTTAGCAGATTTGGTGTCTGCAGATTTTGCATCTGGTGAATCAGCAGCAGGAGCTACCTCAGGAGCTGGTGAAGGAGCTGGAGTTGGAGGAATGTCAGTCCCAAAAATGGCCTCTGGAAGAAGGACCTTGTCAACTTGGTACACTGCCACTGGGTCTGTGGAATGAACAGCACTGCTCACTTTTGTTTTAGACCATCCAGAGTTGATGTGGATGGTTCCAGAGTTGTCAGTAAAATTGAGAGAGTAATCACCTCCGGCGAATGTTGGGGTTGAAGAGCCGGTTTGGCTGAGGTTCTTGAAGTCAGCAAGTGCATAGAAATGAGGCAAGGCATGGAAGAGGATGACTTGTTTGAGTTGGTCTGGTTTGAGTTTGGAAAGTGAAGGCTTCTTGAGGGATGAGAAGGCACCATCTTTAGGAACAAAGATGGTGATTCCTTCTTCTGTGTTGTTGGCTTGGTTTTGGAAGGTGTCAAGGACTTTGGTGGATTGTAAGTAGCCAAGGAAGGTGTGGAATGGGCCGGCAACCGTGAGGAGATCGGTGAGGTTCACATAGGCCGGTGCAGGCGCCGGTGCCGGGGTGGGGCTAAGTAAAGGTTTGTGGGCAGTTTTGCCAAATGCTGGTGAAAAGAGAAGCAGCAAAGAAGTGGTAAAAGTGAAGATCATGGAAAACTCCATTTTAACAATATGATTAGCCTCTCCAAATTCCTGTAACAAAAGAGGTATAGGATGTTACCAGTATGACAAATCAGAACTGAACTGTCAACTAACTTCGATGGATTGTTTTGATGTTATTAAAATTGGATGAAAAATGAAACAGAATGTTTAAATTGAAAGAAAGTGATGTATGCAGAACCAATATGATTAGTGTCTTACAAATTATTGTCACACAAGAGGTCTAGAATGTTGTTACAAGTATATATGGCAAACAAAACAAAAAATGTAAAGTAACATTGTTAGAATGTTAAATTAGATGCTGCAATTGGATGAAAACAGAACAGAATGATCAAAACAAACGACTAAATTGAAAGAAAATGACGTATGCAGAACCAGATTGAAAGTTCTCTTGACCCAAGTTATGATTTTCGTCTGGAATTTAAAATACTACCCTTCAAGGATAATATCGAATAGCGCTAAAAGCAACATCAATTTGAATCCAAGAGCGAAATTAACCACTAAGTTAAAAGCGCATTACAGAGCACAAACCCTTAACTTTTGTTAGTAAAAGTGAAAAATTGCCCAAATCAGATCTTGGAAAAGCGATAATAAGGGAAATGATTAGATCTAAGAGTATGGGATGAGCCTAAGCAAGGAAATCCAAATGCAGAACAACGAAAATGGTAAGAAGTGAAAAAAGAAAGTAAAGCAAATGCAGATCCAATGAAAGCGAAGAAGATTCAATGTGCTTGATTCTTAGTTCTACTGACCCAGACGCTACAACGAAGAGACAGAGAGAGATTAGAAACACAAAGAAATGACCACTTAATGGTAATAATGAATCATCATCACGCAAATCAAGTCCACAAGAAGCACATTTTCCCAGGAAGTTGCTAGGAAAGTCCAGGTCAAATAAAAGCAAGAAGTACAAAACAGTAAAAGAGCAAGACAAGCACACAGCGACACAATGCACATGAACCGACGCTTGAAAAAAAGGACACAGATCTAGACAAGCAGATTCAGAAACTCCATGAAAAGGCACAGGGAAAGAGAAAAGGCAAATGAACTATGAAGAAAGAGAGAGTGACTGACCTGAAGCAGAAGAATTCAGAGAGAGAGAGAGAGAGGACTGTGGAATGTGATGGAGGAGGGAGGAGGTATATAAAGATGGAGGAGAGAGAGGGAGAGGTAAAAGAAAGTAGTGGGGAAGGAAACAGCTGGGGGGAGAGAGAGAGAGAGAGAGAGAGAGAGAGAGAGAGAGATGTTGGGCTTGTGAGTGACTCTGGGGGAGGTGGCTTGCCCTTTTATCTTGACCAGGGTGACACACATAAAAATAAGCTGGAGTAAGTGTAAAATCAACAACATTGTATTTCTAAATTTAATATGATTTTTATTTTTTTAAGATTTTGGTACTTTTGAATGTTGTATTTGAATATTGGTAAATATTAGGTTTATTTTAAACAAGGTGTCACGAATTTCCTGTAAGGTTAAATTAATTTTTTAAGTTTAGTGAAATTATAGTGGATAAATATAAACCTTCAATGAAATAAAAGAGATGTATGCTTTCTAAGAGCTTCTAATTCTTGTGGCACTAAAAGAGATGCATGTGTAATTTGGGGAAAAATTATTTTTGTATTTGTTTACATAATATGAGACTTGTTTAAGTTGTGAGAAAAACAACATATTTGTTAAACTTTTGAGAATGAAAACTATTGGTATTATTGTGTATGTTTTGAAAGTGATCTAATTTTATTATTAGGCAAAAATTGTACAAGTTTTTAATTTAATATTGCATGCGGATGGATGACTTCCGCAGAGGATCTAAATTCAATTTTTTTAATAATTATTTAATTTATATGTTTCAACAAGACCCTCCTTCTCAACCATTTATAAACTATATGAGATCATGTACAAAAAGATATTTCATTGTTTTTGTCACCTACCCCACTATATTTTTATCACTCAAGCTAAATGTTAAAATAAAATAAAATAAACTTTAACTTTCATCCTTTTTATCTAAAAGTAGTGTAGCTCTTGATGGCAAGAAGTTTCAGTGATAAATTATATTATTAACCATTTAGATTCGACAGAATTTTTAGACCATATATAATTAAATGAAATAATGACAGATTATTATTTACTGATAATCCTTTGAGAAAAAATTTATCAACAAAATTTGAAGGGTTGTTAGTACTCAAATTATTTTTAAATTAGCAACTCTATGTATTTTAACTAACTTTTAAACCAAAAATACAATTATTAAATTACTTTTTTGGCCAAATCAATTATTAAATTATTGAGCATATGAATAATACCAATACCTCCATTATAAAATAAGTGTTGCTGTTATATGTTAGTTATGGAGTTCATTTTCCAAGCTGATATAGCATTGAGCATTAATTATTGCAAATCATTCATAGCTCATCATGTCATTTAATGTGCTGATATTTAAGTTAGTTACTCCTTTGGTCCTTATTACAAGAGATAATCAACTTTTTTACGCATACCAATAAAACATGTTGAAATTATTAATTATGGGTACAGTTAATAATTTTTTCTATTTTTACCCTCACTCATATATCATACACATTTTCTTTCCCCTACTTTTATTATTTAATATACAAGGGTAGTAATGTAAAATATGCATTTATTATTTTGACTTTTGCATGTTACTTTTTATATTTTGGACAAAAAAAATTTGCCATGTTACTTCTTAAATATATTTTGGATTGGAAGGAGTATTAAGTTTTATATGATGGTAATTTTTTTTACCTATAATTCTTTATAGATCAGAATATTTGTATTATATAGTAAATATACTTTTTCATACAATGTATGCTGTAAATGGTAAAAAATATTTTTGACAAAAAAATGGTAAATAATATTTGCTTAGTTATCAAGTTTTCAACTGAATACGTTATAGAATTTTATCTGAAATTAATAATTTTTTACTCATTGAGAATACGAATAAATTAGTAAATACATTTCCAAACATGAGATTGGGTGTTTGTTTGACTGTGCGGTGTGCTTTCTATATCATTTTTCAACTAATTTCTTAGTTTAATCCTTTGAACACCAACCTTGGTCTCTTCCTCACTTTATAGTCGGTGGTCTTATGTTACTCAGTTGTTTGATTAATATGTGTGTTTTACTGTTTTAAACACCAGCTTTTTCCAAAAAATGATTGACCGATACATATTTTATCTTGGAATTCTTTATTCCAAACTTTTGCACCCAATGAATTGAATGTCTTAGAGGTATTTAGAATAATTTTAAACGATAAGATAATTTTGAATTTCAAATCCTTTTAATATAAATACTTTTAATTTAAAAATGTCAGCTGTAAAGTAAATAGCAACTGACTTTAATTTATTTTATTTTACAAAGAACCATGTGAGGCTGCATATAAAAGGCAATATAATGGGATGAGAAGAGGGTGAAATACATGTATGGCTTGCAAGAATAGTACAAAACCCAATTAAGGGCCTCTCCACTATCCACCATATCCTCTTCCTCTTCACTTAATGTCTCTACTATTAGATTTGCTTTCCATAGTTTAGATCTATTACAATCTAAAATTATTATTATCGATTTATTATTTAATGTATAATATATCTACAATTGTATTAGATATCAACCATTAAGAGCAAATCCAATAATAGAGATATTAAGTGGAGAGGAAATGAAGATGATTGGTAGTGGAGGGGCCCATTTGCCAAACACAACCCTGCTTGGTGCAACAAATTAAAATTGCCACTTTTGATCTGAAAATGGAAAGCTCCCGCATGGTTCTCTGCCCATGGTAAAAATATGTTTTGCAAGGTTTATCTTACTACCCCCGTCGATATTATAAGAGGCAGTCAACCAAATCACACAAATCAAGGAAGCATTGTTACATCATTTATTATGTGTAAAATTATTGTAATTTTTCGATTTTACCTTTATATAATTTATAATATACTCCCTATCACCGTTTTGCATTTAAAATTCTTAAATGGCAAAAATGAAAATTAAATATTTATTATCTTGACCTTTTCACATTTACTTCTTACAATGTGGACTAAATAAATTTTCATTTTATCTCTTATAACATGGACAAAAGGGAGTACAAAGCATAACTCTTTTAAACTGAAGCGAATTCCCAATGCTGGCATAGAAGCTAATTCTATCGAAAAAAAACTAATGTCTTATCTAGTACTTTCTATGTTCCTAATATTAAAGTTGCAGAGATTTACATTAATATGTTGGCAAAAAAAAAAAAAAAAGAGATTTACATTAATACTTCAATTCAATTTCTATTGTAAATTTAAAATTTTTCCTGAATTTTTCTTGTTGAGTACACATATCATTTAAGGGGTTTCTATCAATAGAGTAGGATAATATATATATATATATATAAATATATATATATAATACAATTGAGTAAATGGGATATTTCAAGGAAAATGATATACATTTATTATTAATAACTAACTTATCTAAGTTTTTCAATATCTAAAAATTAGTTTTCTAACTCTTTATAAAATTCCAACAAGTTCCATTGGTTAAGCCATGGAAGTAGCTTTTTGGCCAATCATATTTATGGAATTGAGTTTCTAAAGAAGCTCTTAAATACTCCCTCTAGGTTTAGATGTAGAAGCTATCTATGACTAATTTGTAGGAATTAAAAAAAATAATTTAGTTATTTATATGAACTTAATGTCTTCTATTCAAAACAATACCTTTAATTATTTGCATTAAATCATTCTTGATAGAAACCCTCATAATTTATGCAACTAATTGAGATAGTTTAGGGAAAATTGTAAATTTGAAAGTTAAAAATGGAAATGTTATGATGATCCATTTGCTATGGTGGAATTTAGGACCATGGAATTAGAATTGGAATTGTGCGAGGATTTTAGTAACAAAGTAACCGAATGGTGATTACAAGTGACGGTGATGGTAACCGAATGGTGATTACAAGTGACGGTGATGGTGACAGTGAAGGTTTGAAAGGGAAGATCAAGCGATCGGAAGTTCATGCTGATGGGAATTCAAGGTCAGCTTCAGGAGGGGGAGAATGTCGAGAGAGTTCTTCTCATATAAGGATAAGCTACTTAGTTTGGGTGATTCTGGGTTCCTGGAGACAAATATGGCTTCTTCCGAGGCTATAAATGGGTGGAAAGAGTACATCGCCAGGATGAGCAAGAAAAAGAAGATGGCAGATATGGAAAAAATGTAATTAGAAATGTAATTAGAAGATGGATCATTTGATGATAACGTGATGATGATTAGGTTGCAAAGGGTAAATTCCCTTCTCCTCAAGTTTTTGCAGATGAGTATGTGGCTTGGTGTAAGCCTTATACGAACTCACTAATTGTAAGACTTATGGGAAAGTCATTTGTTGTTAACTTCATGAAACAAAGGATTAAACGCATGTGGGGTAGGCCTTAAAAACCCATTAAGGTTGTGCCCTTGATTGGGTGATTTCATTGTCTCTTTTTCATCGGCAGATGACCGTGAATTTGCATTGCAAGAAGGTCTAGACTTAGTAACAGAACTATATAATATCGAATCTCTAAGAAGACTTGGTAACTTAGTAGGAAAAACTCTAAAGATTGACAAAATAATTGCTTTCTCTGAGAAAGGAGGCTCTGACCGTATTTGTGTTGAAGTTGACCTACAAAAACCTCTCCTTTCAGCTTTCATCCACCTCGGCGAAAGATGCAAGATAGTTTATGAAGGCTTACATCTTATTTATTTTAATTGTAGTCAATATGGTCACCATATGGAACTATGCCAGGCTGAAGAATTGAAGAAGCTAAATTCATTAGTTAACCTTAATGAGACTAGGTCTTAAACAGTTCCCTAGGTTGGTTCAATAAAGGATCCTAGTTTCGGTGAAGAATGGTGACATTGCGATAGGAGCAGATTTTTTGGGCCTCACATGATTGTAAAACGTTATTTCAGCAAGAAGTTAATTAAAATGCTTTGAAGGTATCTTCTGAGGATTTAGTGGATAAAAAATCAACTTTGATACCTGGATAAAAAATCAATTGCATCTAAGGGCAAGGAGAATATTTCTCATGTTGATAGGAAGGAAGGTTCTAAAGTTACTATAGCCTCCATATTTTTTGGAGTTAAGATTAGTAATAAAAATAATAAATTAAATTGAGTGGGTCCCATGTGGGCTCAAAGATAAAAATATATGTTAAAAGGAAATCCAATGTAATGAAACCCGGACCGGACCGGAAGGGTCCGGCCCGGAACTCGCCGGACCGGGAGGAAGACCGGTCTGGGTTGGTGTGTAGCAATGTTCGAAAACCCGGATCGGCCCGGCCGGTTGAACCGGAAACCCGCCGACCCGAGATGAAGAACGGGCTGATTTAAGCACTAACTGGGGGAGGAATCAGACCGGGAATATCCGGTTTGACCCTCCCGGGTCGTTCAAAACCCGGCCAAAGACGGGTTGGCCGGGTTAAAGAAATTAAAAAAAAAATTAATCTTACTTCAACCAGCACAGAAAAAAGTAAAAAAAAAAGCCGTACAGTCGCGATTCACAGCACCTCTTTAGTGCTCTGATCGAAGACGAAAAACAGTGAGAGGCGACGGCGGAAGGTGAGAAGCGACGACACGGGAGAGTGGTGAGATGCTGGTTGTGGTCATGGGAGAGTGGTGGTGAAGACACGCTGGGCAAAGAATGGAGGGGAAATGCAATGTGAATGAAGGAGGTTATGCGATGTGAAGAAGTGATTGAGAAGGAGTGTGAGAGAAGCTTATCTGATCATCTCTGCGCCTCTGCCTTTTCTGAAATAGGGTAGGGTCATTCAATGCAAAAAAAAATAGGGTAGGGTAGGGTCATGTATAGGTGATGTTAGCTGGCAACCATAATTGCCATATTCAAATTATTATTTTTTTGTTTTAAATTTTGAAGTTAATGAGTGAATATAACTTTTTACTTGGTTTTTTTTTCTTTCCAGATTGCCATATTCAAATTATTTTACTTGTTTTATTTGAGAGAGAAGTAAGATAAAAAAAAATAGACCTATTTAATTTTTTAAAAAAATATTAAGAAAACTAAATAAACTACCTATGAATTAATTTGTCTGAATATTTTCTCCAAACTACACTGTCTGACTTATAAGATACTACATTCATTTCTAAATGTAAGACCCGATTGAATTTTGTTTTGGAGAAATTAAAGAAGCTAAATGAGCCATTTAATCATAATATATTTTGTGTTTTATTAGATTATATGTTAGTTAATAAGTCAAATAACCCATTAATGATGATTAGTATTGGTGTGTTTTGTCATTAACCATTAAATTATATTATTTGAATGATACCGGTTCGACCCCGAGTCGACCCTCGGTTGAACCTCTAACCCTTGACCCAGTACCTCAACCGGGTTAGTGCCCGGTCCGGGTTTTTGAACCTTGGTGTGTAGCCCAGGGGTGGGATGACTCGGCTGACTCGCCCCCAACCCAGTAGTAACTCAGGCGACCCACCAAGCTAGGCGAGTCGCCGAGCTGTTTTCACCCCTTACTGCCGTTGACATCCTTTGTTAAACCATGGTGGTAGAAGGCCAGAAACCAATTGCAGGTGGTCGTTGGAGTTGTTTCTCGTCGATGGTTGCTGGAGGCTGAGAGAGAAAGAAAAGAGAATGAAGAAGATGATGAAGAGAGCCCTGCCGATGAATTATTGACTAACCTCTGAATGACCCTTGAGAACTTTCAGAGAGCTTTAAGTTGTTGAAGAAGCTATGGTTCTTCGGACAAGAAAGAAGATAGAAGGTAATGAGTCATAGAAAGAAGAAAGAAGGAGGAAGGAAGAAGCTAATGATCTTAGTCTTGGCTCTTTGTGATTCGTGTCCTTATCGTGATGTGTGTGTCCTTTGATGGAGTATTGATTGAATTGAGTGTTGAAAGAAAGTACTGGTGGTCACGTGAAAGAGAGAGGAAACAATAGGAAAAAGGAAAAAAATGAGAGGAAAAATTCACATTTAGATTAAAACTATGGGTATTTTATTAAAAAAAGATAAGAGATAAAATTATAACTGAAATTCGATTTAAAAAAAGATAAGAGATAAAATAGTTGAACACCTACAATATATAGATATGTATTCAACATTTATCTTCTATAATTAAAATATAAATATTATGATCTATTATAATTAAATTATATTATTCTAATTATTATCGGTCTGGCTCCCGAGTCGATTCATGACTGACCCTCTAACCCTTACCCACTGCCTCAACCGATCTAGTCTCCGGTCTGAGTTTGATTACCTTGAGGAAATCACGTGGAAAGGAAAATAAAAGTGACAATTCAGCTAAAGTTAGCCCTCAAGTAGGGCAATTGTTCCCAATGACAACCAAAGAGGTCCCTCTATTAGTCAATCCTTTTGCAGCTCTTGGTAATGGGCTTTCAAAATCTAGCCCATCTACCTTATCCATCCAAAAATAGGCTGTTGAACCCAAGAAACATGTTACAATCCATATTATTGAAGCATAATCCCTAGCGCCTCTTGATACATTTCAACCCAGGTGTGCATAGTAGATTTCTGAATTGTAGATCAGGTCCAAGGAATAGATGATGTTATGTCATATACCTTGTATGTTGCTGAATACACAGGAGATACTATGTGAGCCCTTCTTTTGGAATTTTAGAAGGACGGGAGCCCATACCTTTTTAAACCTCGTCTATGAATTTTCTTCTTTTAATCAGTGGATTTTGTCTCCATTCTTGAAGCTCGATGTAATGGTAGTAAAGCAGTTTCTATTAATAGTAAGAAGAGGTTCCAATTCTCTGAAGTTATTGATGCTGATGGTTTTTTAGGAGGCCTTTGGTGTTTCTGGTCTAATAAATTTCGTAGTGTTGAGGTGGTAGAAAAAAACCCACAATTTATTCACCTTAAGATTAAAGATACATGTGGTAAATTCTGGTAGCTCACGGTGGTATATGCTAGCCCAATAGCTCAACGAAGATGCAATCTGTGGTGTGATGATCTGGAACAATTCAGCGCTTAGACTCTTAGCCCGTGGTGTGTTGTAGGAGATTTCAATATTACCCTGATATCGGCCAATCAGAACTCAATAAATATTATAAGTTATGATCGTGATTTTCTCTCATTTGTCTAAGACATGTAGCTGAATGATTTGGGTTTCAAGAAGCCGAAATTTACGTGGAAACGATCTAATAATCCCTAGTTGGACATTTTCCGAAAGCTACCATCACACATCTGTCTTTCTTCAAGTCTGATCATAGACCATTGGTTCATAAATCAAATGGTTGTCAAAGTTGTTGGAAACTCATAGACCTTTCAAGTTTATTGCTTCTTAGGTTTTGCACGATCAGTTCGATAGCTTTGTGAAAAGCCATTGGTCTATTAAATCTTCCTGGGATACAAATATATCTAGCTTTTCAAAGGTAAGTGCTAGTTTGAATAAATAAGTTTTTGGGTATACCTCTACAAGGAAGAGAACTTTGCTTCGTTGGCTTGAAGGGATATGCAAAGTAGAGTTAAGAGGGTTCCTTTCACAAAATATAGTTGAGTAATACACACATTTATTGAAAGTGTTGGATGATGTCCTAATACAAGAATCCTTGCTTTGGGCCCAGAAAGATACGAGTGATTGGAAAATATTTGGTGATAAAAATACCAAATTTTGTCATCAAAAAGCTAATGGCAAGCACAAAGAAATTTCATTGGGGCTTTATGGGACACTAGTGCAAGTGAATTTATGATATGGATAAAATTAAAATTATGGCTACAAATTACTTTGCTTCTTTCTATCAAGAGGAGCAAGAGTTTTGTGATCCTGTTAATTGTATTTTCGCTTACCCAAATATTTCTCCATGGTGCTTATTAAGTCTTGGTAGAGACATTCAAGATGAAGATATAAAAAACTTTGTTTAGGATAGGGCCCTTATAGCCCCAAGACCAAATGGTATGAAAGCTTTGTTTCATCAAAGTCAGTGGAATATTATGGGGTCATCTATTTGCTCATTTATTTCAAAACTTTGGAATGATCCCTCCCTCATTTTCTGAAATTAACTCTATCCATATTGTTCTCATTCCTAAACCAGATCATCTAGAAGAATTGAGGGATTTAAGATCGATTGGCTTATGCAATGTAATTTTAAAGATTATTACAAAAATCATTGCAAATAGATTTAAGCACTTTTTTTGCAACTATTACTAGTCCAACTTAATGCAACTTTATGATGGGCCATTATAGTTCGAACAATATTATTATTGCCCAATAAGTGGTGCATTCTATGAGAAATTAATAGGATAACAAAGGATTCATGGCCATACGATTGATTTGGAGAATGCATATGATAGATTGAACTGGCAGTTTCATACTCACTATTTGCAAGAACTAGACATTCCACCACATATTATTGCTATTATCTCTAAGTGTATCACTACCCCAAGCATGTAACTGTTATGGACTGGCGAGATAGTGGGAGATTTTATGCCATCAAGGGGAGTTTGACAAGGCGACCTTTTATCTCCTTATCTTTTTGTAATTTGCATGTAGAAGTTAACCCACATCATTCAATAGAAGATTGAGAAGAAATTGTGGAACCCGATTGAAATTTGTAAGATCGGTTACTCCCTTTCTCATTTGTTTTTTTGCTAATGATATTATTTCATCTTGAGAAGTTTCACTTCGATAAGCTGTCATCATTCGAGATTGTTTTGGAAGATTTTTGAGCCATCTCTAGCCTATGAGTAAACATTAAATACTCATGTATTCTTCTCCAAAAATGTGATCCACACAAGACAATCAAAGATTAGTACCACCCTAGGGTTTCAAATGGTAGGAAACTTTGGTAAATATCTCGGCATCCCTTTTCACCATAAAAGAGTTATTAAAGAAAGCTTCCAATACATGGTTGATAGAGTTAGCTCGAGAATTTCAAACTAGAAAGTAAGTTCACTCTCCTTTGCAGGATGCTTTACTCTGGGGTATACTATGTAGACAGTGTCTCTTCCTATCGCCATGTGTGAAATCATGGAGAAGCATATTAGAAGTTTTATGTGGGGCTCTACAATGGAAACAGAAAACAAACTTAGTCTCTTGGGAATTAGTATGGAAAGTAAAAAGGAATTGTGCTCTAGGTTTGAAAAACTTAAGCTACTGGAATCAGGTGTACATGTCAAAGATTGGGTGGAATCTAATCAACAAGAGACACTACTACAGAAATTGCCTATAGCAGCACTTATTTTGAACCTATAGCAGCACTTATAAGCGCCACAATAGCCAGTGCTACGATAGGCTGTCAAGCCTAACGCGGCGCTTAATAAGCGCCGCAATAGGTAACCTAAAGTGGCGCTTATTAAATTGTAAGTGCCGCTATAGGTCAGTCAAAATTTAATTATTTTAAAATTATTTGACCTAAAGCGACACTTATAGTTTAATAAGTGCCGCTTTAGAGTACATAAAGCGGCGCTTATTTATTTATAAGCGCCGCTTTATGTATACCTAAAGCGGCACTTATTTCTTTATAAGCACTGCTTTAGGTAATATATTTTTTTAAAAAAATACTTATAGCGGCGCTTATAACGAAATAAGTGCTACTATTGATTATTTTTTTAAAAAAATATTTGATTTAAATTTTTATATACCCCACCTGCATCAGATAAATACCAACAATTCTATACACAGTTCCAAGCAACGAATATACACCAATAACTCATCCAGAGAGCAATATACAATTAAACCAACCATTCTAATTGGGAAACAAAAAGCACTAACTATACTACTATCTACATTTGTACTTATTGAACAAGAGGTAGTACATAAGCGCACCATTCTTCAATTAGCGCATTCATTTTTTTCCTCGACAACATCGAGCAACGTGCGTCTGGGTAATACTGCACAAACAAAGAAATTTGAATGGCTATCAAATCTACTTGAAATCTAATAACAAGTTCAAATACAATTAGAGTTAGCAAAATATAAAACTTACTGTCAATGGAATGCTACATCAATCATGTGTAACGACATCCCTCATAAACTGCATCACATAGTATCCACAGTCGTTGTTATTGGTTTGGAAGGTGTTCTATAACAAAAAACACCAAATATGATATGAGAAACATTTACATTATGTTTGACTAGATTATTTAAAAAATTGAATAACTTGTACAACCTGGACTATGCTCCACGGATAAGCATCTTTCTAGTCAATGGCTCTGGAATAACTCAAGTTAATAGAGGACTGATAACCGGTCAATGCACTGGAAACTAAACAAATTAAATTAATTTTATTAGCTAGGGCCATAAAATAACAAATAATACAATGCATTCAAAAAATGTTGACATTCACGTACCTATTGACGACGAGTATCAAAGCTGGGCAATTGTCTGGTTCAGCACCTAGCACAGGATCCAAATAGTAAATCAAGGGTTTTGGTTGTGCTTGCGGATAGATGACAAGCAAAAGCCAATGGTTCCTAAAATTTTTTAGAACGTTATGTCAGTACATATAAATGATGCTTGGAGCTAAGAATATGATGAAACCTATAATACGTATCGACTTACCCTGTATTAATTGGAGCTAAGAATAAAGTCCTGCTTGTTGCCTTTAAAGAAAAGCCCATTCTAAGCATCATGGATTGCTCGTCATATCTCGAATCCCGCAATATGTGCTATGTCATAGGGGCTTATGAATTCAAACAAGACACGCTTCTAAGCGATCATGACATGTTCGTGCAGGTGCCTTCATAGAAACCATACCAACTCCCAATTAATATATATTCTTTTTCCATTATTTTAATACATTATTTTAATATTTTTTTTTCTTCACCCGTGAACCATTCTTCTTCCTCCCGTGAGACTTTCTTATGCCATCATCATCTTCTTCTTTTCTATATATATGTGTGTGTCACTCATCTCTCTCTCTCACTCACGCCTTTCTCTCTCTTGCTCTCTCTTTCTACCATATATATATATTCCTATCACTGGACTTATAAGAGTCCGTCAGCATAGGAATATTAAGTTTTTCGGCCAACTAAGTACATTTTTGGAATCCCGTAAGTCTCCTCTACCTTTCTATGTCATTAGTTTTTCGATTTGTTATACTTGAAAAATTAGACCTTGTATTAATTGGTAATTTTGGGAGTCCTAAAATTAATAAATTGAAGCTTTGACCTCGATTATGAGTTTCTCTAAGTAGATTTTTCATTGTGAGAGGATTTTCTTAATTATTGGGAATTTTTGGATTTTTGGATATATTGAAAATAGGGCTTTTGATGATCGGAGGTGTCTATAGTTAATTAATAATTTTTAGATGTTTATTAAGGTTTGGAAAATAAATTGTGGATTAAATAATGGATTTTTGAGGTTGAGAAATAATTTAGGGATGTAAGGTTTAATTTTATTTAGGCTTGAATTTTTATAAATAGTTATTGGAAGGATAAATAATTTTGGATATATGTATAAATGGAGTAGAGATAAATTTTAGAAATAAAAAGGGAGAATAAATGTTAAATAGAAATTTAAAATAAGTAAGGCCAAAGAAAGGGTAGTTAGTAATTTAATTTCCAACATATGAAATTGTTGGATAAATAATTAATTGTGGTTGTTTGTATGGTTGTGTAGTGCTTGAATTGCACTAAGTTAGCACGGGGGAGCTGCACTATTGTGAGATTGGTGCCAGCTATCAGGTAACCGCTTTCTGCTTGTTTATGTGTGTGTGTGGTGTTAGTAAGTAATTTGAAATATTATTATTTGATAATTATGATGTTATATGGAGATAAGGCTTTGAATCACAGTTGAGATATGATTATCAATTGATGATTGATGAGATATGGAAATGAGATCTTAAAATATTATTATTTTTCATAATATAATGTCCTGTGGAATATTATTTTGAAATGGCATAAATTTGTGATATGAAATATTTGAAACAGAAATATATGAGATTTTGGAAACTATTTCATATATATATATATCATGAAAATACTGGAAGGCCTGGTGCCTGATTGTGGTGTTGCATATCTATGTGTTGTTTGTGAGAAATTATTTGGGTATGTGACACCGGTGAATTGGAAATTATGCCATCACGTGATGAGGTACCCTGTTGCGCCACAGGGACTAATTGATATATTATGAGAAATAAAGGAGAGAAAGACGAAAGAGGGGATATCGCCCCTTACGGATTCAGAAAGGACTGGGATCCTTCTAATCCGGGGTACTATTCAGGGAGGGTAGAAAGTCCCTCGTGAACTGTACCGTGGTGATCAGGGGCGGGTGGAAGGTCCCGACTGGTCCCACATGTTTTCCCAACATTTCTAGTAAGATTTGTTTGGGTTGTCTGTAATTATCAATGATATATATATACTATTATTGAGGATGAATTCTGATGGATTATTTTATAATTATAAACGATGAGAAAAGATATTTGGGACCACGATATGCATTATATGTGAATACCTGAGCATGCTGTTTGAAATAATGTATATACATATATGTATTCCACTGGACATCTTGCTAGCACACACTGCACTTAGATGAGTAGTTAGTGGTTGCGTTTGGGGCTACCCCCGTTGATCTCACTTTTGCAGGTCCTAGGAGTGAAGTAGGAGGTCAAGGGAAGGATCCGGGAACTTCTCACTGATATCGTGAGATACTCTGGACCAGAAGGACAGGAGGTATTGCCACATTTAGGATCATATTTTGTATGATGCTTCCGCTGAAAACTTATTATTATTTTGGGAAGAATTATTGTATAATTACCATTATGGTATGGTATTTTAAGGATGATGTGTGGAGATTAATGATGGATAATGAAATTCTCTGTTATTGTACTGGGAAGGAAGTTATATTGTGATGACAGAGATTTAGAGTTGAAATTTGAATTATATATAAATATTATGGAAAGCTCTTTTTCTAACTATGTTAGTTATCTTTATTAAGTTAATTCTTTTTCCTAACATAGTTAGTATTTAGTAAATATTACATGAAATATTTTATTATCCATGTTAGACTCTTGGTATTACTGAAATTCCTTTCTAACATGGATTACCTTTTTATATAAGATTAAATCCTTTTCTAACTACGATAGGTTTTATTATTATTTTGGAAAGTTCTTTTCTGTCGTAGTTAGACGGTAGTAATCATTTTTAATTGAAATCTTTACAGAAATTCTTTTCTAACTATGTTAGCGAATTTTTGTTAATTTAATTCTTTTTCCTAACATAGTTAGTACTATAAACGTTTTAATATATTATTGTTAGTGGTTAAAAGTGGAATTTGGAGGTAAATATTACAATGGTAGTTTAAATTGATTAGTAAATAACCACTTGTGACGATGGATCAGTACGTGAAACTTTTTTCTTCATCACTTGAGTAGCTATCACATATGTTTTTTTTTCAATATGCATCATATCAAGAAAGTGTCTAACATATAAGGACTTCCAATACGGGAGTTCGAAAAATATGGACCTCTTCTTCCAACCACTTATCAACACATTTTTAGCAAAAGGCTTGCCAAAATCATTCTCCACCGTGTTCACCTTTTCAAAAATGTCATCCCCGGTCAATATCCTCGGTGACCTACCTTCTTCTGAGCTCCCGTTAAATGCCTTCTTCCACCTCTGCTAACTATGTTTTAACGGCAAGAACCTCCAATGTCCCATGTAAACATTTTTCCTGCAATGATCCAGTTGCATCGAATGGGTATCATCTTCACATATAGGGCACGCACCATATCCTTTAACGCTATATCCGGACAAATTACCATATGCTGGGAAATCATTTATTATGCCAAACAGCATGACTCTCAATTTAAAACTTTCTTCCTTATAGCCATAAAAAACAGTCTCACTCGAATCCCACATATGCTTCAGGTCTTTAATCAAAGGATACAAGTACACATCTATATCGTTGACGGGCTGTCTAGGCCTGAAAATAAGCATGGAAAGCATCATAAACTTGCGTTTCATGATCAAATTTGGGGGCAGGTTGTATATCATCAGAATCACCGGCCATGTGCTATTAGTACTACTCTGAACTCCATGCGGATTGATTCCATCGGTTGCCAATGCAAGCCTTAGGTTTCTTGGTTCTTCACCGAACTCAGGGTACTCGTAATCAATTTTTTTTCCATTGGGGGGCATCTGCGGTGTGCCTAAGCTTGACGTCTTTAATCCTCTCATCAACGTGCCATGTCAAAAGTCTTACAACATCCGCATTACTGTACATGCACTTGAATCTTGGAATAATCGGAAAGTACCACAACACTTTAGAAGGACTCTTACCTTTCTTTCCATACCGAGATGAGCTGCATTTGGGACACTTCTCTAACAACGCATACTGGTTCCGGAATAAAATACAGTCATTGGGGCATGCATGTATTTTCTCATATTTCATACCAGTCGACTGAAGAATTTGCTTTGCCTCGTATGTTTTCGAGGGGAGTACATTCGCTTCTGGGAGTATATCTCGCAGAGCGGACAGCAGCGCGATGAAACTCGCATCACTCCAACCGTATCGCACCTTCAGGTTATACAATTTAAGCACCGCACTAAGCCTTGTGTATTTGCTGCATCCCACATACAAAGGCGTCTCTGCATTGCTCTTCAATGTTTCAAACATTTTAGGATTCTCCTCACCCACCACGTTCAACATTTCTTCAAGATCATCGCTCTCATCACACATGTCTGTGTCAAGCACATTCGAAGCACTACTAACATCAGGTACCCGGTCTCCGCATTCATCTTCATAGGTCTCACCATGCTTTGTCCATCGTGTATAAGATGGATCGATTCCATGACAAATTAAATGACCCAACAAGTCAAGAGGATGAAGATGCTTTCCATACAAACACGACATATAAGGGCATACAATTCTGTTAGCATTCTCTGCATACTCAGCAGTAAATTCAATGAACTCTTTGCTCCATCTATATATTCCCTTGAACGCCGATCACAAGACATCCATTTTCGATCCAACATTGTAACCTACTAAAGGATAGTGGCGGTAAGATTTACATCATGACTTACTCATTAGGTAGTCACCTTATGATGTTACCTTATTTTTTTAACAAAAATTTGGCAGCATAATGGCTACAAAATGTATGTTCCCAGGCTCAAGGCCCTCTCTTTTTAACATAGAAATTGATAGCCAACTATATAAATAGAAACAACTCAATATATTTCCACAGCCTACCACAACAGATTTAAACCAAACATGATTTAATCATGCACAAAAATCAAATGGACTTGTTTATATATCCAAGCATGATTTAAGAAACAATAAGTTCATATCTCCAAGCATGATTTAGAAAAAATTAAGTTCTTTAATACCTCCAATATAATCCTTTTCTTCATAACATTAACTCAATATATTTCCTTGGCTCAAAGCAAAAATTTCATACAAGTAACATAAAAGACCACACAGTTTTGTCTCATCACCCAATATAGAATTTAGGTACCTGAATGAATTCTTCTACTTTGTTTTTGATGAAGAATGTGGACCAAGAGGATACTTCTTGAGATCTCTATAACATAAATAAACAATTTATTAACATACAAAACAATATTTCCCTTTAAAGAAAGAAAAAACGAAATCAAACCTGGAAATAAGAAGAAGGCTTTGGAAAAAATCAAAAATAAAATCGCAGATTTTGAAAAAAAATGCGTACCAGATTTCCCTAAGATTAAGTCAGAAATTGGCAATGAACAATGGAAGGGAAACAGAGCAGCAACTTTAAAAATAAAAAGTCACCGAGCACAAAAATTAATCAAACTTGAACTGCAATACTCAAATCAAATCAACTCCCAACATTGATTAAACTCCACTGTGCTTCAATTTTGATCAACATTAAGGAAACTGATTGATGCACAAAGTCGGAGGAGAGAAGTTTCACCAAATCCGATCAAGATTCAATAACAATAACACACAAAACGAAATCAGAAAATGCAGATTAGAACTTTCGAAAATGCAGCCCCAAAATGAAATCAGAATAAAACAAAACACCATCAGAAATCAAACCAAATATTCAAAACCTTTAAATCAAAGCCTAATCTTGCATTTATTTAGTTTTAAAACTCCTAAACACTCCAAACCCGAATCGAAGAATGAAGGGAAGGAAGCTTACAGCCTCTCGCCGCAGTGAATCAAAGAGGGAAAGGCTGAGAGAGGGAGAGGCCGAGAGCTGAGCTTTGGGCCAAAGGAGCTGTGGGACGAGCTGTGGGATATGGGTGCGGCACGGCTGATTGTACCATATTTTTATACACTTTTCATCGATAAAATCATTGGATTATGGCATGTTCTTGGAGTAATTGCACCTAATTAGGGTGAATTCTGACTTCTGCATACCTTTATTGAAGTTTATACTAATCAAAGGCAATTTGGTTATAATCAACATGATTTATTGATTAACCAATTTTCAAGGACATTTGATGCTACCTTGGGCCTATTTCATTTACAGATCATGGGAGAATTGAAGAAATAGGTTGAAAATGTCAAAAACAAGCTCAAAAAGTGAATATGTCAAATTTGGAGAAAATTACGAAAATGCCACTCTTGGCTGTGGGCCTCGCTGTGGGGAGCTAAGGCGTGGGCCAGAAACTTCACCACCTTTTCTGCCATTCGCAGTGGCCTCCCACGATGAGGGCTACTGCAAGGCCCCGAAACAGCAATTCTGCAGACATGTTTTAGGGTTTATGGGGGAGTATAAATAGCACCCAACACCCCAACCTTCATTTTCTAAGCTTCCTCTGCCCGAAAATGACTTCCTCTGCTAGGGTTTCATTCCATTCCTTCATTCCCCACTTAAATCTTCATCTCCTCACTCAATCTCACCCCCTCTCTTGCTGATTTTCTGGTTCCTTCATCTCCCACCTTCCATCCCTTCACCATTTCTTCCTCATATCCTTCCATTTTCATCCAGCCATGATGTCTACACTTGGGAGAGTGCTTGAGCTCGAAATTTCATCAATGAGAGGCTAGAATCTTGGTGCTTTGGTGGTGTGAAGGTGGCTTGAGCTTCAATGGGTGAAATAGGGGAGTTATTTGTTTCCTCATGCTTTTTTCCTTATGTATTGAGTTGTGTGGTTGCATTTCTCTTTGTATATTTGGATTTGAGACATGATTTTCCTTTCTAATTGTATATGGATTAGAATACTTGTGTTGGATATTGAGTTATGTTAATTAAATGATGTTTATGTTTAAATTTCCTATTGGATTTGTGATGCTATATGATTTGTAGTGGTTGCTAGATTGTGTAGCTTAATTCATCCAATTAAATGTTGTGTTTGTACATTCTTGAGAGGAATCGCTTTTCAAAACTCAAGTTCCAACACACACAAATTGGAGCTTAACACTAACCCTCAGTAATGGCTAGGAAAGTGGTTGCTTGATTAGTCATTAATTAGGGCTAGTGGACCCCTAGTGGTTGCTTGGGGATTTTTCAATTATACTTGGTGAATATTTTAACTCCCAATATCAATTTTAATGAAGCGTGAGAGCCACCCAAACACTACCAAAGCCTATTTTATAAAATCAGCCCTAATCCAAACTCTTTTCACTCATTAATTAAAATACCAAAAACAAGTAATTACATCTGTCAATAGTTTTAGTGAATGAATTTTCAAACCAACACCCCCACACATTTTATTGTTTTAATTGCATTTAGCTAGTTTAGGTAGGTTAAAAGACTCCTCAAGTGAAATAACCTAGGGTTGTAACCTATATTACAATCCTTGGATTAATTTTGATTTTAACCCCCAAGGCTCAATAGGCAAAAGGTAAAATCAGCGGCGGATGAGGGTTGTGTTGAGCTATGGGAGGAGGGAAATGAAATTTAAGAAACATTGTTCATTGAAAGCATGATCGTAGTGGTATATCTCCTGTTAACTCCACTTACAAGACCATTATGAAGGAGAACTTGGGTGTTGATCAGATATGGCATATTTTTTAAAAGCTCCGTACTCTTTAAAGGTGCAAATCCTTTATGTGGTTGGCCCTCTAAAACAAACTTCTCACAAATGAAAATAGAGCCAAATGAGGTCTTTGTACTAAGATCTCTTGTTCTCGGTGTGGTGCTTTCTCTGAATCCTTACTTCATATCCTTAAATATTGTAAGGTTGCTAGAAATTTGTGGTTAAGTTTGATAGATCCTTCCTCCTATCATAAATTCTTTGATCTCCAAACAAATGAATGGCTACGGTCTAATATTCTGAAGTCAAAATTCTATTACAACGAATGTTGGAGTGAATTGTTTACAACCTTATGTTGGCTCATATGGAGTGTTGAAATTAGAGCATCTTTTATGGTAAGTCGGAACCCAATGAATTTTATTGTTATGGGCTAAAGGCTTATTATCGAGCTTACTTAAAGCAAGAAAAAAGCTATCGAGCTTACTTAAAGAAGGAAAAAAGCTTTGTGGAACGAACTTCAACATCCATCTTATAAGAGACACCGCGGCGAAGTGGATGCCTCCGTTGCAAGGATGGGTGAAATTGGACGTTGGCGCAGCATTCGCAGTTGTGAATGGAGCTAGCTATGGCGGGGTGCTAAGAGATAGTTCGGGTTCCTTCATTAAAGGATTCATGTTTCATTCTGATGAAGGTGACAGTCTTTTGGTAGAGTTATGGGCATTATTGGTCGGGTTGAAACTTGCATGGGGGAAGGGCAAAAATTTTGTTATTGTTGAGACGGATGCATTAGAGATTCTACAACTCGTCAATTAGCTTGATACGAGTCAACATCGCTATACCATTTTGACTCAAGAGGTGAAATTCTAGGTTGCTAGATCTTAGGAAATCGAGCTAATCTCAGAATGAGATCAGTGAATACTATGTCGGACATTCTAGCTAAGAAAGCCATTAAGATGATGCCAGGATATCATCATATGGTGCACCCACCTGATGACTTGATTCCGTTGATTCAAGAAGACTATAATTGGTTCACTGGCACTGGTTGATTTAACAGTTAACGATCCTTATTGTATCAGAAAAAAGAATTGGAATTGTCAAATGTTTGTATTGTTCTCCATTATGTCCCTACCTCCATCTCCATCTCCATTTCCACATTACCCTTCATCATTATGAGCACTCACTTGACACGACCAATCACACGCTTGACTGTGAGTCGCTGTCAAATTTCAGCTTAGATGGAATGGAGAAGACAGAATTTCAATTTTAGACAAAGCATGAGGTAACATGGCCACCATTAATATATGGGCTAAATTCACTTTAATAATTTCACAATATAAATACAAATATTGCTTTAAACATTATGGAGATTCAAGAAGCGACTTTTTTTTTGCCAAAAGATAGTGCTCCAGGCTCAGATGGATATCATGCTAGTTTTTTCCAAACGAACTGGTATCTTGTTCAAAATGACATTTTCTCAATGGTCAGTGCTTTCTGGAATTCAGAGTTTCTACTTAAAGATTTCAACAAGTCCATCATTACCCTTGTACCAAAAGTTGATAAGCCTACTACTCTGAAAGACATCAGACCAATCAGCTTGTGTAATGTCATATACAAGATCATATCAAAAGCTTTGGCCAACAGAATGAAGCCTCTATTGCAGAAATACATAGCTCCAAACCAAAGTGCTTTCCTCAAAGGTAGGCTGATCTCTGATAATATTCTTATTGCTGGTGACTTAATGAACCAAATACATTCTTCTCGTCAGGGTAGAAAGAAATTAGCTGCCCTCAAGATTGACTTCTCCAAAGCCTTCGACAAAATATCCTGGGAATTTTTAGATGCAGTATTAGAGAGAATGAATTTTCCAAGGAAGTGGATAAACTTAATTCATCAATGCATATCATCTGTTCAGTACCAGGTTCTATTTAATGGCATCTTATCAAGTTATTTTTCTCCTTCTAGAGGAGTCAGACAGGGTGATCCTCTTTCCCCTTACCTCTTCATATTGTCTGCCAATATCCTTTCCTGTCTCATTTCCGACCTTGAAATGCAAAATAAGTGGAAAGGGATCCAAATTTGTAGAACAGCAACGCCGATCTCTCATCTCTTGTATGCAGATGACTCTCTTTTCTTTTTTGAGGCTTCTCAAGATACTGTTGATGTGGTTAAGGCTGCATTAGATAGATTTTGTGAATGGTCTGGACAGGAGATTAATTTCAGGAAATCTTCTCTTATTTTTAGTCCTAATGTGGCTAATAGAGCTAAGATGCAATTTTCACAGAAGCTAGGAATCAAATTTGAACCACGTTTGGGGAAGTATTTAGGTACATGGATTGATCTTGGTAGGAGCAAAGCAAATATATATAATCATGTTCTTGATATGATTGAAAGAAGAACGTCCGCATGGCAAGCCAAATTACTCTCTCAGGCATCAAGACTACAACTTATCAAATCTGTCCTATCGTCGGCTAATGTTCATGTCATGTCCTCTGTCATTCTCCCAAAAAAAATTTGTGATGCAATTGATTCCAGATGTATCAATTTTTTCTGGGGTCAAACAGGCGACTCGAAGAAAATGCATCTCACAAAGAAGGACACTCTTTTTCTGCCTATTAAAGAGGGAGGCCTAGGTATTCGATCGATGTTTATGACTAACAAGTCTCTGGCTTCAAAACAGCTTTGGCAAATTATATCCTCCCACCAGTCATCTTTCTTGGGTCAGTCCATCCAAGCCAAATATGTGGATTGGTCGAAAGAAGAGTTCCTTCGGAAGCCTTACAACTCTTCTTGGCTCTGGAAAAATCTTCTTCAAATTTCTGATATGATAATTCCTAATCTTCAATGGTCTGTAGGTGATGGTACCTCTATCCCTCTCAACCACCCTCTGTGGTGGCCTATGCAGCATAGTTCTGCTACTTTGGTTGATAACCCAAGGGTAGCAGATCTGTTAGAGCATACTTCTTCCGGTTGGAATGGTACTCAATGGAACTCCAATCTAGTTACCTCCCTATATGATATGAGAACCTCCGGTATGATTTTGAGGATGCCAATTTCTGCATACGGGAACCCTGATCGACTCATATGGAAACTTCACCGTTCCGGTAAGTACTCTGCTAAACAGGGCTATCGGATTATGTGCTCTCAACAACTTACTGGTACTCGGGATGATTTCTGGTCTTTCCTATGGTCAATTCCTCTTCCGGGGAAATATCTTCTCTTTCTGTGGAAACTATTTCACCAAGCCATACCATCTTATGATGTGCTCCGGCATCACCACTTACCAGTGCAAGGGTCTTGTCTCTTTGGATGTCAATGTGATGAAACTTTATTCCATCTATTTTGTTGCTGCCCATTTACACGAGGGTTGTGGTTCCACTGCCTCAACATTCGAATCCATGCTACCTCCTTTGATGATTTTTTGAGCTGGATTAAAACTATCTTCATCAACCTGCATAAGGATAATCACCAGGAAGTTCTTCATCAAATTGTTGTTTTCTTAAATGTAATATGGATGCGGCGAAACTCCATTTTGCATGGCAATTCCATTCCTACGATCCAGAGTCTCTCTCGTGAAGTTCTAGCAACAGTCTCTTTTTGTACTATGGCTTCCCAGGATACTCCGAATAGTGTTTCTTCACAGGTCCATATGCAAAGTAATGATGGTTTCAAGCTTCACGACGGATGGATGATACTTGTGGAAAGGAATCAAGTTAGCACGCAGAGAGGCCTTCACATAGGGATATGTTTCCAGAAGCAGTCAACAACCAGCTTGACCTTCACCAGGAAGCTTCATGGAGATGCTCTTTTTCAGCTCAAATGTATTCGGGCCTCTTTGTTATGGATAGTCCGTTGCCCTTTCTTTTCCAATGGGACCCAGGATCTGCATATAACCTCCTTTCAACACCCGTTACATCTTCCACAAGCCCCGTTGCAGGACCTAGGTGATGTGGTTAGCAGGGATATTGCTAGCCTTGTTAAAGCTTTTCGAAGTTTATCTGTATCTTTCTCTCCTTTTATCCCTCAACACATGAAGGCTGAACTATCTTATTGTCCTAGCGTTTGTACTAGCATGTAATATTTTTTTATGATTAATGTCATTTTTGGCTCATTTTCAAAAAAAAAAAAAGTACAAATATTGAATTAATAATATAGCATAATTCTATGTATATATATCAAGCATATTTTTACTTCATTTTCATATACATATATATATATATATATATATATTTTTCAATTTTCTTTTATATACCCGTTCATCTCCAATTCGATCTTAAACAAAATCAGTTTCAACATGCCATCAAATAAAAAATGGCTTATAGACACTTTAGTATGTAAAAACAAATGATTTTTTTATAATGTAATATTTAAATGAAAAGAAAAAGTTGGTAGGACTATTATGACTCTTAAATATTATTTAATCATCTTTCCTTTTTCATTTTATATATTTTAATCCTGTCAAATATGAAGTCAGGAACAAAATGTTTCAACAAACAAACTAACCTAACAAATCGAAATCTATTATAGGTGTTGTAAAATATTTATAGTTAGTGGATGTCCATATTATTATCTCTTAGGATCCCTCTTAGGATTCTTTTCTCTATAATTATCCTTATCTTATCTCCATAACTTATTCCTCTTAGGATTCCTCTTAGGATTCTTTTCTCTCTAATTATCCTTATCTTATCTCCATAACCTATTCCTCTTAGGATCCCTCTTAGGATTCTTTTCTCTAATAATGTCATTCACTTTGTAAACTCTCTATAAATAGAGATCATGTACAAGGCATTTGTACCATTGAATTATAAGTGAAATTGATATCTTCTTTCTCTCCATCTTCTTCTCATATTCTCTCATCTTGTTGTTCTCTCTTCTTTCTCTCCATATTTCTACTTTCTATTTATTTTACTTCAATAGGTATGATATGATAAGACTAGGGACTTCATATAATTCTCAATCATTCACTAAGACAAAATTATTTTAATAAATGTTCCAGCATAATATTATTGTATAAAGTTACTTTTCTTAATTCTATCAAATTTCACCAACTAATTTGTTTCAATAATTTTTGCTTATGTTCAAATCAATGTATTGCAGATTATAAATGTACAAAAATTATGTGGACCTCATATACCATATGCAATGTAATAAATAATTATAGTGACATGTAAATATATAGTTTTTATCATTATTTGAAATAAACTTTCACTAATATGGTATTCTTGTCTCAAATATTAAAAATACTATTGGTCATTTGATTCAACTCCTGTATCTTTTGAGATGGAAATGTAATGTAGTGCAATGCAATGTAATGAAGGGTTTATTTCCATAAATATGTCTAATATTAATGAGGAGATTAAGCAGAAAAATGCATACTTAATCAAACTAAAATAACAATGAAAAGTCTATAATACCTCTTCAATATATGAAAGAAATAAGAAAAAGTTGTTCCTTCTTTGAATGGTGGTGGCAGTGGTAGGGTAGAATGAGACAACTAAAACAAATAAAAATGAGACCAAATGTGAAATTGAACTTTTTCAAACATGCAATTGGGTGGCAATGAGTATTTATAAAAGGATGTATGAATGGAGAATTAACAAATATTAGTTGGACCAGAAGTTTTAGGATAATTATCCTCCATCGTGACTATATAAAAGTTGTTACTATAATTCTGCGAGAATTGGATAGTATTCATTCTTTTAAGGATATTATTGAATATATTAGGTTATGCAAAGTTAGATAATATGTTCTCATATAAGGTTGGAGCTTATTAGTTTGGTTGACAAGATAAATTAGTTAAACTCATAATTTAGACAGTAATTGGGGTTTTCTTAAAGGACTGCCACCATTTGAGTAAGAGATGGAGCTAGATGAAGGAACATAAACTTCATGTGTTATTATCTTTTGTCCAGTTTTTAATAAAAAATATTTTTTTGTAAAAAAGAAGGTATCCAAGACTGATTAATTACAACAAGAAGAACAAAAAAACACATACTGATTTAATATAAAGACTTAACAAAAATGTATATGTACGAAGATGTTATTATTTGAAGGGTGGGTGGTTTCCATTTTCCATAATGCGCCTTATTGAGTGTCCAGTTGGTCGGTGGGTCCCACACGATTATCATATTCCATTTTCTTCATTTGCCACCTCACAACACCTATCACTTTTTTTGATTTCTTTACCCTCCTCTCCTCTTTTTCGGCTTTTTTTTGTTTTTTATTACAAAAAAGTTCAAAATAAATAGCTCACCAATTTCAAAATCCCAATTAAGGGATTCAAAAATTAAAATTCTCAAATCAGTCATAAGCATTAAAGGGGAGTTTTGAAATGTTTGTAATTTTGTACATCCTAAAAGAAAGAATCTCCAACCCTTTTGGTCCGTTTGGTTCAATGGAAGTGAGAGATAAGAAGTAGAAGTGGAAGTGGAATTGAGATTTTTGTGTGTTTGGTGTGATGGAACTTACTTCATTCTGGAAGTCACTTTAATCAAAATTGATGGAACTCATTTCCATTCTACCCCCAATGGAACTGACTACACTTCCATGGAAATGAAAGTTGTTGACCATTATATCCTTGTATACTTTATGAATAGACAACTTTGTCCTTTCTGCAATTTCCTTCATCTTCAACCTCCAGATTCGGTCTCCACAACCGACAACGTCACACAGTTCCTTCCCTGTCGCCCTCACCTCCATAGCTGACGGTGTCAACATCGTTCTCTCTCCTGCAAATCACAGTCGCATATTGGTCTTCAACCTCCGTTGCCCACGACCCAATATGTATCTTCATCGTCAAATGCATTCAAGCTTTCTTCTCACTACCCAAGACTCCATCAATACTTCCCCATATCCCGTCGACCAAAAATCTCCTCAGAATTCGTCGACCATTTTGAGATCTGAACTCTAAATCCAATCTATTCATTTTATACAATTTGCTCTTTGATTTTAACTATCCCATTGTAACATTTTTGATTGCGCCTCTAATTTCTTATCGCTGGAAGACGTGCAACAGGGGAAGAAGATGAGCTTGTGTAGATGCATATATGGCCTGGATCTCTTTTTTTTTTTTTTAAAAAAAAAAATTCCATGGGCATTTTGGTCTTTTCACAACATAAATACATGTATTATATACATTTTATCTTTCACTTCCACTTCCATATCAAACATACTTTTTACCTTATTTCCACTTCCATCTCTATTTCTACTTCCATTTCTATTTTCGATTCCATAAAAAACACTTCAATTGTAACAAACGGGCCATTTTTGTTAGTCAGTACCTTCCACATTCGGCAACCACCCTCATAGGCATTGGTGGGGGCTTGATCTCCTGTCACTTGCGTTCCAAAATGATGAAGAAAATATATAACTTAACAAGCTTTTGTTCACATTGATAAAAAAACAAGCTTTCTATCACATGTAATTTAAAACTTTTATTTTGCATTTTTCTTATCTTAATTTTTACATTGAATTTCAATTCACTGCATTAGCTATTCATCATAACAGTATTGCAATTGATAACCATTTTTTTAAATTTTAATTTTTTTAAATAAATGAATAAGACTCCTTTTACATGTGATTTATAGTTTTTATGTAGCTTATTTGACATAATGGTATCGCAAATGACAATCATTTCTCGCAAATGACAACCAAATTTTTTTTTTCAAATTCCAGATTTGTTCAAATAAATTAGTAAGAACCTTTTTTAATGTGATTCATAACTTCTGTACTGCAATTAATTGCATTTCATTAGCTATTTACCATAATGGCATCGCAATTGACAACTATTTTCATTTTAAAATTTCAAACTTGTTAAAATAAATGAGTAATACCCCTTTTTGATGTGGTTTGTAACCTTTAGATCGTAATTCACAACACTTCATTAACTATTTCATCATCACAGTATAATAATTTCCTTCTTATTGTAAGATCTAATTGGAGAGTTGATATAGATCTTAAATATAAAATATATTTATATTTTTGTCAATTTTTCCTAAATTATCCCTATCGATACTCTCTAACAATAATCAAATAAGAGATATAGTGAATTAAGAAACATGATTAGGATTTTTTATGAAAACATTTCATATTAACTAACTTAATTAACATGTTAATAAAATCAAATTAAATAAATATGTTATATATTTAGAACTGAAAATTATACAACTTTTGTATTGCAATTCATCCCACAAGAAGCCTGCCCTATAATGTTGACTCATGACTAAATGTAAAAATATGTCTTTTAGGTGCCTTCCATAACGCTTCGTATCTATTAAGACCCGTTGATTCACATAAAGTATTTTGATGGAAAGGAAAAGAAATTAATGAAATTGAATAGAATGGAAAGTAATGTTGCCATATTTGGTTTACATATGAATGAAATAGAAAATTATATGTTTGACTGGTTGAAAATGAGGTGAGGAAACTAAGAAATACACGTAAATGACCATATTTTTCTTTAATAATTATCAATTAATTAAATTCATATTCAAACCCAAAAGTTCTAAACCAATGAAATATAACGATTCAAAAATATAATATATATATATACACACAATGCAAATTAAAAATTCTTATAAAATTTTTTGAAAAAATGAGACTAAAAAAATAAAAATAATAAATATATGATAAAATATAGAATGATATGAAGATTGCGTAATGTAAGATTTGAAATCAAATCAAATTTATTTTTAAAACTCATGGCTTTATATAAACACAATAATGAACAATAACAAAATTAAACAAGCAACAAAATTAAATATTATGATATTAAGTACATGTTTGATAAAGTTGATGATTGTAGGATAATATATTATATGGGATGTTAGAGAAGTATTGTGAATATAAATGTGTTTATATTATTTTAGGTATTTTCTATTTTATTAGGAATGGACATACTAATTTTCGAATATGATGCGCCAAATTTGAATTTGCAAAATAAATCAAATCTAAATTTGAATTTACAACAAAAAATTAAAATTTGCAACACATCTAAATAGGTTGCGAAAGAAATCAAATTCAAATTTGAAGAAAAAATTGTAATTTGATACAAATTCGAATTAGATATCTCACATAAATTCGAATTTGACACATCAAAATCAAATTTCAATAAAATATTTGTTACAGATTGGTGTGGAACTCTATTTGCCGGGTCTTTCAACACTGAAACAGAGAAATTGAAATAACACCCACAAGATAAAGTCTCCATCTTATTCTACAGCAAAAGGAGAGGTAAAAGAACACTATTGGATGAGAAAATTTTAACCTTTGCACATGAAAAATCACAAGCGCCACTCTCTACTCTCTCTCTCTCTCTCTCTCATCATTGTTACACTTCAAGATTGAGCTCCAGTATCGTCTCCCACCGTGCCTTCACCTCCTCAACTCAGCTTGATCACTTTCGCACTTGAAATCATATCCCTCATCTTGCAATAACGTTGAAACTGACTTCTGAAATCCACATGTAGGCAAAGTTAAAGCAGTTTAAGAAGAGTTGTAATTATGAAAACCAAAAAAACAATGGCGTTCAAGCTCAGAAATCGTCGCCTCCAATCTGCCTTTGCCTATTTAACTTTGCTTCATTAACGTCGAATTTCAATGGCAATTCCCCATCTCACCAAAACGTCTACATTTCTATCAGTGTTCATGGACATTTTGGTCCTTCACATTTCCATCAAACGATGGGAGTCGGGTTCTCACCATTTTTCATGGGACATTAAACCAATTTTAGTCCTCCTAAAGAATTTTGGTGGAGGGGGAAATTTATTTTGACATGAAAATTGGCGTCAAACACGTTTTGGCTAACTCCAATTATCTTTTTCCTGCCCTAGGTTTATTTTGATCAAATGGACCCTTAGCTTTCAGTTTGGGAAAATACCATATAAAAACCTTAGAAATATGCAAAGAATAGATGGATGCGGTGAATTTGATGAAAATGGACCGTTACATGCCATAGATTTTTCTTTCTTTTGTAAATTTAATAGAAATGACAAAAAATGACACTGAATAATTTTTTTTTAAAAAAGACCCACCCCCACTGACTGCGCCGGTAACCAGCCAGCTAGGGACACACCGGAACCGGAACTCTAGCCACTGGTTAGTAGGATTTATTTTATTATTATTATTTTAATTTGTGTAGTGAAGGGGGATCCAAAATAAATTCAAAGTGAGGGAGTGGGATGCAAACCCACCCCTATTGCAAAAAAGTATAAGTATCATCTTTCATTATGTTCCAATAGTTTCCCAAATTCTGGTTTTATTTTACCTAACGTTTATTTTCTTTTACCAATTTAGTCTTCTATTTTACCAACGAAGCTTTCGCAAACTTTTCTTTTATTTTATCAACTTGTCCCATAATTTTGCCAACTCCTTGTTCTATTTTACCAAATTTTTCTTTTCCATTCCCAAATGTATATTTCATTTTACCAACTACTTGTTTGAGTGTATCACTTGTCTAATTACTCTTACCAACTTCTTTATTAACATTAGTAACTTTTTAATTTTTCTTTTATTTTACCAACAAGTTGATGAGTGGAGGGTCACCAAGGTCCTAATTCCCCACACAAATGTTTTTAAAAGAATAAGTCCTATAGGCTAATGCCCGGAGCTCAGGTGTCGGTGGGTCCCTAGCCGCCTTGCGGCCGGTCTTTTTTTAAATAATTTTTGTTTAAGTGCATTTTAGTCATTTTTATTAAATTTGCAAAAAGATAGAAAGGTCCATGGCATATATCTGGTTCTTTTCAAATTTATTTCATTCAACTGTTCTTTGCGTATTTCGAATGTCCTTTTTTTTGATAATATTTGACTTATTTAATACTTTATCTTTTGGCTATTATATATAATTTCTGTGAAATAATAATGATGATGATGATGATGATGATGATGATGATGATGATGATGATGATGATGACCAATGTGTTGAAGTTTTTTTTTTTTAAAAAAAATAAAACCGAAGTGTTGAAGTTAAATGTCAGCATCGAAGTGCCATATTCTTCAAAGAAAGGACGCGTAAAAGATAGAAAGACCCACCAAATCCAAGGAGCTACAGAATCAGCTTGATAGAACCATTTCACCTTATTCTTCTTCTTTGGCCCTCTCTTCCTCTATAAGGCGCTCTTTAGAATACATTAGGGATTCATATTATAAATTGTCAAGTGTATCGGTTACATATTATCAAGATTGCTTCTAGTTATATTTATGTGATTTTTTCCGCTTTTCAAAATATCATTCATAGTTTTAAATATATGTAATCTTGATAAAAGTATTTCCAAAACAAATTTAATGTCCTAATTCCTCTATCGTCTCTACCTGATTCTAATGATGTAGTTGGAGGTACTTTATGTTATCCTTAATTGAAATTGACCTATTAATTACCTTTAATTTCTTTCTTTTCTTATAACAAAAAAATTAGGCGAGTTGTATCACAGGTAGAGACATGTCATACTTCTAGACTCAAAAAACGCTTACAAATATACTTACAAATCTTCCCATCAACAGAGACACTTGATCTTATAATAACCTTATGAGGTATGAGACAACTTTTTATCAACTGAACCAATATTTGTTGGTTTCATTTTATTTTATATCTAATATAATCTATACAATACAATAAATAAGGGCATTCTTGTGAAAAAGAAGAATTTAATGTTATCAATTTTTTGTAAAATGACTTACATCTGGGACTATATTTAAATACATTCTAAAAAGTGTTATATAATTGGGATTGAACTATTGAAGAGAATGATATAAATTGATAACAGTGTGTGTATATATATATATACTTCCCCGGTTCAAAATATAGAATGCTTTCTGAAAAAAAAATCTTTAGTTCATAGTAAAAATCACCCCACAATTATAATTGCTATTACAATTTTTACATATTTTTGGGTGGTGCATGTTTGATATTGAAAAAGAAGGAAAGTGTGAGATAGATTAAAAACAAATAGACAAAATTTTAAGAAAAAAAATGTTTTAAATTTAAGACACAGAGTTAATCATTCTTGTTTGGGAAATCGTTGACAGTAACTTAGATTTCAAAACCAACTTGTACATATACTTCCTCCAATCCATATTATAAGAGGTATGGATCCAAATAAGACAAACCAATAAGTTGTAGTTAAATCATTTAATGTATGCAAAACTTGATATTCTTCATATTTTACCTTTATATCATTTATTTTATACTATTATCTCTTTTCTCTGTCTCCTCTTTGCATTTGTTACTCATTAATTAGTGATAAAGGTTAAAAATAAAAAAATAAGTATTTGTTATTGGCCACCTCTTATAATATGAAAAAAAAATCCTTTTATATCACAATATAAAATGTAGAACACTCACACGCATGCATGTCGGTGAAAACAATGTCACACCATCTCTTTTCTCCAGTTCTTCTATTGTCTAAGCTCATACACTTCTAAACCACTACTTCTTATTTGCCTTCATCACTCTTCGTCAATTTTAAATATTTAATGACCCCTTTCTATACCTACTTCTTTCTTATTCATTTTTAATTATATTACTTTTGCTTTAATTTTACTTAAGACGTGCAACATTATATAAAAATACTTTTTCCACAAGGATGTTTACCACTTTCTTCGTTTTATTACTTCATGAGAGCAAGTACATCCTATTGAAATTTTATAGATTTTTTTCATTTTCAAAAGTAAAAGTGGGATACTTTTTAACTGTTGATCTAAAATCTAAAAAAAAAATGGATGCAGGAAATTTAATTTAAATACACACACATTAACTTATTAATGAGGTTTCATTAAAAAATATATTGAAATGTGAAAAAATTATATAATTTTGGTAATGGTTAAATATATTTGGATAATTTAATTAAAATTGCATCATTTTAGCTTATTAGTTTAGTATTGTTTTGGTCCTACATATTTATTTAAATTTTAATTAAATAAACCTTTAATTCAACGATGACTTTTATTTTTATCCTTTAATTTTATTTAGATATAATCCATTTTCTTAAGAGAAAATTCTAAATAAATACCATTTGAATATCAAAAGGATAAAAAGGTACATCAAATATACAAAAGAACATAAGAGGGACTGTTCTCAGTTTGGGATAAACAATTTTAAGGAAAAAGACCAAAATACCCCTATCTCCATTCTCTTTCAAAGCGAAGTGGTTAATCGCTATACTAGAGTGGTTAAACGTTATACGTGAGTGGTTATTGTCTATATACGAGTGGTTAACAACTTTCACAAACATAAGCGTATTTGAGCACAACTAATAATGAATCAGCAAAGTGGTTAATGGCTATATTAGAGTGGTTAATTGGCTATACAGTAATGATTAATGGCTATACTCGAGTGGTTAATGACTTTCACAAAAACAAGCATATTTGAGCCTAACTATTGAATAAGTGAAATGGTTAATGGCGATACCAGAGTGGTTAATTATCATACGGGAGTGGTTAATGGCCATACCCGAGTGGTTAATGGAGACAGGGACATTTTGATCTTTTTACCTTAAAATTGTTTATCTTAAATTGAGAACAACCCCTTTTATTTCTTTTTGTATATTGGAGATACATTATTGTTCTTTTGATATTCAAAGGGTATTTATTTGGATTTTCCCTTTTCTTAAAAGTTATCTTAAGTTTCACTTTTCGCTTTTAAGTATATTATAGTATAATTTATCCATATGACTTGCAAAATATTTAAAACTATCCTAATTTAACATTATTAAAGAAAATACATTTTGAGTGAAATTAATGAACAAAAATAAAATAAAAAATTTGATTAACATGAAATATGTTTATGGATAAAAATAATATGGTAAGTATTCACTGTTTAATTTTGTTGGCAGACAAAACCAATTTCACAAATTTTTTAATTTGTGTACAAAATAATGACCAACTGACTTAATTACTATTAATTTTTTAATAAACCAAACTTATAAATAATAATTAAGCTATGCATGCATGTGGCTGTCGGTTTAAGCAAAAGTACTCATTTAATTAATTTTGTAGTGTTCAATGTCCACCGATTTGTTAGAAACTCAAGATTAAGACAACATACCTAGTCTTGCTAAAAGACAAAGGCTATAATTATGTTTTTGAATGTGTTAGTTAAAGATTATTAATTGAAAGTGGTAATTGATTAATACTAGCTATGATCATTATTAAAATCTTGTTTCCTTGATTTGACCTCACTAAGCTTCACATGAATTAGAGTTAACTCTTCCATTAGGGAAGTTTAGTGGGTCATTGATTGCAAGTAACTGTTATTATTATGGGGGGAAAAAGGATCCCCCAATTCTTGTCTTTGGCTAAATAGATTTTGCCTTAATAATGAAACAATTTAAAGAAGGGTAAGTGACGTATAGCGGCGAGGGGCCTCTATTATTGTTGATTATATAATATTTTTCTAATTGAAATATATCTCGACCATTGAAAACAAATCTAATGGTGGAGATACTAAGTGGAGAGATTATGCAGTGGAGAGGCCTCTAACTGGGAATAATCTAGAGGGTAAAAATAGTGACTACACGTATAAAAGGGAAATAAGTTATTCTCATTTTATTTACCAAAAATTGAATTTTTTGAATCTATAATTTTATTTGAAACTAAAATTTTTATTTGACAATGTTTGAAGAAAAGAATTTTTATGATTAAGATAACTAAAATTAACCCAAATATTAATTTAAAAAACAACAGAAAGAAAAGCAGAGCTCGTTCTTTGACTTTTAATGTTTATATGAAATGAAAATTTTAACTTGTTACTTTTCATGTTATGATAAATTGTATAACTGATGATAGGGTTTTATTTTATTTGTTATCGATCTACTATATTATGTGTATATTTGGATCAGCTTTGGATAATAGATTTTAAGAAAAAAGATGAAAAGTGTTTTTAGAGAATAGATTTTAAGTAGAATGGCTTTTTTTTTTTAAATAATTAATAACAAAAATTAATTAAACATGTATAAAAAAATTAAAATGATAACATAAGTCAATTTTATAATATAATCAAATAGCTAAAAAATTTTATGTATTAGTAAATAGTAGAGATCCAAACCACTTTTAAATAGTGATTATGTTTAAAAGGATATTTTTTATTCAAAACATGTGACTTAACTAATAATATTAAATATTTGCTTGGTAAAAAGTGGGACCTATATTTCAAGTAAGGTCATTATAGGCATATTAAAAAAAATATATTCATATGATGGCTCATTTGAAGGAATGAGAAGAGTTAAGAAAATAAAAGGGTATGTAGTATCATTTATGAAGGTGCAATAGTAGCCCTAACATTCCAAGAAAAACAATGCAAAAGAGGAAAAAGTAGCTTTTTTGAAACATAGGTTTCAAACTTTAAAAGACTAAAACCATGATTTTTTAATAGTAGCCCTAACATTTGTCATTTGGACTGTTTAGTAATTAAGTTCCTTTCTTGGGACATCTTAGTAATTACACTTTATTTGTTGGACTAAAGGTGATGACAGAATGGTATATTATCGTTTCATCATTTCATTTTTGAAATCTTCTCTTGCAAATGTGTTTGTATATTATTCACGTGTAATGTCATAATCATTAAGAATAAAAATATATTTCAATTCTGGTTGCGTCTAATTGCATTCACAGTTATTGTATAAATACATATATAGTTTGATTAAAGGGACAATTGCATATAGGTCCCAATTAAGAGAATTAATTTCAGAGAGGTCCCAAGTAGTTGTTAATGACAACTATTCACAACTGCAATAGCTTTGGTTAACAAGTGAAGAAGTTGTCAATGGACCTGTCCGAAATTATCTCTCTTATTTGGGACCTATGTGCAATTCTCCCTTGATTTTAAGGGACAATTGCACATAAGTCCCAAGTAAGAGAATTACTGTTAATACTTTTCTGCTTTACGAAGTAATCTTGTTAATTTACTCTAAATTTCATGTTAATTAGTTTTACTTAACCATATTCAATGGATGTATACATAACTTTTATAGAAATTTCTTTATTGAATTTGAAAAAGCATGAATGTAATGTTGATATATTTAATATCAACTATTCGTATTTAAAATATATTTAAGTCAAAATATTTTTATTTTTTGTATTTCTTATATAATTATATACTTTAAACACATATTTATTAATAAAAGTAAACTCTTACGAGTTTACGATCCGAATTTACATTCTTATGACAAGTTTACTTAAACTCACAAGTCTGACAACCTTGCATAGTTGGTCTGGCGTTGTAAAGCCCCGTTAGATCGCTTGGGATCTCGAGTTAGAGTCTTAGAGACGACACTTGTGTCAGGAGGGAAAGCCACAAACCCCGATCTGGTAATAAGATCCAGATTAGGCGCTAAGTATTAGTTAATATATCAAATAAAAAAATTGTTAATCTTAATTGTTATTTCAATAGCTTTTTCACTGTTCTTTGCAGGTTCGGCTAAAACATACAATGATAAAGGAAATGGGAACTGAAAGGGAAAATTCCAGATAAAGACTAAAAAAGGTAAAAAAAAAAAAACATATAGATTCACCTAATTTTAATAAGGATAGAGAAGTGTGAAGTTCTTAACTGTGCATTTTGAAATTAAAAGGAAATGACAAAATGGTCCTAACATATATCTTCCCTCTGCTTCTCAATCTCTCGTCTTCCCAGACTCTCCCTTCTCCACGACCGACACCACAGTCATCCTACCCTTTCGATCTCACCCACACGACCTCTCAACTCCAGTCGAAATCGTCTTCCTCATACCTTTCTCAGTTGCTCTCGGCCTAAAGAACTCTAGCTAGGGCCTTTTGCTTACTGTAAGATTAGAATATTTTCCTCAACGAGTCTCCATTATGATTATTATTATTAACTTCTCTTTGTTTCTCTAAGATGAAAAGGCACGCCATGCATTAATGTGCAACATTTGATGGATTTTATTTTAATTTCTTGTAGCTATGTCATTGCTAGCATTTTGAAGCTTAAGAATTTGGTTAAAACTTGACGACCGGCAGGTTTATGGCTTCAATTTTTTTTTCTTCCAAATTTGCATATTGGAATAATCTTCTTTGGAATTCTTTTCTGGAGTGGTTCGAAAGTTTTGAGGGTAATCCCATGTGATTATCGAGGCCTTCAAGGATTTGCATAATATAGCTATGGCTTGTGTTGGAAATTCGTGTTTGGTATGATCAAGAGAGTCCTTGTCATGGTAATGCTAGTTTTTGGTTAATGAAAAAAAAAATGAAGTTGTTAGCTCAAATCCTTAAAGAATAACTTTTGGAACCAAAAGTTACAACTTTAACTCCGTAATATTTCTAACTGATGATCCTTAGCTCAAAAGAAGTCAGATAAGCAGAAATCACACTAAGTAGCACGAACAGTGAAAAGATAGTTAATTGAGAGAGTCTAGGCAACAAAAGGGAGGTGGAGCCTAGCTCTGGTACTAATTAATGCAGTACGCGAAAGAAAAGAGACAAAATATGTAAGGAGAGAAAAGAGAAAGAGGAAAAATGAAACTCAATAATCTTATTCAAATTCAAATGCTTATAAAGTAGATAGTTGAGTTTCTATTTATAGATTTCAACCAAACCCTAAAAGAATAGTCTAAAAACAATGATAAATAATTAAAATATTGAAACAATAAAATAATAAAACAATTCAAATTTCAGATATAAAAATCCTAACAACTTTTTAAATAAAAATAAAACAACAAAATTAAAATTTCAGATCTAAATTTAAATCCTAACAACGTTTCAAACTAAAACAATAATACTAATAATTAAAATCAAATCTTGTAGTCTTCAAATCTTTAGGGAATCTTTCTTATCATTTTGCGATTCCTATCAGACCCTCTTATATCCATCACTTTTCTTCAGCACTCCCCCATAAGTCAGCAACCAAACTATCTGCATTCTCCACTCGACACATGAATGCTATAAGAATCATTCCATCACTTTTCTTCAGCACTCCCCCATAGCTAGTAGCAAGGGTAGAAATTGAGAAAGCTCCATCCTCATAATATATGTCCACCTGATCTTTTTGATCTACACTTTGCTGATATGGTTTTTGTCTTGAAGCATTCATTGATATAGATAACCTTAACAAGGAATCTACACGATACATGCAGCCAACTATACCCAAGGCCTTGGCGAAACAACCAGTATAATTTCCCTCCGCATTTGGATGAACAATCTCATTGCGTCTCTTCCAAGAGAGCAGTTCATTATTACAATTAGAATGTAGCAGTGCCGTTTGCATGACATGGTTAGGGGTGGCTGAAATAACCGAGCTGATTAAGGTATTTCTCCCTGCCAACGATAGAGAGGAAGCTTTCACTATAAAAAACACTCATTTTGTAATGGTTATTTTGCCACAGTGGCTCAAAATCGTGACAAATGTGTGTAATTTGTCACGTTTTGACACAAAACCATGACAAATAAAGGGAAAATACATGTGGAAAAATAATTTGAAACATTTGTCACAGTTACTATAGAATATAACCGTGACAAATATTGTGAGAAGCTTATTTCTTTTTTTAAAAAATTTGGACATATATGTCACAGTTCGCTCAAGCAAACTCTGACAAATTGGTATTATTTTTTAAAAAAATCTTCACAAGTATTGAGCAAACCTTGACAAATGTGTATTATTTTTTTCAAAAAAAAAAAAAAAAAATTGAGAAGCATTTGTCCCGGTTTGCTTGAGCAACCTGTGGCAAATGTGGATACTTTTAAAAAAATAGTCAAAAGCATTTACTCGTGCTCTTTTGTTTCACAATCCTCTCCCTCTCCTCTCTATCTCGTCTCCTTCAATTTGCGATGCTTCTCTCTTCTTTCCTCATCTTTCTTAGGTTATATCATTTTTTTAACTCTTCTATGTCATTTACTTTATTTATTGATTATTCAAATATTATTTACTTTAATTATAATTTCTTTTTTCTTTATTATTTTGCTTGCAGGTTGCATTTGGAACTGTAACATCCCAAAATTTACAAAATGGATATAAGGAATTAATTATGTTTTAGGGATATTATTAAAATATTAAAAAGAATTAAAATAAATAAATTTATGACATTAGGTATTTTTAATAATTTTAAGGCTTATTTTCTTTAAGAAACAAAGAGAAATAATTAAGAGATAAAACTTAATTTGGAAAAAAGAGATAATAAGGGTTTATTTAAAGTTTTAGGATGACAAGTATAAATTAAAAAGCCTTATAAATAAATTTATGAGGCCAGATATATTTTTAATATTTTTTCTAAGTTTATTTTCTTTATTAGCTCAAGGGAAATAGTTAGAAAATAAATTTAAATAAGGGAATATTTAGAATCTTGGGGTATTGGTTATTAATTAAAAAGTCTTATAAATAAATTTAGAAATTAAACCATATCTAGAGAAATTATTTTGGGAACAGATTTAGGTCTATTTCTAAATGATAATGATAAATAAAATTATGATTAAAGAGAAAAATAGAAAATAGAAAATGGAAAAAGACAATATCTGCCCCTAATTGAAAATATCTTCAATTATAAAGGGAAGGACAAGATAGTAAAATGTCTATAAAAGAAAAATATCAGTCTTCCTTTTAGTATGAACCACACACGTGTATAGGCTTAAATTTATTTACTTCCTTCCTCTCCCAAACTGATACACACACGAACATATACTCCCTCTCTCGTTCTCCTCTCTCTGTCTCTTCGAAGCGTGCACGGCGGCCACAGCTTCTGGCGGTGAAATCGACGGCGATCGACGGCGATTCGCGGCGGGAAACGTCCAAGAAGGCTTAAGCAACTTCAGGTAAGCTCCGTTTCCTTGTTTCCTTCTCATTCTAGCGCGATTTCGAGCGAAATGGGGGGGGATGATTCGAAGATTTTGGGAGATTTTTGAAGCTTTTGAGTTTACAAAATGGTGCTAGAACCCTCCTCTTGGTTGTTGAGTGTTGATTTTGTGAAGGAAAGTGGAATAGGACCGATTTTGGCATGAAATTCCTCTTCGGTTACTGTTCACCGAGATGAACAATTTGGGGATTTAGGTGTTGGTTGTTTCGAAGCTTAATTAAACATGTGTATGAGTGATTTTACGAATGCTTAGACCCTTGAATGTGGATTACTGAAGCTTAGAGATTTTTCTTGAAATTGTCTTCCCCTGTTCTTGTGAAATTGTTGGCCGAGAAAGGGAAATTGTTTGAGTTAATGCGTGTGTAAATTTGAGGCCAGAATGGGTGCTTTGGATGTGTGATTCCATGGAATTTGGAAGGGATGAATTTTTGCTTCTCTTACTACCCTGTTCTGTTCTGACCGAGAGGGAGGAAAAGGAAAGGAGAGAATTTTGGAAGCCAAAATTCTTGAGATGTAATTGTTGATTCCTCTCTCTGCTAAATGTGTGACTAGTTTGAGTTGCAGTGGCTTAATTCTGTTCCTTACTTTTCTGTGCTGTTCGGCCAAAGAGCATGAGATGGCCCTTGATGTTTTATCTTGTTCTAGGAGATGAATTTGAGTTTGATTACTTGTTGTGGATTGATATGAAATGTGTGATTGTTGTTTTCTAGTTCTGGCCGACAGTTTATTCAGGGAAAAAGGAAGGAGAATAGTATTATGGTTTATCAATTAAAAAGAGAAGGAAGTTGTTATGAATGTTGGATAATAGTTTATAGGTTCTGAAAGTCTAATTTTTAGTTATTCTGGCTGTTGGTTTATTGGCAAAGAAAAGAAGGAAATGATGATGTTAGTCTAATGTGAATTAATTTAAGAGAAGTGGGAAGTTAAGATGATTGTTAATGTTAAGCAAGAAATGCTTATTGATGTTGCTAGTTGTTGGTTATTGATAGGAAAGAAAGATGGCCTTATAATTGATTAATTAAAAGGAGTAGGAAATTGTTATTGAGGTTGATTATTGACTTCAATGAGGGGAATAGAAGAAAGGGGTAATATGATTTTAATAGAAAGTAAAGGAAGAGATATGGAAAGGCAGCTTGGTGGTTTTTGGATTTGTGGAGTTGACTTAAAGGCAATGTGAGTTACATTTATGGATTGTTGACTTGCTATTGATGAGGGGACAAGAGTTGAGTTCTTTTGGATTATTATTTCAAAGGTTTTGAATTAAGATAGGATTAGTGATGTAGAAGGACATTTATTGGTGATTCATTAACTTAAATTCCAAGTCAACGGTGGGAGATAGGTTAAGAAGTTTAGTTTGGAAGTTAATTCATTGCTTAAGGATTTCCAAGGATTAGGATAAAGCTTAAAGTTGAATTTAAAGATTAATAAGTTATAGTGAATGTAAATCATTTAATTATTGATTGATAAGAGATGTTAGTTAATTTAGAATAGTAAGCATATTTTTATATTTAATGTTTGTGTTGTGTGAATATTAATTGCTGTTTGTGCAATGCTGATTTATAATATTGATTAAACCGTAAGTTAGGAATCAAGATGTAATTGTATTAGAAGAAAAGGGGGTAGTACGATAGGAACGAGAGAGACGTTTACTTATTATGTTTAAGTTAGATATTAATATATTATTTTATTACAAACAATTATAGGACAAGTTAGTGGGGTTGAATCCCCAGAGTACGAGGCAGAGAAAGAGTACAGCGAAGAGTAAATCAAGAATCAGGTAGCAGTTTATTTCATTACAGTAAAAGAATTGCATGTATTATTTTGTAATATCTGTTTCAAGTTTACATTATGCATGAAGGTGATAAGCCTTGTTAATTCCTGCATAGAGTTTATGGAGTACTCCAGGCTTAGGTGGGTCGCTCCCCCTTTGCCAGATCAGTTAGTTATAACTTTAAATGTTATAACGAGAAATCCTGCAGGTGAGGCCTCCACTAGTTAACGAATATATTGTTAATAGTGGCTGGTAGAGCATTGAGCGCAGGAAGTATGTATAATTGTTTTATTTGTTCAGGTTTATGAAATTAATACATGTCAATGCTAGCATGATAATATAAGTTAATGAAAGAAACTGCTATTGGGGTTTCCAATCTCACCCCCTTCCCCAAACATTTTTCAGTTTAACAGGTTGAAAGAAGCTAGCTGGGGAAGAAGAGTAGACGAAGAAATTAGGATTATAATTTGGGAAGCAAGAGGCAGTAAATATTTTAATAAGGTTATTTGTATATGATGTAAAATTAAATTATTAAATTAATAGTAGAAAGCATAGAAATTAGAATTGTATAAATTTATTAAGAGATTTAAATTTCCTAAGTATTATGAAATATGAATAGACTCCCTTAAGAGAGTTAGTGTACTTTTAATTGTTTTATTAACCACTTTATTTTATACAGAGTTTTAAATTATTCAATTTGTCTGAGAAGCCTATTCCAACTGCAATAGAGTTGGAACATTGCTTGGGAAGAAAAAAACCCATTCCAACCAACAGAGAGTTGGTTTAATGTTTTAAAAGAAAAGTTTTAAATTTTTACGTATTTTTGGGCTTCTGACACTAAAAAGTGGTTATAATTCAATTAAAAGGCTATAATATAATAGTAAAAGTCCAGGTGTTACAGGAACAATAATAATTATTCTTCCATATAATAAATTAGTTTAACTATCCCTAATTATTTATATATAAAACATGAAATCGCAACTTAAATTTAAACAAATAAATTAGTTTTCAAACAATTAATTATCTAAATTTATTTACTTAAAAAAATTACTTAAGTTTAATTATTGTAAAAAAATTTAATCAAGAATATTTTGTTTAAATAAACTTGTACCCAAATATTCAATGTCTAATTTTTTTTTTTGGTTTTTATAGACATATGTAACGGTTAGTAACTGTTACAAATGCACGATATTTGTAATGGTTATGTAACCGTTACAAATCCGATATCCCGCCTGAAATTTTAAATGAAACGCAAAAAACCCGCTATGTTTTAACGGTTGTAAAACTATTAAAACGTAATCGTTGTCACAGTTTATCATTCGTTACAAAGAAAAGTTTCAAATTTTGGAGCCCTATTAGTCGTGGTTTCTTTAACCGTCACAAATGTGCTAGGTATGCAACAAACCTAATTTTTAGACCGGTTTTGGTAATGGTTTTTCTTTGAAAAACCACTACAAACGGGTACAAACTTACAACCTTTATGGTATTACATAACGGTTTCTGTCAACATTACAAAACCGTTTCCCACGAGCGATAATGTAACGGTTGTGGCAACAGTTATAAATGTGTAACAGTTAAAACCGTTACAAATCGATGCTTTTTTTGTAGTGTTTCTAGCTAGCAAGTCTCGAATGAACCTTGTCCACAAAAAATTAATATGTAGCCTTAGTTACTCTTTCATGTTTCCAAGATCTTCTGAACATCCAAAACCCAAATGTTCACTATGCTTGGTTTGCATATTATGATTGACATTCTTAGAAAAGAAAACTCTATTCTTTTCACTATTCACCTTTTGCCCTTAGATTTCACAAAAACCATGAAGGCAACTCTTAATAATGTGCAGATTATCCAATGCTACTTCCAAAAAGATAATCAAATCATCTACGGAAAATAGAAGGACAAGTTAAGACCATTTATATAAAGAAGTATTGGAATCCAATAGCCTAGATCCACATGCTCTTGTATAATATTACCCAATTTCTCCATACCAAAAATAAATAAATAATGAAATAATTGATCCCCCTGCCTAATCCTATGGGACGGATTAAATGTAATAGACCTATTCTAGTTACACAAAATCTACATACTAGGTGTCAAACATCCTACAATTACCGATAACAAATTCTCAGGAAAATTCAAGTCCTTTAAACAACTGATAAGCTCCTAAATTTCATATAATATCATCATGTCTTACCCCACACTTGTGAATAATTTTGTGAATTAAATGGTACAAAAGGAAACAAAAGCTAATAAAAAAAAGAGGGTTAAGAAAGATCTTTGACTTGTATGAAATTTGGAGCTTAATGATTTTATATACTTGAGTTAATTGTAGAACTCATCAACCCTCTTTCTTTCCTAGATAGGAGGAGGCGAATAAGCGAAAGAAACTAAGAAAGAACCAAAGCAACCAAGGAATAGAGAAGCAGTGAAAGAGAACAAGAACCAGAATCATGGTGGGCTCGCCGTGAGCTCACCACGGCGAACTCACGGCGAGCAGATGTCAATTCTACCTCATGCCTTGCTAATTTGCCGTGGGCTCGCCATGGTGAAGCCACGGCAAATGAGATATTCTGTTGCGCATTTTGATAAGTAAATGTAGAATGAAGCTACAAAAGGAAAGGGGTTTCAAAGAGCCAGTGAGAGAACAAACTTAGGGCATATTTTTGTGAGTCTTGGAGCTTGAAGAGAGAGGTCTTGGAAGTGCTAGGAATCTTGGAGGATCTTGGAGAGATTCAAGTTTCACACATCTTGGTTTCCTTTCTCCTTCATTCTTCTCCATTTTGCTGTCATGAACTTCGTCTTAATTTCTATTTTCATTTTTTATACATCCATGTGTAACTAAAACCCTTTTCTAGGGTTACTTTGAACCATTTGATGGATTGAACCTTGTATTTCCTTTCTTAGAGGTATTGAATGAATTTCTATGTGTGGATTTTCATCTTGCTCTTAAATATACAAGTGCTTGATCATCACTTGATGTGTTAAATGAAATATGGCTTGAGAAAGAGTATTTTGTTTTAGAACTTGGGTGAAATCATGTTAGACTTGAAGTTTATTGTTTTAAATGGATGGTTAGTTGGTAATATAGAGATATAATTACTAACCTAACATTGTTCATAGGAGGTTGGTGGAGTATTTATGATTTACATTAATTGTGGCAAGAGGTTGTGCAATTAATGTAAGTATAAATTTGATTTTGACTTGAGAAAGCTTTTTCAAATGAAATTGAACCTTGAACTCACATATTAATTCATTGGAATGCTAAAAGGAAATGAATTTACTAGTTCATGAAGTGAAATGGGGATGGGTAGTCCTAGGCCTTCTCATTTATTCTTGACAAGTGTTTTCTAAATCACCCCTCTATTTTATAAACTTCGTGACTAAAACTTTACATAGAAGTTGACTTTTAAATGTTAATCTTTTACATATTAAATCTTCCAACCGAAATTTGCTTTAGCTCAACTTAATTTAATTTACTAAGCCTTTTGTTTGATCGCATTTGTAATCAAATCCCTGTGGGAACAATACTTTCTTATCACTTTATTACTTGGCGCGACCCATGCACTTGCGGTGTGAACAACAACCTAGAATAAACGGCCATTGCACCCAATCATACGCCTTTTCAAGATCTATCCTAATGGCCATGAAACCCTTCCGGCCTTTGCATGTTCTTCATAATTTCATCTAGAGCTACAATCATATTGAGCATGTTTGGTAAGACTTATTTTGAAAAAAATAAGAGCTTATTTTCAACCAAAAGAAATTAAAGTGAGAAAAGTGAAAAAATAGATGCTTGGTTGGGCTTTATATTTTTAAGGACTTATGACTTATAAGTTGTTTAAGTATAAGTTGTTTTAAGTGACTTATTTTCAAAAATAAGAACTTATGGAGGTGGGGCCCACAAATTCTGACTTATTTTTCACAGCCAATCACAACTAACCCAAACATACATCTCATTACACAATCTGACTTATGAAAAATAAGTCACTTATAAGTCAATTTCTTTTATAGCTAATCCAAACATAAATCTTATTACACAATCTAACTTATATATAAGTCACTTTTCTAGAAGTCAATCCAAACATACCAATTATCTGAGCTTAGTCTTCTAGGAACAAAGCTACATTGATTATGAGAGATAATATTCATCAAGAAAGCTTTAATCCTGTTTACAATAATATTTGTAACCACCTTGTAAATCACATTACATAAACTGATTGGCCGAAAGTCCTTCAGTCATTTTGGATTATCAGTTTTTAGAACAAGCACTACATATGTCTGGTTAACATCATGTATCACCTGAGGACAAGCGAACACTTTATTAATGAAATGTAAGACTGAATTCCCTACATGTATCGATTGACTCTGGTAGAACAAACTATTCATCCCATCTGTGACAGGTGAGTTCAGAGAACACATATCCCTTTGCATAAGAGAACTAAGCCGGCGAAGATGGTTTGGCACTATCACTGAGAAATCAACCCTGCAAGGGATGCAAGCCCTTCCTCCTCCATCTTTACTTGATAGTGTCATAAAGTAGGATACAACCTGCCTCTTAATTTCTTTATTTCTATATAGCCATTCCCTATTCTCATTTTGAAATCCATAAACATGATTGAGATTCCTTCTTACATTTGCATGCAAGTGGAAGTACCTTGTATTTTATCACATAGAGCAAACCATTCACATTCAATTATCTTCTTGCAAGATGATATCCTCCAACTCAAACCAAAAATGTTTCCGAAGATGAGATAAAGACGACGACACCCCTTCCCTACTAATTGACTTAGTGACCTTATACATCTTTTCTCTATGTATCAATTTCTTGACAAACTCCTTTATATTCTCAATCCAAGGTGCCTCATTGAACTAATATGAGGTCACAAATCTTTCAAAATCAATGGGGAGAATCCATGATGTAACACCTGGATTTTTTACTACTATATTATAACATTTTAATTGAATTACAACCACTTTTTCAGTTCCGAAAGCCCGAAAATACGAATAAATTTAAAACTTTTTCTTCCAAAACATTAAACCAACTATTTGTTAGTTGGAATGGGCTTTTCGAACAACTTAGAATTTAAAACTTGTTATAAAACAAAGTGGTTCATAAGACAATTAAAAATTCATTAATCCTCTTAAGGTATTTATTTTCAAATTACAGTACTTGGGAAATTTAAATCCCTTTTATACATTTATAGTAGCTTTAACCTTGTCAGAATTATTCATGGGATCCGAGTACTCGATGACTAGAGGGCTAGCTACCCCTAGTACAGATTAGATATGACCGAGAGGTTATATTCAGGAGGTTGAGCCTCACAGTAGTGCCTTAAGTGCACTAGTATACAAGGTTAATGTTTACTTGTATGGGATGAGTGCGGGGGCCCACAGAGGGGCAACATCCCTACCCATACAGACATGTTTTTTTTAGTTATACATATTTGCTAATTATTTTGCATGGTAATGAATGAAATGAACTGCGTTAAATTGCTGTTTCAGATAAGCTGGTAGATGGTAAGATGATTGAGATAAGGCAGGAAAGCTGGAGGAAGATTAGATGAAGAGCAAAATGTAACACCTGGATTTTTTACTACTTTATTATAACATTTTAATTGAATTACAACCACTATTTCAGTTCCGAAAGCCCGAAAATACGAATAAATTTAAAACTTTTTCTTCCAAAACATTAAACCAACTATTTGTCGGTTGGAATGGGCTTTTCGAACAACTTAGAATTTAAAACTTGTTATAAAACAAAGTGGTTCATAAGACAATTAAAAATTCATTAATCCTCTTAAGGTATTTATTTTCAAATTACAGTACTTGGGAAATTTAAATCCCTTTTATAAATTTATACAATTCTACTTTTTATTCTTTCTACTATTAATTTAATAACTTAAAATTACATCATATACAATTAACCTTACTTTTTATAACGTAATCCTTAACTCTTCATCTAATCTTCCTCCAGCTTTCCTGCCTTATCTCAATCATCTTACCATCTTCCAGCTTATCTGAAAGAGCAATTTAACGCAGTTCATTTCATTCATTACCATGCAAAATAATTAGCAAATATGTATAACTAAAAAAAACATGTCTGTATGGGTAGGGATGTTGCCCCTCTGTGAGCCCCCGCACTCATCCCATATAAGTAAACATTAACCTTGTATACTAGTGCACTTAAGGCACTACTGTGAGGCTCAACCTCCTGAATATAACCTCTCGGTCATATCTAATCTGTACTAGGGGTAGCTAGCCCTCTAGTCATCGAGTACTCGGATCCCATGAATAATTCTGACAAGGTTAAAGCTACTATAAATTTATAAAACATGCTATGCAATTATTAATACATGATAGATGAAATTGAATGAAACTGCTACCTGAACTCCAAGCTTAGCCTTATCTGCTCCTTTCCTTTCTACTGACCTCATCAACTTATGTTACTATCAAGACCTATTGACATTTAATGTAAACAGTAAATTAATCCCTAAACTTCTATATAATTATTTAGCGTCTATCTCGGAATCCTAATATACTTAATACTACCCCATTCTTATATCTCATATAAGTAGGTTTTACTTTAAATATTTTGACCCTTTTAAAGTTAAAAGACCCCTTAAGATAATTCATTTCAATTAATTATTCTAATTCTCATTATTATCTTTTCTGAAATTAAATATAAAAATCATAATGACCTAACCATAATTAATCTATTAACCATTACCATCTTCTACCATATATTAATTCCTTATTCTTGTACAGTATAGTTTTTATTTTATCAAAATCACAGCTTATAACTGATTCACTGGTGTCATTGAAAATGTTGTTCCACATTAATCCTAACTCAATCCCTATTTCACCATTATATGAAAACAACAAACATCACACATACTCTGAAGCAATTCTGAACACTTACTAAGACACCACCATTGACTTCATGTTTATAGTATAATGTAAATATGCATAATTCTTATTAAAACTCTTATATACATATTTTCATATTAACTGAGCAAAATAGAAGAAATCAAGCATAAAAGGAACATCTCATTCGCTTAAACCAAACAAAGAATTAATTGAAAAACTAACATCAATAGATATTGCAAAAATCATTAATTAATACACACTCAATTCAAGCATAAGAATATCCCTACTAATCTTAAATTAAACTTACCTTCTCTATCAATTAATTATCTCTATGCATAGTATAACTAATAATAAATCTCCACATCCAAGAAAGAAATGGACAAGGATTAATCAATAACAATTTTAATATAATATTAAATCATTTCCAAGTTAACTAGGTATATTTTTAAATCCTGACTCCTTATTCCAGTATCTTGAGTCTCTTAATTTCATAACATCAAGGTTATCTTAATTACAAATTGCATCATCATAAATCAGCCAAAACATTTAATATACAATTAATTCCAAATTCCAATAATTTTGTTCTAATAAAGCTTTCAATCACCGAAACAATTAAGTGATAAGCTTTGAACATAATTATTATTATCAGATTTAGATCTTGATTGGAGATATTAATGATTAGTTCAAGCTTTATTAATAACCTTGTTCAAAACAAACACATTTAATCGTCAAAACCATTCTTTAAAGATCATAAACATTCCTTTGACAATTGAAATCCTTAAATAAGAAACAAATCATATTTATTCCCATTTAGAATCAGATTTTAGCATTAATACCCTTAAGAAGAAAATCGGCTCATGAACCTATAACAAACTATATTTTTCACAGCTCTTACATAGAAGGAATTATACAGAAATAGAGCAAAGAATTAAGTCTTAACATCACAAATCATTATCAATTATATACACCTTTATCTTGTCAAATTTTCAAAGTTAAATTCATAACATTTAACCTCAACCATCATCTTCCTATCTCATTACTTCTATAATCAAATTAATCACTATTTTTCTTTCCCAAACATCTACCACCCAAAATAAAATAAATACTTCTAACTAATCACCCCAACTTAACATTACTCCCATTTCTTAATAAACTGAAATTGATCTCTCCCTTAACAACATCATCATTCTATCTTTACCATATCAATTAGAATAAATTAAATCTCCTAAGTCCTCCACCCTGCTTAACAACATCAATCAAACAGGACACCATTATTTCTTAATTGTGTCCAATTCCAATTGAACATAATACTCCTCAATAAGTTTCCAACTGCCTAGCAAAAAAATCAACATATAAAACCATTCAATCTCACAAAATGAAACTCTAACTAAAATCAAATACTAACAAGTTCACTTCCTCCCTTACTTCACCTACAACCCATCGGCCAGCAAGCAGAAAATTAATAAAAAAATTCCACAAATTCATATACTCCACCAAACCTTAATCCTTCACCATTAACATTAATTTTATCCTTCCTAATCCGAAATCAGAAACGAAAATCACAGAGAAAGAGCACCACATTTTCGGCCCAAAAACAGGGCAGGGGAAATCAAACAAACAGAGGAGTATGAGAAAAATTCGAAATTAGACATGCAACCTCAAACAACACCTTTAATCAACACTTATATCATTTAAATACTGATTAGCTTTGTTTCAGATGAAAAATCAAAGCGGAACAGAGAAGAACAAGAACGAACAGAAATTACAGAAACATACTAATCCATCTATCCATTAGAACCTTCCTTCATCATCATTTAATTATGTTCAGAATCCCATGAATTCCCAGAAACTCACGCAGGAACAGGTGCTCGAATGAACAGGGAAGAAGAACAAGAATTTGACGGCACAGAGGAAGAAATTATTCAAAAATTCCCAACTTCCAAAATCATACATACAAGCCGTTATAGATACTTAAATTTACTTCTAAACAAGACTAATTAAACATTTAAGCTATGGTTGCCCAGAAATCAACGGAAATTGCATCGGATGAACAGTACCCGATTTGGGATTTTTGAAGAAATCAACCAAATAACAAACAACTACTCAAATTCCTTTTCAGGGTTTGTTAATCGGATCCTAAGCTTCAGTTTTATGAATTTAGAAGCTTTAAAAACCCTAACTTCGAATCAACCTCCCCCCCAAACTCACTCGAATCGGACCAGAAGGAGAAGAAAATGAAGGAAGAGAAGCTCACCAGCGACTAACTCAAGCTTCCCGCTTACTCTCCTTGCTTCTCGCCGCCGGTCGCGGCTGATTCCGCCGGAGCAAGCCGCCGTCGAAGAAGAGAAAAGACGGAGAGGAAGAAGAGCAGAGGAAATGTCGGTTTTGAGGAAGAGAGAATAAGGAATGAGGCACGTGGTGTGTGTTATATAAATTAAAAGGAGAGTGTGATATTTTTATTAGGTGTTTTACCATTTTGCCCCTTCTTTTCATTAAAGATATTTTCCAATTAGGGGCAGATATTGTCATTTTTATTTTTCATTTCCTATTTTCTTCTTAAATGGAAATTTTATTTACCATTATCATCCAGAAATAAACCTAAATCTGTCCCTAAAATAATTTTTCTAGATATATTTTAATTTCCAAATTTATTTATAAGACTTTTTAAATATTAAACAATACCTCAAGACCCTAAATTTTCCCTTATTTAAATTTATCTCCCAACTACTTTTCCTTAACTAATATAGAAAATAAAATTTAAAAATTATTAAAAATACACCTGGCCTCATAAATTTATTTATAAGGCTTTTTAATTTCTAAATGCCTTTCTAAGATCTCAATTAAATTCTTATTATTTCTTTTCTCCAAATTAAATTTTATTTTCTAATTATTTCTCTTTATTTCTTAAAGAAAATAAGCCTTAAGTTTGTTAAAAATGTCTAAAACTTCATAAATTTATTTTCAATGATTTTAAATATTTTAGTAATATTCCAAAACCTTAAATAATTCCTTATTTCCTATTTTTCTAAAATTTGGGGTGTTACACATGAAGTCATGAAGTGGAAAGGTGGATCTATATGACTATATGATGGAAAATCATAAAATTTTAGAGTTTGCAAGAACTCATCAAGCCAAATTTGACATTCCTCCCTTGCCCATGGGAAGAACAATACCGCACACTTCAACTCATTAAGGCACATCTTAAACCAACGAAGGAATTCTCTATCCATTGGGGTCACTGACTTAATGGCCATTTACGGTATTTAACGTAAGCGTACAGGTCATCAAATTAAAATGTAGTATAGGAAAAAGTGTCGTTCCACAGGAATTATAATTTGAGTGAGTTAACTAGCACTAATTTAGCAATTAATTAGAAATGAGTAAGAAAAAATTGGAAATTAAGTTTAAAGCAAAAGTTTAGTTACAAAAATATTTGTAAAGTAGGAAAATAATTGAAAACACTCCTGTTCAAGATAGAAAAAGCCTAGAGCTACTTATCCCCATTTTACTTCATGAACTAATTAAATTCCCTCCTTTTTAGCATCTTAATGAATTAATGTGTGAGTCCAAGGTTCAATTACATTTGAAAAAGGATTTCTCAATTCAAAATCAAATTTATGCTTGCATTAATTGTACAATCTCTTACCACAATTAATGCAAGATATAATGCTCAACCAACCTCATAATGACAATGTTAGGATAGTAACTATATCTTTACGTTACCAACTAACTATCCATTTAAAACCATAAATTTCAAGCCCAACATGATTTCATCCAAGTTCTAAAACAAAATACACTTTCTCAAGCCATATTTAGTTAACAAAGCAAGGGGTGATCAAGCACTTGTATAATAAAGAGCAAGATGAAAATCCACACATATAACTTCATTTATTGCATTAAAGGAAGGAAATACAAAATTCAATCCATAAAATGGTTCAAAGTAACCCTAGAAAAGGGTTTTAGTTACACATAAATGTTTCTAAAACAAAAACAAAAGTGGGCAAGAGTTCATGGCAGAAAAGAGGAGAAGAAGGAAGAAGAAAGGAAACCAAGATGTGTGAAGCTTAAATCGCTCCAAGCTCCTTCAAGTTTTCAAGCACTTCCCAAGCTCTCTCTTGCAGCTCTGAGGCTCCCAAAATTGTGCCCAAGTGTGTTATGTTCTGTTCAGCTCAAAAACCCTAAGTTATATATCTGAAATTTGGCTACACAAGCAAAACGCACAGTAGCATTTTAGCACCGCTTGCCGTGGGCTTGCCACTGCGAGCAAACAACCACTTGAAGGCAGAGGCCACCTCTGCTTGCTGTCTACTCGCCGTGGCGAGTAGCCTTTTTAGTTCCTCTTGATTCTTTTAATTGCTTCTCTTCAAGTCCTTTGCATCCCTTGTTTTGCTCTTGGTCTTTCTTGGCTTTTTGCACTGGTCAACCTCTTCTTATACAAGAGAGAAAGAGCCTTGACGAGTTCTACAAATAACTCAAGTATACATTCATTAAGCTCTAAATTTCATACTCATGAAAAATCTTTCTTTGCTCATCTTTTTCTATTAGCTTTTCTTTCTTTTCAAAACTTTATTCACAAAATTATTTACAAGTGTGGGAAAAATGTGATAAAACGAATAAAATTTTAGAGCTTATTAGTCACATTCTGGGCCATTGAATGAATTTCATTACTAAATAAAGTCTTGTTAAAGTCTCTGCCAATACACCAATCATCTTCAATATTAACACTAATCTCTACTATTCACCTCTAAATTCCTCTCCTCTTCATCCCATTTGTACTAGCATAAACACAAGTTATGAATACTCTGATATGGAATCTTTAACAAGTAGATGGATGAACTGATCAGTATCTTTTAAAACCTTGAGGTTCCATTTATCATCATTTCATTAGAACAAAATTCCCCTACTAAGACGATGGAATCAACAATATGTGAGTACTTAAAACTTGTCATCTTTGCAATCTTTCCAGAATTATCCCCATTAGAAATGGTCTCTAATAGAGCAATAAAATAAAGTTTATAATTAATACTTAACTGAGTTAAGCCTGCAAAAGACTTAGCTCCTGTTCCTCTACAATTCCAAAACGACACTTCATTGCCCTCATCTTCACTAGTGAACGTGATATCCTCAACCATATTGTTGCAATCCCTTTCCACCACTAAATCTTCTTTATTCTACATCCTTTTAGTGTTAACCATTGACAAATCCCTAGATTTTTATGAGTTTTATGTGCTTAATTGGAAATATTAACATGTTCAAAATGCAATTTTGGTCTAATATAAGCTTAATTAATGCCACAAGTCTTTCAATAGAAATAACATAAAATAAGGGTAAAAGTGTCATAATTTGAAATTAATTGTGAACAGTTAAATTGCTAGGGCATTTGATATTTATTTTATTATATTTTTATTCGCAGGATATCGAGAAGTTTCAAAAATGAACCCACGGCGAACTGCCGATAACTAGTGAATATATTTTGGATAAAATTCTGCCCCCATATAAGATATTTTGGATAGTTTGGATAATATTCTACCTCTAGATAATATTACGACCTAGAGCAAAAATAAATCAAATTTTGTTTGCTACAGACCCCAATCTCGTATTTTCTTCTTCCTTGTATCCCTTGTTGCTTATCTTCTATGAAGAGCAACACTAAATCTATTCATTCTTAGTGGCTGGAACAACAAAATGAGCTTCAGCACATCATTAGGGGACTACTTTGTTCTACTGTAGTTTTTACTATTTATTTTGATGTTGCTCTTTTAGGATTCTAAGAAATTAGGGTAATTAGATGAAGATTTCTAATATGTGCGTTAAAAAAGGTGAAAGAATGGTGAGTGCTCAAAAAAGGTTTTAGGCGATGGTGGATGCGTTAGAAAGGGCAAGAAAAAAGTGAGAGTTTGGTCGTCTGCTATTGGCGAGGAGTGGGAATGGGTGAGTTGTGAGGATGAGGGTATGCTTGAAGGAGAGTTCAAAGGGGAGAAGGCTTAGAAAGAGGAAAAGACAACCCGTTCATACAAATAGGCATGCAAGAATGATAGTTTGTCTAATGAGGAAGATGAGGTTTATGAGGAGGATTGGTGAAGTGAAGGGAAATGGCAGTCATGCATCTTGGTGGAAGAAACACCCCTAGGGCTAAATATCAAATTGAAACCAGATTTTCAATCCTTGCTTGGTAAGAGATGTAGGAAGCTCTCATTGTGACAGTGTTAGGAAGAACGGTGGGGAAGAGGTGCTGAATAAGAAACTTCAACAATTGTGAGGTGATGTGGAGACAATAGATAATGGGGAAAATTTCTTCTTGGTCAAGTGCAAGAGGAAGGAAGTTTATGATTTGGCTCTAACAAGAGGACTGTGGTTAATGAATGATCATTACATTAGTGTACAACCATGGAAGGAGGATTTTGACCCAGATAGTGAAAGGGTAACCAGTGTTGTAGCATGGTTGCAGATTTCTAAACTTCCCGTAGACTACTATGACAAAGAAATTTTGTATGTAGTGGGTAGCCAGACAGAAGAGGTGCTGAAGTTGGATATGAATACCATGAAGAGAGCTAAAGGAAGATCTGCATGGTTGTGTGTGCAGCTTGATTTGTAGAAACCATTATGACCTTGTATCTGTTAGAATCTTAAGTTTTGATGAAGACTGACCCATTGGATAACATAAGCAAGATAAGTAAAAGTTACCTCTGAATTAAGCGAGTAAAATCTGATAGGTAACAGATTAAAAGGATCAACTATAGCAGATGGAATCTTAGCAGAAATCTAAAAGAAATGTCTTTATCGCTAAGTGTATCTCTATAGCTAATAGATAGAAAGGAATAGCAAGTGAAGACTTAGCAATAACAAGGTTAATATCTATCGCTAAGTCATTCCCTATCGCTAGGAAAGACTCTCTAAATAAAAGGAAGAATAACTAGCTGACCAATGTATCATATCCTTGAGCAAATGAAATCAGCTAGCGATAAAAGGTTAAGCTATCGATAACATAAGTGTTTCAAGTTATAAATATTCAGATAGCGAGTGACCGAGAGCGAATGAGTTAAATAGCGATAACATAAGCTACTAGCGATAGCACATTCAGCTATCGATAATAGGATACCATGAAACACCCTTAAATATTCAGATATCTGTATCCTTAAAGCTAATAAGCAAGCAAGTAACTAGCGATAATGTTTATGTCTATCGATAGAGAATGCCTTATGGAAATCCTTAGTTGATATAAATATTATCTATCATTGAGCTAATGGACTATACTTGCGATAACATCTTCTGTACATTATATGCTTACTTGTTTAGCTAACAGTTCAAGTGCATAAATTATTCTATGCAGTTAGCGATATCAAAGCATGCTAGCGCTACTGAAAAAGCTGCTATGAAAGTACAGGTGTTCAGAACGTGCAGTCTAGCCTACTCTACGAATGAACAGTTGAAGCTAGATCAGAAGTTTGAATTAGCTAAAGAGCAATATCCTTCTCCAACGGCTATGAACTTACAACGACTATATTCTAACGGTCATATGAAGCTGAATCAAAAGCCAATCTGCGAAGATATAAAAAGAACAAGATCTGCTTCCAGAAGTATATATTTTTTTAGACGATCAACGAACGAGAATAACGAGCGATGAACAGAGCATTATACAGAATTGCAAATACCTCAGATTGAGAGCGTTAGAAAAGAAGAGTTAGAGCAATACATTGTTCAGATCATTAAGCTCTAATTGTATTTCATCATACATTATCTGTACTTAAGTGTTTATCAAAATCAATTCATTAAGTGAACGTATTTATTGAAACCCTCTACTGTTTGAGGTTGTTCTGAAAGCTTGGTGCATTAGAACAGGGGTATTGCCTTACAGGTAGTAAGGGGGAGTGTTTAGAAGGATTCTAAAACTCTGTAAAGGTTGGCAGGTGAACCTGTGTTCGTAAAACCTGTGGTAGGCTTCTCTTGTGCCCGGTTTAAACAAGAGGGTAGGAGAAATCTCAGGTGGAGCCTGAGGACTGGATGTAGGTCTGGGTTGACCGAACCAGGATAAACTCTGTGTGCATTATCTCTTCCCTTAACTCTCTTAGTTTCCAGCATAACAAAATTATTTTATATAAGGAGTTCAAAACAATTTTATTCTATCACCCAATTCACCCCCCTCTTGGGTGACAGCCAACACTAACAGTATCTTGATAAATGGCAAGGTGAAGAGAGTGGAATATGAAGGATTGCATTTAATTTGTTTCAAGTGTGGGAAGTATGGTCATAATGTTGATCTTGGCCTTGGTACTGATATAAATAATGCTCTGGATAATTAGGAGGAGGTGAGAGAGGGCTCCTTAATGGGACATGTTAATGTTTGGTCTGGGGAAAAAGAGCTGAAATCAACGATGAAGAAAATGAAGGAGAACCCTACGACATATGGAAGTTGGATGGTGGTGCAGAGGCCATAGAGAAACCGTTGACAGTTGAACGGGGAAGGTAATGGTAGTGAAAGTCGCCAAAAATTAAAGGATGTGAATGTGGGTGTTAGTGGTTCTAAATTTGAGGGTTTGCATGAAATAGTGAGGAAGTTTCAAAAGAGCTAGGGACTTTAGTGCAACAGTCATGTACTCAATTAAAGGGACCTCTCAAGGATATACCTAATGTGCAAACCATGAGCAAATTGAACAAATCATGTGCTTAGAAACCAAATGAGAAAAAGGTGAAGTTAGGCCCAAAAGTCATTGGGCCTAGTAGGATGGATGTTTATCTGGCTAAGAAGGCACAAATAGACTTAAATGAAGGCCCTTTACTTGAAATTGTGAGTTTTGGTGTGGCTAGGGATAAAGGTACATTGAGTGAAGTTTTGTTACTTATTGCATTTGCATCATCGGACCAGAAGAAAAATATAATGATGATGACTGAGGATGCAGTGATAGGGGATGAAAATCCAATAAAACTAGGTTCAAGTGGAGTGAAAAGGTTGAGCTCCGAATGAACCTACCCACTCCCTATTGAGGATGCTCAAAAGGATGTTGAAATGCTCCAGGAATCGCTAGTCTTAACCAAGAATTATTAGCTTGGGATAAGGCATGCTCTTGTACAAATAACTTTTTTCTTATCAGTTTTAATGAAAAAACTTTATAGTTTAGAACTCTCGAGGAGTAAGGAGCAGAGCTTTTATGAGTACAGTCATTGAATTGAAGCAACGGTATAACTTTCAGTTATTGGCAATTCTTGAACCTCATCAGAAAGGTGAGCGAACTGGAGCTGGAAAAAAGAATTGGGTTTTAGAATGCAAAGTTAGTAGAAGTAGAAGGATTTTGAGGAGGTATATGGGTGTTTTGGGGTTTAGAGGTGAAGTTTCGAGTACTGCACAAAAGTAGCTAAGTGTTGCATGGAGTAGTGAATGAAGGAGCAAGAGAGGAGTGGTTTATTTCTATTATGAATGGGAGCTTAGATAGAGAAGATGTAGGGAGCTTTGGAGTGAATTGTTAAGGTGTAAACTAGTTGGGGAGAGGAGTTGGTGTGTGTGTGGTGATTTCAATGCTACATTGCGGAGTGATGAACGTGTCTAGAGTGCTCAACGTACAATACAAGCAGATAAACAGTTTCATGATTGGGTGTGTGTGAATGAAATGAATGACATGAAGTTTAGTGGGCCTAGATTCACGTGTATCAGAGGTAACTGTAGAAGCCATTTGGATAGAGTGCTATGGTTAGAGGAATTTTCGAAACACCCTGAATCAATTTGTGATTTTTGACCTATCAGTCTATGTATTGTACTGTACAGAGTTCTTACAGAGATATTGGCTAATAGATTGAAAAGGGTAATGTCTCCAATTATTCCCCAACCTAGTGTAGTTTTGTGCCAGGAAGATTAGGGGTGGACAACATTATGTTAACCCATGAGATTATTGACAAATCTCTGATTTGTATGGTTTTTATATGCTTAATTGGAGGCAATTAACATGATTAAGATGCAAGTTTGGTCTAATAATGCTTAATTGAATGTCTCAAACTCTCAAGTGAAGTGAGTGTTAAATTAGGATTAATTAGCCATAATTGTAGATTAATTGCATTGATTAATTTATAGGGCTATTTGATCTTGGTTTTGTCTTATTTTTACTTACAGGGTCGTGCAAGGACCAAAGATCGGATACCGGGCGAAGAAGAAAGGCTTTTCAAAGGGGTAAAGAAGAAGAGAGTTCGCTGCGGCGAACAGACACCCCAAGAGGCAGAAATGAATGCACCTCGTCGTGGCCTCGCCGCAGCGAGATCACGGCGAGAAAGCCAGAAGAGCCAGAAGCATTGTCGCCGCGGCGAAGTAGACGGCGAACTATGCGTCTGCAGAATTTCAGCTCGCGTTTTTCGGGCCCAATCCGGATCTAACTCATTACCCACTCACTTGACCCGACTTGGGGGACATAAAACACGAAATACACACCCCATTAGGGCAGATTTTGGAGTCCCAAACCCTAGCCTCTCATTTTCCTCTCATCTCCATATTCCATCTTCCGCCTTCTTCCTTCAAATCCTCCATGGTTTCTCAACTTCCACTCCTTGTTGGTGTTTTCTTCTTGGAGGACAGTAGCTAGGCTCCACCATTCTTGGTGATGGGAGCCAAGGGATGAGCTTGAAGCTTGAATAGGGGAGTTTTAGTTCTAATCCTTCTTCCTCTTGTTGTATTTATGCTTTTCTAGGGTTCTAGGAGTATATTTATGACATTTGGTTGTGTGCTTGAACTTTGTATATTGTAATAGGGTTAGAAACTATGTTTATGTTGTTTCCTTCTTGTTCAAATGCTTGATATTGCTATTTATTAACTTTGAGTTTAATGAAATTTATGGGTTCATAGTTTTGTTATTCTCTTTGTGAAAATCATGTGCTAATGCAAGGTGGCTTGGTTAGTGGATTAAGAGTGTTAAGTTGTTTGCTTGAGGGAGATGGCATAGGAATTGATTAATTGTGTTTAGACATTGAGTAATCACTCTTTTCAACCTTAATCTTTGTTTTGGTGGCAATCAATGAGTTAGGGTTAATTGAGAAACTAAGTGCAATTGTGGGGTGGCCCAAATTGTGGAATTAAAGTCTTGCATGATTAGTTAGTTCTTGAATTTGTCAAATTGCATGAGTGGCATTGGACTTCAATCCTAGAGTCTTGATTTAGTATTTGGGGTTCCAGTAATCGATTAAACTCTAGGATTAATTAAGTGGCAATTTGGGGTCCCGGTTGTTGGATTAGGAGCCCCTTACGATTAGCAAATTCACATTGATTTTGAACTTAATCAACTTAGGTTAAATTAAGTAATGTGCAAGGTTCCGGCATTAATTAAGTTAACCTAAGCCTAGCCTAGAGGGGTTCCTCTAGGGGTCTTTTGAAAATAAACAAAAACTCCCTAAAAACCTTTAGAAGCAATGAATCCCGAGGTTTCCATTCATCAAGAATGATTCCATCTTCATCCCCCTCCAAATCTCATTTTTTTATCTTATTTTGTTTTACTTTTGAACATATCACACCTTTTGCATCTTTTCTAAATCAAAAAAACAAAATACAATACTTTTTACCCGCTTTCGTTAGTTTGCATATTAGCTACTAGGTAATCTTTTGCGTTTAGGCTCTTCAAGTGAACGACATCCGGGGGTTAGCTTCCACTATCCCCTTGGTTCTTATTTTCTTGAAGGGCGGACCCAAGGGCGCGCTACACGCACACACACTCGAAAGAGAGTTTGGAGCTCTTCAATTATCCACTCTATGAGAATAAAGAAGGGAATGAAAGGTCATATGGCCATGAAGATTGATCTAGAAAAGGCATATGATAAAGTGAGTTGGCCATTCCTTGTTAAATGTTTGAAGAAATTGTGCTTCCCAGATAATTTTGTTACTTTGGTGGAGGGTGTATGAACTCATCCATCATGAAGATCTTGTTTAGTGGTAAGAATGAGGTGAGGTTTAAACCAACAAGTAGGGTGCGTCAAAGAGACCCTATCTCTCCATAGTTATTTGTTCTTGTGATAAAGAAATTAGCTCATTTTATCCAAGATGCTGTGGATATAAGGAATTGGATACCCTTCAGGTTGAAGATAAATGATAAATCAATCTCTCATCTTTTCTTTGCTGATGATTTGATCTTGTTTAGGGAAGCTAGTATGGATCAAGTAGGTGTGATGAAAGCTTGTTTAGATGATTTTTGTGTTCCATCAAGGCAGAAGGTGAATTTTGCGAAATCCTAAATTTTTTTTCCTCCAATGTTAATTATAATAGGAGCAGGGAGATAAGTGGGTTTCTTATTATGACTCAAATGTGTGATCTTGGCAACTATTTGGGTGTTCCTTTACACTGCAAGCGAGTCACCCCATCAACATATTAGTTCATCTTGGATAAAATTGATGGTAGATTACAATCATGAAAGAGTAAGCTACTATCGTTTACGGCAAGACACACACTCATGCAATCGATGTTGTTGTCGATGCCAGTGTATACCTTGCAAGTAGCGCCCTTGCTAGTCTCTACTTGCAATGAAATAGATAAGCAGTGTTGCCGCTTTCTATGGGGGAAGTGAAGTGAATCGGAAGATTCATTTATTGTCATAGGACAAAGTGTACCATAGTAAGAGAGTAGGGGGTCTCGGCCTTAAGCAATCAAGGAATCAAAATGATGCCTTTATGAAGACATTGGGGTGGAGTTTAATATCACATATAAATGCTTTATGGGTTTAATTCATGCGAGAGAAGTATGGTTGTATTAATAATGTGTTACCTAAAATTGATGTTTGACAAACAGGCTCTTAGGTTTGGTTGGGTATTAAACACCAATGGCATGAAATTAGAAATAGTTTGGTGTGACGAATTGGTGACTGGGCTTCTACGAGATTCTGAAAAGACTGTTGGTTGAAGGAGGTGAAAAAGTTATCGGATATCGTGATTAAAGAACTCCCTTCTTGAATGCTAGAGAAAACAGTGGCTAGCTATCGCAAGGCATCGGGAGGATGGGATCATGAAGCATTCTCGCCTTACTTGCAGAGGAGGATAGTGCATCAGATTCAAGGTGTAGTGACTAATATGGCCAGACAAGACCTCCCACAATGGAGACTTACTGCTTCTGGGGTATTTTCCACTAGGTCAACATATGAATCCACACAAGTGGTGGTGGGTCCTTCTTCAAATTAGGTTTGGAGGCATATTTGAAAACTCAGGGTGCCTCAACAATGTAAAACATTCCTATGGATTTGTTTACATGGCCGCCTTCTTATGAATGCATCATGAATGAGGTGGGGGTTAGGTTCGTCTACGAATTGTCCCAAGTGTGAGAGAGAGATCGAACCAGACTTTCATACCCTGAGAGATTGTTACTGGGCAAGAGGTGTGTGGTGTTCTTTACTTCCGACTCATTTGTAGGAAGTGAGTTTTTTGTTCATAGATAGTAGCATATGGATTTGTTAGAATGTACAACGTACGCATGAAGTAGCAGGTGTGGTTTGCTATGGTGTGTAGGGAAATATGGATTTCTCAAAATTCATGGGTTCTTCAAGGGAAGGAGATTCAGGCTCAAGAGGTGGTCTTAAAAGTTCATGCAAGTGTTAGGTGGGCAAATGGTGGTGGCATTAGGGAGTTAGATTGTAGAATGCAAAAGGATATGTGGCGATCACCATATGCAAGGTTTGTGAAGATAAATGTGGATGGTTCGTATATAGGTGGAGGGTCGGCCTGTGGGGGTATAGCAAGAAATGACAGAGGGGTTGTTCTAGGTTGGTTAATGTTCAATGGGTATATGAGGAATAGCTTTGAAGCTGAAGCTTGGAAGATGCTGTGGGGCTTAAAATATGCATGGGATGTTGGATTTAGGTATATTATGTTAGATTCAAACTATCAAGAACTTGTTGATGTGTTAGAGAACCCAGGTTTGGAGGTGATGAACATAATAAAGGTGCTATATGAAATAGAACAAATGTTGAGGAGAGATTGGGAAGTTCAGGTGGAATGGTATCCTTAGGAAGCAAACCAGGTAGCTGATATGTTAGCAAAGGAAGCCATGAATGAAGCAATGGGGGTTGTTTTCTTCTCACATGTCCCTGAGTTTATTTCTGGTTTTGTAATGGAGGATATTAAGGCCTCAACATGTGTTCCTGTGTAGAGAGACGTGCTAAATGTACTAAAAAAAGATGAAGATTTCTGTTGTGGCTGTAGCTTTTCATTTCTCTAAGTTGTTTTTATTTGATTTGACTCAATGTTAAACTAAGTTTCCTTGAAGTCTATGAATTCTAACCATTAATTAAAAGTTATTTTTAGTTTGAACACGTGCTCGTCGAGGATTCTTGACTAGGCACTTAATGTCAAATATTTGTAATTTAAGAGAAATGTTTTATTATGTTTGATAGTATGAGTAGCATTACACTTCCACCTTTAAATTGTTACTCCTTGAGTTAGATTCCATTAGAGAGTTAGAACTATTGGATTAATCAAGCAAAGCAAGATTCCAGTTGTGGGATTAGGAGCTCCTTAAGATCAATTGACAAATCCTTGGATTTGCATTGGTTTAGTATGACAAAATGAGGCAATTAACATATCTAATATACAATTATGATTCAAAATGTGCTCATTTAATATCTTATATCCTTAGGTGAAATTGGGATAAAATTAGGATTAATTTGCCATAATTGATAGTTAATTCGAAATAATTAATTTATAGGGCATTTGATCCTTTTTCTATGGTGTTTTTACTGCTAGGATCATTGAAGACCATGGGATAATAAATAGAAGAAGAAAAGGATAGAAAAAAGTAGAGGAAAAGCGCCCAATCACTCAAAACAGCGCCTAAGCCATAAGGGTGAAAAACTTGGACAAAGGCTCCGAGCGCCCAGGCGCTCTGAACAGTGCCTAGTACAGATACCACTGGTTTTTTTGGGTTTTTAAGGTACCCACTCATACAACCCGACCCAAAATGACCTAGACTCGGTTTCTTCACTAATATTTCGACTTAATGCCTTATTTCCATCACTCTATTCATCCCAACTTCATCTCCTATTCCATTTTCTCTCAACCCTACCACCATCTCTTCCATTTTTCACTCCAAATCACCCATGGCTTCCATCCTCTTCCTCTTGGTTGATGATCTTCTCATGAAGAGCAGCAACTAAGCTCCATATTCTTGGTGATGGAGCTCTAGGGATGAGCTTGAAGCTTCAAAGGGGAGTTTTGTTCTCCCACTCTCTTCCTCTTGTATTTGCATATTTCTAAGATTGTAGGATTTGTTTATGTAATTGGTTGTGCTGTTCATGATTATCCCTATATGAGAGTAGTAGAAACAATTTATGTTGTTGATTTTCTTTGTATGGATGTTTGACATTGCACCTATTGACTTAGACATGTGTTATTTGTACGGGTTTATCAATTACTTTATGTTTTCTTGTTAAAATCTTGTGCTAAGTGAGGGTTCTAGCTTAGTGGATCGTGGTGTCAAGTGTTTATGCTTAGAAATTAACAAAGTAGGCCTATTGATTTCTTGAGAAACATTGGGCTTTAATTTATTGGTTTTAATTCATTGGTTGGGGTTCCTTCAATGAATTGGAATTAGTAAATTAATCTTGTTACAGTTAAGGGTTCCAGTTGTAGGATCAAGAGTTCCTTGCAATTAGTAAATTAACTTGGTCAAATGCGTAATCAAATTAGGTTAAGTTAGTTAATGTGCGGGGTTCCGGCATAATTAAATTAATCTAAGCCTAGTCTAGAGAGGTTCCTTCAGGGTTCTTTAGAAATTGACCACTTTTACTCACAATTAATTTTTGAAGCAATGATTCCCAAAAATTTCCATTTACAAAGGATATCCATTCCTATTTGAATCTAAATCTCCCTTTAATCCAACTTTCAATTTACTTTTGAACATATCAAACTTTTTACACAAATCCCATACCAAAAACCAAAACAATACTTTCACCCGTCTTTAACAATGTTTGTATTTAGTTACTAGGAATCAAATTGCCTTAGGCTCTTTAAGAGAAGGACACCCGGGGGTGGCTCCCACTATCCCCTTGGTCCCTAATTTTTTTGAAGGGCGGGCCTAAGGTGGAACTACACCTATACATCCCATTTCGGTGCTCTTCAAGTGGCGCCGTTGCCGGGGAGCCAAGTAATTGGTTCCCTAGTAGCCGGTTGTCAAATTTGCTTTGGCTGGGTCTAACTTTTAGGTTTCATTTAGTTTAGGTTCATCTTAGTTTAATTTTTTTTATTTTTGCATATCATACTTTGAAAACACCTAAAAATTAGTATAGATACTTGCTCTTTGCATTTTCATTACTCTTGACATACTTGTGTGCTTGGTTGCTCTTTGTGGTAGTTTTATTGCGCTTGCTTGTGAATGCTTGATTTTTCTTGGTTGTGAGTGCATAATTCTATTCTCCAAGTCACATTTCTAGTTTTCAGGCTTTACTTGTGCATATCATACCATTTTTGAACTCTTTGGCAAAATTTGACCACTTGCTTGAATTTTGTAAAAGGTATTTTTGGAACACAATTGGCCAAAATTGAATTTTGAACCATTTTGAACTTGATTTTTGCATTTCATAATTGTTTTGACTATTTGGCACTTGTTTGAAGTGGTAAATCTTGCTTACACTGACTTCTGCAATTTTTAAGGTCAATTTTGCAATTTCCAAGTCTAGGTTGCTGCTCTTAGTTTAATTGTTATTTGTGCCTTGTGTGACTTAACCTTGACTTGATCTTGATTTTTCTTACTTGTTGGTGCTCATTATGCATGACTACAGGGAGGAGGAGAAGATCAAACATTCCATCCATTAACCTTGAGATTGAGTGCACCCTTAGTCAAATTAAGAGAGCCTTAGAGGAGTGTTCTTCTAGGGAGTCTAGCATTTCTTCACACTCAGATACAGAAAATTCATCCAAATAGAGATCCCTTTAGACATCCCACAAATGGCCCACTAACTACCAAACAACAACATTCCAAATGCTAATCCACCACCACCCGATGGTCACAATGAAAATAATGGAAACAATCGTGAGGGTGAGGGAATAGAAAACAATGAAATCCCTAGGAGGATAAGCATTAGGGAAGTTACATCTAGTGGTGTCACATATGATCCATTTCAAACTACATATCCTATTTCAAATGATGATTTTGAGATTAAAGGACCTCTAATCGCAATTTTGCCGCATTTTACAGGATTGGAAGTGGAGGACCTATATGGAGTCTACCTCACACGTACAAGCATGAAGCCGGTTAGAGCTAGCCTAGATGATGTGCAGTTGAAAGTTGTTCATTGGTCACTTGATGGGAAGGCCAAGGAATGGTTTAGGTTGCTACCTAGACATGATGAGACTGCCCTTACTTCTGGGGCCAATTTGAGACGAACATTCCTGGAGTATTATTTCCCTGATGTCAAGACTAAAGATTTGAAGAAGGACATCTATTCCATAAGACAAGATCCGTCTGAGAGCTTCTATGAGTATTGGTGTAAGTTCCAAGAGTTGTTGGCTAAGTGTCCCCACCATCAGATCATTGATGATCAGCAGTTGATTTAATATTTCCACAAGGGGCTCTTGCCTAATGAGACACGCAACATGGATGCTAGTACTGGCAGTTCCTTGGAAGACCTACCTGCTGAGGAGGCTTGGGCTATGATAAAGATGAGAGCCAAAAACACCTAACACTATAACAGGAGAGGTTCCAAGGGGGTGTTTGAGGTGAGTTCCAACCCATAACAATCTAGGAGGATTGATTCCTTGGAGGCTAAAGTGGACACTCTGAGTTCCCAACTTACATCACAGCTTGCTTTTATTACATTTGAGTTGAGTAACATTAGCATGCAGCAGTGTGCTCCTTCTACTTCCGTAGCCTTAGTTACACCGAGTCGTGAGCATTGTGGGTTGGTTATACATATTACTAGCCTTTGCCCAAGTAAACCGATAGAAGTTAATGCCATGTACCAGAGGAGGTCCAGTGCTAATCCCAACAAGAAATGGGATCCCGATAGTAACACATATAATGAAGGGTGGAGGTCACACCCTAATTTCTATTAGAGAGACAACAGCACTATGACCAACTTTAAGAGCCAATCTTTTTCTCCAAGGTCCTTAGTTCCCCAAGATTCACCAAGAGGGGATGATGCAAGTGCTCAAATTCTCAAGAGCATTCAAAGGATGCATGAGGACATGAATTCTACCAATTCTGGCAATGATGCCAGGTTTGCATCTCTTGAGTCTAAAATGGAGCAATAGGAGACTAGAGCTACCAACCTACAATCCTTTGTGACCCAACTGTCGGATGGTTTGAGTGACAAGCAAGCAAGGTCAAGTGGAGCTTCTCCTTCTAACACAGTGATTAACCTAAAGTCTCTTAATGCCATCACTTTGAGAAGTGGTAAGAAATTCAAATTTCAAGATCTTGAGGGTGATTAGACCGATGTTGATGAGGACACCTTCAGGTTTAGGGGAGTGTTCTAACTCCAAGCCTATTTAGGAGTGCTCCTTGCCTATGCCTACTACTCCAGTCCAAAGTTAGAGCAATGAAGAGAAGAAGCTCTTAGCCATCCCACCTTCTACAAAGAGCATGATAGATGTTTGCTTTGCCACACATTAGTCACCCAACCAAGAGCCACAAGAAAGAGGTAAAGAGGTAAAAGTTTCTGATCTTCCTTTTCCTCATTCTTATTTATCTAGTAAAAGAGTTACAAATGATAAATGTGATAAAGAAATGTTTGATATGTTTAGCAAAGTTAAAGAAAATTTGCCTCTTTATTTGATAAAGAAAATGTCCAAGTCGGCAAAGTTTTTGAAAGATTTGTGCACCAACAAGAGGAAAAACAAGCATAGTGAAAGAATTCAACTGAGGTATAATGTTAGTGCTTTGTTTAAACCACAATTACCTTTGAAATGCAAAGACCCGGGTTCTTACATTATTCCTTGTATCATAGGCAAGACCACCATTTCAAATGCTTTATTAGATCTTGGTGTTGCTATAAATGTCATGCCTACCTCTATTTTTGAGTTGTTGGGTACCCAATCTATTCGGGGCATAAGTGTAGTTCTCCAACTTGCGGACTGAACAATTAGGTATCCCAATGACATTTTGGAAGATATTTTGGTGCAAGTGAAAGGCCTTGTGTTTTTGGCTGATTTCTATGTCTTAGACATGACTAGTGACAACCCTAGTGATAGTACATTGATTTAAGGCCAACCTTTTCTTAGAACAGCTGAGACCATCATTGACATGAAGCAAGGTACAATAACTAGGGGTCTTGGTGACCAAGAGGTCAAGTTTCTATTTTCTGAGACCATGCACAATGCTAGTGATGATTGTACTTACCTAGGCATTAGTGCAATTTCTTGTGTGGATGACGATATTGATGAGCTTTGTGATGCTATTTTTGTTGATACATTTGAGCATGTTGATCCATCACCTGTTATTTCCCCTTCCCAATATTTCTTTGTTTTGTCATTGCGTTGATGATGTGTCATGTCTTGCTTGCATTGAGGTTTAGAGCTGGCTTTCCATTTCACATGATTTTGATGCATTTACTTGCTCTTATGATATTATGTCTGCTCACCCCACACTTAGTGGTCTCAGGAAAGTTTCTTCTGATTGTGATGCAGGTCCTGCTAATCACATAGACCCTGTTATGCAAGCTACACTGGTAGCTTTGTCTTTGGGGCATACTTGCTCACCCTTGGGAAGTGGAGAAGTTACCGCATATGTAGATGCATCCATATCTCCTTCCCCACCATGTAATGACACCATTCTACTACTTGCTGCACTTGAGCTTTAGGAGTTGGTATCTCGTCTGTGGTAAAACCCCCAATTGTGGATCTTAAACCCTTACCCTCCTAACTTGAAATATGTGTTTCTTGTCAATTTCGATAAATTGCCTGTGATTATTTCAATTTCCTTGTCTGATGTTAAGGACGGTAGACTAGTTTCTCTTCTTAAGTCCTATAGGGGTGTGATTGGGTGGTCATTGCCTGACATTCCAGGGATCAATCCCTTAGTTTGCACACATAGGATCCTCTTGGAGGAGGGTTCTAAGCCTATTCAGCAACCACAAAGGAGGCTAAACCCTCTCAATCTTGATGTGGTAAAGAAAGAGGTTGCCAAGCTCTTAAGTGCAGGGATTATCTATCCCATTTCTGATCGTGAGTGGGTGTCACCGGTACAAGTAGTGCCAAAATAGAGTGGTATTACCGTTGTCCGAAGTGACAATGATGAGCTTATCCCCACTAGAGTCCCCACTAGAGTCCAGAATTCTTGGAGAGTGTGTATAGACTATAGGAAGCTTAATTACTCAACTTGGAAGGACCACTTTCCCTTGCCTTTCATTGATCAAATACTTAGGAGAATTTCTGGCAAGTCTCACTATTGTTTTCTTGATGGGTTCTCCTGGTACTTCCAAGTACCAATTGCATAAGAGGACCAAGAAAAGACTACCTTTAGATGTCCTTTTGGTACCTTTGCTTATCGGAGGATGCCATTTGGACTTTGTAATGCTCCCAATACTTTCCAAAGTTTCATGATGTCCATCTTTAGTGATTTGTTGGGGCATAACATGGAAGTTTTTATGGATGATTTCATTGTGTATGGTTCTAGCTTTGATAAATGCGTATCTAGTTTGAAATTTGTTTTGAAAAGATGTTTGGAAAAGAATTTGGTTTTGAACTATGAGAAGTGTCCTTTCGTGGTAGGTAGTGGCATAGTTTTGGGTCACTTGATCTCCCAAAAGAGGATTGAGGCTAATAAAGCTAAGATTGAAGCTATTTCATCTTTGCCTTACCCCACGAATTTGAAAGAAGCTAGATCATTTCTTGGGCATGTGGGGTTTTATAGGCATTTTATTGCTAATTTTTCCAAGATTGCATTACCTCTTTCTTCATTGCTTGAAAATGGCTTTGATTTTGTTTTTGATGATAAATGCAAGCATGCTTTTGATACTTTGAAGTCTTCCTTAATTTCTCCACCCACTATTAGTGCACCTAATTGGAATTTTCCTTCTAAGGTTTCATGTGATACATCTAATTTTGCGGTAGGAGCCAAGCTTGGTGAGAAAGTTGACAAGGTCCCTAGGGTCATTGCGTATGCATCTAGGACACTTGATTCCGCACATCAATTACACTACTACTTAAAAAGAGTTGTTTGATTTGATATTTGCACTTGATAAGTTTAGACAATATTTGATTAACTGTTCTGTGGTATTATACATTGACCATGCAGTTGTTCGGTACTTGTTTCAAAAGCCCCAGTCTAAGGCTAGACTGCTGAGATGGGCTTTACTCATGCAAGAGTTTGATGTGAAGATCAAAGATTGTGCCAGAGCTGAGAACCATGTGGTCGATCATTTGAACTGCTTGCCTCCCGGCACTAATGGAGCTGATTCTTATGATCTTTGCATTGATTCTTTTCTTGATTCTGCTCTATTTTCCTTGGCTACTGTTGAGCCTTGGTATGCCCATATTGTGAATTATCTTACTGCTGATGTGGTTTTCTCTTCTATGTCTCATTTCCAACTTAACAAATTGAAGATGGAGGCCAAGTACTACATCTGGGATCCACCCACCTTGTAGTGCATATGCAGTGACTAGATCATTCGCCATTGTGTTCAAACAATGAGATCTACTCTATCCTTACTCATGCTCATTTTTTATCTTGTGGTGGTCATTTTAGTGGTAGAAAGACTACTAGGAGGGTGTTGGAGTGTGGATTTGTCAGGCTTACTTTGTTGAGAGATGCATTTATTTTTTGTGAGTCTTGTGAGAAGTGTCAACAATTTGGGGGTTGGGGTAAGAGGCACGAAATGCCTATGAGGCCCATGCACTTTTGTGAAGTTTTTGATGTGTGGGGGATTAATTTTATGGGATCCTTTCCCCCTTCTTGTGGTTTCTCTTACATTTTACTTGCAGTAGATTATGTGTCTAGATGGGTTGAGGCAATCCCAACTAGGAAAGATGATGCCACTACTATTTCTAAGTTCTTACGATCTCATATCTTTTGCAGGTTTGATATTCATAGAGCTATCATCAGCGATCAGGGCACACACTTTTGCAACCGGATCATCCAGTCCCTGCTTGCCAAGTATGAAGTCACTCAAAATGTTGATACACCATACCATTCCCAGACCAATGGGCTAGCTAAAGTTTTGAACCGAGAGGTGAAGCATATTCTTGAGAAGACAGTGAAACCATTGCGCAAAGACTGGAATGATCGCTTAGAAGAAGCTCTTTAGGCATATAGAATGGACTATGAGACACCTATTGGGACATCACCCTTTAGAGTTGTCTATGGGAAGTCTTGTCACTTACCTATGGAGTTGGAGCACAAGTCATACTGGGCCATGAAAGCTTGCAATGTCGATTTGGAGTCTTCCTTAACCAATCGGATGATGTAACTTCAAGATCATGAAGAATTGTGGTTACATGCCTATGAGAATGTGCTTATCTACAAGGTGATGAAGTTCAAGGTGAGACTCAAGATACTATCGAGCAAGTTCACGTCTAGGTGGGAGGGTCCATACCAAGTTGTCCAAGCTGACCCCTATGGTGCATTTGAGCTTCCAGATGGCGCTACCAGATTAAAATTCAAAGTCAATGGCCATTTTCTCAAACACTACCATGAGCAATCTCAATTACCTTAATCATGAGGTTTTTCCTTTCCTCTCTACTTGCTTCACTTGATTATTGATTGTCACATGTTTTTAAGCTAAGTGTGGGAGAGGGAACTTACCTAATAGGAAAAGTAGTTGTAGTTGTTTTTAATTCCTAGAATTAATAATAAATGCTTCTTACTCACACACCAAGGCCACACTTAATTTCAACATGATTTGAAAATTATCTTGGTTTATCATTTTAACTTACTCTTTCCTTCTCCCTATTTTTTCTTTTAGTGTTGATGATGTGTTGTTCTCCAATATTGAATTAGACTTCACAACTTTCCACTTCACCTCAATAGTTGAGTTGAATTGATATTTCCATGTTTTTGCTACATTGAGGACAATGTAGGAATTAAGTGTAGGGGAGGGATGTGCTTTATATGGGTGAAGTGGGTTAAAAATTATTGCATCTTGGTTATGTTTCTAGCTTCAAAAAGATGGAAAAGTTTTGAAATTGTTTTAACTTTTCCTCACTTTTACTTTGGTTGATCCTTGGACTTGACATAACATTTTTGGAATTGTTTTGACAATTATGGGAATTTCTTCGTGCTTTGGGGTGTGTTGTTGATGCTATTGATATATCTTCTTGTTAGCAACTTTGTTGATTGGAACTAATGCTATATGGTTAATCTTGCTTGTAGTTGATCTTTGTTTATGAGTTTTGGAGAATTGCCATGTTGTGAGATTTATTTGGGCCTATATGCTTATTCTTATGTGATATCCACTTGGTTGCCATTCTCAAGAACTTGTTTGTGTTATTGGTAAAAAATTGTTGCATTTAGTGTAATGAAGCTTGATAAAGGCATTCATTTCATCATACCATCACACCCCAAACACAAACCATAAACACTCTTTCCACTTGCCACCCCATTTGAGTCATTCACTTGATGTTTTGCATCATTTCTTTGATTGTTTGAAAAATGCCATTGCATAGTTGCATATAAGCATGCCATGTATAGAGAAAAATAAAAATACAAAAAGAAGAAAATTGAGAAAAATAAATAGAAAATGTGAAAATTGAAAAGTTTTAAAAAGTACAAAATAAGGCATGTGTGGTTTCTAGCATGTTGCAATTGGTACTTTGAAATGAATTAGGCATTCTAGCATGCATAACATCATTTTTCTTTCTTTTCATCATACCATATGGCCTATTCCACCGTTACAACCCCATAAGCCCTTTTGATGCATTGAACTTCTTGTGTTTAAGTGGAGATTTTAGAATTCTCACAAGTCTATGCTAGAGTATGCTCTAAAGTGGATATTGAGAGTAGAAAATGACCCCAATATGGTGAGAAGCGTGAAACACTTATCATTGAGTGACTTTCTCCTTCGCTCATCCACATTGCATTAATTGCACTCATGGTTAGCCCTTTAGCATCATTTCATTCCTCATTGTTTGTCGGTTTGAGGTTGTCAATTTGCATTGGGTCATACTCACTTAGCATGATGAAATTCTAATTTATGCCTTACTTGCCATCATGCTTAAGCTTTTAAACTTGTCTTTGTCTGGGAGCACAAATGTTTAAGTTTGGGGTAGTTGACAAATACTTGTATTTGCATTGGTTTTGCATGATAAAATGAGGCAATTTACATATCTAACATGCAATTATGGTTAAAAATGTGCTCATTTAATATCTTATATCCTTAGGTGAAATTAGCATAAAATTAGGATTAATTTGCCATAATTGGTAGTTAATTAAAAATAATTAATTTCTAGGGCATTTGATCCTTTTTCTATGGTGTTTTTACTTGTAGGGTCATTGAAGACCAAGGAAGAACAAATAGAAGGAAAGGGTAGAAAAAAACAGAGGAAAAGTGCCCAGGAGCTCAGAATACTGCCTAGGCCATAAAGGTGAAGAACTTCAGGCGCTCAGAATAGCACCTAGGCCACGAGGGTGGACAGAGGCTGCTAGTGCCCAGCCGCTCCGAACAGCGCCTTGGCCCTCATATTAGTATAGATACACGAATTTTTTTTATTTTTTTTCGGTTTTTAGGGTACCCACTCATACAACCCGACCCAAAATGACTTAGACCGGGTTTCTCACTGATATTTTGACTTAATGCCTCATTTCCATCACTCTATTCCTCCCAACTTCATCTCTTACTCAGCCAGACCAGATGTCGAGCTATAAAAGGCAGCGGATCATGGTTCAAACGGTCGAAACAGTCGAGCCGTTTGGTTGAACCGCTGACATAATTATTAAATTAAAAATAATATTATACTTTCTCCAATCTTATATATAAGATAATGTTTCTAAAAAACAATTCTTGTCATTTAACTCATTCATTCTCTCAATAACATATACATGCCAAACAAAATGTTGAATGAACTATTTTTAAAAATCAACCCCACAAAATAAACATTATATCAGTTATGATTTATTAACAAGCATAAAATATAGCATAAATATTTTTTCCAAATCATCAAATATACTGTGCCAACTTATATGATTTGACCCCCTAGCAATAAAAAAGTTAACTCCACAATTAATTCAATTTTCTTCCCCATCAAATTTAACATTAAAATAAAAAGAAGACATTTTTGGATAGTATCTGATAATTTTTTAGTAGATGTATCACAAATCTAATTGATTTCTCTGGGTTTGAATGTTTTAAAACATTTCAGCAGATAATAATTAATTGTTATTGTTTATTATAATAATATTAAATCCTCAAAAGTCAAATCTCTATCTTATCATCTTATAAAATATGCTTTCCTTCTCCTGAGGTGTCCTTTCTTTTTTCTTTTGCTGCTTCACCTTCACGTGATTGTTCTTCTTCATTCATACCTTCTGCGTTGAAGATGCGCCGGTCAGTGGAATTTAAACAGACTTCTTCACTTCTTCCTAAAAGTCATATCTTCCAAAGGAACTCATGCTAGAAATCGATTTCAAAGTTGCTTAGACCCGAGGGATGAAGGATGGAGCTCCACTTCTACATCTTCTTTTCCCTCCTCTTTCGTTTTACTCTTTGGTTGTTTTTTGTTGTTAACCCATCTAATTTTCAAATAACCGCTCTGGGTGGCGGCCAACTCAGGCTATCGGCTTAAAAGGCGACTCCGGACGGCCTAACTCGGATTAACCACTAGAACGACTTAACTTGTAAAACGGGCCGCCATTCCTTTCGGTCGACGGTTCGAGCGGTCAGACCGTCCAGTATGGTCTGGCTCTGAAAACGTTGCTCCTAATCTATTTTCTCTCAACCCTACTACCATCTCTTCCATTTTCCGCTCCAAATCACCCATGGCTTCCATCCACTTCCTCTTTGTTGATGATCTTCTCATGAAGAGTAGCAACTAAGCTCTATATTCTTGGTAATGGAGCTCTAAGGATGAGCTTGAAGCTTCAAAAGGTAGTTCTATTCTCTCACTCTCTCTTCCTCTTGTATTTGCATATTTCTAAGATTATAGGACTTGTTTATGCAATTGGCTGTATTGTTCATGATTATCTTTGTGTGAGAATGTTAGAAACAATTTATGTTGTTGATTTTCTTTGTGTGGATACTTGACATTGCACCTACTGACTTGAACATATGTTATTTTTTAAGGGTTCATCAATTAATTTGTGTTTTCTTGTTAAAATCTTGTGCTAAGTGAGGGTTCTTGCTTAGTGTATCGTGGTGTCAAGTGTTTATGTTTAGAAATTGACAAAGCAGACCTATTGATTGCTTGAGAAACATTGGGCTTTAATTTTTTGGTTTTAATTCATTGGTTGGGGTTCCATCAAGGAATTGGAATTAGTAAATTAATTTTGTTTCGATTCGGGGTTCCGGTTGTAGGATCAAGAGTTCCTTGAAATTAGTAGGTTTAATTTGATCAAGTATTTAATCAACTTAGGTTAAGTTAGTTAATGTGCTGGGTTCTGGCATTAATTAAATTAATTTAAGCCTAGGGGGTTCCTTCAGGGTTCTTTAGAAATTAATCACTTTTTTACTCCCAATTACTTTTTGAAGTAATAATTCCAAAAAAAATTTCATTTACCATGGATATCCATTCCCATTTGAATCTAAATCTCCCATTAATCCAACTTTCAATTTGCTTTTGAACATATCAAACTTTTTGTACAAATTCCATACCAGAAACTAAAACAATGCTTTTACCTGTCTTTAACAAGTTTTGCATTTAGTTACTAGGAATCAAATTGCCTTAGGCTCTTTAAGAGAAGGACACCAGGGGGTAGCTCCCACTATCCCCTTGGTCCTTAATTTTTTTGAAGCGCCAGCCCGAGAAGGACACCAATATATCCCATTTTGGTGCTCTTCATCAATAGAATCACTTGAATCCTTGTATTTAATCAATATGAGGTAGGGTATCTAATTGTGTGGGATTCTAGCATTAGTTATTTTTAATTTAGGCCTAACTTAGAGAGATTTCTCTAAGAGTTATATGAGATTGTATTTAAAATAATTTGGATGTGAAGGTTTCTGAATTTCTAGCTGTTGAGGATGATTTAATTTGGTTTTCAAAAACTAATTTCAATTATTTGTGTTTTTAAACTAATTTTTGCATTATTCTCTCATCATAAACAATTATCACTTAATCAATATGATGTAGGGTATCTAATTGTGTGGGATTCTACCATTAGTTATTTTAATTCTGGCCTAGATTAGAGGGATCATGGGAAAATAGTTTAGATAGTGGAGAAGCTCGTCTTCTTGCTCCCCATTGGATTAGTGATAGAAGTTACATAAGAGGCTATTATATTAGCTCCATGCCTATGCAGCGATTTTAGTTAGTTTGGAGAACCCCTGGGCGTTAGACTCTCTTTTTCTTTTGGAAAAACCTAAGCTAGATGACAAACCTTTAAGAACTTCTTTTAGCTTTGGCTCTTGTAAAGGGCTTGGTAGATGTAAAAACCTATATCATTTATACCTCCATGTAAATAGATTAATATTTAAACTAATATATATATATATATAATGGCACTCTTGTGTCCTATTTTTCTATAAACTACCCTACTGCTTTTATCTTAGACAAGTTATTATTTCTTTAATGCTTTCATAGACCTTTCAAATAAAAGGGGCACTTTTAAATAATATATTCCAATTAGTCTCTCTGATTCTCAATGTTTGACTAATACATTTCTATAGTAAGCATCTCTTTAAAGATCATATATTTTTCAGCCCAATCAATAACTAAGACTCCTCTTTTAGAAATCTTGAACCCATACTAATAATAATGATTTGAATACCCTCTCCATATCAACCTTGAAAATTTGCAGCTCAATTAAAAATGTTTCAGACTTCATTTCTTGGGTCATGATGGTAAGTTTTAATCATATAAAATGATGACTTATCATTTGAAAACACAAAACAGTAGGGTCCATATCAATTTCCACCAACCTTCAATCGACATACACAACATATAATGGCATCACAAATTTCAAACCCACTACCAACATTGGTTCATCTTTAAAACTCTCTAAATAGTGTTTAAAAGAAATTCCTAAACTTGAAACCTTTAGCTTCCACTATATCATCTCTAGATCCCTCTAAGCATTGATAAACTTTACTGCATTATATAAATTATAATGCTCTTTGAACTTCTCCATACAACTCTTTGATGTGTCAAACAACAAGCTTGAATTAGTCCATCACAATCAGATTCTACACCCAATAATTTAAGAAATCATCACAGTTTCTAAAATCCTTGTATCACTATTTCCATCTAAAACCTCTATGCTATTATCAGATTACGACAACCATAATCCATAAAAATCATTTCCAACTTCTTAATTAACACCTAGATCAACATCTAAATCATCCTCAAAATTCTTTGAAGACTCTAGTCTTCAATTCTAGCATATTTTAGTTACTTATTTCAGTATTTTGACTAAATACCTCAGCTTAACATAACCAAAACAAAACTACAACCATCCACAACGACTTCCAAAGATCGAGTTTCCACAAATAACGACCAGCCAGAAATTTGAGCACATATATCTCAGCAAACAACCATTGAAACTTCTATATTCACATTTAAAACAACATTTACAACTATATCTTCAGCCCATTACAGAAATGAACCTCACTAAATATAAATTATGTTTCTCTGTTTCTGCAACCTCAAAATACTAGAGTTCATACTCGCCCATAAATAAAAGTCCCAAACAAGCCTATGAAAGTGCTAGTTTGATATTTACACACCTTTAAACCAGTAATTCCAGAGGTAATAACATGATTACAGAGATCCCCATTGGAACGATAGCAACACATATTAAAATATCATAACGTAGAGGCAAAACTACACTTGCACCTATAAAGTCCGACTCAATTAACTTATTTTAGCACATTCATAGCCTTATTCTCATATAACAACAAAAACTCGTAGGAGGATTTCATATATGAAAATCATCACAAAAAATAAAAATAAACATAAAACATGAAAATCAACTCTATTCTATTCACTCTCACTTTTAATCACTTCCTTCATCGGAGTTGAGTTAGAAACCCAAAAACTCGTTAGACGAACAGTAACCTCTGAGACAAAGATTCAAAAATCCGACACATATCTCCATGAAATCTCAAATTTCTTTAGGGGAACTAAATTTCTAAGCTATGTATTTGTTTTAAGTGGTTTGAAACCCCCAAGATTCCCAAACCCATGCGGACCCCTTTGTCAAAAACGGATGTAATAAGAGGAATGGAGGGTAGGGACGAAAAGAGGAGGCTCACTTGATCTTGAATCAGGTATTGCATGCTTGTTCCGAGGCCTGCACCATCTTCATTGAGAGAGAGAATCGAGAGGGGAAAGATGATGATGGTCGATGATGAGAAAGAAGACGAAATGAAGAAGGAAGAGGAGGAATAAAAGTTTATATAAGGCAAGTTCCCAATTACCCCTGCTACTTATAACTAAATAAATTTTCTAAACAATGGCATTCCTTTCCTAAAAATGAATTCCTAAAAATGAATTCATTTTCCAAGGTTCAATAACATTTATTGGGCATTGAACCGGTTAAGGCACTGGGTTAGTTAGTAGTTCAACCAAGGCATCGACTCAGGGTCGAACTAGCCATATTAAAATAATATAATTTAATTAGTTAATAATAAAACACACCAACATCAATCATCACTACAGTCAGTAAATAAGAAACTACAACAAAAACTATCTGTTTTACAAACACAATAGATCAACATTCAACATTAAGAATGTTCATCATTAATTTCTGATGAATAATATCAATATGTACTACATACATAAAGCAAGATGAAAATCAATTCCAGATCAACTTATTGAAAAAAATAGGCAAACTTTCAATCAATATGCAAAAACATGATTCAAAGCACATATACATACAAACATTTCATAAAAAATTTTATTTAATATTTTTTTACGTATGGAAACTTAATGAGGGGACACAATTGGGTTTAAATGAATTAGTTTATTTCACTTCTCATAATTACAAAATTAAAAGTTGGTTTTATTATTTTGGTTTCTTAAATTAATGAGACCCAAGTCCAAACTGAAATTTACTAAAACCCTAAATAAGCTTATTTTCTCATTCACTTTTGCCAGTCAGCCGCCCACGTACTTTCCGTCTCCATCTTCTTCACTTCTTCCTCACCTGGCCAACCTGAGCTACCTGCCGGGTTGGCCGAGTTTCTTGCAACTCGGGCGAGTCAAACTAGATATTCATGGTTTGATTTCTCGCCGGGGTAGCATAAGAATAAGTTGGTGATGTGCCCGGGTTAGCTGGTTTCTGGTTCAATCAGCTAAGCTGATCCGGGTTTTTGGATCTTGATATTTTCTTCCTCCCTAAATTTACTTGAGTCTCAAAAAAAAGTTTTTCTAAAATTTCCATATTTAAATTTATCCTCTAACTATTTTTCTTCAATTTCTGAAGAAAATAAGCCTTAAAGAATCCTTAAAAATACTTCAAACTTCATAAAATTATTTATGAGGCTTTTTAATATTAAAATAACAGCCCTTGATTCTAAATATTTCCTTATCATCTCTTTTTCAAATTTTGGGTGTTACACGGGTGTTCTCAAAACATTAAAAAATAGTTTAAAAAACACTCAAAATTTTAAAGCAATTTTCTAGACACAACACTAACATTCAATACTTTGAAGAAACACTCTAAGATATCAATACTGTTAGAATCTTAAGTTTTGATGAAGACTGACCCATAGAAATCATAAGTGAAAGTTACCTTTAAGTTGAATAAGTAAAATCTAGTAGGTAACGGATCTCTATCGCTAAGTATATCTCTATCGCTAATAGACAAAGAACAATAGCAAGTGAAGACTTAGAAATAACAAAGTTAATATCTATCGCTAAGTCATTCACTATCGCTAGAAGTTCATTAAAGAACATAAGCAGACATCTAGCAGAAAAAGAGACCAAGTCCTAGAGCTAATGAAATCAGCTAGCGATAACAGGTTAAGCCATCGATAACAAAAGTGCTTCAGATAATAATCATTCAGATAGCTAGTGCCTGAGAGCAAATGAGTCAAATGAGTTAACATAGTTGCTAGCGCTAACTCGTTTAGCTATCGATAATAGGATACCCTGAAACACCCTTTGATAATCATCTCAGTATCCTTTAAGCTAATAAGCAATCAAGTATCTAGCGATAATAGAATTAACTATCGATAGAGAATGTGTTTGAGAATACCTTAGCTAATATATTGTCTCTATCTTGTGAAGCTAATGAAATACCCTATCGATAACATTCTCTGCCTGAGTATTTGTTTCAACTAACAGCTTAAGTGCAGGACTCACTGTCAAGATAGCGATAGCAAATCATGCTAGCGCTAATAAAAAAAGCTGACATGAAAGTACAGTGGCAGGTAGCATCAGGATAACGTTACTCACAGTCTCTGTCTATCTTATCTCGTCCTCTGCAAAATCAGTTGAAGCATGAAAAGATAGAGAAGGTGCCAACGGTTAGTTCTCCAAGTCTCCAACGGATAGAAAAGTATATCACCATATATAAAGGCTAAAAGATTTCGGAATCAGCGTGCGCAAATATACTAAGAAATTTTCATAACGAGATGATGCGAGATGAAAACAAGAGGCTCTGCTCAGAGTATTAGATATATTTTAGTAAGCCCAGAAATGATGAGTTGATTAGAGTATAAAAGGAGAGCTAGAGAAATACATTATTCAGATTATTAAGCTCTAAGTTGTATTCCATCATACATTTATCTGTACTTAAGTGTTTATCAAAATCAGTTCATTAAGTGAACGTATTTATTGAAATCATATACTGTTTGAGGTTGTTCTGAAAGCTTGGTGCTTTAGAACAGGGATATTGCCTTACAGGTAGTAAGGGGGAGTGTTTAGAGAGATTCTAAAACTCTGTAAAGGTTGGCAGGTGAACCTGTGTTCGTAAAACCTGTGGTAGGCTTCTCTTGTGCCAGATTTAAATAAGAGGGTAGTTGAAATCTCAGGTGGAGCCTAAGGACTGGATGTAGGTCTGATTTGACCGAACCAGGATAAACTCTGTGTGCAATATCTCTTCCTTTAACTCTCTTAGTTTCCATCATACCAAAACTAATTTCAGTCCATTTCATGTTTTGAAATATTCTCTGTGATAAATCTTAAAAAGATTTCAAAGATTGACATCTCTTGTATTTTACCAAAATAATCAAAGGTTTTTATTCTATCACCCAATTCACCCCCCTCTTGGGTGATAGCCAGCACTAACAAATACTCTAACGAGTGTTTTGAGAAATACTTTTCCCTAAAACTCTAGAGTTCTTTACAACACTCAATACTTTTTGAACACCTGCTTAGGTATTCATATTTCTAGTGCGTATTTCATAAAAAATTACTTAAAGACACTCAGGTGTTTTAGGACACTCGAGTGTTTTCTCAAAAACTCTTAGGTGTCGATAAACATTCCATTGTTCTTGAAAAAGGATTTTAGAACACTTTTAATAAGACTCAATATTTCAATGAGTGTTTGAGGATTACTCAATACTACAGAGAATATTCAGAGGGTGTTTTATTGTAAAACACTCGGGTTTCATGTGACATGCGAGTATTCTGTGTCAAAAACTCAGAAACACATTTTAACTTTCCTTTAACTCATTTCTTATACACTTTCTTAGTGAAATTATGTCTTACTTATCATCAAAATATTGGGATTCAACATTTTCAAATAGCTGTTAGGCACTTAAATATGCAATCACCACGAACAAAGAAAATATTATTTATTAGCTATTGAAATTTTAAGAAATATATTGTCATCTTCCATGGTTTCATTAAGCATGTATGAGATAATGATATTGATCCACAAAAAATTGACTAAATAAAAAACAATTGGATCGGATTAATCTGTTTGCGAAGCCATTTCATCTTATAGGAAGGAACTATCTAATCAAAAGCAAAATGAACTGAAGACGAGCTTGATTAGCACCAGGAAACATGATATGCAGATTTACAATTTATCAACTACATTATCATGGGCTTGGCCAACTAATAACTCTATCTTTAACATTTGTCATAGAGATATGTACTATTAAGTTCTAGAAGAAAGGGCTATCAGTAGATGTTAGTGATGAAAATACAGGGGCATCTACATATGATGTTGTAGATATAGAGAGACCATATCAAATGTTGATACCATCATCCAATGATCCTCCAATGCCATTATACATGCTACATATGGTAAGCTACCAGAGAATTTGACAGTGAGTGAGTACTTCAATGACATAGCAATCTTTCCTACTATTGAAGCAATAACTCTAATCAATGAACACATGTGTCCCATGTTACTAGGTGAACTCTATGAGTTCTTCAACTATGATTTTGTGTGCAAGTGAACCGATGATAATGACAATTTTGATATTTTGAACACTACAAAATTTTTCGTGTTAAAGGTCAAAAATACAAATGTGATTCTGTCAAAATTGCATCCAACACCAAGTGCTTTTTTTTTACCAAAGGTGACCACAAGCTTCCAAAATAGGGACAAAAATCATAATTTTCGTTAAAGTTATGAACGTTGAATGTGAGTTTTATACATTTGACTAAAACTTGTGAAGTGGCAGTTGACAGACATGGAATTGTTTGGTCTATTTTATGTTTTTAATAAAAAATCATCTCCAGATCCCTCTTATTCTTTCCTTTTCTTTTCTCATTATCTCCTTTTCTTCCTTAACAATCACCACCATCCTCCCAGATCTCCAGCACCTCATAACAGAGCTAATTTTGTTAGTTTAGAAAGAATTTATTTGTTGGCCTAATTATCATAAAGACAAATAAAACACACTAAACCGTACCCTTAAAATATTAAAAAGGCACAAACTTCCAAATGAAACTAAAAGGAAACCTAAAAGATTCGAATATGAAGCATAGAGAATCTTAAAAAACTGATAAAAATGAAATATAAGAGCAGATCATGAGAAATTTGAAAGAAAAGAAGAAAATCGCACACCACTTTGCAATTCATGCTGCAAATAAGCTTCGGAAGCCATATCTGGCTCTTGATCTTGAATATTACTCCCAAAAGCACCTCCAATTATAGAAATGAATGTGAGAGGAACACTTGGAGACAATTATCATGAGTCCATCCTCCACTGGAATCTGTGTTCCTTACCTCCTCATTGAGCAAAATTCAGAACACAAAATTCCAAAATTCTCTTTGTAGGAATTAATCTCAAAAGGGTTCCACTTTATTCATAGACTTGATCATATATTTAAACAAGAGGATAGAATAATCTAGAACAATTACCTAAAATAATATCTAACTTAATATTCCTAATATCTCAACTAATATCCCTAATTAATAGGGATCCTAATCTGATTGAAAATAAAATATTTCCTAATACTATAACACTCTCCATCTTAGCTAGTCACCATTTTGATTACAGAGCTATTGATAGGTGCCAAAGATCTAGAGGATGGTGGTGATTGTTGTGGAGGAGAAGGAAGAAGAGGAGAGAAGGAGAAAAGGAGGAGGAGGAGGAAGAGGGATCTAAAGATAAATTTTTATTAAAAAATTAAAATATTTAAAATCACTTATTACACGACCCACATTGACCAAACACTCCCATGTTAGTTGCTACTTCACTAGTTTTAGTCAAACCTATAGAGCTTACAATCAACGTTCATAGTTTTACCGAAACTGTGACTTTTGTCCCTATTTTAGAAGCTCATGGTCACTTTTGCATCCAAAAACTTGGTGAAAGACACAATTTTGACAAAATTACATGTGTATTTTTTATCCTTATCCCAAATTTTTAAATATTATTGCTTGCTTAGGTTTTCCACCTTATAAACTTATACATAAAGTTGGTGCACCCATAATGTTGTTTATAAATATTGATCAAGAAGCAAGGCTATTGAACCCTCACGAGTTACTATGATTGGGAAGAAAGTTATAAAGTCAATAAAACTCAATGGATCAAGACCAAATGAGAAAGTACTAATTCACATAATGGGCGTGAATGATTTAAAATCAAGATGGCCATTTGGCTTGCAAAATAAGCAATTCCCAATCATTCCTTCATTTTCCATAACCATAAACAAAAGCTAGGGCCAATCTTTGCATCATGTTAGTATTGGATGGGATGAAAATGGAAACAACGAGTCTACGAGTTGTCCCCTAATGTAGACTTCCCATGAATGTTAAGTTTATGTGTATCATTTGGCTTTGAGGAGACAACATGCATGAACGTGAAATAGGAGTAGCTGAGATGATGATGTTGAGATGGATGTGTGGTCATACAAGAAATGATAAGATTCATAATGATCATATAAGCAAACAAATTGGAGCGGCATCTATTGGTGAGCAAATGGTAGAAACTCATTTAAAGTGGTTTCGACACGTCCGGAGAAGCCATAAATCAATCGGTATGGAGTCCTATTACAAAAGGTATAGGGAGACCGAAACGAATACACAGTGAAGTTGTAGAGCGAGATCTTTTTGTTAATAATATATATAAAGATTTAAATATTGATAGAACACAATGGTGTCATATATCCATGTAATCAACTCCACCTAGTGGGGTAAAGTTTTGTTATTGTTGTAATTGCTTCATTAATTGTTCTAATCAATTGAAGGATACATTTTCATTTGAACCTTGTCTTTGACCGCTATATAACAATGAGGTTGTGTTTTTATTTCATCTTTGCTCTTTTAAGAATGTTGCTTTTTGGTAAATACAGTTTGTTCTTGAGTTAAAATTAGCTTGTTCTCTTCCAATTTATTTTCCCAGCAAGTATCTCACTAGGAAGACAAATCAGAAGCCAAATAACAATCTCTCATAATTTATTCTCTAGCAAGAATCTCACTAGAAAAGTAAATTAGAAGCCAATGGAAAGTGTCCAATAAATTAAACAATAACTTTACTGGATGAAAGTACAAGTCTGATAGGACTAGTATATATAGAGAAATTACAGACTATTCTAGAACAATTAGGAAGATGTCTCCTCAAACAATTAGGAAAATATCTATCCCTAAACAAACTCTCTAGATAAAAGGGAAATATCCTAATTTAAATATTCAAATTATAATAAGAAAATATCCTAACAAATCATCCTAAATAAAATTATAAAATATCCTAAAATATCTTTATTTGACTAAGTCAAATAATTTGAATAAGTCAAATAGTGAAATTAAACTAATTTAAATAATAAAACTAAATAACATTAATAAACAAAATAATTAATTTATTTGTTGCGGATCGTATCACTTTTGTATGGTTTGTCCATCTTGTTCTTTAGTTAATTATTTAGTTTTGCTATAGCTTCCCATGCAATGCACATGATACATATGCTCGTTCTAAGCAGTCAATTTTTGAAATTGGTTTTTTTTTTTTTTGGGGGGGGGGGTGTATGAGCGATTTTCCTATGTATATTATACATCTCAATATTATTATATAGGAGAAAGGGATTGCCATTCCTTTATTAATTGAAACCAAATAAGGCATTAAAGGAATCGAACTAGCTGGGATATTGTTTGAATGAACAAGATTGAGCTGTTTTATTATAATTAGAACAACAAATACCTGCAAAGAGTGTTTCTTTTCTCTGATAATTAATTATACATTGAAAACCATTCATGAAGTGCATATAGTGCAGGCTAAAACCTAAGGTGCCTAAAATTTTTATACCAACTATATCATAAATAGAATATGATAGTGCTACCAAGTTGTGCATCTATATATGTGTTAGTGTTCAATAATCAATTTGTAGCCCAGTTCTTCTTGATATCAAAAGTATAGTTTATCTCCAAATGGCATTTGTTATCATCATCAACAAACTGCAAAATAGAAAACACACATTTATAATAAAAAAGAGTTTTCTTAAAAAGACACAATTTAGTTATACTACTGATAATTATTAGTTCAATCAATTATAATAGTATTGAAGTGAACAGTTGCACACATAAAATGCTCATTCAAGAAGTTTTTATATCCCTTTTTATAATTGGAAGTTCTTAGAAGGATTATATAATGTTTTCAAAAAGGATAAAACATAGGCCCATTTGTTGTTATCCATTAGATCCAATTCTCCAATCAAATATTGTCATGTGGACTTTTCTTAATAATTAAAATCACATTAATGAAATTTCAAAATTCAATTGGACCATTATTAAGAATAAAAATAAAAATGATGTTATTTGATTGGTTAATTGAATCTAATGAATACAAACAAATAAATATAATTTTGCCCTTTCAGATATATTTTTATGAAATGTGTTAGGAATAATAAAACTTTCTCAACATAAAAGAGAAGCATTTAATAAGAGTAAAACTGGAAAAAAAATTAACATATACTACTTTTTCAAATGGATCCTTATAAAAAAGCACGGAGACTATTTGTGTGTATATGGAAGTGTGGGGGCATATTTTTAGGATCAATAGCATAAAACTTCACTGAACTTAGAACTGTATATAAATAACTTTTTTTATGACTATATTCTTTAACCAACCTTTAAAACTTTATAATAAATCCCTCAACCTAAGTTTATGCAAATGGCCCCACACTATCAATTTCATACTCTATCAAGGGTTAAGGGTCTATTATGCCCGGAAGTTTTTACTTATGAGTAATTTAGCCCGGAAAGTATTTATTGGTCCAATTTTACCCTCAAATTAAAGTATTAAAATTGAGTAATTTTACCCTTTACTGTTAAAATATAACGGCTAACGTCAATTGTTTTAACATTCAATGTGAGTTTTTTTTTAATGGAATAGAGTAATATTGTTACATTTTGAAATTTCTAGTGCAATGTTGAACTCAAAAAGACTTTCAGAGCAAAGTACATCCTAAGTCAAAACTTCTGAGGCAAAATAGGCCCTTAACCCCTCTATCAAACTAAATAATATTCAAATAAACTTCTTAAAATTTAAGCTATTTGCAGATGAATAATGGACAAAACTGATAACATGAGTATTATCTATGTATATAGGAAAGTTAAAGGAGGTCTATTATAAAAAGGTTCGAGAGGTTATTTACCCATGACATAAATTTCATCCGAGGTTTGTATAACTTCCTTTTAGAATGAATGGAAGAATGCATGAATTAGTGAATGATAAATGAGTTACCCTGGATTTTGCAGCATAACTGCCTTTAACTAAAAAGCCAGAAGGTGTGGTTTCTTCAGGCATATGGTGTATGTAAGGCTCTGCTTGAGGACTAAAAGTTCCGATCATCTCTTTTGAGCTGTCCACTGATCAAACAAACAAACACTCTCAACTCTCAATGAACACTTGAGATTTAATATTTTAAACATTATTTGATGGTGAAAATCATTAAATGGTTAGTAATAATTAAAAGATATATGTATATATACCCCCTCTAGTTCTAAATATAACATTTGAGGAGATTAAGGATATTGACTCATCATTATAGCATATGTAACATGACTTCCCTTAAATACTTCTGTGTGGCATTAAATAATATTTTAGTTGATAAGTTAGGAAAACCATATTCGAGATAAATGATAAATGTAAAAAATAAAATAGAAAAACTGGATTATATTCATGACTAAAAGTCACTTCTAGACAAAGGTTTTATATTTAGAAGGGATAATTGCAGTGAGGTCTTAAGTAAGAGATTTAATATCAATCAGGTCCATTGATAACTTCTTCACTTGTTATCTAAAACTATTTCAGTTGTCAATAGTTGCCATTAACAACTCCTTAAGACCTCTCTAAAATTAAATATCTTGTTTGGGACTTGAGTGCAATCGTCTTTATTTATTATTAGAACTAGTATAAGTATAGAGAAATTGTAGTTTAAGTTACCTTTGATACCATTTTTCCAGACAGTATTGGTGTACTTAAGGCCAGACACAATGTTGTTGCTGACTTGGAAGGTGAACTTTAGACGGTAGCGGCTTCCTTCTTTGAGAATAAACCATGAGCCTTTTGGATTCCCATCTTCAGGGATTGGAAGAACTATGTCTTCTCTCTCAGTAGATACAATTGTTAGGGTTGTTATCTTCACTTTAGCATCCAAAGTTTCTGATTCCAAAAACTTCAATTTAAATTAAGCGCAAAATAATAAATTCTTTTTTTAATAAAGTTTAAAATGAAACCTATATTACCATATCTAATTGAGGATGATTTGGCTTTTTATGCATTTACACATATTTAAACTTGAGATTTAATGCCAAAGCCCATTACATTAGGATCAATGGTTATTATTATCTATATAGATTCTTTAGCAACATAAATATATATATATGATTGATAGATTTGCTATGACTATATTTGGGATTGATCAATCTATACTGAGTTGGGGTATGTTTGGAGTGTCGTTGGAGAACTGACTTTTTTCAGAATGACTTTTTTTAGAAGTGACTTTTGGATAAAAGTCATTTGTGTGAAGTGATTTATGTTTGGATTTGTGATGATAGAAGTGAATTTTTTTCAATATGACTTTTAGAAACATGTTTGGATGATAGTATTGAAAAGCACGTTTAGATGAAAAATTACTAAAAAGGGCATTATTTTCATTAAATAATACATATATAATATGCATATATTCTTATTAAAAGCTTAGTTTCTCCCTTATCTTCAGGAAAATAATTTTAAAAAATAATATTTTTTGCTCAATGGAGTATATTGTGGGAGAAAGTAGTTAGAAATTGTTATGGTAAATTTTTGGAGATAAAAAGAAAATTTTATATTAAAAGAAATTATCTTATTTTAGAATTTTAGGGGTCTAACAGTCTAATTTTCCTACCTACTTTATTAAATAATACATAACAAAAGGTGTGGGACCCACCAGAAGTCAGAAGTCAGAAGCCAGAAGTAACTTTTTTTTACTTCTGACTTTTCACGTTGCAGAAGTCATTTTGGACCAAAAGTCATTCTGAAAATAAGGTAAACCAAACATGTTTAATTCTTGAAATTTTGCTTTTACTTCTAGGATCCACTTCTGGGTGCCAGAAGTGGCATCCAAACATGCCCTTGGTCTGTCAAATAGGCATAAATTCATCACAAATTTTGTCATGAATGATATAGTAGGAGTAATGATTCAAATGAAACCTATGATTAGTAAACTCTAACCAGTTGCACCATATGAGTGGATCCCATATGTTTTATATTTTCCTTTTCCCCCACTTCTCTCTTCTTCCTTTCTCTCACTAAGTTACTAAGGAATTAGAAAGACAACGAATAAAGAATTTTTATCCCCATATTCTTCTGCCTTTTCTTATTTTATTTCCTTTAAAACTTCTCCATCATTTATCAAAGGAAACATAAAGATAAATTAAATAAACGTGACATGAGATTTTCATTTCTTACTTTACACTCCATAAATATCATATACAATCATAGGGATCCTAAAATGTCCTATATTCAGGAATCTTGAAACGGATATGATTATTAGTGCATCGATAATAAGAAATTAATACACTCACCTAAAGAAAAAAAAGAACAGATTAACTTATGGAAAAAATATATACTCCATACTGTACTTTTTATAAAAAATTACTACTCAAAATCAAATCGTTGGCCAAAATTAATTAAAAATAAATAAATATGTAAGAGATGTATTTTATTTAAAAGGTTAAAGTATATTTTTAGTCCTTTATGTTTACATCAAGTCTTCTTTTGGTCCCTTAACTTTGAAAAGTGCATTTTTGGTCCTTTTTTACTAACACCGTTAGTTTCATTTAACGGAAATTGCTGATTCAACAAATTTAACTGATGATTTTATAGTTATACGCTAACAAAATATGTTTAAATTTTAATTATCTAGTATAATAATTCTTATATTTTAAAATTCGGCCATTTTTATTAATATTTAATTATAAAATTACTCTTTAAATTTGCTGAGTCAGCATTTTCCGTTAAATAAAACTAAGGATGTTAGCAAAAAGGGACCAAAAATGGACTTTTCAAAGTTAATGAACTAAAAAGAGACTTGATGCAAAAATGAAGGACCAAAAGTATATGTTAGCCTTTTTAAAATATATCCTTTTTTATGAAGATGATGCTTCAAAGTGGGAATGAGTAGAAATATAGATGATCCCAATGAAAATAGACAGGAGAGACAAGTAATTAAATAAAGGTAAAAATGAAAAGTGTATTAAATTCTTTGTATATATATATAAAAAAAAGAAAAGAAAAGTGTATTAAATTCTTAGACAAATACATTTTATTGCTTATACATATATAACCACACCTATGTGAGAGAATTTTACTCTACTTATTAGGTGCGTGGTAAGAGAAACAGTACCTCCAACGTTGTTCATATCCACACTGCCCAGAAGTTGTTCCTTCCATCTCCTAAGACTTTCATCGTCCTGCCAACCAAAAAACGATTAAAATAAAAAGCGAAAAATTACATCAATGCAATATGCATAATTACCATATTTTAATCAAAATGCTTTATGCTTAATGTCTGATAAATAGTTGCATTATTGACTAATAGTAAATTTTGTTATAAATACGACTTTACTGTGTGTTGAATACGAATTGAATATAATTAAGCCTATGTTGGATTAACATATACACATATTTATATAGATACACACACACACACACACACACATGTTGATTGGTGAAATATAAACTGATTCGAAAATTGTGAATTATAATGTGAGAGAATACCTTATCTTTCTCGAGCTGGTCTTTAAGAGAGCAAGGAGGACCAAGCTCTAGTTTGGCTGCAGCATCGTAATCTTCTTCATCCTCTGTTGCATATATAGAAGACTCACTTCCTCTTCTGCTCAAATTCGTATTTTCCGTCTTATAATAATCTTCATGATCAGAATTCATTTTCTTAATTACAACTTGAATAATTTCTTCAACAGCGATTAAATTAAATCATATGTACAGTGTGGGATTATGAACAAAGAGAATGGGGAAGAAAACATGGAAAGCAAAAGATAGAAGAAAAATGGGTTGTTTGTTTGGTAGTTTTTTGTGTGGTCAGCCGAAGATGGGAAAAATTTTTGTGGTGATCCGAAATAGTGTCATTATCTTTGACTTCCCAATATCCAATCAAGAGAAAATTGTTTTCTTGGTACATTTTGTTAGCCCAACAAACTCTTTAAATGCTATTAGGATTATTTGTTTTATTATTATTATTATTATTATTATTATTATTATTATTATTATTATTATTATTATTACTATTCAGATTTGTTAGTTTGAATAAGTCAAATCAATTATTTCCTCACTTACCCACTTTTATTTATCAGTTTTTTTAGTTTTATTTATTTTGGTAAATTAATACCGAATCCGTAAGGAGGAATTCTTGCGTGAACTCAGTGGACTGCGTCATTTGTAGTCTGAACAATTACAAGTACATAAGGTCTGACGAGGAATTTTCAATTTGACTAGGCACCCTAAAAAGAATTAACTAACAAATAAAAAAAATTTAAATCTCATGTTTTCAATTTTTTTATTTTACGAATTAAAAAAAATTGTTATCAGTTAGTTGATTTTTTTAGGGTGCCAAGTCAGATTAAAAATTCCACATTAGACATTATGTGTTTACTTGTAATTAGTTAGACTACAAATGACGTGGTGCACTGGGTTCACGTAAGAATTTATCATCTGTAAGCCCTTATAAATTAGTTAGTGATGATTAAATAAAGGGAAAATTAGGTAGAAGGACCAAGGAAAAATAATATTTATTATAAAAGACCATAAAAAGTTTAATTATTTAGAAGTAAAAAATAATAAATTATAGATTAAAAAGACTAAAATATCAATAACTAGATTTTATATTCCCTCCAAGGCTCCAACGATATCCCATAACTTCTCTATTAACCGTGGCGCCTTGTTTACATAAAGGGTAAATGTACAATTTTAGTTATGAACAATTACGCTAGATGCACTCAGCAGAAAAATGAATTTCGTGAACAAATTTTGGTTATGAAGAATAAAATTAGGAGCAAATTCGGTAACGCTACTTGACCTACGTTGACCATTAAGTTTGACCACGAAAGCTGATGTGGCAGAACTGAAAATTTTAATTAAAGACTAGTGGTAATTTAAGATTGATTTTGTGATTAATTAAGGAGTTTTGTGAGCTTTATAAATAAATTCAAGAAAATGAATGTTTTTTTTTTACTTTTAAAGGCCTAGTTTCTCCCTTAATTTGGGAAAGTTAAAGTTAGAGGAATTATTTTTGGACCTAAAAGGGATTATAGTGGGAGGAAATTCTTAACCAGTAATGAATAAATTCATTAAACATTTTTACGCTTACTAAACAAATTTCATGTCATATATTTATTTTATAAATCAACTAAAATAAGTGAAATCAAACAAGCACGATGTCTGCTTTTGATGTTTATTGCCACAACGAATTTTATATCTTTTCGAAACTATTCATATTAAAAATTTTAGATCCATAAAAGTTGGTCACTAATTTCACGGCGTCTCTATCTTCGGCCGCTCCTGCTGGGGACGGATATGTCCGTATTTTGAATATGTTTACTTTTATTTTCATATTTCTCTGTAGAAATAAATTGGTTTAAAGGTTTAGGCAACAATAAATTTCATTTAGTAATTTTGATTTGTGAATATAGGAGTCAGAATTTGGTGATTATTATCTTACATATAGTTAACTCTATCTTCCGTAAGACTATTGCGGATTGTTGGTAATGGCGAATCCGAAACCCATTTTGGGATTACGATCATGTTATTCGTTGTGCATTTGACAATGAGAATTTATTCTACCTAATTTTCATATTTTGTGTTGGTGTTTGTGGGTCCCTTTTTTTCATGAGATCTATTCATGGGGATTCTTCTAAAACCAATTTGGTTGGTTTATTTCCAATAAGAAGTGTGGATTATTTGGGATGGTTCTTCGAACAACCACTACTCACAATGGCTTTATTGCTGGTGACGGCTTTTTTCTATCCACAAATTCTGATAAAGAAATAATGAAGACGGTAGACCTTTTATTTTATGCTTTGTACCTTACTTTTCCTTATTATAATGACATAATAAATATTATTTGGCCCAAAAAAAAAAGAACATCAAAGTAGAAACAATTAAATATGAACGGAACATACTAATAAATACAGTCCAAATTTTTTTAATACACAAATCCCGAACATACTAATTAATAGTTTAATACAGTCTAGAATTTATTTTTTTTTATACACAAATATATGCTGTCTTGATGCTCGTCAATATTGTTGATCGCCGAAACCAATTCCCTACAATGAATTTACTTGAAGATGGACTTGATTAATTTGGACGTCTCCGTTCTTAAGAAGAAAGCATATTTAAAACATGAAGATTAAAGTTAGCTATATAACTTTTTTTAGTTTATGTTTATTTGTAATAATAATATGGGAATGAATTCCAGTTGGTGGGTGTAATGTAATGGAAAAGAAAGGTAGAAAACGATTGAAATTAAAGAGAAAAATAAATTCAGAGGATCTGAATCATGAAGCATAAGGCCAGGCTTAACAAATTCTGGCTATAACACGAGAAAAAGAAATTTGAAAATGGCTAAAGAAAATCCTCAAAAACCTTTTTTGAAAATGGATCTGAATGATGAAGGATAAGGCCAGTCTTTCTATTGATAAATGTGATTTTTTTTTAAGCAAAGGCAAATGATAAATGTATAACTGCACATTGAAAAATTCAATATTATAACTTTATAAGTAAGAACTATTCTCTTGAATGATTGAATCTTCTACATAGTGTGTAACTTGACAGAAAATATAGTCAAGCATTTAACAGGAAGAAATTTCGGAGTAATGCATATGACTGCCGTGAGGATTTCTTTTACATTGAACTTTTCAACCTTTACTTTCTTTTTTCTTTTTTTTTTTAAATAAAATTTAGGTCAGCTTCGTATTCGACTATTCGTGCTTACTTCGAGGCTAATGGCTGTAGACGTGGGAATATATATATATATATACACACACACACGTAAAAAATACCCAGATGAAGAAAGTATTTTGTAAAAATAGTCATTCTAACACACACACACACACATGTATATATAGCACTTGTTTTCCCTCACATATTTTAAAGGGAAAACATTTTTTCTTTTGAAATATTTATTTAGGATTTACTATTGGATTAAGAGGAATTTGATATTTGAATGATGGGGTGTAACAAAAATCTGACATTGATGCGGTGCACTGGCGAGACCTTGACTTTGGCCTGGCAATTAACTATCTTCAGACTCTCAAATAAAGAGATTCTATATTTAGTGTTCTCTGGTTTGGTTCTGATCTGTTTGTGAAAAGGATGCACAAATCTAAACGCTGGTTTGTTGAATCAGTTTTTTTGAAGGGTGAAAGTGCATTGAACACCTTGAAATATTTTTAGAAGTACAATTAATGCCCCTCATAATTTCTGGTCTAGGAGCTAACACATGCTTGGTTTTACAAAAGTTAGAAACTAGAGTGTTTTTATCTTTGTGCTCTACTTAATGTCTTAATCATGCTCGTTAATGCCAATAATGGCATTGTAGTTTTGCAAGTACGTGGTTTAAACTTGCCAGGACATAATGAAAATTTCGAGAAGTGTTAGGAGGATTACTAAAATTAGGTTAAGTGTGATTTGAGTTGAATCAGCATAAATCTTTTTCATCTTCTTCAAATCTTTATTCAAGGTAAAGTTCATTTACCTTTTTCGATGCGTTTCACTGTTTCATTATTTTTGGGTTAAGAAAACTTTTTGAAAGTTACTTGTCAGGTACCATTGTAGGGCATATAATTAATGTTTTCTTTGGTTTTATTTATAAGTCATTTGATCATATATATATATAAGTCACATTAATTAAAATTTTCACCTTAATGTATAATTTTACAGCTATTTTATTATTTGTGTACTTTGTTCTCATCTAGAGTAGGGGTACATAGAGGTAAAGTTGAAAATTGTTAAAATTTAAAGTAAAAGTAATTGATTTAAGGTTTTTAATTATTTGTGGGAAATATGTTGAAAGTTAGAAATAGCTCTAACTCTTCCTTAAAAAAAAGAAATAACTCATACATCATAGTTTTGACCCTATTAGAATTACGGGGAATAAAAAATCTTTTTCACTATGATTGACCGTCCCTACCCTCCATTGGCGCTCTCCATCTCTTCTATATATACCATGGTAATCAAACCTGGACCGGAGTCTAGACCGGCGGAGGTGGTGGGTCAAGGGTTAGCGGGTCAGCTCGTAATCAACCCAGGAGCCAGACTGGTGGGGAATAAAAAATTAAAAAATAATTTAGACTCTCATTGTTCCATTAAATACTAAATATTAATTTTTTTTTTTGCCAACTAACTAAATATTAGTTCACTACCTTAAATCACTAACAAAATATCATATACTCATCCAACATTCCTGGCAATTTATTTGACATATTGACATTATAGCATCAATCCACTATCAAATGATATCAAAATCAATAATCACTAAATATTCTTCACATAATAATTATTAAAATAGATAAATGATCACAAAATATTCATACTCATAGTACTTTAATCATTAAACTAATAGTTATTACCATTACAATTGTCATTAATTTCAACAAATATTGCTTTCTACCATTCATATAAAAAAATATTTTTTTTAAAAAAAAAAAAGCAATCCATTGACCCACCAGGTCAGTCCCGGGTTGCACCGGGTCAATAAGACCCCGGGTTAGCATCCAACCTGGACCGGTTTAGTGCCCGGGTTACGGGTCAACCCGGCCGGGTTGGATTACCATAGTATATACACATATAAATGTATATATATGCGATATGGCAGCGAAGAATTATTTTTCTGGATGAAGTTTTTGTTCACTTGTCTGTTATTTTAAAGCAAAACACAATTTTTCGTTTTCAAGACTTGCTTCATTGGAAATTTGAATACACTATCGTTGACCAACTAATTTTAAACAATATATTTGAACGCTTGCAGGTTAATGACATAATTTCTTGAATTATAATGCTTGATGTGCTGTATAAGAGATAGTCAACGAATATGAGCATGATTCTGGTGGCAGTAAATTAAAGGGAAGCACAAGGAAACGTTTTATAATGAATGGTTGGAAAATTTCTTAGAATGTTTTACTTAAGTTTATTGGGAAAACCCTAGTTTCAACCCAAAAAATCTTGATCAAAACCATCTAACAGTTCTATATTTTTTTTTATGAACAGTTTTATATTTATTTTATACAGAAAGATATATTCAAAACTAATATATTAATATCAATACACACTATATAAATTTATTTATAAAATCCTATCTTAAATCATTAACAAAACTGTTGACCTAAATTAAAAGTTTATATAAAGCATAAAATGGGCATATAGTAGTTAAGAAACTCTACCATTTATAAGTTGTTGATAACATAACTGACTTTAAACTCCAAACAATATTCACGTAGTTTCAAAGGAAATACAGATCTTTCTTAAATTCTATGAAAATTAAAACATATAAATATCTTTTCATGTTTTCAAAATTCATAAAAATAAGCGATCCCGTGAAACTACCATGAAAGTGCACAAGATTATTTCAATTGTTATGAAACGTGTGTGCACAAAAGTATTAAGGGAAAACTCATATGAATTGCCTGTCCCATAAAGAAATAAAAGTCAACTTGCGTGTAAATTTTGGTTTGATAAGGTCAGGAACATATTATATATAGCCTATGCCATGTAAATTAAAGAAGCAATAGTAAAAACAATTAATTATTATAAAAGTGGAATTAATTATTATAACAGTGGGTTGTCGCACATTATTCTTAAATATAAGGAAGCCCCTCTCTCTCTGATACACAAACGGTATGTGTTTATGATATATATATATATATTGATTAAAGAAGAGTTGGGAAATCCCAAACCCAGCAAAACTCTAAGATTTTTACAGAAATATGAGTCATCAGCATGAAATTGTTGTTGAAGGCGGAAGATGGAGAGAGAGAGGCAACCGAATAATCAATACCCTGAAAGCTGAAGAAAATCAGAGATCTTCTGAGAATAGTGGGTTGTTGTTTGAGTTATATTTGGAGTTGCAAGAGGCTGTTCATCAAAATGGTGACGTAAATCAGTTCATTGATGTGTTAGAGAATAGAATATCACCATCATCAATTCGTTTATCTTCCATTTTTGATCATGTTTCTCCCTCAGGTGACTCATTGCTTCATGATGCTGTTTACTTTGTAAGAAAAGAAATTTCAGAATTGATCAGCCATAACTATCCTCAACTTCTCACCCAAAAAAATATCTGTGGAGATACTCCTCTTCATGTTGCTTCAAGATCAAACAACAAGAATTCGATTCCGATCATTGAAGTTATCATTTCTGAATATGAAAATAATGTTGCTGCTGTTGCTTATGATGAAGAAAGGAAAATAACGAGAATAACTAATGAGTATGGGAATACAGGCCTTCATGAAGCATTATATAGCAAAAATCTTGATGGGGCCCAAATACTTTTTGATGCAGATAAACATGTTGCTCATTATTTGAATAATTCGAAGATATCACCATTGTATTTGGCAGTTCAGAGTTCATATGGGGATTTAGTTGGTCGTTGGTTGCAAGTACAAGATCTCTTTCCACAAAATATGGATCTTCCAAGGAGCCATGGAGTCTCTCCACTTCACGCTGCCATATCCGCAAAGAATGCAGGTAAATCTTATGAATACACCCCCATAACTCTGTTTTTGTTTTAATTACTACATATAATAGATTTGGGTCTTTTTAAATGTTTTCTCAATATATCCCTCCATACGCAATCTCATCTATGAATTTCATTATGCCTATGAGTTTGTTGTTATCACTTAAATGCTTTTGAAAATAAGATCAGAATGCTCCTACATGGTAGTAATTAAATAAAGACTAAATCACATAAATTTTGTAATTTATAAATATTTGAAACAATATTCATATTTGAATAATTCAAGTTTATTTTGGTTTTAACAGTGAAGTGTTGTATGTTTGACGTTTACCTTTTCGATTTAAAACTAATAAATGGCTCCATCCCAATATCTCTTACCTCTCCGTGTCTCTCTTCATCCTCAAAGTGAGTTCTTTGGTGTTGAGGATTTATGTGCATAGAGTCTTGAATTGAGTTTGTCCAATAGTAGCCAAGCTTATTCGAAGATGCTACCAAAATAAGCATCACTCTTCAATTTCCTAAAAGTCCAGCCTCTTCACCATATCGAATTTATAAGCTTCATCATAGTCAAACCGTTGCAAACCCACTGGACTCTTAAATGTCTCGTCACTTCTTTACCCATAAACAAACATTGTCCACCTTTCTCAATCTCAGCGCTTCTCTATCTCTCTTCTTCTTGATCCCAACTAGCAGCCTAAATGCCCTCTGTCCTAATCCAGGAGACAAATGATCCTCCTTCTCTCTCCAAGTCTCAACTCTCAACAGCCCTATATGAAAAAACTCTAGCCTGTGCTTCAGGTTGTTGAAGCTTGTTTGGAAGCTGCGGAGATTCTATTTGAGAGAGTCACAGTGGGCACTGTGTGGAATATTCGTCTTACTGCACGCCATCGCAAGTTTCATTATTGTCAAACTCATGAGTTGACTCTCTGATTTTATCTTTTTTACGGTTCTACCTAACCAAAACGTGTGATGAGTTATTTAAATTTTTAATATATGTAAACTATATTAAACTCATGAGTTTACACATCGAGTGTACCGTTTTTACGTTTCTATCTCACTAAATAAGCGTGTTAATTTGCTCTAAATCTCATGTTAATTATTTTTATTAGACCATATTCAATAAATTTATATATAAATTTTATAGAAATTACCTTATTAAACTTGGTAAAGTATAGGAATGTTGATATATTTAATATAAATATTCAAATTTAAAATATATTAAAGAAAAATTCTTGTTAGTATTTTGTATTTCTTATTTAATTATATATCTTAAATATATATTTATTAATAAAAATAAACTCTTACAAATTTATCATTCGAGTTTATGAATTTTACATCATTGTCACGGTATTCGAAGACTTTATAGCAACAACAATGTCATTGGACTTGACAATGGCTATCCGGGTCTTTATGTTGAAGACACGTAACCTTATCTCTTATGTCTGTTTCTCCCTATTTCTTTTGAATATTTATTATATATGACAAAATGGGGAGAAGTTAGGAACTAGAAAAAATATTAGTTGGCCTGCATTTATTCTGTTGTTTTCGATACCTTTAATCTGTAATTGTATAGGTACCAACTTTTTGTAATAAAACATTCGACTTTTGGATATATTCAATTACAAAAGTTTATTTGTTCATTTCCTTTTACTTATCTCAATCTTTTTCCATTTTTATATGGCTTATCTGATTGAATGATCGATGGTGTTCAAACCGGTTATTATGCAGGGGGTTGATCGATTGAATAGGCCCCTATCTAGGAAAACATTTATTCACAAATACGATTATTTTCCAAAACTGTCAAATATTCACTGAATATTTGATGGTTGTCGTTAGGTCGCCGTGAAATATGACACCGTATATTATATTTAACGGTTAATGCTAGGTAACCGCTTAATATGGCATTGAATATTTCACGCTTTGTAACAATAACAACAATAATCAAACCTTATCCTATTAAGTGGGGTTGGCTACATGGATTGTACGACGTCATTGTACTCTATCGGTAACCAAATCTTTAGATATATTATTTATTAAAAGATCTCGCCCTACAACTTCATTGAATGTACGTCTCGGTCTCCCTCTTCCTCTCTTAATCGGACTCCAGACTGTTTGATCTACCCTCCTCACTGGCGCATCTAATAGCCTTCTTTGTACATATCCAAATCACCACAAACGATTTTTTACCATTTTCTCACTGATAGATGCCACTCCAACTCGTTCGTGTATATGATCATTTTGAATCTTATCCTTTATTGTGTGACCACACATCCATCTTAACATCCTCATTTTAGCTACCTCCATTTTATGTTCATGTTGATCCTTCAAAGCCCAACATTCACTACCATATAATACTGCTGGTCTTATAGCAGTGCGATAAAACTTTCCTTTTACCTTATGGGGTACTTTTCTATTGCAGAGAACTCCAGTAGCTTTCCTCCACTTATACCACCCGGCTTGAATTCTATGATTGACATCGTCATCAATCTCACCATCTTGTCTTATAATTGATCCCAAATACCTAAACTTTGTCACTTGAGGGATTGTTTGCTCTCCCATTTTAACCTCCAAATCACCTCTAAGTTGTCTATTTGCAAAATTACAATGCATATATTCTGTCTTACTCCTACTTAAACGAAAACCCTTCGGCTCCAGCGTGTTTCTAAATATCTCTAATTTATCATTAATCTCCTCTCTTGATTCGGCCAGAAGGACTATATCATCAGCTAAAAGCATGCACTTAAGGACCTCTTCTTCTATAGGCTTAGTTAGAGCATCTACTACTAAGTTAAACAAATATTTCACGGTTTGTAACAAATGAAATATTTATATTTGATACCTCTATATTTTACAGTGTGAAATTGTGAGATATTGGCAAAAATAACTCTGAAATATTCGCCTTTTTGTAGCAGTGCAATGTTATATGCAGATAAGTTTCCTAACATTTAAAACTTTACAATAAATCTTCCTTAACTTTTCTTGATGGTAAAACTCCAAAATGACATTTTCTATTGATCCAATTTATTTTCTCCTAATCCTTCAGGAAAGACAAGAAAATTTTAAGGTAGCAAACTTTGTCCAAAACTTCTCTTAAATTATTCAAACAGATAGCTTATGGCAGAACTTTAATGGTATTACACAAGCCCGTATCCTTGATTTTCTATCGATCTCTAATTCTATTTTTTCTTCCCTCACAATATTGTGGTGTGAGTATAGGTCTAAGCTCTGTTATAATGTACTTTTGAACGGTAATAGATACAAAGGCTACTCTACAACATTTATATAGATAAATCTCTTGCTTTTAGTTTTGTTCATCACTTGTCTACAAATGGCTTAAAGTTTGAAGGCTTCTTTTTAGATAACTCAGTTTAAATGGTTATTATGTATGCAAAACAAAAGTTTAAGTAGGTATAAAATTAATTAGTTTGGATTATCTACATAAATTCGAAAGCGTATGGGGTTTACTATGAAGTTTTGATGGTTAAGGAGATTACTTGTATACGTTTTTATTTCATGGAAGTTTGACGTACTTTTTCCTTAAATAAATAGTATTACCTCGAGTTCGCAACATAAGATCTAATTTATAATATAATTTAGATTTTATATTAACGACCAGAGCTAGTATATTGTCACAGTTAGGGTAAACCAAATGGATAATTAAATAGTGTATGAAGAGATGTATTGTGAGAAAGTATAGAGAGGATCCATATCCAACGAACTACTATAATTGTTTCAATTTTCTAAACTTTCTTGATTTGATGAATTGCAGATTTGTTGAAACAGATGGTGGAGAAAGAATCATATTTAAGACTGATTAACCTAAGAGATGAAGATGGAAGAACTCTAATTCACTTTGCAGCTAAAAAAGGTTTTGCTGAAGGTGTTCGCTTACTCTTAGAGAAATCTTCTTCAGTAGCACTAGAACTTGATATGAAGGGTCGCTTTCCTATTCACCTTGCTTCAAAAAGAGGCCATGTTGAGGTAGTGAAAAAATTCTGTGAACAAAAAATGCTTTCTCTAAGAGGTTTGACCAACAACGAAGGTCAAAACATTCTTCATGTCGCAGCAAAGCATGGACATGAGGCCGTGGTAAAATATATTTTAAGAAAGACAAAGCTCGATGTGAACCAGAAAGACAAAAATGGGAATACTCCATTGCATTTGGCTGCTCAAAACTTGCATTATTCAGCTGTATTGAGTCTCATACTAGATAAAAGGATTAAGGTCAATGCCGTGAATAGTGAAGGTTTAACAGCTAGAGATCTTGCTTTGTTGAAGAGAGAAATCCCAAGAGGAGTTGGGCAGGTATGGTTTACATTATACTTTGGTTTTCACAAGATACCATATTTTATCATGACTACCCTGTAAACTCATGAGTGGTAATGGGTAACAACATCATAGTTAGTTTTAAACCTCTTTAAACTGTATGAAAGAAGACAAAAGTGCCTAAACTATACATGATCAGACACACACTATAGGGAAACTTCCTTGGGCATGTATGCATTAATTTCAATACATGATTCTCATATTATGCTGACTTATAAATATGAAAGATAAACTAATGATTCAAAAATATTAAGATTCTCATTACAAAAAATTTCGCTTTCGGCGGCGATTGTTGCTGTGGGACTTTCAGCGGCAACAGAAAAAGTCATCACAATCTGTCGCCACTGAAAGGCACACCTTTAGCGGCGATTTTTTATGTCGCCGCTGAAAGTCTTTTTATTTTTTGTAGTGTCTATTCCTTTGATGGAAAACCTCCTTAAAGTGTCAATTAATATGGAGAGTTTAGGGGAAAATTATAAATTTAGAAGACAAAATATTTTAGGTATTACATTTTAGGACCAAAGCAAACCCCTCCCTTAACTTTTACATTTAGGATGGGAAGGCATGTCATTCAATTACTTGTAGTATCATTCTTTTATGCTATGTTCTTTGCACAGGATATAACGTACATGGTCTTGAATTTTGCTGGTGCGAAAGAAAGTGGTAAAGCACAAAGTTTTCTTAAACGAGTAGAACCATCAATGAAACCAGAAGTGATGAAGAATAAAATGGAGACACTACTGATAGTGGCAATAATCATAGTAGCAGTGACGTTCATAGTTGGATTTATAGTACCCGGTGGTGTATATAGCTCAGAAGATCTAATCCCAGACAATAGAGGAACAACAATTTTGGGTCATAAACCAATGTTCAAAATATTCGCTGTTTTCAATATGGTATCTATGTACAGCTCCATATTTGGATCTTTCTTTCTCTTATGGGCAATGGTTGGAAACTTGTCTCCTTCAAGTGCCTTAAGTTCTTCACTCTTAATGGTGGGTGTAGCTTTATTGTCAATGACTCTCTCATTCATGGCTGCTTTGAGTTTACTTGTTTCGACCCATGTTTCATGGATCTCATCTCTCACAATATTCATTGGAATCAGTTCCTTCTGTGCCATATTGATTGGGTCAAATGCGAGTTGGAGTATTTTAGTTGTATGCATTATGTCAAGGTATCGCGACGAATGTTTTCTAATTTTCTTGTCTATTATAAGTGCTATTTCAGCTTTTACCTTACTAGCTATAATGGTTTCAGCACCTATTATTTTGTTGTTGTATGTTCTTCATGTGGTACACTAAAGTGTTGAATATTCTTGATATTTTGTTGAAGTTTTTGGTCCTTATTGAGTGATGTTCTGTTATAGTTGTTTTAATGTCATGTGTGTATTGTATATAAGTTTTGGCAACAAAGGGAGGCCGCTTGAGCTTTTTTTAAATCTTGTAATATTAATATGTGTAAATATATATTGCCGTAAATACACACACACATATGTATGTGTGTGTATGCATGTATTTGGTAGTTTTTTTGTTATAAAAAGGCAAAATGATATTAATAGCTTAAAAACCTTACAATGAAGAAAAAGAAAGTGATCGAGCTATAGTGCAACAAATTAAATTTAGCTATAATATAAAATATTTGAAGTAACTGTCCTAATAGTAAAAGAAGGGAATTCCTTGGGTTAATTAGTGATGTCTTGAATCGGGAGAAGAACCCCTCATATTCCTTTCCTCCTCTTCTCTCTTATTCCTTCTTAATAACAACTAGATCAATAATTGAATGGTCCAGATTTAGCTCTATATTAAATGTTTGATTGTATATTCTTTGTTACAGTATTAAGTTATTTATATCAAAATTCATGAACTTGCATAAAATTAATTATTTTTCTTTTTATAATTTATTATTTTGATCACAAATTAATAATATGTCAAATCTGGATCATTCAATTATTGATCTAGTGGTTATTAAGAGAGAATATAAAAGAAGAGGAGGGAAAGGAATAGGAGGGACTCCTCTTCCGTCTTGAATCCAAAAAGACAATTACCAAAAATATTGAGATTATATTAGCATTTTGAGGGGACAATATTGCCCCGAAAGTTTAAAAATGTATCACGCCCCCACTATATAACCCTAACGGTTAACGTTGTTGACTAAATTATGCAAATGTGTCAAAATTTCTAGGCACCCACCTCACATTTTCTTTTTCCATTTAAGATGTTTTCAAATAAAAAAAACCCTTGCATGTCTCCCGAACACCATCTTCTTCAAGGTTCTATGATATTGATTTACACAGCAACTTAGTAGGCTCTTTGTAATCCTTATGCACATATTTGATTAATACATTCATTCTTTAGAAAAGGCCAAAAAAAAAAAGAAAAAAAAAAGAAACTGGATGAGGAAAGGGTGGAAGAGACAGAAAAAGGAGAGAAGAAGAATGAAGATTAAATTGAAATAGAGGCGGAATAGGTGAATTATCGGCCATAACCTAATAGACAGGAAATCGAAGATAATACAACGGTTCCTAATGATGACCATGAAGAGCTTGAACGTGTTCAAACTTTATGTAGACATTCAGCAAGAGTAAGGAGGCCTTTAAGGTGGCTTCAAGATTATGAAATCAGAGATATGCCTACGGGCAATCAAATCCAGCACTAGATTGAGCAGATAACTCAAATTATGCATCAAAATATGTGGAACAACAAGCTATGGAATGATAAAACAGGGAGTTCACAAATATCTTATGCAAGATTATCTTACAAATTCCCATTTAGTATCTTCATATAAACATTATATATATTGTACATACTTAGTAATTGAACCTACGAGGTTTGAAGAAGCTGTGAAAGGTCAAAACTGGGTCGAAGCAATGAGGGATCAGGAGATCAAGGCGCTTGAATCAAACCAAACTTGGGAGATAGTTGATTTACCTAGAGGGAAGGCTGCATAGGCTACAAGTGGGTTTATAAAATCAAACATGATTCAGATGGAAATATATCAAAGTTTAAAGCACGACTTGTATCAAAGGGTTACACACAAAAGGAAGGAGTGGATTACTATGACACCTTCTCTCTTGTGGTGAAGATGGTCAAAGTAAGAGTAGTTCTAACTCTTGTAGCTATGAATTATTGGACATCTTTGAAATGGATGTTCATAATGCATTCCTTCAAGGTGATCTTTATGAAGAAGTATATATAAAGATCCAATGTTTTGGAAAAGTGGAAGAAAATAAAGTGTGCAAGTTATTCAAATCATTATATGGATTGAAGTAAGCGTCTAGACAATGGAATGTCAAACTAACATATGCTTTGCTCAAGGATGGCGTCAAAAAAATTTTATGTGATTACTCATTATTTATCAAATGAATGAATATAATTATTATTTTTTATTTATTTACAAAAAGTTTAGGTGAGTTTGGTCCCGGAGGCTCACCAAGGTTAGGACTGGCCTCCAGCTCAAAGAGCACTTATAGATTGCCCACCAACAAGGTCCTTACATTAGCAGGATTCAAACCCACAACCTTATTGTTATAAGCCAACCCCTTTACCAACTGAACCAACATTTGTCAGCAACATCAACAGGAATATAATTATTATATAAGTGTATTTTGATGACCTCTTAATTACTGGGAATACTTGTGGTGGGATTCAAGAGACCAAGAAATAGTTGCATAGTCAATTCAAGATAAAGGATATGTGAATTGAAAAATACTTCTTAGGAATAGAAATTGCTAGATCAAGGCAAGGAATAATTCCAAATTAGAGAAAACAATATGTGCTGAATTTGGTCTAGTGATGTGGGATTAAGTGCAGCCATGCCATCTGGGACACCAATGGAACAAAATACGAAGCTGGCTACTCATCCCAGACCTGAAAGCAAACAACAAGAAGAAAAGGGAGAAGAAAGTTCATATTGTAGATGGAAATTAAAGGATCCTGAAGTATACAGGAATTTAATTGATAGGTTGTTTTACTTGACTATTAGTAGACCTGATATATGCTATTCTGTGCAAGTGTTGAGTCAATTTCTACAAGAGCCGAAGGAAATCACCCATGGATGGAGCAATGAGAGTGCTGTATTATTTGAAAGGAACTCCAGGCCTAGGCATTTTTGCATTCTTCTACCAGTCAAATGAAGTTAGAATGTTACTGTGATTCAGACTAGGCAACGTGTGGAGGCACCAGACAATCAGTCACTAGCTATGATGTGAAATTGGGGCAGTCTTCAATTTTGTGGTAGTCAAAGCAACAAAGCACAATCTCCAAATCTTTTGTTAAAGTAGAATATAGAGCACGTGGGCATGCAACTACATAAGTGATATGGATAGTTGGTTTGTTAAAGGATTTCAATGTAATTAATATAGAACACACTGCATTTTTTGCGATGTATAGCTGAGATACATATAGCTAGTAATCCCATTTTTCACGAAAGAAAAAAAATATTGAAATTGATTATCACTTCGTGAGGAAAAATTACAGCAGGGCTTAATTGATTTAAGGTATGTACGATCTTTTGATCCTTTAGATAACATTTTGACAAACGATTTAGGTAGGGAGGCTCATGAATATTTGTTGTCCAAGTTGGGAACGTTCTATCTGCACCGTACGTTCCAACATGAGGGGGAGTATTAATGGTTAGAGTATCTTTCATATCTTTAGTTATCTTGTTGATATTCAAAAGATAAGATATTATTGTACAACTAAGATTATCAAACGGCGCATTCTTTCAAATCTGTATAAGGCAACCTTATACACATTTGTACAGTAGTGACTTAAAATTGAGTAATAATAAGTATGTATTATTCAGATTTCAGAGTATTCCCATGTGTTTTACACATCCCGTTCACGGAAAGGAATTTGTTCCAATCTCTCGCAAAGTCAAAAGAAAAAGCATGTATTGGAACAAATGTGTGTTGATTTTAGGAGAGGATTTGACTTATTAAGTACATACAAGATCTCAAGTTTGAGTTAGTGTAAAATTTCAAGTTTGAGTTAGTGTAAAAGGAAATCTTTTAAAATGATACCCTCAATTAAAAGGTGACTTGTGATGCAAGGAAAAAGTTCTTAAATAGCATTAAGAATGAGTGTATATCAACGGTTTGTAGCCTATGGCAAAAAAAGGATTTGTAGATTCCCACATACTACACTACAAAAAAAATGTTAATTATGGACAGAATTCTGTTGGTAAATTCAATTTTCTGACGGATTAACGACGGAAACGAATTTTCCGACTGAAAAATTAGCGTCGCTAACTAAATTAGCGATGGAATTCTGTTACTAAATTTTTTTAACTTTTTTAAATTATATGCCACGTGTCGCCTCCACAAATTGTCTAAAATTATGCGGAGTAGAGACTCGAACCCTCGACCTCCTACATGCGTGCTGATGCCTTAACTGGTTATGCTATTATAATTATATTTGATCCAATATATACTTTACATTATATTTAACTTAATATATTATTAAATATTTTTTAATTATTAATATATAATTTATATAATAAAAGTTATATTATTATTATATTAACAATCTTATATATTCATATACTTTACTTATAATTAGTATTTCAATTTTATATTTATAATAATATTATTTTTGAGAATTACTTCTACTATATAAATTTTTTAATCATTATTTTATTATATATATAATTAAATTATAATTATTTTTCATTTTTTACTAATATTTATTAATAAATAAAATATAATTTAATAAAAAATTTAAAATAAATTTGTAATAAATTTATATATATATATATCTATGCATATATTTATATATTAATTTTTATTAATATTTATAACATATTATTTATTAATTAATTTATTTATAAAATATTTTTAAAATAAAATAATATTTTTATATAAAATAATTAATAAATTTGCGACGGATTTCCGATGGAGACGGAAATTTATCCCATCGAAAATTCAGTCGTTAATTTCATGTTTTTTTTAGTAGTGCTGGTCAAACATTAAAAAAATAACATTTTTGCATGATTGTGCATGTTTGTGTGGATGGGTGTTAATACATGAGAGACAATTAATTGGAGAGAAACGAAACTAATTTCAAAAGGAGAAAATAGTTATACTAATTTATTAAATTCCAAGTAAGTTTTTATGCTTATCAAATGATTTGATTTTGTGTATTATAATTGGGTAGACCATAAATGACGTGGCACTTTATGTTGATGCTCGTTACCCTCCCTTATTCATGTTTAAAATGATTAGATAAATATAAAAAAAAAAAATTAAAGGGAGTCTATATATTGTGGGTTTCCATTTTCCTTCTCTTTATTACTTCTTTTTGTAAGTTTTATGGTACAAATCCAACCAAAGTTATTAAGAAAATGAACAAATGGACTTTGTTAAAAATTAAACAATTTTGAACTTTGGTTGTATTAATTATTTTGTTTAAGTTTGGTTCTTACATGAAACTGAACATTTGAAGACTCTACGGGGAGAGATTTGTACGAGGATAGATTTCCTAGCTCTAGAAATTTTTGCCTAAAATTTAAAATAATTATGGGCTGGAAAATCATTAGTTTTTTAATCTCAAGTGACTTTGAAAACATGTATATATATATGTGTGTGTATGAGGCTTTGAAAATATATATATATATATTTGTACATATATAAGTGTGTGTATGTGAGAACTTATATCCCCATGGTACGTGGGCTCAACTGACGAAAGAGTTGGATATTTGACCATCTTATCGAGTGTTCAATTCCTTCCTTAGGAGTATCACTTAGTGCTGGTTTCAGTCGCAGCACTTGGGGAGGAATTTCCAGTTCTCTATAGCTAAGTGAAGTTGGGCGAAACGTATCTGTGTGGACAAGAAAAAAGAGCTTACTTGTCAGGCTCCAGAACCCACAAGGACAGGCTCTAGTAGACCAACCTTGCCATTAGATTGTCAGTTAGCTCAACCCATTTCTTAAAATTTATATATAAAAAAATATATGAGAACTTATATTATTAATTTAATATCCATTTTTATTTTATTATGATATTTACTGATTAAAACTTTATGAACCCCTTTTAATCAAACATAGTTATTCCTTTGGTAGATTCTTTTGAATAACGCGTGTAGTTATTCCTTCGGTAGATTCTTTCGAATAACGCGTGCACGGCTAGCGCGATATATTTCAGATTCCATATAGTAAAGTGATTTCAAATCCTTTAAGCCTACTAATAAACTCAAACTTTATATGAAAAGCTTTTAATTTTTTTTATTCAAGTACAATTTTTTTTTGAAATTTTAAAAATAATTTTTGTATGATAAAAAGTTTTGGTGTAAAAAAGTTTTATGAGAATTGTTCGATTCTTCGAAGGATATTTTCTATAGAAGGTATAAGTCCCCAAAAAAACATATTATCAGAATTTTGACCAACGGAAAGGATAAGCTAGAACAAGATGAATAAAACTTAGATAAGTATTTCACGAAAGATTTGGCTTCATTACAAAACCTTATTGATATTCAACCAGCACATAGTTGGTCTAGCGGTATAAGACATCGTTAGATCATTTGAGATCTAGTATTTGAATCCTAGAGAAAACACTTCTGTTGGACAGGGAATCTATGAACCCCGAAATTTTAGTAGTCGGTTACTCGGATACATATTAATAAGATCTGAAAAAGATGTTGATTCCCAGTTGTTATGTTAAAGAACTTATTGATATTCAACATTAGTCTCTAACTTCATTACAAACGCAGTGAAACTAATAAAGACTGACTTGATATGAGTCAATCTATAACAACTGAGATACAAACATGGTGAAAGGATAATGATTAAATAATCAATTTTTTAAAAATAAAATTAAAGAACGAAATAATACCTTATGTAACATTAAAGGATTTAAATGTGTATTTTTTACAAGTTTTATCTAATTATGTGGTATACTCACAATACTATGAAATACAAATATAAGATTAAGTTCGTTAAAATCTGTCGCCAAACAAGCCTTGATTCAATTCCAAGCAATGAATAAATTCCAATTTTCTGTCATACTCGGCTCAAAAACTAAGAGAACTTCAAACATTACTCCAAAAAGTAAAGTATTTCTCCCTTTGGACCTTAATGTATGACTTGTTTAGAGAATTGCTAATTTGGTCCTACATGTAGGACACATTTTCTATTTTTTTTTAAATTTTTCCCAAATCATCGCTAATAATGCTCTCCCAAAAGTAGTCAAATGAAAGTGGGGGCAACTAATAAAGTTGATTAGATTATTTTAGAAAAATATATCATAATAATTAATTTTACTAACATTCTTAATCTAATCAAAGTATGTAATAAATATGTCATATATTTTGGACATTATAGGGTATAAATATGATAAATCTCTCTCTCTCTCTCTCTCTCTCTCTCTCTATATATATATCTATCTCACTCTCCCTCTCTCTCACACACTCACACTCCTCTAGCTTATTAGGATAAAGTATATTTTTTGTCCTTTAAGTATATATCAAGTTTTAGTTTAATCTCTTAATTATAAAGTCTATTTTTAGTAATTTAGACTTACCATTGTTGATCTGGTTAACAGAAATAGTTGACTAAGTGAATTTAAATAATACTATGAAATTAATAGAAAATTAGTAACATGTACTTTAGCTTGAATAATATATGTTATCATGTATCATTGTCAAATCATCTCTGTTAGAAGAGGTACCCGCATTTAGTGCTCCCCAATGCCTTGAACTAGGTTGCCTCCAATAGAATAGTGGAACTTAATAAAACTTTTAATGGCTAGATAGATAATTTTTTTTTATTTGAGTGTTACTTTGGTACTTCTATATTTAGTTTGAATGTTCACATGTACTTTTTGCATGTCCTCCAAAAACTATATGGTATTTGATACCCTTTAGATTAAAGTTTATGAGTATTTTTACATATTTATCATTTTTGAGTTGGGCGTAATAGTGTGGACTCCATTACAAATGGTGATAGACAAAAGTTGAACTTAACGGATACAACATTACTGGCCTCCTCCTCCTCTTCTTGTCCAACCAAATGAAATTATCATAGAGGAAAGGAGAGTCTGAATGGTCTTGCAATCCAAAAAATAATAGGAAATGATTAAGTAACAAAACAAAACATAAAAAAGATCATTTGATAGCATATCCAGAGGCATTAAATATGTTGATTATGAAGTCCAAGAATTATTATCCAATCAAAGGCTCGACAAACCATAAAAGGTGCTTGAGGATCTAGTGCTTACATTGATATTGACATGGATTATTGCTTGGATGATGGCATGAAAGGTTAGATTTGTGGAGCTTGATGTACTACATGAAAGGGCACCTTCCTAGCCCCCATGGCATGGATAACAAGAACATGTTTTAAGAGCCAGAAAGAGACTTTGAACTCAGCTATGACACTTTTGAAGGTCCAATAAACTTATATGAGCATAGAGGAGTCTGATAGAGATTTAAAATGTGAAATTGAGGCCAAATGAAATTGTATAATGGGTTAAGGGAGTTTCAGAGTGTGATTTAACAATATTAAAGTCCAAATGGATGTTTTAATGGCCTATACAAGGTTATGAGTAATCAAGACACATTTGGAAGATCCAAGAAGCATCTAGAAAGCTCTATATACATCAAATCTAATGTGATTTCATTTTTGATAGTTCCTTATTTTATTTCAATAAAATAAGACCATTTAGTCAATGATTGTTCTATAAGACCTTATCACATCTTTCTATTTTGGTTAGCTGACTTTTTGTTCAAGAATAAGTCATTTCTTTGAAGGAATGGTGCCAACCAAGAATACTAATAATCACTAATGCACCTATAACTTCTTAGGGTTTTTTGTATTCTAGAGTATTTTATGATTGCCTATATAGGCTATGCTTTGTACTGAAATTTGGAGGATAGAATGAAGAGGATTTGAAATAAGAACTCTATTCTTAGAGAGATGTTTAGTGTCTTGTGAGAGCTTTGCTTGCATGTTGTATATTTGTGAGAATACCTGACTGTGTCAAGTACTGATCATCCTTGTGGTGTCTTTATGGCTAGGGTTATAAGAGACGGGTACTCTTCCTTATATTGATCATCCATCCCTTTTATCGAGTCCTTAAACTTGTTTCTAGCCAATACCTCCCCTTATTCCATCAATTGGTATCAAAGTAAACATTTGCTAGATTTCAAGTTCTATCCTTTTTTTGTTTTGTTACATTTGTTTTTATTTCTCCGTGTTCCTCGTTTCCGTCTTCTTCTTTTACACTTTGGTTTTCCTTTGATTCCATCGTGTTTGTTCTTTCATTCACTTTCATTGTCTTTTTTCTCCCCTTGTTTGTATCTGTAACATTGTTTAAAAAACTAAAAAAAAGCTTGTGCAAAATAAAAATTGAATAAAGGTGGTTTTATTGAAAAGAAAATTTAGGAGAAATGGAAAAAAACGAAAATTCAAAACAAAAAAAAAGTTGCAGGTTGGAGAATTGCAAGATTGTGAAATGGTTTCCTAATTCGAAAGAGCTCCATTGCAAGTCACAATTAGTTTCCTAAATTTCAAACTTTGGCAGTAAGAATCCTCCTTTCCTATTCTTTTTCTAATTTCCTTCTCTTTAAAGTTTCCTATTTTGATTTCCTTTCCACAATTCCTACAACTCATTTCATCTTATTTTCCTTCCTTATCGTTCATGTTTTCCCCCTCTCCTCCTTTGCAAGATCATGTTTTTTCCTTTCATATTTCTTCCATAAAAAAACTTTGAACCTTAAAAATTTCTAGTTTTTACAATTGTTATTTTTAAAGATTACCACATACTAACTTTGTCTCTTGATTTTTGTTGAGTTTCAATCAAGAATACGATAGGTAGCAAACTAGAGTGGTAAAAGGCGAGAGTATTTTATATTAATTTAAAAGACATATCTTGTGTGAAACACGAGTGACAATACTTGTTGAGTGAAACATGTAAGTAGAGTGGTGAGGTCCTTTATTAATGTTGTCTACCTCTATTCTCAAATTAACTGATTTAACCATTTCCTAATCGTCTTGGGGGTTAAATGCAAATTATTTATAAAACCAAGGATTACAATCTAGTTGTGCAACCCTAGATCGTTCACAAGGAGTCTAATGATCTGCCTAGCTTAACTAAATGCAAGAAAGACAAATAAAAGTTGGGCTTTTTAGAAACAATTTCAATCAAAACTACAATGCATGAGAAAATACTTGTTTTTAGATTTTTGGGATAAAAATGGGGTGAATGATGGAAGTCAATGATATGGAGGCTCTCTTGGTTAGGGCATTAGTGACAAGCTTGGGCACATTGGGGAATAAGAGGGGTAATTGGGCCAATATCATCCAAATAAATCTCATTAAGTCCTAATTAAAGGAATGGGTCAACAATATCTTGTAACGCCACTCAACATTAATTAAGAGCTTAATTGACTTGACTTAAATCCATGATAATTGGAGATTAGGTCTACCATGGAATCACTTAGAATCTCTTCTAAGTTACTTAACATAATTAGGCCCAATGACTAATTAACCTTAACTCACATCAAGTCAAGACTAATGAGAGATTTTGTCCTAATTAATTAAAGTTACCTAAGCACATAGTTCAAAAAAAGGGGCTCGGACCGGTTGGTTGAACCAGGAAACTGGCCACCTGGTGGAGAGAGCAAGTCGAGCCATGCTTCACCCACTGAAGCAATCAACTCGGAATATCCCAGGTTGATTTGGCTGGGTTGAGGCGAACCTGTCGGTGGATCAGCCTGGTTGGGTTTAAAAAAAAGCCCTCCATATCCCTAAAACAAAGCTGTTTAAGATATATAAAAAAGAAAAAAAAATTCCTCAGATTGAAGTGCAGATTATGGAGCCTTCTTTTCGGTTTCAACTCCCAAACAGTGCAAACTCTTACAAAAAAGAGTTCATGAGGAGAAAAAAGAAGAAAGGGGAGAAAGAAGAAAAGGATGATTGAAGAGGAGATGAAAAAAATACTAACTCTGAAACAAATCCCCTACAAATCGTGAAAAATAAAGGAAGTAGAGGAGAAAGGAGGAAAGAAAGAAGGTAAGGATGATTTAAGGCTTACTCTTTTTAGTTATTATTGAATCTGTGAACTAAACCGAGAGAGAAAATAGGAAAAAATTCAAAATAGAGAGAGAAGCACGGCCATAATGAGTTGGAAGAGAATAAGGAGTGTGCTGCTGGATGAATGGACGCCTAATAGTTGGATACAAGAAGGTTAGGTCCAAGTTGAAATGAAAAGATGGTAGAGTATTAATGGTGGGTGTACCTTGTGTCAGCACATTTCTTTTCTTTTTGGTTTCCCAAAGCTTAGCATGTGATCACTTGACCACATCTACTATATTTATTCAATATACATATATGAAATTATATTATTTTAATATTACCGGTTTGACCCTGAGTTGACCCCCGGTCCGACCTTTGACCCTTAACCCAGTACCTTATCTGGTTCTATGTCCGGTCTGGTTTTTCGAAGTTTGCTAAGCACTAGTAAACTTGGCAATTCAACATAAGCAAACTCAACACAACAATCCCCCTTAGATATCAATCTCAAGATAAGCTAATAGATAAAATCATCTCACATTATCATGCTAGACAATTAAACCATAAAAACTACACTTGAAATTAATACCAACAAAGAAGAAGTGCTTAATACAAAATCCAATCCATCAACACAAATATCTAATCAATAATTACATAGTTCCAATCTCAACCATACACATACTCTAGCAATTCAACAAGGAAACACCAAGAGTACATGTATTGGAAATCAAACTACACAACTAGAACAAGAGAACTCCCCTATTGTAGAACCCTAGCTTGAGCCACTTTAATCCATCACCAAGAGAGCTTAAGGAAGACCTAGCCACACATTGTGAGGTTAGAAGACACCAAGAGAGGCTCCATTTCCTCACCCATGGTGGAAGGATGAAGAAGAGATGGAGATATGAAGGATTATGTAGAAAATTGGGAAAATGGGAGGAAGAGAGGTTGTTCTTGATTGGAAGATGATAGAATGTGTGGAAAATGATTGTTAAAGCCTCCTCATAAGTGTCTAGGTCGAAATCAGAGGGAGGGTGTTGGATTTTGATGGTATTGGGTCTGATCTTGCATTGGGTACCTTAAAAACCCGAGTAAAAACGCAAAAAAATCGTATTAGCATTTTCCCAGGTGTGTCGCGGCACATGAGGCAGAAAGAGCCCATCAGCCAAGAATCAGCACTTTTCATCACTTTCTCTTCTTACTCCTTAGCTTATTGGGACCATGTTTCCATGATTCTTACAATAAAAATACGTGTAATGAAGCATTAATTGCCCTAGAAATCAATTAGATGTAATTAATCGCCAATTATGACAATTTTACACCTCATTTGCACAAATCTCAAGTAGGTATGCAAGTGCTAGAATTTGATCTTTTAAGCACAAAAGACCCTGTATTATGCAATAATCCCCTCAATTTAGCTATGAAAAATATAGAAATCCTGAGTACAATCACTAACATTGCAAATTCAGGATGAGTAAAGAAGAAACACTTGCAGATTGCATTCTATTCTTGAAAAATATGACAAATGACATCTCTGAGCTACGCATATAATTGAGCAAGTCAAAGGAATCATCCTGATTGTAGGAGCACAAGCAAGGTTCCATGAGTATCAAAGAATATTTTGATGATATGCATATTGCTATGCTTCGTGTTAAAGTACAAGAAAGTAAAGTAATGAAACCTGAACCAGTCCTACCCTGGAGGGGCGCCGGTCTGGGTTGGCATGTAACCCGGGGTAGGTACGACTTGGCTCTGACTAGGTAGACTCATCCTAACCTGGCTATAACTGGGGTGATCCGCCAAGCTGGATGATTCAATCGATTTTTTCCCCTCACATCGATGACGAAACAATAGTGGTCGACGACAAAAAAATGCCGACAGTTACTTGAATTGTTTATGGTCGGAAGTTGCTAGATGCTGAGAGAGAGAGAAAGGGAAGAAGAAGTTTTTTGATGAAAAAAGTAAGGTGATGAATGGTCTTGCTTTCATGGTTGCTTTCACGATGAGCACTAGCCGAACAAAAAAGCTATTCATCGAGAAAGGAAGAAGGAAGAAGAAGCAAATGAGATGTTCTTCCATGGTGATAAACTCACAAACCTAATGCTAACTCCGTGATTTGTGTTGGCTCCGTGATATGTGTTTCTTTATGATGTGTTGGCTGTTGAGTGTAGAAAGAAAATAATGAATGGTTATGTCACTCACGTAGGAGAGAGAAGGCATAGTAAGACAAGGGGAAAAGGGAAGAAAATTCAAATTTAAGATTGAAAAATATGGCCATATATTCCCTCAAATCCTAAACAAAAGATTAAGTCAATTTTTTTAGGAGATTATGGGAGTAAAATGGACAAGCAAATTAGACAACTAAATTTTAGCTTTCCTACATGTAATTCATACATTAGCTTATAACTTAGGAGAATTGGTTTTGAGAAAAAATAGTTAAATATAAACAATTTAATGTAATCTATTTCATATCCTTAATTTCTTTGAAAAGGTCAACTTAATCTTATAATTAAGAATGTTTAATACTTGAAAATAATTTAAAGTAGTGAAATAAAATTCATTGTTTGGAATTTTGAAGGGTGTAATGAGAATTTAAATATTTTTTTTAAACTTTTTATTCCTTACTGGTTTGGCTCCCGAGTGAACCACGGTCTAACCCACTAACCCTTGACCTACTACCTTGACCGGTTCAGTTGCCAGTCTGGGTTTGATTACCTTGCAAGAAAGTTTAGAGGTCACTATGGATCGATTTCTAAATGGACTTAATCCGAGCATTTCTAAACAAATGGAGTTGTATCCTTATGGTGATAATAAGGGAATGGTTTCTATAGCCATTGAGCTTAAAAAACTCACGAAGAAAAAAGAAAGAAATAGAGAAAAAGAGAATATGAAAAAAGGGAGATAAACATATGAAAAAGAGCTTGAAGAGCAAAGAAAAATAGAGAGTGAGAAAGTAACTGATATTGAGATGGAAAAAATAACTGAGTGATTTGAGCGAAAAGAAAACAAATGCATGTGTTAATGAGGATAAAGAATATATAAAAGAAGAAAGTTGTATTGATGCTGACTGTTCTTTTCCTAATATTGTTTTATCATCTCAATAGACGCTTGATTATGATGATGACTCGACAAAGTTGGTTTCACATGGCAATCATGATCGTCAAGAGTCCAGGACAACTCTTCTTCAAGAGGGGGAGAATGATAGCATATCCAAAGGTGTTTAATATGTTGATTATGAAGTACAAGAAGCACTAATTTAATCAAAGCTTGACAAACCATAAAAGGTACTCATGGAGTTTATATAGTGCTTACATGGAGATTGACATGGATTATTGCATGGATGATGGGTAGATGTGTGGATCTTGATGTGCAACATGAAAGGGCACCGTCAAAGCCACCATGACATGTGTGACAAGAACATGTTTTAAGAGCCAAAAAGGGACTTTGAACTCAACTATGACACTTTTAAAGGTCCAATAAACTTATATGAGCATGGAGGAGTCCAATTGACCTTTAAAATGTGCAATTGTTACCCAATGAAATTGTACAAAGGGTCAAGGGAGTTTTAGAACGTGACTGAATAATATTCAAGCCCAAATGGATGTTTTAATGACCCATACAAGGTTTTGAGTAACCAAAACACATTTAGAAGATCCAAGAAGCATCTAGAAAGCTCTATATGAATCAAATATGATGTGATTTCATTTTTGATAGTTTCTTATTTTATTTCATTGAAATAAGATCATTTAGTCAATATTTTTTTAGAATACCTTATCACATTTTTCTTATTTTGGTTAGTTGAATTTTTCTTCAAGAATAAGTCATTTTTTAAATGGATGGTACTAATCAAGATAACCAAGCATCATTAATATATCTATAACTTCTTAAGGGTTTTTATATTCTTGAGTATTATATGATTGCCTATATATATGCTGTGCTTTGTATTGAAATTTTGAGAAAAGAATGAAGATGATTTGAAATAAGAACTTTGTTCTTAGAGAGATGTTTAATCTCTTGTTAGAGCTCTACTTGCATGTTGTATTTTTATTAGAATAATTGGCTATATCAAGGACTTATCAATCTTGTGGTGTCTTTGTGCCTAGGTTTGTAAGAGACGAGTAATTGTAACATCCCAAAACCCAATTAGTAAACAAAATTCCTCTAGGAAAAATAAGAAATATAAATTTGCCAAATAGGGAACAATATGTAATATTGTTGTGTAATATTGTTGTAAAAAAAAAATTTAATTAAAGGTAAGGGCAAAAGAGCAATTAAGTAAAATAGGAGATGACTAAATTACCTTACCTAAATAATAAATAATTAATTGATATTCAGCCCTTATGTCAGCCGAACACCACACACACATTCACTAACTCTTTCACTTCTTCCCAATTCGTTTTCTCTCTCTTGCTCTCTAAAAATGGTGCAACTTCTTCCCAACCTCCAGCAGCTTCCTTGGACGAAATTGGAGGAAGATTGAAGTGGAATTCACATGCAAAGCAAGATTCAAATTCAGGTGAAGATCTTCTATCCATCTATGCCAATTTTTCTTCAATCAAGAGAGGATTTTATGTGAGATGCATGTCGGGTTTGAGGGGGAAATTGGGGCTGTTCGAACCTGACTTGTGTTAGCTAAAGGGGAAATTGTTAAAGGTGTTTATGTGATTGAAAAGTGGTGGCTGCATGTGTATTTATTTACCATTGATGCTCTGTTTTTGTTTAAACCAAATCAGCCATGAAATCTGTCCGAAATTCTTGGGTGATTCTGGACAGTTTCTTGACCGATGAAAGAGAGATGATTGACTCTAATATTCCCATCTTTTATCTATGAAAGTTACAACAAAAATTGGAGAAGTATCAAGTAAATAATTGGCTGTAATTGGAGGCAAGTCCATGCTGAAAGTTGCTGTCAAATTGTTCTGTGGCAATTCGGTTCAGCCATAGAGCTTAGTTGTGCGTTTTGTGCAGCAAATTTCCTTCTATAATTCACACAAGTTTAGCATAACTTAGTTACCTTATTGATGATTCAAGTCGCTGCAAAGTAGTGAAGGAATATGAAGTTATAGTTTGTGCATATTGCTGCAATTTGTGACAGCAATTTAGATTAAGTTGGTAAGATTGTGCTTGAATTAATAGTAGATGAAAATTGGTTCTGTTTTGGCCTAGAACAAATGGGACTAATGGAGTTAATAAGGGATGATTTGTTTTGACTAAAAACAATGTGAATGGCATTATAATGTGCCCAATTTTACTGCTGCACAATTGTAATTCAAATAAAGATAATATGACATATACTTTCCTTGTATTACATTACAAGATGTTTGATAATTTTGAGTACAAGTTGCTGCTGCCTTATCGTAAGTGGTTTTAATTAAAATAGGTTCAAAAAGTTGTGGGCAATTGTGCTATAACAAGTGTTTAAAGTGTGATGCTTCTTGTACATAAATGAACTTAATTGTTGTTGTTGAATTGGCAATTAAATTCAGCTATAATTTGTGCAATAATAAACATTGATTGTGGAATTTCTTTCTTTAATAGAAATACCAACTTTTAGAGTTGGAAAATGGGACTTGTTGTTCTAATTAGAGATGTGAATGTGTTTCACCTAGTAAGAACTATCACTAAGGGGTGGGTAGTATACTAGGACCGGGAGCGAGATATTTAATATATATGAGTATTGACCTCTATTATTACATGATGTAATAATAGGAGGACCAAGTGGTGATAAATCTGATAGGCAGCGAGAAGGAAAGGCTCCAGTGAAGTAGTACGTGGTTGTCACAGGTGAGGGTTTACTTCATACACACCTAGAACAATGCATGATTGGATTGTATGATAATTAAGCATGATTGCTGTTACAGATACTTGATAAATGATTATTGCTCGTATGTTCTTATTATTTTTAAATTCGGAGTACTCCTAGGCATACGGTGGGTCGCTCCCCCTATGTCAGATTTTCTATCCACATGATATATCTGTATTATATTATTAAAATCCTGCAGGTATAGTCACTACTAATAGGGTATGTATCCTTATTAATAGATGGCAGGTGCTATATGCACATTGAGATAATTAATTAGTCTCCAAGTGAATGAATATATCATTACTCGGATGACCGGCGTCAGAGACGCGAAATATGAGAATAATTTATCATTATTTGTACAGCTTAAATAAATTGTGATGGTATGACTGTATGAATTTAGAGTGTATGAGGTAAACCTGAGAAAATTTTGGTTGCAGGGAAAGATAAGCTGGACAGCTTTTGGTAAGGCTGGATTTAGTGAAGGCATATGTAGCCTGAGGATGTTGTACAAGATTGCTTAGGCAATTTGTATATACTTTTGAGTATGTTAATATTAAGCTATGGTGAATACTTGCTGCATATGCGTATTTTGTAAACATTATGGTGGGAAGAGGTTGTTATATGTAAGTGAATTTGGAGTAAAGATTGTAGTAGATATACAAAGGGACCTGAGCCTCAATATATATATGTATTACACCAGTATCCTTATCGTAGGCAATGGTGTGATGTCTGTATCGATATGTAAATGATAGTTTTAAATATATATATATAGTGAACCTTAATGATCAAGTACCAAATAAAATTTAAATTTGATAAGGCATTAAATAATAAGTTAATTTGACACATTAAGATTCCAATAAAAAGTTTTAATCAGGTCAATTTTGGGCTACTTAAAAAGGTTTTCTGTCAGTTCTAGTTAACTAATCATTTGGCTAAACGTTAAGAAAGGCTACCAAATAGGCAAGGTTTTATCAAAAAGGTAAAACGAAAATTAGGTGTTACAAGTACTCTTCTTCTCATTGATCATCCATCCCATTTATCGAGTCTTTAAAATTGTTCCTAGCCAATCCCTCTCCTTATTCCATTAACTTTTAAACTCGTCACATCCTTCTTCAGAATTTACTAACCTCTCTTCAATCAAAGATTAAATCTCAAAACTAGCTAGTTAGTTATAGGAAATTAATATACTGATTTATGAACTTATAAGAAATCAATTGAAATAACTGTAATATCTCACAAGATTGGAATAAATTATGAGAGAGAGAGATAGATAGATGATGGACATCCTCTATAAGATAAACAAGAAGGTGCTTTTCCTATAATTATGGTCTTAACATGAACACATTTAGCCACTACTTTAGCTCACTTGAATGTGAGATTAGTGTCAGTAAGATGCAAATTCTCACATGGTGCACTAAACTATCAAAATAAAGATTAGTAGGAAACCTTGGTGATGAGATTTTTAAGAGTATAGCTAGGGAATATAATGATTAAGAAAAATGATTTTCATCAATATAATTACTTCAAACTAAAATAACTTTTCGTTGCGTTGATTCTAAGGGCAATATCCTTGGTCATGATCACGAGGTTAGTGGTGGGAACCAAATTATGTGGATAAATAAATGAGAAATAATTATATGTTAAGATATGAGCAAGGATCTTCAACTCATATAATTAATAAAGATAAGCTCTAATAAGAAAAAGAGAGATAACGCATTATCACATACTAATTGGTACTAATCAGTTAGAGATATTTTCATTACATTTAATACCCTCAAAACGCAAATTGGCAACTTCAATTGCTCTTGGAGTGTTTGACAATGTCTTAATTGTCTCACCATTCATTGTGTTTGTTAATGTGCAATTCCTTATAGTAATGCCAACTATAGGAGCTTCATTATATTATTTTTCTAAGCTTGCAACACTAATGTCATGGCCAGGTCCACTAGTCACACCTTCCACAGTTCTATTTTGTTTGTCGTGGCCCAATGACATACCAATTAGGGAATCACAGTGTTTCTCACACTTATTCAATTTGACCTGACAATATGGATTCCATCCATCCTAGGGCTATCTTTCGGAGCATTAATTTTGAAGCCATCAAAGTTGACATTGTGGCAAGAAAGAAATTTGACATAAAACCTTTTGCTATCTTTCAAAATTACATCCTTAATATAAGAATTATCGATGAAAGTAAAACCAAAATTTTGTTCATAGGAAAGAAAATAACTCATCAAGTAAGTATATGTTTGTATTTGGTGAATCATATACACACCAATGAAATCATTGCAATTGGAACTCCTATTTTCTTTGTCTCTGTTTTTTTGATAATTGATATGAACTTAACCAGATTTAATTTGGTAGGGCTGGATGGATTGTTCCTATTATTCTTTTCCATGTAACTTGGAGATTAGAGAAGAAACAAAACGAAATATTAAAAGGATGAAGACTTTCTACATAGGTTGTGATATTAGCTGGTGTAGATGGTATCGTGTGAACCAGTTTCCCTATTAGGTACACAATCTTCGTAGGGAGAGCTAATCAAATACAGATCCTTCATGTCTAATCTGGACGTTCTATATTTGATTATTTTTTAAAAAGGTATGCTTTTGAGTAGTAAATTAGTTTTTGAAAAATGATAGTTAAGAGATTTTTTTATTTTATATTCTATATCCATTAAAATAATCTTTTCAAAAAAGTATAAACTTTTAAATAATTAAATCTAGACCATACAAATCAGATGTAAAGGTCTAGATCTAATTAGCTCTTCCTACCAAGCTTTGTGCTTAGTAGGGAAACTGGTTCTTCACCTCATACATCAGTTGAACGTGACAAATGGTGTAAAACACAAATGTAACATATTTTGTTGATATTTTTTTACATCAATCAATACCTAATGTGGAAAAAATGTTTTTGATATATACATACACATATATATTGTTTCCATATTTAGTTATTTTGCTCTAGATTAGATTTTTGTGGTGTACGTTGTGGCATTATTGGATCATTTTTTAGGGAAAATTACAATTAGGTCTCAAGAAAGAGAATTAATCACAACCAAGTTGCAAAAAGTCATTAATTTACATTGAAGCCCCTAGGAACATGAGGGATATTAAATTGCATGTGTTCGGAGTTGTCAATGCAGCTCAATGAGTTATTATTGACAACTCAATGAGCTAAATTTTCAACTCTTGACACATTTGATTTAATATTACCCAGGTCCTTAGTGATTTCAATGTAATTCAATGACTTTTTGGGATATCATTGTGATTAATTACCTTCCATGGGACCTAGATGTAATTTTCCCTATTTTTACATATGTGCATGTGCACTAACATTCTAGTGGTGCATCAGTCTTTGCTTTGTTTTTTTATAACGATCAAAATGATATTACTAGTAAAATGCACACAGTACAATTTATACAGTACAATCTAATTTAGGATAGGAATTTAGGAATACTAAAAAACTACTAGGTAGATCAGTACAGTAAGAAACAATTAAAGAATCAAAGCTATGAAGCTTGATTAGTAGATACCTGCTTATTATATCCCTTGATATCATGAAAGAGTCTTGCATTAGATGGGTAACATTCTTTATAAACCATAAGGCAATAATAGAGTTTTGCCTAGAGAAGAGGGTATGCCAAGGATCCAAGAAAGCGAGAGTTTAAGGCATTTCAAAAGGAAAAGTTGTCTTGGGAGGAGCATTTCTGAAAACATATGCAAATAATGGATTGTTTTCTTAAAACAAATCCAAACCTTCATTTCACACCTATGTTTGTTCTTGATCTTCCTCATAAATATCATCCATCCATCTATCCTCCATAGTGATATTTCCATGACAAATATATGTCCTTTTATTGCTTGAGCTATCTCGCTGCAATGTGCTAAAAGCCAAAGAACACATAGCACTATGGCAGTAAATCTCTCTTTCTGTTTTCATTATATCCACTATCATACCTTCATGTATAGAGAAATTTCTTTTCATCCATATGACATTGAGCAAAATTATGATTTGAGATAGAATATTGCTTTCTTTATCACGGTTTAAGTCCAATAATATTGCTTTAAGCCAAGTTTTGAAATCTTAAAAGCTATTCACTTGCAACTTGATGCCTAGACAGTGGAACCAAAGAGCTCTGATACAGGGGCATTGACAAAAGAGATGTAGTAGTGTTAGCGTTTCATCACAAAAGCACCCAAAAGGACATAAACTATTAACATTGAGATGATGCAATTAAAGATGGTCATGTGAGGGTGTAGCATTAATTAGTTTCCATGTAAATAAGATATATTTGCTCGGTAAGGATATGGACCGAAAGAAATCCTTGAATTCATCCTTGTGACCTGTGAATTTCTGAGACAAAAGAATCTTATAACCAGCTTTAGGTATGTATATTCCATCATGCTTCAATGTCCAAATGATATTATCACTCCCATTTGAGATCGATATTGGCAGGCTCGAGATGATATTTGATAGTTCCTGCATATATAGAGAATGCACCAAAGTATGGTTCCATTCCAAACCCTTACACGAAGAGGGGTTATGTATTAGCAACTCTCCAACTGATTGAGGAGACCATCCAAGAGAAGAATTATATTGCATTTGCCACACATAGGATGGTTTATAGGAATTGATGAGCCATCACCTTCAAACCATCTTAGGTAGGGATAGGGGTGGGAATATGCATGTCTTTTATCAAGACCCTACGGTCTAGCCTACTTTAGGCCTAGCCTAATCTTTTTAGTAAACAGGTCAGGCTCATTATCAGGCTTGTTGTTAGGCCTATTTGAGTAAATATGGCAAGCTTTTTTTCAGAAGGCTTAGCCTATAAGCCTACAGGCCTCGACTTTTTTTTAATTTATCTTATGATATATAATATAAAATAAATTATATAAATTATTTATAACATTATCAACTTAGCATTAAACATTATCATTCATTCACAAAATCCAACTCTATTATTCATTAGTCGTTCACAGTTTCTATGATAAAAGCAAGAGAAAAAAATTTAGTTTCATGGTCGTAAAAACTTTTAAGACATACATAAACCCTTAAATAGATTAAAAGGAAATATATGGAATAAGAGATAGAATTTTGAGCTTATTTAAAGGCTTATATTTTAAGTAAGCTTTTATAAACGCTTTCAGGCTTTGTTAGGCCTTTTGGAGGCTCTGGCCGAAACAAAATCTATATACAGACCCAGGCCTAGGCCTAAACTTTACATTTATGTTGCAGGCCCAGAACTATTTAGCTGAAGCCTAATTAGGCCTGGCCTATTTTTATCCCTAGGTAGGGATATATCATGTAAGAACATTAGAGAATTTGCTTCCACTAGAATTTCTCTTTTGACCAGTTAATATATTTTGTCTTGAAGTGTCCTTAAAATGAAGGATGCTTGTGATGAGGACACAATTCGCCAAAGCTATTTAGATAGAAATAATTTGTTTACCAATTCAGTTGAACGAATTCGTAACTCTCCTTCATCTTTTGGAAAAAACAGAATATCTTTCGGCAATAAAGGCATTTTTTGGCTTCAGCAAAATTCCCACACAAGAAATTAATGCACCTAGAATCAATAATATGTGATTGAGGTGATTGCAAGTACAAGCTCTAGGCAATGGAAACTACTTTTTCAAGCTTCTAGATTACAGCTACTAAAATCGGTGCTATCAATTGTAAATGTGCATTTAATGCTGTGTATGTTAGTGGAAGCACATTCAAAACCACAATAATTTGAGTCGCGTCCTCTGAGACACTGTTCTATAGAGTTATTCTATAACCACTAGCAAGACTTGAGTGGCTGATAGAGGAATTCTTTCATCACCCATTGTCCCAAATACAAACCCTTCCATATCTTCCATTAGTCACCCCTTTGAGCCCTTCACTTGGTTGATTTGCACTACTTGAATTGTTATGTGTAGCATTTGCCACTTTACATTTGTGAAAGCCATTTGTGCAAGAAAGTTAGATGCCATGTATTTAAAAAAATAAAAAAAAAAGAAAAAAAAAGAAAAAGTTGAAAAGAATAGAAAAAAATGGAAAAGAGAAAAAAAAGGGAAAAAAAGTGAAAAATAAGGCATCTTGAGAAATATGGCTAGTTTGTGCTTGAATTTGTGGTCTTCATTGCTACCGAGTATGTTTTCACTTGCATGTGCATCTCAACCATCTTTCTTTCATATATTACATCTTATTCCATCTTTAGCCTTTTCCAACATTACAAGCTTTCAAGTCCTCTTGATTCTTTGCATGTGTGCTAAATTAGTGGAGATTTTGAGAATTGTTACAAGCATATGGTAAATTGCATGTTGAGCAAGTAGAGATAAATAACCCATGATTGTAAGATTGTGCGAAACACTTTATATCCTTGAGAGTGCTCACATATTGCTATTTGATTCTCAATTAGATCATTGATTTTCTCATTATATATCTTGATCATGTCTTGTTTCAACTTGGGATTGATCATCTTAGGCCTTTACCCTTGTGAGTCTATGCTTTGTCTAGGAGTACAAAGGTCTAAGTGTGGGGGAATGATTGCACTTGATTATTACATGTTTTTATCCACAATGGCTAAAAACACATGGCTAATACTGTTTCAACCAAAAATTGAGACAAGTTCTAGAAATTGACACAATTAAGCAAGCATGGGCACATATTTTAGTGGAAGTTGAAATTAGGCCGACAATAAACTCACAGCAAGCTAAAGCTCACACATCACCATTCAATAACCAATTAACAAAGCAATTTTCACAATACATGCCTTAAACATATCTCATGTCCAACTCTTGAAAATTGAAAAGCAAAGGACAAAAGCATTGCAAAATCTATCCAAAGTTCAAGATAACAAACAACCTAAGACAGGTCTCTTCTTGCACAGGTTTTCAAAAAGTAGGGTGAACTAGGTTTTCACAAAAACATTTTGAAAAGCACTTGAATTCACTCTTAACAAGTCTACTATGACAAATGCGACCCTTTGTGCATAATAGGCAAGCCAAAAACAACTTCAAGCCAACATTTTTGAAAAATAGTTCAAAAACAGTCAAAGTTCACTCTAAACCACTAACCATAAGAAATCAAGCAAATAACTATCCAAAATGACTCAATCAAATGACCCTTCCCCAATACTTGAATGTTGCATTGTCCCCAATGCAAAATCTAGATATAAGTTACAACAAGCAATCATCCACAAAATAGGTATTTATTAACTCTACTAACACTAAACTATCTTTTACTACTGGAATGGTTCCTCCCCCACACTTATCCTAACAGGCATCATAAGATATCATAAGCTAATCAAACATGTATAAGAGTGGATAAGAGACGAAAGGAACAACCTGGCATTTAAAACGCTTCAAACTCTTGTAGGAGAAGTTCTCATCTTGAGTGAGAAACATGTATACCTTCTTGTAAGCTCCTTCTCCCACATACTTCTTCCTTGGTGTGAGGTATTTCGCTTCCTGCAAGAAAAATACTACAAACGAAGCAGTCCAAACTCTAGGGAAGGAAACATTTTATCTAAATAAGTATTACAACCAAGGAAGTCAATCATGCCCTCATCACTAAGAGATAAAGAAGATGGTGGGATGGGAGTGTCACAACAAACACTTGTAGTTTTAGATATCAACATTTATGCATGGAGAATCTTTCATAGGTGCACTTTCAATATCATGTAATTCAATGGGAATAGAAACAGTTTCATTCTCAACCAATATGGGATCCGTATTCTCAATCTTATCATGCTTTAAAATTTTAGCACTCCTAGGACTAGTAGATGTATCATGTTCAATAATAGAGTCATTCAATGTGGCACAACCATGCTTTGGATATTCATCAAATAAATGTCTTTTCACCTCATAGTAATGCACACAAATTTCAAATTCCATACATGAACAAGATTTAATCACATTCAATTCAATAACATCATCATGATTAGTACCTAGGAGAGAAGCATGTTCATCACAAGAAGAATCAATAATAGTGCAAGCAACATTTTCAATTGAACTACTAGTATGTGAAGCACAAAGTTGAGCATATTCATCAACAAACCGATAAGGAAATTCACGAATGAATCCCTCATCCACCTCATCTTCACTCAAATGATATTAAGTTAATGAATCAACCAAAGAAGGAGTGGTCTCCTCAATGATAGGTGTATTACCTAGTAGGGAGTGTGTTTCCTTTTTAGGTTGACTGGTCACTTGCTTCACCTCTTCAACTTGTGTGGATGCAACAGAACCACCCCACTGTGCCCGCAGCTCACTAAATGAGTTAGACAATCTTGCAATGACTTCCTCCATGTTAGACCTCTTTGCCTCAAGCTGGTGCAGTCTAGCTTCATCTTTATCAAGCTTAGCATCAATACTCTTGAACATGTTGGCCAGCTGGTCAAACTCCTCTGACTGTGTAGGTGAAGGATCATAGGGTGGTGATTGGTATGAATGGAAAAATGGAGGTTGGTATGAATGGTAAAGTGGTGGTGGCCAAGGTTGGGGTGGGGAGTATGGTTCAAATTGGGGTGGCCATTGGAATTGAGGAGATGGTTCATGGTATGATCTATATGGTGGAGGTGAAGGTTCACATTGTAGGGTTTGATATGGAGAATGATATGATGAAGGGCATGGTGGATGGTAAGCTTCAGGGTATGGAGAATAAGTTGGTGGATAAGGGTCTTCAAAGTATGGATGATGGTTAGGTGGAGGATAAGGTTGGCACTGACATGGTGATTCATAGGATTTGCTCAAGGATTCGAAAATGGCCTTTGCTTTGTTAAGATCATCACAAATTGAAGAAAATTCATCATCCACCACAATGTTGTTTCCTACAAAAGAATTAGAATACTCAAGTGGACCATGATCATAACCAAATTTTCTATAATTCCAAGACATGAGAATACAAATGATTTATTTCTAAAGAATCAAGCAAGCAATTAAGATGCACCACAAGATCAAACGACCAATAGAGGTATATATAATAGGTGAAAATAACTCAAACAAACTAAGAATGAAGGAAAATCAAAGAAGAAAAACTCAAAAACTAAACTACCTAAAAATCTGGAAAAATACTATAAAATAAAGAAAATTGAAAAAGTGCCCAAAACGATGGAATTTGGCCAAAATCCACCACACCCAATAGCAATGCTATTAAACTTGCTTAGAATGGCCCAAAACTTTAGGAAACCGAAGGTCATAAATTTCTGGGCGAAACTTTTTCGAAAATTGGCAGCAAGCTCTAATGTGAGTGTCGATGAATTTTGAACAATTTCCAATCGATGTGCAAGCAAGATAACATTTAATCCCAATAAAGCCAATTCAAATTTGATTTAGAATAATAGAGAACACACAACAAGAACAATATTTTTGGATTTTCTTTTTTTTCTTTTTCAATTTATGCAAAGCAAATGCAACTAAATGACCTAAAATGCTAAAAATGCAAAATATGACCTAAAACTAACCTAAAGACTCCTACCCCTTGTAAATGCCTCAAATGACACTTAGCTAACCTAGGGAGTCAAAAATGACTCCCCGGCAACGGCGCCATTGATCTGAACTGTTCCTAATACGCCTTAGGGTTCAAAATGCAAAATATTTCTAACCAAAACCTGCACTATAGTGGTGCGATCCCGGATCGTCTCTCAAGGAGTATAATGAACTAACCTAGGAAAACTAAATGCAATTAAAGCTATGAAAACTAGGGTTTGAAAGTAAGTATTTTTGGTTTTTTCATAAAAAGGAATATGAAGACTTGTTTTTGGTATTTTTAGGATAAATATGGATAGGTGATGGAATGGGATGATGGGATGCTCTCTTGGCTAGGGATGACACGTGACAAGCTATTGACTCACACTCTTAGGGAGGAGCTAATTGGACTAAGTTCAATATAAGTGGATACAATTAGTCTTAATCGAAGGAATAGGTCAATTAAGACCCATTCAACCTCAATAGACCAATTAAATTAACTATAATCCTATATCATCAACTAGAAGTAGGTTCCAATAGATAGAATAACTTGGGTCCCATCCAAACTACTCAATATCCTTCAGATCTAACAACCAATTAATGCTAGACTGTAATCAAACAATCTAACTTATGGAACTCTACGTAATCATACTCATGCACATAGATTTGATTAGTGATCTAGTTCCTTTAGGAAAGTTGATTAATGGAATTACCTAGCGGTATGGTAACTCGACATCAATAACTCAAACCCACAAATCAACTCCCAAACAACATAATTATATGAAGCACAATGGACTAAATTACCTAACAAACATGCTAGACAATAAAATCAACAAGGACTAACATAACTTGGTAATTTGGGAAGATAGATGGAACTAGAAGAAAACCAAATCAATACATGCAAATAAAATTCAACGATTACATTGTCTAGAATCTCAAAATAAATGAAATCCGAATATAAGAAGAACAAATACTTAAGGAAACAAATGGAAATTCAAGACTACATAATGGAAACTAATAAAACTCCCCTAAAGTGGATTCAATGCTTGCTTCAAGTCATCCCGTCATCCAAGAGAGCATCGAGCCGAATTAGTTCTTCATAGAGGAGGAGAAATCACCTAAAAGGATCTGCAACTCAAACTCCATGGTGAACTGGTGAAGGATTGTGGAATGGAGGAGGGAATTGGTGGAAGAGATGAGAGAATTGGTGTGTTTAATGTGTAATTTTCGTGCTCCCCCACCCATAGGCACACTAGGCAACATATATATGATCCAAATTGGCCTAAGATCTCCTATTCTGACTACGATTATCAATTAGGAAAGGATTGGGGAAGACCCAATCACTCAAACTTCAAGAAACCTAGTCAAGATAGGAAATAGTGAGTAGGATAATTAATTGGGTAACTTCCTAACCTCAATCAAGCATAGGGTTGCCTATTCTTGTAGAAATAACAAATAGGAAATATTTTAAGCAAACCTAATCAATCAATCAACCAATCCTAATTGAAATAGGAAGTTTCCTATTCTTGTTGATTTCACCAATTATGAAAGATTATAGGCCAATCCATTAGGCTCAATCAATCAATCCAATTTCCTAATTAGTAGTTTCTTGTTGTGTACAATTTCCTTTTCTTGTAGAAGTTTCCTTTTTTGCATTGTTCTTGCTTTGACCTTTATTCTTTGCACCTACAAGGGAAATTTTAAGCACATGTGAAGTATTTTATGTCTAGAAACAATAAATGCATGAGTTAAATGCCTAATATGCTCAAATTATAATGAAAATGCAAATAACTCTCAAATCTTGGACCATAAGTAGAAAGGTGCCTAAATCCCCATTTAATATCTTAGAACAAATGCTAATTTCCTATAATTAGTGGATAAAAACATGTAATAATCAAGTGCAATCAGTGGCACTCCCCAAGATCAAATAGATTCTTCCTTCAAAGCCAAGGTTAGCAAAACAACGAAAGAATAAAAGAACCTAGCAGAGTAACATTATCGGCGAAGAAAAGAAAGAGCTCAAAACCTCTAGAGCTCAATGCTTGCACCTTCACTAGACTTTGCCTTTATAGGAGGTGAGTCTAGTTGAATGTTGGATGGATTTGATGGCACATAAAATGCTAGTTACAAACATTACTATAATTATACTGTCAATTTTGAACGTTGGTGTAATTATGCCGATGATTTACAAACGTTGGAAGCAAAAATCATGGATTTGAACATTAGGCAATCAATACATACATTAAGATCCCTTTATACCTCTATAACTAAAGCTTTAAGGTAGTAAAAAATGAAACCCCCAAAATATAAGGTTTTCTGGTATGCTATTTAATTAAAAATATTTATTTGTAAATTTTACAAAATGTCTCACTAAAAAGTGCCCAGTCCATATTTACCACGTATGTAGGGGAAATCACAGGATTTCTACTACATTTGCCTCTTAGTGGCCCATCCTTGTGGGTATGAGGTCTACTTTTCCTTAAGCCCATTTACTTGTGCTAGAACACAAGGAATATTATATACTCTTGTATTTTCTCACACTCAAGCAATGTAGGACTTCTCTCTTTTGGCACACCCACTTGTTTTTATTAAAACTCCAACAATCCCCCACATGTGTCAAATAGGAATCTCATTAGCTGAGTGATACACGTGGATGTAACCATTGTATCTATTGGTCTTTAAGACTATGAACTATACCTGTACTAATAACACTTAGTACATAGAAATGTTAGTAGTCCTATAGACTATGAATTCACAACTCTTAGGTGTATACTGGAGGAATTACTAGCCAAATTATACCCCCCATATTTTCGTTCTTAACGACGATTTTATGCATTAAGAAGGCCATGCGCATGCCTAATTTATAATGAATGCTCTAGAAACTTTGCAAAGGTTTCATAGGAGCGGCCCTACTTTGCATTCGTGTAGGTGATTTTATGAAATGTAAATGCAATGAGTACATCATCCCATAGGATTATGAAATCATTAAGAGTTTATATTCAGCATCACCAAAATTCAATCTAAAACTTTCCGGTATCATAGGAAGGGACTAGTAATTTAACGTATTGCTAGCAAAACTAACAAACGACTTGTTCTTTACCTTTGAACCTCCTTCATGGGATCACCAATCACAGAGGTTGGGTTGCTATCATTGTTAATTTCGAATTGGCTATAGATCTAGTCCCCCTCGATGAATAAAAAATTTGTTTCCTCCCCAGAGGTTTAATTAACGAATCCATGTGGTTAACTTTAGAACTCAAATAATCGATTGAGATTACACCAATTTTTCGCAGCTGCTTTACAATATTATGTCTCAATCAAATATGTCTACTTTTACCATTAAAGGTTTTATTTTTAGCCATAGATATAGCAAATTTAGTATCATAGTGTATTGACATCGATGGTAATGGTTTACAGTGGGATATTTGATAAAAACGTTTTTCAACCAATCAACCTCAGAACCAGCCAACTCCAATGCTATAAACTCATAATCCCTCAAGGATTTGGTTAATAATGTCTGTTTGGCTGACTTTCATGTCATAGCTCTACCACCAAAGTTAAAATTGTAACCACTATTAGATTTTGGACTCTTTTGAATTAAAGGTCCCATTAGCATCATTGTATCCTTCTAATACATTGGGAAATCCATTATAGTTAATTCCATAATTCATGGTACCTCTTAGGTATTTCAATACCCATAACAAGGCTTTCCTATGTTCATTACTCAGACAATGAGTGTACACACAATACAGCCTTGTATAATTCATTAAATTAGGATCTCCTTCATGTTTTGTTAAAATAACACTTGGATCATGTACTAACAGGAGATTCATCATATTGTTCAAACTTTCTCAGAATCTTCTCAACATAATGTTCTTTAGAGAGTATGATGCCACTACTGTTCCTTGTGATCTTAACACCCAAAATTACTTTTCCTTAACCAATATCTTTCATATCAAAGTTAGAAGCAAGAAAATAATTTATTTCAAGCCCAACATTCATACTAGTGCAAAAAATAAGCATGTCATTCATATATAGACAAATAATCACACACTCATTATTCGCAAGTTTTGTATAAACACATCTTTCTCCGTCTAGTAGAGAATCCACCACTTAACAAAACTTGACCTAATTTTTCATGCCATTGTTTGGGCGCTTGTTTAATGCCATAATGTGATTTTACAAGTTTACAAACTTTATTTTCTTATCCAAGAACTACACACCCCTTAGGTTGTACCATATAAATTTCCTCTTCTAAATCACCATTCAAAAATGCCGTTTTAACATCCATTTGGTGAATAAAAAGCTTATGGATCGAAGCTAAAGTGATAAGGACTTTAATAGAAGCAATCCTAGTCATAGGGAAATAAAGTGTCAAGATAATCAACATTTTCCTTTTGTGTAAAATATTTGACCACTAGTCTGGCCTTATATTTATCAATTGATCCATCAATACAATATTTTTTCCTATTGTCGCTAGAGGAAAGACTACCAGAACCTATGTTTTTGGGCTTCTTTCTAAAGATTTGCTTCTAGAGAAGAAACAACTTCATAGAAATTTTTGGGCTCATTTTGTATCAAATAAGTGTAAAATTCATCTTCAAAGGAGGTTTCTTTTCTTTGCCTTTTACTTCTTTGTAAGTTCTCAAGATAATCTTCATTTGGATTTTGTTCAAAAGAAGAAGAATAATTTTTAATTCTTTTTAGAATATGCTCAAATTTTAAAGGAAATATATTTTCAAAAAGTTCTGCATCTTTTGTTTCAACGATTATATATCGATCTAAAATATCGCATTTTTAAAACTAGAAAATGATAGGCAGCAATTTGTTGAGCATATTTAATGAACATACAATTAAAAATTTTTGAACCAATTTTCCTCTTTTATAAATCAAGTAATAAAACTTTTGCAAGAAACCCCTACACTTTCAAATATTAAATTTTAGGCACAAAATTTTTTCATAATTCATAAGGCATATTTTTAGTTTTCTTATGGGGTATTCTATTTTGCATAAAATAAGCAGACAACAAAGCTTTTTCCCATAAGTTATTAGGTGTAGCAGAACTCACAAGCATAGCTTTCAGTATTTCTTTTAAAGTTCTATTTTCCTCTCTGCAGCACCATTAGATTCAGGTGAATAGGGAGGTGTTACGATTATTCTCTAT